>CM055657.1:20797270-22027442 GCA_029378335.1 Agrilus mali
GTAATAATGAAAAAGTAACTAATTCAAAGTTTTAATGATAATTATGATAAATTTACGATTGTATGTCAACGTACAACTGTAAATACACTCTACTATACCATTGCATTTTTTTCGTGCCAATGCGTAATTAGTGGACTAATAACCTATTTAACAGTACCAACTAACAAAAATAAGACAGTAGATAATTTTAACTGTAATTCCTATATTTTATTTATGTACCTACATATGACAAAATCAATTAACTATGGATTTATGAAATATTTACCTAATTAATTTTCTTAATAGGTTTTATTAATCGATCGATAGTATTTATCTATTTCAATATCATCCGTCATTATAACAATGCCATGCCTTCACTTTGTCATATTGTAATAAATTTAATAAATTACAATAGTTTTAACATTTTCTTGAATTATTCTCTGCGCTTTTTAGTCATTTCGAATAAACGTTTAGTAATATTTTAATGACTTACAAAATGCTTATTAATATTTGTTACGGGAATTTATATTCCTTTTATATCGACTAAAACATGTAATTTCCAAGATATCTAATTGTGTTTAAAATCGATTTTGTTTGCGTTTATTTCTTTACATGGAAAAGCCAAATTTCCTGCGAGTCGATGTTGTAAATTTTAAACGAATATTCCCAAAAGTACTTAAGGGCTGTATTATGAGAGAGCACGTCAACCTCATAAATATTGTAGCGCTCGCAATTTTGTAATTCCCACAAATTCAGATATTCATACATTTTCGGTTCTCGGCTTTTTCCTGTCGTCAATTGGCGTAATCGAAAAATCGTCCAAAGGAGAACATCACGTGTGAATGTGGTTTTTTATTCCTCTTTGAAAACGTCTTTCGGCATCGTCTGGAACGATTGATTTCTCCTTATTCTCCAGTAGGACTGTAATATATCTTTTACAAGAGGTATTTCTCTTCTTATGGATAATCGTTAACCTGAAGAAAGAAACCGAAGTGATTGTGAATAACGTACATAAAAATGGGTCATGACATGTCAAAGTAGTTTTTCTAAGCACCCTGTTATCACCATATAAAACTGAATGCGCTTATAGAGATTTTCCCTGGAATAAATTTGTAGATATAATTTCGTTAAAAAGTTCGCTTTAATGCCATCAGAATTTCAAAGTAATGATTATTTCACCCACTCGACATCCCTTTTCCGGTGTAACCTTAACAGGAGGAAAATAAGGTCAAAGGGCAATTCCGATTATTTCGTACCTTCATAGTTTGTTTATATAATCGCACTCTCTTTTTTATAACGCAGTTAGGTAATCGATATTAAATACTAGGCACCTTTTGTAAAAACAGATTTTATTACATGATAAAATTTCAAGTCTGCAATAAAACATTTATGTAATTTCTTATATTAAAAATGTTTAAACAAACACCGTTTTGTATTCACTCTCTTCTCGTCCTCCTCCCTTAATAATGCGTGCGTTGGAGAATTAAGGAGAACGAAAAACCTGGATTCCATTTACTTTTAAATTCTCACATTTACGATTCTTTTATATCTACCTTTCAAAAAACGTCTTTTAAAGCTCGGTTCTAATTTATTAACAACTCTAACGAAAGGTTATCTCGTTTTTCTTTTACGAGATACAAAACTAAATCAACACAAATTTTACACAAATAAATTTGGTAGTTTACCTTTTGAAACATTTCAGAATTACATACTGCAATGCAAAATTTTCTTCGTGTATGCGCATGTCAGGTTTAAAGAAGCATTGAATTCGTTACACTATATATAAAGTATAATCTGTAGGCGAAAGTAAGCACCATCCAAACAGGTATCGTATATTAAACCACTTCGTAGATAGCTATACCTAATAAAGATAAAGATGGAAAAGTTATAGGTAACCGGAACCTCTCGAATGAAATTTGCATTTCCAAACTGACACGATAGTTACACCAACGAACCCACCCGATGTGCTTAGTTCGATTCAAAGCAACTACCTTCTTAAAATATTCACTGTTTGTACTGCACCACACGAACCGAAAATACGACCATTTTATCTTATTTTGAATAATAAGGCAAGTGAGGTAAACTTACACAGACATACACATACATATGTACATATCATGGATGTTTGTATGAGCCTTTTCCCGGAAAATCCTGCAACCTCATTTCAGATACCGTTTGTTGCAGTAGCACAAAGACACGAAAATATTTGAAATACAAATGCAACTACTTAAACAGTTTTCAAAAATATTAAATGATGTATGTATGTGTATTGTATATTTTATTTCGGTTTGCTTTTAAAATCGACTCAACAATAGATATATATAGTCTACCCAAATTAGAAGTAAATTTGTCTCTACACACGGCAAATGAATAATCGTAATGTTTCCAAACGTGTTTACAATAAGCATAATGAACTTTTGTAAATAATTTGTGCAGGTGATTATACTCGATCAGGTCAGTGTCTTTTGTAGAGTATAAAACTTTTTAGTGGTAATAATATCTATAATATATTTTGATACAAAAAACATTCTCGTTGTGAACATGACAAATTCACAAAAGAACTTTTGTTTTTATTTCAATTTTCAAATCACAAAATACCTCTAAAATGCAACAGCAAATGAAAAGAAAAAACGATAATCAAGAAACTTGCTGTCCTTTTATATTAAAGTTTAAAATAAGAGAATTGAGATCAAGGCATAAAATATTAATTAATGGAACGAACAGCGTTGTTATTTCCTCATTAATTTAAATTAAATTAAAAATTTGCCCAAAACCTAAAAAGTAAAAATATAATTTACAAGAGAGAATGTAATTTTTATATGCAATTAACGTTTTTCATTGTGTCATTCATCGAAGCAAAAAGTTCTTGTGGCCAAAGAAAGCTATTATCGAAACAACCACCGCTCTCACGTCGAAATTAGAAAGGATGTTGGCTACAAATCCAAAGTTGAAAAGAGGAGAAAGAGCTTATTCTCGTATCGATTTGCAGCTGGCACGTTATTACCCCCAGCTTGGGCCTGAAACGTGGAAAACCTCGGCGAGGTTCAGTGCTAATCGTATTTAACTGTTTCCTCTTGAGGAAAATAACTTTTAGCTTTCCACATTATTTAATAATTTTCCAAAACGACTTTCCACTAAAGAAGGATAGTTTAAAAGAAAAATGCGACCGTTTTCCAGATGAGTATTAATTATGTACTTATCAAATTAGTAAAAATTACAAGAACTTTAAGATCTCTCTCAGTTAAAAACAGTACTTGTTTCTCTTCTATCAGCTCTGAAACAAGTACCTTTACTTTTAAAAATAGGGAAAAACTTCAACAAGTTAAACTGAATGGTCCTAGAAGTACTTAACCGAAGACTGGTTGGACACGCGCTCCCCTTCCCTTTTTATCCTACATCTACTACTATCTGTGAATAAGTGAGTATCTTCCTTTACCTCGGTTTATTCCTGTTTATGTTTTAATGACTTTAACTAGGACCACTGTGCTACTGTCGATGATTTATTGGACTTATATTGTAATAATAAAATCTTTACCTTACGATTTCACCAAAGGGCTCTTAACTACGTTCATTACCCTATGACTGGTTCATATTGAGCTTTGAACACACCCATGTACATGTACAGCATGATAAGTCTAAGATGAGCTCTGAAGATTTTACAGTCGGCGTAGAAGAAAGAAAGAAAATGCATTAGGAGGAAGAAAGATACAATAAACGCTCGACAATTAAGACATATAAATATACTAGTTTTAAGACAGAGATGCTTGATGTCTCCTCTCCGGTAGTCGTTAATTTATTTTATACCTGAATCTTCCGATACTGTTATGTACCCAAAATTATTATACATAGATAACCTTTCAGTAATGAAACGTGTTAATATCGTAGCATTTTGCACACTATATTGGCAGCTTTTGTATTCTTAAAATATAATTATATAAAATATTTCGACCATTTTTGTATGAATAGTCGGGCGATTTAGTATGCGCCCTGACAAGTACTCTGCTTCAAACCAAGCATGGCTATCGCCAGCAAGGCGTTACCTTTTGCCATTGCGCATCTTAAGAACTAGTAATCCCGGAGACCATCTTAGAGTAATTTTACTGTACTTAAAAATTTGTTAGACGTATTAGACGTTTTAATCATTAGCTAATTCCAAAATATCCTACCATCAGTAATCTTTACTGCACAATTTTTTATCACAAACCTACACATTCTAACTGGATGATAAAGGTATATCTAAATTACTAAAACTACTTTTTCTTTACGTCTTTATGTTAATTAATATTAACTACTATAACTTTTTAAAATTTCCTTGAACTTTAACTTATCAAGGTTTTACTGTTGTAACAAGACTACAGAAACGAAAGATGGAGTTTTTCAACACCCTTTAAACATTTTTTTGTGTAATAAAACGAAAAAATATTTTACTTATTCAATCATTACTTCGTTCCGTCAATATTTCGAGGAATATATTCGTCAAACTTGTGAATAAGAACGGAGAATACCTAACATCAACTATTTATTCTGCTGAAGTGAAAACTCCATTAAAGTACATATTTTAATTTTAACTTAACAATAGCATTCAGGGGGCTGCAATTACTCCCAAGATTTATTAAACATAACTGCAAAAAATATTAAATTACTTAAGATTTTTTTTTAATCTGGCAGCAACACTTTATAGTATCTCCTCGACATCAACTATTCCCCTAGCCTTACTTGCATCTCAATTAGTGATGGGCACTATCGAATAAATTGAACTATCGAATAATTACTAAATGAATACTTTTAACTATCGAATGAATTCATTCGAATGAATTTAGTAATTACTATTTTTTTCAATTACACGATAGTCAGGCAGCAGACGGTTATCCATTGCTCGGTCCATACTAACATACAAATATACTGATACGAACGTGTATACCAACAGACAAATATACGATTAATATGCTAGTATGGATAAAAGACAAACAGGCTATGCTGAAAATAATAAATAACCTCGACTTGAAACATGGTTTCTAATTCTTATTACTTTGATAAAATTATTATTTACTTAGGTAAGCGATCTTTTTTGTATTATTTATTGCTATACGTACTTTATTGTTATTGAACTAAAATAAGTGTTTTAGAAACATCTGTTGTTCTTATCCAGGTATTTGTTAGAGGGCGACGAATAAAGAGTTTTTTATTTTTACATTTAACTACTTTTTTTTTATATGTTTCTGCACTTATTATTTTTTTTTTTGGGTAATTATAAGTACGCAATACAAACATATAGTACCTAAGTATTTATGACTCAAATCATCACTACACTAATTTAAAAATTATTAATTATTTATTTGCATTTTATATTGCCTCATATTTAAATAGTATAAATTGGTGCCATAGAAAATTATGTTTTTAAAGTATGTATGTATGTATTGATAACGTCTAATAATTATAGAATTGTTTATATTATTCGGCTCTGCTACGAGGAAGTAGCGAAGTAGTAGACAATGCGCAAACGTATCATTTACCCATTCCAACCACGACTCCAACGTTCAGTTCGATAGTTGAAAAGTATTCGAATAAAAAAAGTAACTACTATTTTCAGTAACTACTTTCAGTTACTAAAAGTATTCATTACTTTTTTTATTCGAATACTTTTCAACTATCGAATAATTCGAATAGTAGTGAACTATCGAATAGTTCGATAGTTTTTATTCGATAGTGCCCATCACTAATCTCAATAATATTCACTGTTCACTTACTTATGCTTCTGCTGAGTTCTGCAGCACCTCCTATATTGTTTTTTGCCTACTGTCCCTTTTAATAATAGTAAATAGTGATAGTCATACATTTAGTGTGTTCACAAGGGTTTTATTTTACAGGCATTTTATGAACTGTAATTTAGTAATTTAGATTATAATTTTAAACTAACATTATTAATCTAAATTCCAAAAACACTAACTTTTAGCCGGAAAAATAATCTAATCTTGAATACATATTTTAGCATATCCCCCCCTCCCCCCAGATTCCAACCCTGGATATGCCACTGCAATAGATAATATTTCAACCTATATGAATTCATGGTAAAATAATTTAAAATCACAGGTAAAATAATTCGCAACTAATTAGAATCGATAATGAGCTAGCTGCTCTCCAGATTTATAGAACTTTTAATAAATTTACTTGAAACAAATATTTTTTTATTTGCTAGTACGTCCCTGACCTGATGAACCAATTAAGAGGAGCGTAGTGTGCGGATATAAATAGCATGCTGACGATGCTGTTATTACGTTGGTTTCGGATTGGCTGTGGTCTTCAGCGGCCACTCATTTTTTTTTTTTCAACTTTCTCTCACTTTCACCTATGAAAAATCCACGGTTATAAAATAGGAGAACGCAAGGCTTTTACAAGGCCTCATTATCCTTCGCATATATTACAAGTAATACACAGAATAAAGAATCTACTTAACGGACATCTTTACATACCTGTACGTAACTAAACAATATGTAGGTACATTCATTAATAACTTAAGAATTAGAAATCCGTCGCGCAATGTATTATCTGTCTTAATTTATCCCCAAATTAAAGTTAACCCGTTTAGACTACGTATTTCAAAGTATTAAACAGAAAATTTATTTCAATTAGAAAACTGTTACCTACTGCTATAAATAAATGATTGTTAATTAAATGCTAATTGCATGGCTTACAATTAGATAAATACGTTTCAAATTAAAACAAATACGTAAAGATAATTCTACAAAGGAATTCTGTGATAAATAACCATTTGTTTTATACATTCTTGTAAGTGCTTACATATTATTATCACACTACGATATTTGTTTGTAACGCTTTTAGTACACCTCCAGTGCAGTTAGAGATGTGCAATTTTTTAGAATAATAATTATTCTCAATAATGTTAATTTATTTACCTACGTATACTAGACTTAGAAATAATCATAGCAAACCACTGCAACATAATCAATTTTAATAACGACTGCATTAATAACAATTAGCATGTCACTGCACATAAAACACATGTAAATAGAATGTAGGAGGTAAGCGTCTGTATATTTGTATGTATTATTGGCGTTGCTAAAATGAAAATCCATAAAACATATACCTATCCCTGTATTAAGTATTAAACATAGCCAAAAAATAACGTACCTATATCAAGCTAGCACGACAGTTGTTTTTCCGATTTTTAATTTGCACTAAAATTTGTCGCTAATTTGTTATCAAATCCAAAAATTTGTCGCTCGTGCCGTTGTCGCTGAAAGATGACACATTCAACGAATTTGTCGCTAGTCTTATCTCCAACTAATAAGCGAAAAACTGTTGCAAATTTTGGTCTTTACAGTATGTTTCTACTATGTTTCTATTTTTAATATATGTCATATGCAGTGTCAGCTTATCGGCTAGAGATAATACTAGCGACAAGTTCGTTGAATGTGTCATCTTTCAGCGACAACGCCACGAGCGACAAATTTTTGGATTTGTTAACAAATTACAGTGCAAGTCATAAATCGAAAAAATAACTTTGTCGTGCTACCTTGATATATGTCAAAAAATACCTGTTTTTACACGAAAAATACTTATTTTATTAGAATTTTAGTAAAAAAAATATCAACGCTCGTCTTTAAAATAAAATTTGATAAAAAAATGCCTAACACAAAAGCATTTTCAGTATCCAATAATAATTTACTTACATTGGCCTATTACTCCGATTTAACTCCATTCTGAAGTTACCTGTACCGAAAAATAACTCGAGCGTCTATTAATAATTTTTAATTCGACGGCAGCTGGAACAATTCCAAATATGAATAACTTCTCAATAAAAATAAGCAGCAAGCTGCCTGTCGTTGACCCCGAGGAGTAAACTCATCGAAAATTTGTTAAAATAAAATCAGACCTGAACAAATATTTTATACCTCAATAAATTCAATATAAACACTGCACTATTTTGATTTTAAGGACAGTCCTTGTTGCTTTGCATACGCGATATTTTAAACCATTTATTTAAATGAAATCTACATTATCTTCATATTACATAATTCAAATATTTACTCAAAGAATTTTAACAATTACGCAATACCCTTTCCGGTAATTCGTTTAAAAGTAAATATAGGAACAATAATAGTGTGTTTAAGTGTTTCGGAAATGATAAATTGAAAATATTCCCAAAATTATGATTTTTAACCTTAAATTGCTATTGTTGTTGAACTAATTCAATTATCATCCAATCTATAATTCTAGCACATTGAAGCCTCTTTGCTGTAAAAAACGAGAAATTTTGAGATGATTCTTCCACCGTACGCTTTTGTGAATAACCGACCTGTTCTTCTATATACAACGTCGCTAGCATTACTTTAGTACCGCCAACGTCATTATCCTTCCCCTTGTTTTCTTGTCGTAAATCACTCGAAACGATGAGCGAGGGAAGTTACAAATTCACAAGATTTGACGCAATAAAGTAAGGTAAATGTTCTTCTTCATCTAAATCAATTAACTAAATGTACGTAATTAACTCGTTTCGTGACTATTACCGAAAAATAGCTTTTAATATTCTTTTCAACCTTTTACAAAGCAAACTACAGAAAACAGTCTACAGTTAGTATCAGGACATTATACACATTTGTACAGATAAAGGATTCGTTGAAGTTGTTTTTCTTTTTTTCGTTAACAAAAATAATTTTGTTATTCACTTTAGGCAGAAACACAAAGATAAGACAAACGGGAAAATTAGCGTGCTGTACAACGTTCCA
The DNA here is from genome assembly GCA_029378335.1 of Agrilus mali. Classification (NCBI taxonomy): domain Eukaryota; kingdom Metazoa; phylum Arthropoda; class Insecta; order Coleoptera; family Buprestidae; genus Agrilus; species Agrilus mali. The sequence goes on from CM055657.1 coordinate 20,805,997, forward strand.
TGAATAATAAAATATACTGATTAACGTTAAATTTATTTTTGAAATACCTACTGGAAATGAAAAAAAAACACAATTAATTGCTTGCTTAGCCTTTTATATTAGATAAAAAATATTTCATAAAGTAATCAAACTGAGGTTACAACATTTTCGTCACAATCCCTAAATGGCTCTCATTATAATAAACGAATCGTAAAAATTTAGTATCTACATATATCTCTAAAAATATATAAACACAACAAGCAAGTGAAATGAAATTTATATGTATGTTTTTGTAAGTTTGATTTATTCTCAAACTTATACATAACGTGTAGATAACCATTAAATAAATGGACAAAACTGTTGCTGAAAGAAAACTCACAATCAGTTTTTTTTTTTCAGTATGTCTAGACATGTCTTTTTCTTACTTTGTACAAATTCAATTTCAGGATTTTTTCCTTCAGGTTTTGTTCTCGGACAAAACAACAGTTTTTCAAAATTTCCACATTTAATTATAAATAGATTTCATTACGGTTTTGACAAACAAATTAAATGTTATTCAAATGATTACTTACTTGTTATTAGATTACTTTACGCACTCAAAAAAAAATTGATCAACAAAAATAACACATTTCCACAAATAGATTAAGACACGTTTCCGCAATTGTATAATACAGAAAAACACATATCTACACACTTTAAAAATCACTGATAACCTGATGTGTGATTTAATCGGATTCCATTACAATAGCATTCAATTTATCGCACTAATAGTTTCCTCTCTCAAAAATTGCACTATTTTTCTGGGCTTTTTCGTTTCATAAACAGATTTCGTCATGCGATCGCGTATTATCGACGGGCCACATAATAAAACTACGCTACAAAATTATTATCTGCTATTCGTATACGTACTCGAACGAATAACTTTTATATGTACATTACATATACACATACAATCATATGTACGTTCGTAAAATGTACCTACAGTCAGTCACAACTAAACAAAAATTTGCATTGTTACAAATCGAGACCAAACTACTCTTTTTATATGAATTTACTAAAATATGATGAAATAAAAATGTACAATCTAATCTTACCTTTTTTTATCAATTTATCACCACAACTAGTTTTTATTTGTTTATAATTATGAATGAATTAAAAAAATCAATTTGCGACAATTAGTAATTAGGAATGTAAGGCGATAGACATTAGATTAAAATTAAGACAGCCTGAAGACGTAGTGTGTTCCAGTTTTTGGGATATGCGAATATTTGTTCAATAATGATTAATTACTGGATTTACTAATTATATCACCCATGAAACAAAAAAATTTCAACGGCAAGATTTTTCATAATTCTTTGTTTTTGAGTGAAGCCTGATCTAATCTTGATATTTCTCCTCAACTGATCACAAATTCGAAATTGTTTTTTACACCAATGAAACCTGTTTAAAAATTTTATTCATACAGTGGTTTTTATGTTTTGCACCTATACACGTGAAACCCAAAACGCTGATACCTACTATCTTTACAGATTAATAAAATCTGAAGACTCAGATTATAAAACTAAATTTTGATGCATATACGGTTTTTCAAGTATTTTGTGAAGTTTAATTAATTGTTGATTGGTTATATAACTTTTTGTAAATGACAATTGTTCAATTCGTGGCGTGTTACCGATAAAATTTAAAAATCTTAATTTTTTTACCTACTCCTTCCCGAGGAATACGATTTTAACTCAAAAAACACTGAACAAATATTGACAAAATTTTTACTATTGCTAATACCTAGCAACTATTTGAGGAGAAATAACATCTTAGTAGTCGCAATTAATCACAGCTGATTTTAAAACCATTCTTTAGGATACGTAACTGGAGATAAATTTTTGATTTGAAAGTTGAAACCAAATAATTCTAGTTTCTATTATTAATAGAAGATACTGAATAATAGTAGGTACTCGTTTTACAATCGATTTTTTCATTATCGATGTATGTTGTGACGAGCTGTAAATTGGTAATATATGCATATATGTATTATACATTTGTATGTGGACGTAGTCACGATTTGTTCACGAGTGTCGCTGAAAACTTGAAAGATATATCAAGGCTAATCAGTCAACGTGCCGTTCGTTCACTTGTATGGTCCCTTGTTTATCTGGCGTTGCCCTTGATTCGATTTTCGTTTGATACAGTAATTCAACACCTCCTCGTTCTACACAATGTGTCGGTCTAAATCGATAAACTTCGGACAAAAGAGGACCGACCGACCGACCGACCGCGCGCGTATATCGACAATGTCGTGCTAATTAATTTTTCTTGCTTTCCCAAAGTCAGTTATGTAGGTATGGATAAATGCCAACAATAATATTAACATAATAGCGATTGCAATCGCCTTCGCACGTGTTGGTCACAAGGGTCAGAACCTCACAACATCATCCTCCAACATGTTAAGCTTAACGTACATTTGCGACTGGTAGACGCGTCTTTATCGGATGAGAATTTTAAGAAATCTAGAACTTGTTTGTTGTACTGGTTTTACCAGAAATTTTTAAAACGAAAATAAAAAAACGCGGACGTATTTTCCAATTAGATCATTTACGTCATTTTATTATTACATATTTAAATGACAGGTCTCTATGTAGGTATTTACTAGGGAAGCATACATACAAATATTATTATGTACTACTACTACTACTCCATCTGTATGTAGTAGGATATACAGTACCTACATGCACATAAATATGAAAACCATTAAGAAAGAATACTTGTTAGTTTCAGTTGGAATAGCGCCAATACAATGTTAGTTTTATAAACTATGTTTGAACTCGGCAGTAATAAAAATCCTTTCAGCTTTAAAAAAATATTCTTTATAAACGGGTTATAATTTTTAAATGTCTTCAGATAATAAGAAAGGTACGTGCTAATTTTTTTATTTACTTGAAAAGTAGATGCGTTTACGCATTTTCGTGTTATAATTTAATGTAATATACATATATAAAATGCTAATGTTCGTAAGTAAAGACAGGGTTTTCTCTATCTCTACCTACTCCAATCAACTTCCTGTTGGGGTGGTAAATACCCCTTGGTCTTCAGGTGGGAGTAAGGGAGTTTGGTCGCGGTGGATGGAAGTGGGTGGTTGTAGGTGGCAGAAAGGTGAAAAGAAAAATTTCTGTCCTTTTTTAAGTCATAAGGACTTCCGGAAAGATCTCAAAATTTCTGAAATGATCTAAAAAATTCTAAAATGAGCGCAAACTGTTATTATCGACTTAGAATGTTCGAGAAAGTTCTAAAAATTTCTTGAACTATCAAGAAAGTTTCATAAAGTGTACATCTACGTTTCAAAGTGATGTACATCTAAATATTCTAGTGTCCTGGTGCTAGAAATTTTGATGTCAGATGATATATAAATCAATATTCAGTGACTTTTTGTCAGTTAAATTGTGTTTGCAGTCGAGTGAAGATCAATTGGAAACAAGAGCGAACAGTGACCAAAAAAATTGAAATGTTTAACGGCCGAATAAGTCTCTCAATATCTACGTTATCTATGATATAAATCTCTATCTACGTTAAAAAATAAATCCTTACATATTTTTTATACCATAAAACATGTGATGTATTTTAACCCAAGCAAACGCCGGGTTTCACTGCTAGTAATACTATAGGAACGTCGAAAAGTACCACGAGAGGCTGAGATGGGCAAGGGCGGACCGTTCGTATAAAAGCTCTGTTTCGAAGCAAATTTGTTTACTTAATAAAAATCGATACTTATAACTAACGGACTTTCACTGTTCCTGGAGGAATTCCTAATTAATCAGGTAACCCTCTAACGTAACAGTACCTACCTAAATAAACTTTCCTAATATTTCTTGTAAAGAATCCGTTTCCTTCTACCTACAGATACCAACTAGAGCAACACTAAAATAATTATAACAGCACATTATGTAATGAGGTAAGTAATGCCTAACAATTTCCCGTAATATAGGACCAGTTTAATATTTTTTTTAATCAAAGCAAAAAATCCATTAAGCTGCGTATTTTGTTGTCTTCATTTATTTGCGTTTGTACAACGTGATATTTGATTGTGTCAACTTGTTGCGGTTTCGAAGTAAACAACCTTAGAAAACAACTTTCACGCCGCCGCCACCCGCACACTTGGAACCACTATTATTATTATTATTATTTAGGAGGCAGCAACTTATTTCATAATCCTCATAAGTAACACAATAATAGTTGAACTGAATGTGCTAACATAATTATCATATGTCTGATACTTCTCATTCTTTTACTTATTAAGTCTGCAAAGTGAAACGATTGATAAATAAATTTAAAAAACGTAACAGGTAGTTGCCAGTTCGAAATTTTTATGTACCTATGTATACATTATTATTGAAAAAAAAGCACATTTACTACGGTTTCATATGATAAAACACAATATTGGTTTTTAAATACCTACTGCAATATTACTTGCATTATAACTAAATATGTACATACATATTAACATTTTTTTGCATTTTAGTATGAAAAAACAATTTTGGCAGGTATTACTTTAGATCTTTAACAATAAATTGCAAAATTTGTTTAACAATATATGTTCATAATCGGTTATATAAAACAAATTGGTTATATGGCATCGTTGGGTTGCCCCATACGGGCGCAGTCACTCAAGGACTGCTTAAAAGAGAAAGGACCTTGACTAGATGCTAGTAATAATTCATCCGTGTAGGAAATGAAATTTAATTCAAATTAATCTGTGATTTCATCAATTGACGGTACGCAATCATTGAAGCATTTAATAAATACATACCTACATACGTTATTATTCACGGTACATCTTCCTACTTTTTTTATTCTTTGTAAATTAAAGGAAAAGTTTTCTTTTCTATTATAATAAACGAGGGAGTGTATTGAACTGATCAAGATAAAAACAATAACATGTATTCCAAATTCATTCTATAAAATAATAATATAAAAACCTTTAAAAAACCCTTATTATCTATTAATTTGAGATTATATTATACATTTAATACTGCATGTATTACATTTCACGTTACGCTGTTTTCCTAATAATAGTTGACCACAGAATGTTAAGCTTTTCAGAATAGCTGCTGCATTACATTACCTACATTATTATATTATGGTTTTTATTGTGAGAAAGTTCTAAAATGTTCTATACAACATAACATCCATTGTACCTATGTATGTACTTGTACCGTATCACCTCTACCCTTTAAATTCCATCACCTGCACGGAACCTGTAGGTACCAAGAATATATATGTACATAATTTCAATCACCCCTTCTAATCGTGGGAACGAATTTAATTCCGATAACAGGGGTATGGAAATGCCAACAGCAACAAGCACAACCGGGTTGAGAACTTATACACGTCCCTTAGTTTAGTTTGACAAATAACCTTAGCGTCATGTTTTACTGTTATTAATAAAAAAACGACCTAATGTCTATTGTCAATATTAATTTGTGGCATTAAAATTGCACATTCGGGAAAACTAATCGTAACTATTATTTTTAGGACAAATTGAAATAAGTCAAGTTTTTACTTATTTATATTTATGATAAAATCAATTAAAAACAATTGTGGCGATGAGGCTCAAAGAGATAACGATAGGAAATTATCGTATGCTAACGAATAATGACTAATAATAGATAAATCAAACAAATGGTGCATATACAGTAAAACAATAAAGAAAATGGAACGGGTAAATTATAGTTAAGAAGAATGTTATGGCGTGGGGGTAGTCTCTAGTGTTCTTCCTTTTTTATGGCCTTACAATCCAAAAAGTTGCAACTTTATCGATTTTTTTCAAGGAAGAAATTAAAACAGATTTTTATTGATTCTTTTTTTAATAAGTCTTTTATCTTTTAATTACTGATAAATATTAAGACTTTATTAATCTATCGAGTAGGTACCTAATTTACGTACGTATCGACAGGTAAATTTACATTCTAAATAATGGTAAAAACTCGAGATAAATTTGGACAAGTAGTCGAGTCTCGTTATGAGTTCGTATACAGGGGTGTGAGGAATATAATTTTGAGAATTCGCGTACCCTCACTCTTCCTCCACAGGTGACCATTCTGCATTGTACTTCTGCTACTTTTTAAGTGTGTGAGTGTATATTCTTTTTAGTATCTCGTTATGAGTTCCTCTGAGTAAAATAGTTATTCATACTACATAACTTTGAATTTCTTTAAACAATGATGCGGTCTCATATCGAGGTAACAAAATATTTTTTTTCACCTTATGTAGAGGGGTCTTTGTAGAAATTTAAACTGACGAACTCATAACGAGACTCGACAGTGTTATAATCTTAGTAAACTTTATTTTGTCGTTTTATTACAGTAAAAAATTAACGTGTTAAGGTCCAATTAGAAAAACATACGCGACTACTGTATGTATGTAAAAAGAAAACTCACTTTAAAAAGCAAATGTGTTCCAGCTTTAAATGCTGATACGATTTGCATTAGAAAACCGAGTTGTTCTAAAAATGGTATTTCACCTCCTTTCAATAACGTAAGAGCGTAAGCGGTCTATCTTTAGACTCCTTTTGAAACGAATTAAAAATAATTACATCGTTATGTAGGCTTTTATTCTATAGAAACAGCAGAAACTAATTAGAATATTTTCTCAGCCCACAAATATAAAATGAACTCAACTTAATGACGTTTCACTACTTTTATGTAATTCCTACAATAAGGGTTTTCTTTTTACTAAACTCAAGTTCATGTTTTGTTTGTCCTTATTTCGTAATGTTTATCAAACAAAATTACGTAAACTTTTTTTGATAAAAGGAGGAATTTCCAATAAAAAGAATGACCGATACTACTTTACAACAAAATAGTTTTCAGTTTATAAATAATCTGATTGGTATTTTTCATATATGCATAATACAGACGTCTGGTATACACAAACTAAGTTGTGATTCATGTTATATAATTTTATTAGTCAAACAAGACGTTAATGAACACAAAAAAGAAGCAAGACACTAATTAAGTAAAATATCCCTTATATAAAAATTACATCTGTAAATTTAGATATAACTACTGACACTAAAAAAACATAAAATGTTCTGCTGACGGATCGATTTATCAAGTGATTTCTTCTTTACCTTTAAACGATATTAATATCATTCTTGAAATTTTATTTTCTTATCTACAATGAAAACACTTATTACAATGTTCCTTCGTAATAAACAGGTATGTTCGTTTTTTGTAATTCTTATTATAACCGGGTTTGCTAAAAAATATTACCTTGTAATTCTGTATGATAATAATAACAGCTACTGTTTATTTTTGCATAATAAGATTCTGTGGTAATCCAGCAGCACAACTTCGTAGAATTACAAATTTATATCGTACACTGATAAAATAACAAAGCAATCCAGTATGATAAAAATACGATGGATATTATCGGCCATAATAAAAGTTATCGTCGAAAACATAATGTTTTCTTAACATATAGTAGTATGTAACCATTATTGTGTTTAATGACAACGCCTTATCGCAGACAAACAACCAAATCAGAACGCATACACATATAAATAACTAAATAATACATAAAAAAGATGTATTCGAAATTTATCTCACAATCAGATTAATAAAAAAACTGGTATCTATTTATAAAATTTATTTTACCACGTGTGATGCTTTTTATTGAGTCAAAGTGGAAAATTAATTAACGTAAGAATAAAAGAACACATTAAGTAATGAAATAAAAGCAAAAAGCTATACCTTTTGGAATGTTTACAAATTAAAGCAAAAATGTTTTTATTTATTTACTTTGTGATTAACCAAATCAAATTAAAAACTACAAACACCCGGTTTAAAATTATATTGTTATTAATTAATATAATAATTTTAAAGGTATTAGTTTTAATCCCTCAATAAGAATCTACATTTGCTCCTTTGAAAAGTTTATTGGAGGTAATTAATTTTTGAAAATATCAATTATCACTATATAAATTAACTGTTAACGTATCCAAATAAAAATAAACTAAACAAACATAATACGTTACTTGTTGATGTAGGTATCCTGGGTTTTTTGTTTTAGTAACAATAACGTTAAAAAAATCGTGAATTGATTTTGTTGTAAGCGAGCGAAAAAACAATAGATTACTACCTATCATGGATATTGGCACTCTATAAACTTGAAGCAGATAAGTACACGATACAAAAACTGAAAATGTTGCTATATTTACCTATTCTTCACAAGAATCAATTAAAAATATTTTTATAAACTTACGTGACCTACTGAAATTTGTTGTTCACACGAAACTTAATAGATAATAGGTTTCCATATTGCTCAAAATCATACATTATGAAACATTAAAAACTTACATATTATTTTTATAATAAAATTCACTATTGAAATATCGACACTGATAACAACAAACAAGTTTACGAATCAAGCAATGTGAAGAAAATATTTGTATTTAAATTACCTTATAAATAATTAATAAACACACAAACGTAAAGGCACAGAGTTAATATACTTATGAACTGAATAACATCCAAATATTAATGGTTAGTCTCTGACAATTAACGTGTTATCTTGCAGATAGCAGAAACCTGCGTAGAGATAATCTTCTACTGTTGATAAACGTCATAATAGTTTTTAAAAGATGTAAACCTTGAACTGGTAATTATCAGTTATTGTACGATAATAAGACTATTAGAAAGTAATTATTTACGAACATAACATCTGTCTATACCCCCTTGCAACAATCAGAGGCGATTTAATATGAAGCACTACAAATACAAAAGAATTACGATTTATATTTCAAAACACAGTAAATTGTTACTCTTACATCTAAAAAAAAAAAAAAATTATTTTGTTAGTGGAAAAACTACATTAATATTATTTGTTGTTGTAACAACATCAATCAATTTTGCTACGATTGCAACAATAAGAAAAAATTCTACGAAACGCCACTGCTTTGCATTTTGTTTATATCGTTTTGTAAAAACAATTTATATTTAGTATACGAATAAACAACAAACGATACGTGCATGTTACAAAATGTAGTTGATGAAGATAAGTAGTATTATAGTACTCGGTACGAAGATTTTGTATGTATTTTTTGGCATTTTAGCTAAAAGTATGGTTTTAAACTGAGCAGGTATTTATTAGGAATTGTTAAAATAAAGTAACTAAATTAATTGAAGATCATCACACACAATGTTTATACACACAAACATTTATTAAAATGTATATGTATATGATGCACTTTTCACCTTTAATAAATCTGCTTACAAGATTCTATTAAAAAAACATTAATGCACATAAATTATTTTTATTAAATTATAACATATGCTGGGTATTCTACGTATCTCACTATCAAATATTCTAGTTAATAACTCATCATTTCTAAGGAATTTAATTAATACCAACATATACTACAGGTTTCAGTAATTATTGATAATATAATTAGATTAGACGACAGAGTGGTGGATTCCAAAAAGTATAATGAAATTAAAACAAGTGGTGTGTTAACGAGGTCAGTTTAAAAAGTAAACGTTGTAATTATGATGCCAGCTTATTAGCACTTAAAAAAATAATGACAGGCAAATAAAATTTACTAGAAGAAAGTATTGTTAAGTATGAGAAATTTAATAAATAATTAAACAATGTTAAGTTCCTCCAAATCCTCGTTACTACCATATTGTTCCATTACTTTTATCTTGTTTTAATGTTTTTGATTGCAGATAATCCTAATTTTTTCTAATTCCTGTGTAAATATAGTTACTGATTGATATTCGTTATTCTACCTATGTATATACATATCTGGTAAATCACGAACCGAACATAGAAATTTACACGTTTATTTAAATAAAGCATGTAACAGAATATGCCTGTTTTTATTAATTCTTTTAATATATGTGATAAAATATGTCGGCAGGTGGGTTATATTACAATGCGAATAGTGCAAGCAGCATGTAAAAACACCGTTTTAATACCTAAACACTAACAGAATTTACATATTCTCGTAAAAAGTCTCTTTGATAACATTCTTTATTGCATAATCAGGTGCACACTTTCCCCTGTTCTTTGACAGAATTCCACAAATTTCGTTTAAATAAAAATAAATTCAATCTATGTACGTATGTACATATTAGTTGAGGTCGTAAACCAGATCTTTACAGAAAGTAGGATTTACATAGTAGATATATGCAACAACAAGTGTTTTTTTTTTTAATTCATGGTATAACGTAGTTGTTTGAGAATTTTTAATTTTGTTGACTTTGAGTAAGTAACCGCTTTTTAAGTAAGTAAATAAGTGAATAAAATGTACAGTAACTTTTCCTGTGTTGTCGTTAAGTATTTACGTCATAACAGCGTACAAGACGTTTCCTTGATGTAGAGCGAAGTTGCCTAAAACATAAAAGAGCAAAAACACGCACGTAATGCAACATGCTAAGAGAGAGAAAGCCAGAGTTATAATGTTTTGCTTGCTTGCTGGTTGGCATCGTTTACGAACAGAACTTCCAAGTTTACAAGAAAAAGAGTAATAATGGTTCTGTTCTAGATTTCACACTTTTCAATACGCCACTGGTGAATTTAAATTAAAAACCAAAGATTGAAAAAGTTAAAAGCGTGCTAAACAGCTGGTAGGTACTGCTACTTATGAAATGTAGGTGACACACGAATCGCGAAAAAAAGTAAATCTGAACAGGTAGTTTAAATAAACAATTAACAAAGCAACTAAAAGAAGAGAAACATTACTATTACTTTATAAATCACTGATGGTACATCTTGATTTACCATATAATTGAAAAACCAATTACTACCGATTTAATTACTATTAAATATGTGCTTTAATGAGCAATTTTAAATAAATACATTTGTAATTTGTGATGGTTATTTTAGGCGAAAGTATTTTTCTCATTATATTTGGTATTATTAACAAGATGGGTTGATGACATTAGAATTACATTAAGCTCCACAATATTGCAACAAACATATCAGGTAGTTAAATTAAAAGGTTAACATATTTAATGTCATTCTCATCATCTTTAGTTCTCTGTTATGTTATTTACATAAAATTTGTATAAGCGCTGTTATTTATTCTCAAACCAATTATACTAAGTGATCGTAAAATTTCTCAAATAAATATCTCATCACATATCTTTATGGATTTTAATTTTTACTAAAAAGTAGTAGGTAGATTTAATTATGTAAAAAAAGTAAATAATAATTAATAGAAATTCGCGTAGTTTTGTTATGACTAAATGTAACAGGTGGTAATCAATACCGGCGGCACCTTTAATGCACCGAAGAGCCAACAGATTTCGGAAATACACATTCCATAACCCTACAAGTCTATAAAACACAGCTGATATAAATAACGGATTGTTAAATAATAAATTGCTTGTTTATAGGTACGAGACCTCTTCAAATAAGGTGGCCTACTAGAAAATTCCCTCTATAAAAGCATGCGAAAGCACGCTAAAAATAATACTACGTAGTAAATAAATTAATTACATGTTAAAAACAGTATTTAGTTGGTACCTAGCAACTGAGTTGCCTTCTCCACTTTAATTCAAACTAATTCCATGCTGCCGGCGTACTTCATAAATGCGACAAACCTTTTGAGACACAAGTGCAAGTAGGAGATGGAAAATATCGCATAATACGGAATTCGAAATAATACTGGTAATTTACATTTCGAGATAACAAATGTACTGCAGTGTTGCGTGCCAAGAAATCACGACACGTTTCCGATTGTCATTTGAAATTGTAAAGTTTAACAATATGAAGCTAAATCTGCTTTGTTCTCGTCGCATAACGAATACGAATTGTGATCGTTAAAGATGGAATAAATAACCTAAAATAATCAGAATATGAACAACGATATTTTTAAAATACCGTAGAGACTATTGAATGTTTAGAAAAAAGGTAACAAAGTTTTCGCAATTACTTAACTCATTGATTGAAACACCAAGACTTACAGTCTAGTAGTAGTACTTCATAATCTCATAAGCCACGAGAAAAATGTTTGCATTCATATTCTAGTTTTCGAACACATTGACCTGTTAGTAACTACTTCAATTTTACGAAAAGGTTAACTTAAAATTCTTAGAAACTAAATAACTTAAAGGAAAACAAGGTTTAAACTTAAATAAGATAAACTTTGCAACTTCTGCGGATTTGTCACTGCAAAACTCGAGGTTGTGGTCAACGAGATTCTGAACTACCTCTACTTTTTAAAAATATGGAATTGTGATTTTATAAACCTAAATTGAGTTTCGTCAGCGTGGTGAAGATCAAAGATTGTTCAGCGTACCTCTTTCCTCCCCACAAAACTCTGAGAACTAATTTTTTAATTTCCTTTAAAAAGAATCTTCAAGGCGCAAGGTTTATTTACACTTGTTAATAATATAAAAATAAACAGATTACTTCGCAGATCCTACTACGCGTTTTGTTCGTTCATTTTCTGAATCAGCACAACTATCATGTAATAAGAATTCGAGATAATGCGTTGGTCGTTTTGGGAAATGATTATAAGCGTGCTTAATAATAGCCAAGAAACATAGCAAGCAAAGCATCCTATTTACTATACAACGTATTTCGACCTTATTGTGAGATTTACAATATCACGATGTCTGGCAATTGCACGAACCTACTGCAAAACAAAACGTAATGGATGAGATATAAAAAATATCAAAAATTAAATAACAATGAAACTTGGGTATTTCGATATATTTTTTAATAATTTATCTTTTGTCTCACAAATAGCCTGGTATAAATATTTTTTAAAAAATAAAAAAGATGAACGTTTAAAATTCACAATTAGACAGAAAGTGAAATATAAATTACATACGAAACTTCGTTTTGCAAGAAAGATAGCCAAATAACTTTTTACTTTTTGACCAATTTGTAATTTTTCGAATTCTGATATCGTATTGTGTATTTTAACATATTATCTAAATTAATATATAATATTTAATATCAGTCAAATACCTACCCTTTTGAATTTTATTTAGTACTCAGGTGGGGCTTTAGGATTCAAAAATTTTTTAAAAAAACTATAGATATGGTAATAAAATACGAATTCTATTCTAATCTTCAGGAAGAGTTTTGTAATAGAAGTTTTAGAACCTTTAAAAGCAGAATATTCCTAAATAATTAATCTTATAATAAAATTTTACAAACTTCATAATTAACTAGTTTTTTTAGTTTTTTACCATCAAAACTTATGATTAATCAACAACAACCAAAAATATTTTGGAAGGCTTTAAAATTATTTTTTGGATTATTATATGCCTTTTCTTCTCTAATTTTATTTACCATGCTGTCAAATTCTTTTTCACTGGATTTTCCTTTTCTAAAATTGCACGAAATTCTAGAACCTACCATCACATGTAGAGCTTTATTTAAATCATATACGTATAAACAATAAGTTTTCGAGTGTTGTGAGTCGTGGATCTATTAACGTGAGGATTTACATACACAATGATATGTTCTTCTCTCTTTACCAACCTTCAATTTCCATACGCAATCTTCGTCGCTTATTTTCTTCTGGTCAATTTCTTTTGAACCGCAAGCAATAATAAATCACTACTATCGTATAATTAAGTAATGTTTTAGTAGCTGGTGCAAGTACTTATTCTATCGTAATTTAAGTCAAATGCATTTCCTTATTAAAACAGCTAAGAGGCTGTACTTCCTGAAGAAGAAGAAGCCGGTGAAAAAAGTTAATTAAACCTATTCCGCACTCATGACCGCTTTACTATGATAACTGTACACGTTTCGTCTTTCAAGGTGGTAACCATGTTCCATGTTGGTACCAACGTGTTGGCGTAATTGCGTCTCTCCTTCTACGAGCAATTAATTTCCTGAAGTGATTTTGCTATAGAAAGAGATACATACATTGAAACGTAGCAAACAGGTATAATAACTACGTTTATAATTTGCGCGTCATGTGTCTGCTGTTAACGTGAATTATGACCCGAGACACAGTTAATGTTCCCTCTGTTAATACAACCTAAGTACTATACAGGTTTCTTTACATTTTTACTGGTTATTATTTATCATAAGTAGTTTTCAATGCGTCTATTCCATTAACTAATTTCCTTGAATCGACGAGGCTTTAATTTCTTGTAACTCCATAATAATGAAAAAAACACACACGTTTAAGTTACAATACTTTATTGTAAAACCATAACGATTACAATAAAGTTTTGTAACTTAAACGTGTGTGTGTTTTTTTTCATTAACTAATTTCCTTTCAACATTTTTTTGAAGAAGTAGACGATAATAAAATACTTAACAAGTTCGCTTTTATGGATTCATGAACCGATCACTTGCTTTTCGTTTGTGAAACTGATAAACAAATGTTAATTGTTCTGGCAGCTTTCAGGATATATGACATTAAAAGCGAAATTTGCTTCGATTCTCTATGCCATCCGATGGGTAATGGTTGTTAAAATACATTCAAATTTACTATTAAAGATTTAATCCAAAATACACAGCGAAATGTAAACCAAAACTATTCAGTTGTAAATTTTAGGGACGCCTTATACATATATATATAACTTTCTTTTATTCTAACAGTAAACGTCACTAGCTATTTTTAGATTTGATATGTTTCTGCTGGTGATTAAGTAAATTATTAGTTTAAGTTACTGGGGGCGTAAGATAGGTACTTACATTATTATGATGGTCCATGACGAACCTTTTACCTCTAGAGCCATTATCTAGTCATAACGAGCTTATTTAATAGGCAATTAAATATCTCAGTTATTCCAATAATACTTCGCTAAAGGGAGAGATATTACAGAAAGTTTTAGTCTTCAGTTGTGTACATAAAATCGTTTTAAATACGCTATAATGTCGGGCCAGTGATATTCTATGTACAAGGTTGAAGTCAAGGTGTGTTTATCCACTATGTTAAACGTAATGTAGATGTACGCAAAAGTGTATTTACATAAATCGTGTATACACTGAGCGTACTTGTCCTTAAACCGTGAGCATGCTTTTGAGTCAGGTCAATTTTTTTTTCATGTGCGTATTAAAAATTAATTTGGCACTTGAACTTTAAAAAAAGGATAAAAAACACGAAATGCGAAATTGAACTGTGCAAACCAAAGCAAATGTAGCAAACAATTTTTGTGTGCTTTAAAACGTTCTCCCTCATTATTTTTTAGACAAATGTTATGTAAATTATTTAACCTCTTACCAAGCATTTGTACTATATGTATTTATTATTTTCTTATATAAATTGTAATGCATTTCCTTCTTATAACCTATTAGGGTCAATTTGAAATACGGCCAGGCATTCTAGAAATACTTATTAGACTAGCTTTAAAACAATATCTATATAAATTAAGACAAATAAATAAATACATATATGGTATAAAAAGTTTTTGGTTGAATTAAACGTAATTTGGTCGAAACAATATACCTACTCATAATGCTGATTTTGAAATTTTAAATGTCAAGTAATTATTGTGCAAACCTCCGTGTCGTTATTTTTATTAACGGTGTTAGCTTGTTACGAGGTAAAATGAGAAACCTATGTACGTATCTATGTATATAAATTAATTGAAACAGACAACAGGTGGCTAGTTATATTATGTATAATAATTATCTATCATAAAACAAAAAAGACGATTGAAATAATAAATAAAGTCGAGTTGACGATAAAAAAAAAGAGCATCGTGAATTTGGGCTTACAACAAACCAAGGTAAGTACCTACAGGTATTTTGACAGTCGTATATTTGGATGTGGTTTGGGGAGGTCACGTAACACACAGTCAGCCAAACTGGCTGAAATTCCGTAGGTATCCAAACATTCTTTCGCCAGAATAAATGGCCTCCTCAGCCACTAGGTATATGTATAGGTAGTTGGTTTACCGTTTGGTGCTTTTACAACCGGTGCACTTGGTAACAACAAAACAGAAGGACCGACTGACCGATGTTGCCGACGGCAAGGCCGCTAGTTTCTCGTCGAATTGGTTTCGTAACCTTCGCTGTTACATTGTCAGTAAAGTAATAAGAGATTGGCAGCAGAGAAATTGGTTCCTACGCTTTTTATTCCTCGTTTTTGTCTACCATTACAGTTAGCCAATGTACGCTGCATTTTTCAATCGGCATCACTTAACATTCGTTTCAGCTCCACAGATTCGGGCAACCTTTTATATGAATACTGTGGGTAATAGATCTTTCTCCATCTAGATAGCTTTTGACTTTCTATTTTAAATATAGTTGTCTTGTTGATTTTCGTTGCACTTATTTTGTATGTCAACACCTGCTCGCGATAATTAAAATGCTATCGGTAATTGTCGAAGTTCTCTAAATGTTGCAACATTTTAGGTCAAGTTTCTAGACTCTTAACTTATCGTGTTCCTAATAATTTCCAGTCTCATTAGTTAAATTGACTCCGAAACTAGTCAACAATTTAGGCAGAATATATTTCCACTATATGCACCAATTATTAATTAAGTGGCTGTTCGTTCTGACTAAAAAAGACCCTGCCCTAATCCTACTTAAGTTTCGTGTATTTCCGACTTCCTCATTCTAGTTAATGGTTATTCAGTGTTCAAGCAGAGCCCTTTCCACACTTTCATTATCTCTTTAACCATCACGATTAATACAGGATCAACAAATCACTGTAAGTCATTCGCCTTTAGACCTATTAATTTATATACCAGTGGTGGCGGATGTATAAGGTCAGAGGAACAAGTGCTTCTTATTAATAGAAAAGGGAAAAACTATTTTATTGATTTAGTAGTGTAATAATCAATTATACGCGATCATATATTATATACAGTGTAAATTCTGTATTTACACACTTTAACAACTCCTATACGAGGTCTTTAGTTCAACGTTCTAGGTCCCCTAAGGTCACCCATTTGTAGTATTTGAAAAAACACACATAAATTGTTGACTATAAACCGTTTCTTTCAAATGGTGAATTAAATATCCTCAGGGTAGGTATAAATGTTTTACAAATTAATTTAGAACAATAATTAGATATACAAAAAATATTTCCTACTGTTAGTGATCATTAAGTAATCTCTTTCTTACAACACGAAAAATGTACCTATGTATAGTATCTACCTATCAAAAATCTTGACCAATGATATATAAATTAAATTTAAAAAGTTTGTAGGTATTTCATTTAAACTTTATCTATCTACTGTTCTTGGCTACTGAAGTCTAGGCATGTACGTAAACACTTTTCTTGAAAATATTAAAGTATTGCGCATAACAAGGACAAGGACGTCAAACAGTCAATATCACTTTACAATACCTCTCCTTCTCTTTCTATCTTTTTCGCTCGTTTTCGGTGCCACTTGAAATAACAATGAAGTTCCACGGCAGGTTGTCGAGTTTTAATCACCATCATTTGTTGATTTACTCACACAAAGCGTCTATTAAAACTTAAACACATACATTGACTATAACATTCACACATACGAACAAATCACACTACCTATTTTATTAGAGAATACATTTTTTGTCGATAGTGTTCTAATCAGACTTTCACGTACATACACAAAATTTTCCACTGAATTTTCTTTATGTACAAATTGTTAATTACAAAATAAAGCAAAGAGTTGGAGCATATGGGGGTACAAGTTATTAAGGGTTATTGGTACAGCAACCAAGAGTCGCCACTGCAGTCAGTGGTCATATTTATATTAAACATTTCGTCTTGTTTTATTAATAATCTAAAGGTTTCGTAAAGCTTCCCGCATAATAATTATATATGGATAATTAAGTTATAGCAAGTAGACCTAAATATTCTAGAGCGAACTGGGAAGTTGCAAATGCAAATGTTGGTGTATATATACTTAGGATTTGATATAGGTACTATTACAAAGGCATGTACATTCTTTAGATGCATAAGTAGGTACATTTTTCAAAATATCACTCATACCTACATTAATTCTAGCTTCCGCATACCTAATAGAAGAAAATATACAGAATTGAAAGTTACTTTATGTAACTACTATGTATATGTATGTATATAAATAGGTACCTATACGATAGCAGAAAAAAATTTAAAATGGGTAGCGTGGCGACATGCAAATTTCTTATTTAATCTACCCGACACTTACTGCAAGTACTTAATTTTTTCATCTCGACCAAGGAGTGTTTCAAATAACTTTTAAATTAAAAAACGCGGGAAACGTAAATTGGGTCCCATTTCAACATTTTAGTGTGAAATACAAGTTCACATACGTAAATTGGGTGCCGCGTATTAATTTGTGTGATGGCTAACGAAGTTCAATTAAATAATTCAAGCTACCTGCTGTAATATTGAAATCGGCACCAACTTGCGGATTAAATTAAAAAAAAGTAAAATTTCCCCCTCCCCTTTATCCTCCCCGTTATCAAGGTTGTTAAAAAAAAATGTTTTCTTCTGTGGAATATAAGCAAAAATGAGTTTAGCCCATTTTTTCCTATAAAAAGTGGTAAAAATGCAAAATTTTTAATTACTGCTGCCAAATTCGTGATTGACTTTTAGCCACGCCTTTTCCGAGTTCATACATTTGGATCGAGATCCTGAGCGCCCAAGCGCAGGTATATGGGTTCGAATTTACGTAGATGATAAAGAATTATCGAGAGGAAATTTACGTACCTCTACACGGCAATTACCTACAATTATATTTTACATCAATCCGAAAAATGAATTATAAAACCATTCGACAAATATCAAACCATACTATACATGCATATGTGTAGTTAATCTTGCTACTCAAGAAAGCAAATCTGAAAGTATTACCGAGGTTGCTGCCTAAACTTAAAAGCTGGATGTCCTGTTGCTCACACCTACCTACCTAACAGCTGCATTTATAGGTACCTATCTGTCCAACATGGTTAACAGCAAATTCCAGTTTTCAAACAAAAGAACCCTTTTAAAATTCGTTGAAATCATTACAATATAGGTACATACTACCTATAAATAGGCAATAATAATTCAACTTGTATAAATAAAAGAGTAGATACCTGTAAAATAATAAAGAGTAAATCGTAAAATGTTATAATCGTAGATATTTGTTAGGTCTCGTTTTAGACAATTACCTCAATAATTCTGTTAAAAACACCAAGTTTACACAAAGGAACAACAAAAAACCAAGGATAGCGATAAATAGGTATATATAATATACATAACGCTTGGGTAGAGATATATAGGTAATAAGAATTCAAACACGAATCAATTTGTAAATATATGTAAATAGGCCGCATAGTCGTGTAATCCCCGTAATCTACGTCAATGTCAACACCACTACAAGCAATGACTTTGTTGTTTGTGCTACTTCAACAAGTACAGAAAGCCTTGTTACGTTATTTCGCTTTTCAACATTTATATTGTTCACCAAATTGGTTACATTTATGTAAATGGATCACATAAGATCGTAACGAAGCGCGTAAATTTTAATTATTCCTGTATTCATTTCATTAAAAGAAACTTGTTAGCACAAAAAGTGCATTATATTCGTCACGGATCGTTAATATAACCATTACGACCGTTTTAGAGATAAAATGCATCAAAATGCAACAAGCGTGTTTTAATTTCGCAAAAAAAAAGAATGTGACTTTCTAAGAGCTAACTAATAAACTTTTGTTGTTTTTTGTTCGCTAGGTTATTATTTATTTGGACGTACAAAAATGAAAACACGCGTCAAACAAAATTGTTGACGTCTAATGGACTAAGAACACACAAACACTTTAATATTTACATGAAATGACAATTTAGTAGTCATTTACTTTTAATAGAGAACAAATTCCTTTGTCTAAATAACAGGAGCACATTGAGCAACGAACGCAAAACTTACCTAAGTTTATAAGGTCATACCGCATAGTATTATTGTCAAATATCCAAAAAGCACTCTTGTTGATGAAGTGAAGAGTCAATCAGTTATGTAAATCCACTTAGGTACTTAATTATTTAAAATAACTTTATAAAATAATTCCACGAGCGTCCAAAATAATTAACACACCACCACCTTATACCTCTTCCTGAACATGCAAGTTACTAAACCGACCAGACGTCACTGTTTCAATTATAGCCGTATAGTAAGCAAGTAGTAGTTGTAGTTGTTAGTAGTAGACTAGAAACAACGGCAATCGGCAAACCACTTAACCGAACGAAACGGTGAGGACGACAGCTTTCATTTCTTTCCGAACAACCAACCGGAGCTACGCGACTGCGTCTAACACGACACAAACTCGAGCAGTTACTGTGTTGAACCTGTACAACATGGTTTTAGTTCAACCGAAAGTAACTTTACAACGGGGATTTTTTAACTGCGCCGACGTATAAGTCGTCTCTTAGATGCCAGAAAATCGCCACGGTCAAGTAGCGAAGCTTATTATTCGTATCAAATTGTGGTTCACTGTTACTTACCGCTAGAGAGCTCGGAAATAACTTGTATTTTAAAGATCCGTTGTTAGAAACCCAAGTGAATCTTCCGTCACTGAAGCCTTTCGATAAGCAAATATGCAGACAACGCACATACAAAACAAATACCAATACCACTTTGCCTACAATACATATGTACTATAGTATCTATATACTTGCACTCATCGTGAGTGAAATGAGTCACTTTTGTGCACGTAGGTGTGCTATGCCAATTGATAACTACCATTGAACTCACTCAGAAGATAAATCTTTGTTTCAAAGAAAATAATATTGGAGTTCATAAACAAAAATACCGGCCAAGTGCGAGTGGAACTCGCGCACCGAGGGTTCCGTACAAACATGTATATAGATATGTGATGTAACTAAAAATTTAAGGTTTTCAGAATTTTTCCTTTATATGTGCTATAAAACATTGCTTCATGCCAAATTTCAAGATTCTAAATCGACTGGAAGTACCCTTTAGGTTTTGATTCCCTTGCGAGTAGTTGCGAGTTTGAAAATATGCGGCTTAAATTGCTGTTTCTTTTGATTGCGTTGACATAGAAGTTTGATTTTGTTACAGCTTAAAGGTATTATAGACCTGACTATTTGATATGAATTACAATTAAATACCTCTACGCGTTCATGAGCAAAGGGGTAGTAACTTCAAAATTATTAAAAATATTTTTATTATACGATGTAACTAAAAATTTACGGTTTTCGCAACTTTTCCTTTATCTGTGCTATAAGACGTTGCTTCGTACCAAATTTTAAGATTCTGAGTTCACGGGAAGTACCCTATAGGTTTTGATTCGAAAATTTGCGGAAATTTGCGGCATAAACGGCTGTATCTTTTGATTGCGTTGGCTTAGAAGTGTGATTTTTTCACAGCTCCAAGGGACAATAGACCTGAGTATTTGGTATAAATTTTAGCTTAATACATCAACGCGTTCCTGAGAAAAAGGGTCTTGACAGACGGACGGACGGACGGACAACGAAATGATCCTATAAGGGTTCCGCTTTTTCCTTTTGAGGTGCGGAACCCTAAAAAAGAAAATAAACTAAATGTGTCCAAAAGTTAGTCGAAACTGAACAACCAAAGTAGGTATTAAGACGTTTAAAATAGAAAATAAAAATTACTCCAACTCAATTAATGTGTTTCATTTATCACCTGAAAATTAGCGTACTCTGCCTATGAATAAAACCCGTTTATCGACCGTTTTTATGAAAAAATGCACTAGGATAAATACACTAATTGTAAGTTTCATTTCTTCCCCATAATAAGAGACAGACTTGTACCAAGGATAAGTAATAAAATTAATGCAAATGCATTCATTCAGCATTACAATGGTTTTACATCCTTCAATTCAATTCCGCAACGACTTATTACCATTACCAATTAATTAATTTCTATAATGTTTTAAACAATTTATTTTTGAAATTCTACAAACACCTTTACATAGGCACCTACATAAAAACTCAGATTCTGATATTTAAAAATTAACTGAATAAAAACATTTTAGTATTAGAACTGATAAAACGAAGCGGATGTTCTGCATCGAATGCAGCTCAGTTACTCAGTAGTTCTTCGGTACCTATACTAGAGCTGGACGAAGCCTTTATCAAAAGGACTTCACTTAAAATTCTGTGGTGCTTTAAGTTCCAATTCTATTCTAAAACCCAAGGATTCTGAAAAGAGCCCTGAGGACTCGTGAAAATAATTTCGAGCACAATGTACGGGCTTGAGTTACATACAAACCGCTCTATATAATCAAAAGACTCCAAAAACTTGTAAAAAGGCTGTCAAAGACACTATAAAGGCTTGAGTGAACCAACAGATTTCAAATATATCAAAAGCCTGAAAGCCCTTTTGATGGTTTTTACTTTCAAAAGGCTTCAAGCACTTAGAAAGGACTTCGAGCATCTAAAGAAGACTTTAAGTTAATTAAAAGGACTTAGAGAATTATGGAAGAGCTTAAAGCCCTTTTTTTTTTTAATACAGAGCGAAAGAGTATCAATTACATCGAGACTAAGATCAGGGCTCTAAACAGCTGTGTAAAAGGGTTTCGAGAATATTGAAAGGACTTGGAGTTTTAAATATCTATACATGTATTAAAAAGCTTAACGCCCCTTTGTTGGGTTTGCTTTGTTTTATAGGTATACTTCGGAGGGGTTTCAAGCATTTTGAAAGGGTTTGAAGCACTCTAAAGTCCTTTTTTGAAATACAAAGCACCTTTATAATATAATTCACTTTCCAAGGTTTTTAAATACATTTTCAAGCATAAAGCATTAAAGTTCTGACCTATACACCCAACCGCCCTTGACACTTACACATTAGAAGTATAGTATAAATCTTATTATTTAAACAATAAAAAAGATTAAAATTACTTATATTTAAAGCAATTTATAATATCTTCGTTGTTTACTTCAATTTGAATGCGTATAGTCTATTTTTCCAAGCTGTAACATGCTCTGCAAATCGCCAATATTATTTCCTGATCGTTTAATTAATCGCCTGATTTTAATTGCCAATTAATTTTACAATATTTTAACATGTAATATGATTCTAATGAAAGTTTTTCTAATGCAATAATATTAATATTTTTCAAATTGTATTTAAAATATGCTCATCAAAATGTTGCTTGCATTGAAATCGTTTCCTAAAGTATTTACTATAGTTTATTTATTATATAGCGATTAAAAGCGTGTAAGTAAGTAGCAGGATATCAGGAATAAGGACATCAAAAAAGGCGATATCCAATAATTAACTACTGCGAAAGTCGCAAAAAGTGACGAAACGTTGTACACTGGTTAATTGGGTATTAACTTCTTGTTGACCTGGATCCTGATATCCTGTTGCTTATTTAACGATAGAACAGTAGATATTAATACAACTAATATTCTTAAAGTTATATAACTGACTTACTTATCTTTGTTAAAACGACTTTTTATGTGGATTCAAAAATATTTTTAACTTTTGGGAAACGTTAAAGCATATTCACTAAGTTTCCAAACTAATTGGGAATACCGTAATGTTCATAATTATTATTAGTAATTTTAGACAAAGAACTAACTTCGGCTTACATCAAATCACTATTTCATAATAAAGGAAAACAAACAACGGCGTAATAATACAATTGCAATAGATTCTTATAAGGTAAGAGAGTTAGCAATAATAATTGAGAAGTACGTAGTTATTGACCTTAAAAAAAGTACGATACCTACACGATTTCTTCATCGAAACAATATTTAGCCATCTGGACTTTATTAAGGTTTACGTTTGTATCAGTTGAGTTAATAAATTATCATGTGCATTATAGGTATAGTTAGGTAAGTCTTACAAACTCCCACGTGTTGAGCACAACTTTATTGCGTTTAAGTCCTTGAATTGTTCATACTATAATTGTAACAACAACCGATCGTTTTCGTCTAATTCCTTAATTGTGTGTTTCGTGTACTATTCACATATCGCTTGCACTGGATAATGATGTAATTCCATGGGTATTTACCTTTGTGATGCTTTTCTAAATTACAGTGTGACTTCACTGTCTGTTTCCTTTAATTTTTTGTAACATTAAAATGGGGATTGACACATTCGCACCTCAAACAAAAATTCTTTAAAATTCGGATAATGTAACATAGTTCTGAAAATTTTCTGGTTTTTACCTATATCTATTCAATCATATTTAATAAATGATCGAGTCAGAAGGACTCAGTAAAATGGTAGTAAAGGATTGGTTACAAATTTTTTGATATATGAATGTTTGTGATGAATTGAATTTGGACAAAATATCTTCAATATTTTGGAAATCTAAGTAAGAGCTTTATAATCGCAAATCCAAAAAACAAAACTGATTGAAACAAGAATCAACATTAAAGGAAACCTGAAAAGCGAAATTTCAGCTTTAGTACAAATATAATAAAGGATATTGAAAATACGAAAGTAAATGTAATTCTCTTTCTCTGGTAAATTGTTCAGTCACCCTTATAAAGGTTTTTCTGAAAACAAAATTTCCTCAGGAAGTCAAGAAAATAAATTTTTCCTGTCGAGTCCTGTCGTTGGTATAGACACCTCAAATAAATAAAGCCATTAAATCCTCTCCATGAGAAGATCAACAGTTTTTTACCGGAACGGATCACTTTAGTCTGAGTTAATTAATGAATTCTGTTCAATAAAATACAATGGAAATAATGTTCGATTTGCTAATTAACATACACATTTACTTCACTAATTAATTGTAAATGAAATGTGAGCTACTACATGTTTGTTTATTTAAATCGGATTTTGATTCGACTGAAATTGCTTTGAAGTGAAAAGCATCCCTTTGTGAAACTACCTACTGATAATTCTGAGCGGCTTTAATTAAAATTATTTAGAAGGCATAAATAGAGAAATAAGTTCAAATACGGAATACTCTATGTTTAATTATTTTAATCTTTCAAAATGGTCGTTAGTTGTATAATATGTTATTGGCTGACCTTTCGGGTCTTTCTGTACTGACGTTTTATCGGCTTTGCAAATAATTTCTTCAAGCACACATCCATCCTTACCTAATCGACTAACTTAATTAATTAATTTTTAATGTATCTATTAATAAATTTTGCGACCTCGTGATTGCTCTTATAACAAATAACATGTACCTATGTATGATAATTTCCTAACACAAATGAAATTTAGTTTCAATGAAATGATTGTCGTTGTTCTAGTGTGAAAATAGAAATTTGTTTTGCGTTGACGCAATTATTCGCTCATTACTATCAACATTGTGCTTCGTAATCGTTTCTTATCGAACATAGTGAAATGACCTCCGTTTATCAAGGACCAAATCGGATCAGGAAATTAATTTGCTTGTTCGACGTGCTCGGCTTCGGCGGCGTATTCTCGAACGAAATTCGACAGCTATTGTCGTCAAATGAACAAGAAATATCAACAGTAACGGCAACAACATGGTAACATTTATTTTCAAAAGTTGAGGACTTTGTTGCTTCATTTCTAAATCGTAACATTGTTGCGAACAGGTACAAGTAACTAGCTAGCAGTTAGTACGTGTACACACATATACGTGTATAAGTTTGTACATGGAAGGCAGTTAATAGGTTTTTAGTTTCTTTTTTATTATACAGTACATACAAGTTTGTGCCTTGTTGAACGCAAAATCCAGTAACTCGTTAAAGCCTATCGCGATCGTCGTTTGTTAAAGGACACAAAAACAGGACGCAGAGTTTCCGGATTCGAAAAACATATAGTACAACACTTATCTATCAAGTATTATTTTGTTGCAATTGCTTTTTTGAGTTAAGGATAATAAATAATCAGAAGAGAATCGTGGTTACATTAAACGGAGGTGCTGCATTAAGTGCAGCTCAATTGCTCGTCTACATTCGCTACTATATGCTAGCAACTGTAGCTGCTGGCAAAAGATAATTGTGCGCAAGCTCGTTATCTTTAGCAGCACCTATAATACGGATTTTTTTTTGAGAACATTAACCCTACAGAAGAAGAAAAATTTTTTCTTGACTAATTCGATTGAATGGCAGGTGATAGGTAAAATAATAATACCTTCAATCCTTTCACGAAGACAAAAAATTGACATCACACTTATACAATACGTATATTTTACAATCTTACTCCGTCTGCGATTCAATTACTTTTTAAATGATTTCGCTAATTAGTAAATTTACATGTATCTACTTAATAGATATTTGTTCTTTCTCTCTATAATGACATTGTCAATTATTTGTTTCAATAAATCAATAAACTGAACCTCTGGTTTTATTCAATGTTAATCCGCGTTACTTCATTTAGGCTTTTAATTGTACATTACTTTCCACAGATATTACACAATATTCTCTTACATAATAATAATTTAGTGGTCTGTTTTGACAGTTTAGTTGGTTTCCATTTAATGGCAAATCAGTGGTAACCGATAAGAGAAAAATGCTTTAGTCTTGTTCTTTTCACGCCCATGTATTTTCAACCAATAGGTACTTAACCGATTAGATTTTGCTTTTATAGAAATAATTTTAGAGCGATTAATATTCAAGATCCAGAAATCATTTAGAGAATTACATTATTATTGGCAAAATAAAATTTCTGCGTATTTATCAAAAATCAAAATACCTACTTAATTGATTATTATAAGTCAATATAATTAATGCTAGTACGTTTGGTATACAAACATAATGGCCAGTTGGCATAGAATAACGTTGTGATAAATAAACTTTGACAATAAGTTTACTAAAACTGAATACAAAATAAATGATATTCCATACGTGCCGAGCACAATGTATTATTCAAAACGATTACAAATGACTGTGGTTCGTCGGTGGATACTCACTCCTGGTCACCATGAGTGCCAACTGTTTACATCAATAACTCACCATGAGGTCGCTGAAGAATGAACAGGAAAATTACATTATTTTGATAACAATTCAGATAAATTATTTATCATCCAGCAAATAAATTTATGGTTATTCAAATGCATTTTGACCACAGAAACACATACCTACTAGGTATTTCAATTTAATTAATCAATAAAATCAAGATTTAATAATAAATAATAAATGGCGTATGTGTAAGGTTTTTACAATCTACTACATATAAGAACAACAATGTTCAGTAGATGAATAGATGTATGAAAAGTATCCAACTAAAAAAATTTATTATTATCAAACTCCACTCCACCCTGGAGTTTCATAAAAAAGAATAAATAAAGCAAAATCGATTCAGTCTTGAAATAGAACGACGAAATTTTTTACCCGAGACTGCTTACCCCTTTTCCGGATAAATTGATTGTCTTATCATATTAGAATTAGTGACAAGTAACATTAAAAACGTATTAAAAGATAATTTACCAATATTTATAATGATTACATAATACAGTACCGGGCAATACTAGAATTTACATTACAGGTAACTTTATAAAAGTAAAAGAAACTTTGGTAATTTGATTGAAACTCTCATGTGGCTCATTTTCGAGAAAATTACAAAGCTCTACCAGTCGATTTAAGATGAGCATCGTCTGACTTTATTTGTAGATCGAAAGCACCATTTATTACCGATGGATAATTTATAAGCTACTTACTAACTTAAGTCTTTTTCTTCAACATTATCGTATACACATCAGTGGCTAAACTGTTATTTATACGCTGTTCGTCAGCACAATTTTGGACGATCGAAGCTGCAATCGCCTGTTCTAAATTCTAAACAGCACATGTTAACGTTTTATTCTGAATTAATGAGCAATTGCGGCTGCGCTTCGCAAATTAACATTTCCGTTTAGCTGTTCATACACACACGTACAAATACTCACACACACGCACACAAACACTCAAATATATAGTATACAAGCATGTGCCTATAGTTCACTCAGACACACATGCATACATGCTACATTACTTTACTAACGGCGATTAGCACAATTCACAGGGAGCTTTTAAACATCACAATACTAATTACATTTACTGGTTAAAAACATTATGTTCAGAAAGCGAGCTATAGAATAGAGTACCTATAATAATACACATAAGTACTTTACGATAGGTAGAGTAGTATTTATTAGGTACCTTTCTTTTAAGTAAAACAAGAGAAATTTTCTTTTAAGTTTAAGTAGCAGTGGGTTTTTGAGATGCCAGGCAAGCGGCAATTGATTTGTTACGTAAAGGACATTTTCTCAATTTCGCCTCCATTGTGGATCAAGCTAAAATTGAGGAATTTTACGCACTAATAAGCACTCGATTACAAAATTTGCCAAGTCGATGTCATGCCATGCTGACGCCGTAAAGATTTTCATTCAAAAGAACATTTTTGTTTTGTTCGCTAAATGAAACGATTTTGTCTGTTCGATGAGGTAGTTTTTAATTTGACTTATTATTGGTGTATATTCAGATCCACAATCGATATCTAATTAGTTTGCAGAATTAACAGGTCTGCTTTTAATTCCGCGAAGACGATGATTTTATTGCCGGAAAGTGTTTATGTAATGCAATTTCAGTTTCTACGAAAATTCAAATCGATGGAATCATTTCTGGCAAACGGTGTTTGGTACGTGAAACTACAAACATACTGGGAAATGAACGATATACCTACGAGAAACTACAATTGTATGAAAGTTAAAGTTCACTTTTTATCTATAGCGTAAGGTATGTATAACAAAACGGAAATATGCATTTTTTTGAAAAATAAAACAGTTATGTTCAATAATTAAATTTTAATAGACCATTTGAATAGAAAATGTCGATTTTTCAGATCGACTTCAACACACATATGGCGCAGGCATGCGACTTGCACGCTTAAAGAAATGTTAAGTTATTGTGATTCATGATTTAATCGGTATGACGGATAGGAGAGTAACAATTCAGACGATCCGTGACATCAGTCGGTAATAATGAAATTCCACAGTCCGCCAAACGGAATTTCACTGTTACAGATACACAAATGTGTTTGTGTTTAACCTGGACATTGCTTAAAGGGGTACCTACACTCTATTGTCATATTCGGTTTGCTTTTAAACAATGAATGCAATAATACCCTTCGTTAATCCATAATAAATAAACTAGCGTCCATTATTTCATTAGAGGTCTTTAGAAATCTCATCTAATCACATTTATAGCATGAGAGGCCACCGAAAATGTCACGTTAGGTTTTAATAATTTTTTTTTCAGCTTTTAATGCAAGGTATATTCTATGGTAAATCTCACGTATGAAGGACGAAATTTCACTAAGATGGAAGAAGGGGGGGGGGGGGGACAGTCAAAATCCTGTTTCAATTCAAAACACGTTTCCTTAGTAAAAGCTACTTTATACTGAAATGCAACTGGTATTACCTGATTGTTATAATTAATACTGGTATACGTGTTTGGATTTTGGATAAAACTAGTTTTACTTGAACATTTCTTATTTCAAAAGAAATTACTTCGATTTATGTTATAGTTGTTCTGATTTGAAGTTTGAAACTTAGTTTGGCCTGGAGGAACTAATTTAGCAAAAACTTTTTTAACTAATCCAATTCCAGTCTTATAAAACAATTTAACTGGTGAAAACATGTCTCAACACTGTAACATATTCTTGAAGTATTCATTTAGTTTTTAGTAGGTATCATCAATTAATTTGTTGTTTTTAGATGGTTTCCCAAGTGTAGAGAATAAAACGTAAACTTAACGTTTCTTGACAAAGTGTTATGCAGATATGGCACGCCTTATGTTCAAACATTTATTTGATTTAATAAAATCTACCTACGTACATACATTTGAAGACCTGAAAATCACGTGGCACGTAATACTCCACTGGTTCAATCTGACCAACAGGATGGAGTGAATAATTTCTTCATTAAATTTATGTGCCATTAACGTGTGGCTGCGGCAAAATTCATTTCATAAGAGAGCCTAACAGCGTCGTATAGTTATCGAAATGAAACACGTTTGCTGCAATCAATACAACCGGCACTGATATCCTCTAACGCTTAACCACTTAAACCCAATGATTTACAACGAAGCCGGCCAGATTAAATAGATAATAAAAAAATGAATACTTATGGAAGTAATTACAATTATTATTGTTCAATGAGAAGATTCTGAAAGTCAAAAATTAAGTAAGAATCCTATTATAATCAGATTCTTTTCTTGCATGGGTCCGATGAAGACTTTAAGCTCCATATAACCCAAAATATCAAAACACCTCATCTTCATTGATATGTATATACATATATATAGTAGTTAGTTATTATTAAGGGTGGGCTTGCAAATGGGCCAAAATTTGCAATGCAAGGATCATGTGTGCGATGGCCCACACTCCATGAAGAATAAATATTTGTTATTGTAAATCTATAACAATTACATTGGAATTTAGCACATCGTGTTTTGTGACATCTTGATTAGACATGGGACCTTACAAGATTGAAGAGATCGCCTATTGTTTGAATTTGACATAGATAAGAAATATTCATGTCATTCAACACGTATTTATAATGTACAGATATATGCATGCAAAATCGATTGATTTATTAATAAACTTTTACTTTCCGTTGTCAAGTAAAAAAGACCCTTTGAAACGAATTGCTTTAAAATAACAAAAAAATAATTCATTGGGTCTACAATAAAATTAAATACCGCCCGCTGGTATCAAAAAAGACGAAAGAAAACACTCGAAACGTCATTGTCGTTTTGCTTTTTTCATTTAAGCAATTACAATTGAATTATAAACACAGCTCTTTTCAGATTGCGACCGATTAATTTCGAACGAGAACAGGCGCAAAGGTAGACCTATCAAGTGCAGGCATCGATATGTTTATATAATCCGACCTGTTATTAGAGAGAGAGAAACATTAGCTAATCGCAAACTTTCACTGTCAGCGCATGCGTCACGCCCAATGGCCCACTTTGTTTTAGAGATTGAGGTCGCATTTTGCAATGTTGCCGCTCGTCTCAATTTTTATTCAAATCCATTAACTTTTTTCTTGTAATGCGTTTATAATTTATTAAACAATAGGAAAAGTCTCCACCAGTCAAATTTGTCACTAATTTTCTTTGTAACTTCTACAGGGTTGATAAAAAACGATATTCTCAAAATTTTACGACAGGAATGAAGGTAGGAATGATACCTATACTTTATTTTGGAATATCTAGATAACGTGTTTCAAGGGATCGTTATATTATTACTCACTACTCTGATTTTATTCCCTTCACGTAGTTCTGGAAGAGGTACTGAAGAATTAAGAACAACTAAACCCAACCCAACACAACCCAAATCTATTCGAATCTATCAAAAATTATATTTGATTGCTAAGGTTCGTTAGGTTACTAAAGGAAAAGACAACACGAACCAAGTAAAAAGTATGTAAAGGGATGGTTTTCGAAACCAAAGGAGGGACATCGATAGCCTAAGAAGAGACTATTAGGCAAGATGTGTACACAATGACAGAAAATGTCAAATGTGACAAGTAGTCCTAACCTAACCCATTTTTGTTTCTAATATCGCATAACCTTGGTTTGCATGATTAAAATAAAGACAGATATATTGCATTATTTTTCCACTTAAAGCAAGAACAGGTTACATGGCGGAAAGGAAAAAATAATTCTACTATATATTATATATCAAAAGTTGTAGACCATTGGGGACCAAAAAGAACAAAAAATCTGAAGAGGATAAGAACAGTAAGGATTATTTCTTTATTCGTTTCCATTTACTATAATAAGAATAAAAAACGAAGTGAAAATTATTGTAATTTGCTAATTTTAAGTTATCTAGCTAGAGTTCTGATGACATTCAGAAACGGTAGCTAAACAATAAAAACTCTCTTGAGGTTTTTTATTAATTTAGAACCAGTGGTCTCTAACATTGAACATATCACAACAAATTAATTTTTCTATTTCTGAAATGCACTAGAATTTGTTTGCTAGTCGTTTAGCTTTATACCAAGCTGGCACTACGCATCTCAAAATGGAAATATCGTAGGAAAATAATACTATAAGAAATCAGGGCCACATGCGGAATTTAAATTGTTATGTAGGTAAGTGAAGATTGCTTTATGATATTTGGGAGCAATAGAGGAAACATTGATCTGTAACAAAACAAAACTTCTGTTCAAAATTTAGTGCTGCTTGTGATGTATTTACCAGAATCTTATACGAGAAATAGTCGTGCTAGCTTGATATCCGTAGACATATTAAAATCTGATATAAATAAAGGTATGTTGTGGGACAATCTGTATATATTGGGGCCGTTAAGTGGCGAGAGTTTGGAAATGATGCATGTTTTATGTGGCGCAAGCGTCAACTTAAGCGTGTTTTATACGCTCGGAGCGGAGGTACCTATTTACGCACACAAACAGAACCGAATACTTCCGTGTGTACATATTGCGGTTACTTCGAATAATACTCGGTTGCTAGAGCAAAACGTCTTCGTTCACTTTTTACTGCCTACATTCTTGGATTGTATTTAGGTTAACAAGCGAACTCAACTTAATTGTTACATGTAGAGAATTTGAATGTTACTGCTATTCGACGATAGCCCATAATAACAACAGTTCATTTATTCGCATATATTCAATTCCTTGATCGCAAGAAGATTACAACATAATAAATACATATGTACTTGCAATATAAAAGTAAATACCGAGAACATTTTAATCGTAGATGTAATGAAGCGTTATCTTACTTAAAGTGGATACATAAATAAAAATCGTATTCTTAATTGTTTTGCCTTATGTGCTTTGGGCGAATTACCCATTGAAGTTGCCACTTCCCGTATAACAATCATTTATATTATTTTTGGATTGGCCTAAATGAATTGTTTTCATTGCGTTAGATTTAATACATAATGTAATGGATAAAATTGTCTCTTTATACTTTCATGTCAATCCAATTAAATGCACCAAAAATAACACTATTTAAATTAGTTTCATTCGGTTGTTTCTCGTTGTGAATTTTAATTAATTAAGTAGCGCAATCAAACGAATTGAAACTTAAATCTTGCGTGCCAGAATGAAAGGCAAAAGTGGCGTCTTTGTGTGGGCATGTTAAAATATAGAACAATCCGTTTCTTGTTTTCGTTTTCTAAAATACTTTGCGTTGCAAAAAGTCACGCAGCGCACTTGTATTTCTGTCTTTTTGTATCGGCTTTTACGCTCTTACCAATTTTGTTTTCGTTTAGAAAAGAGGTTAGCATAAAATTAAACTTTTAATTGCTGGAGTTGTAGTTATTTGAGATTTATACATACCTATATTACCTAAGCCAAACTGGCTTAAAGCAAAAAAATGAACTTCCAGTTTAGCTAGCCCGAATGTTCATAATCAGCATAAATACTTTTATACAAGGGACAAATAAATTTTTAAATTTCAAACTAATGGCTAGTTGTGGGTTGTTCTAACTTCAACTTTATTAATCTTATTTATTAGATTTACGGATAAAATGGTTTGCTTTAAGAGAAACTAGAGAAAATATTCGTTTCGCTTAGGCAAAAAATTGTTTGTCTTGAAATCAAGTTTCAGTTCTTTCGCTTTTACTTTTAGCTAATCGTAGAAATAAATGAATGAACGCTTACCAAAAGGACGAGAAAATGGCCTGACTCACCTGAAAAAAAAATATAAATGAATTATGTTTTACGTAAAAGATTCATTTGAAATAAGTACAAAAAGGGAAAAGGATAATAGAAAAAATATGTTAAAGGAAAGAAATTTCGATCCTCCATTTTGAATTAATCATGATTCATGACTTTTGCAAATATGTTTTTCTATCTTCAATAGTCTGTTTACAATAGTAACTATAGTATTGTTTGTAAACACAATTATGCTTGATAAATATTTACAAATATCTTAAATAATGATAATTGCAAAATTGTGGACAACCACCGATAAGAAATATTATTCTATTTTTATTCGAATATATATTATATGAACACAATCGATTTCTTTATCACTTGACAATATAATAAAGGTAGAACTAACTTCCTTCTTAATATTCTGTCAACAATACAAACGAATGGGTCATTGGTCTTTTATTTACGAAGCACTTACCAAGTAATTTACCTCATTTTCGAATGACACATTGGGCAGATACTTACTAATTGACTATTGTTCCATTATTTTCGAATTATAATAACACGGCCATTCGTTGAATGTCCAAACGAAAGTGTCATTAAGAGTTACAGTTATGTTTTATTTGTTTAATCTATTTACAATATTTTATATATTTTCAAATTTAGATTTTGAAAACTTTCTGATATGAAGAGCCTACAATATTACTTTCATTTGATCAATTCGCTACTCAAAAATTGACGTTTAGCTTGTACATATATACATAGTACATACAGATTATGTACATAATAGAAATCAGTGTTATTTTTGTAAAAATATCTTAAACAAACGCAAATTCTTTCGGTTTCGATTTTTACATTTTTTGTTCATTAATTTTATTAATTTTGATTCAGGAAAACCATTTTATTTTTTATATAACTTAATTTTGGGTTCCAATCTTTTTATTTACCGCTTAAAATTTCTACTACCTACCTACTTGACTACGCCACTGACCTACCATTCGCTATATCAAATACAAAAAATAAGTAGGTATAGTCTTTTATTAAATTTTATAACAATAAGATTTTCATTTGATTCGTACCTATAATGCCCCTTAGGTAAATTAATTGAAGCTACATTTGTTATCACAAAAATAAAGAATTTGTAATTACCTTCCTGAAAACAATAATAATTTTAAAAAGCTGACGCGTGAGTCCTCACGTATGCCACAAAGCTCACGTCTAACGACTTGATTTATGTCATCATCATATTTTCCAGTTTGTAACCTACCTCTGCATGGCCTAGGTATACACATACACACATGAACGTATCTGTTAGACACCTTTCTCGACGTTTTATTCTATTCAAATGTGTTACGTTTAGAGCGACATAGGTTAACCTGAAAAGGATTTTTAACAGACGATTTCAACTAACGATTTTCAACATTTAAATTCACAACAATTTTCCAGAAAGGGCTTTTTATTTGTATCTATTAACAATAATTAAAACAACTTAATAATTAAGCATTTGAAGGGTTGTATAATTTTTTATTCTATAAAATCTAAATACCTCAGGGTTGCTTAAAAACTAAATAAATTCTTTGAGTACTTTTCTTTACATCAACCCCATAGTATAATTAGAAATAATTTCCAAATGAAAGGTGCTGTGGTAATTATTACGTTCATTTTAATCACGTTAAAAAGAAGGTAAATGGCAACACATTTGCTCATTACTGAGTAGATACATATGTACTTATTTTACCGAAACATTAATTTCTTAACGGAAATGGTTTTAAACATTTTTTAACGTTGATCATTATGAAGGTGAGGCACTTACCTCACCTACTTTCTTTAGTTTACATGACCTACTTATTATTTACACAAAATTTAGCAAAATCTACTGTTTAATTTTCCTTTTAATAAACGCACTTTCATTTAATGATGTTTAAAACCAAGAATAGCATTTTTTTTTAATTTTAAAGAATTTTTTATAAATCAGTAGCTATTGTAGCAAAAATCTATTCGATAAAATGTATTAAACTTGTAAGTGTTCTTCGCCGAAGTGTTGTTTGATTTTATTTATTACCTTAAATAATCTACTATGAAGTGTGGTTGTAATTTTAAAGAAGTCATTTAATATCGTTTCAAATACAAGGGTCTCGTTAACTTTCCTAATTAAATGGCAGAGTGCCAAAAAAAGTAGTTACCGTGGATATAACAAACTAAAATAATGCCAAGTCCTTTTGTATATTCAACTCGAAATCCAATATACATACTTAATAAGCACGGAATAGAATATGTTCTTATATGTAGGTTCAATTTTTTATTTTAATTAACTTCAATATTAATTAAAAACTTACCCAATTGATGATAACACAAAGTACAAAAAGAAACAAAAAAACCGTTTAAAGGACTTTCAAAAAATAACTGTTTCGTTAATTATTTCTATAATTTAAAAACTGTCATTTTAATAAATAAGAACTCGTATCTGTCACAGCTGTTTATCTCACGAACCGATGACGTAGAAATTCGAAATGAGAAACAAGTTGAATCACACTGAAATTTACGTTTCAGAATAATAATAGATAGCGTTTAAAACTTAAAAGAAAAATGTTTCAGTGTTCTATAATTCATCTTAAAATTTATGTTATTTAAACCTAATCTTCGTTATTAAAATAAAGTAGAGAGTGCACACAAATTATTGTTATTAATATTCCGTTGCATATGCGAATACATTTATTATACAAATATGAATTTCATGAGATCACTTTATGTTGCGAGTAATAAATTCATTCATCAGTAGCAGCAGAATAATTAATCAACACCTCAACGCGACAACAAACATTCAAATGGAAACGACTACATTATCGACAATGTCCAGCAGCATAAGCCGAATGCAAAGTAATTAAACCTTTTGTAAAAAGGAAGCTAAATTAAAAAAGTCTGTCGGTCTCCCGATGCCAATGCCAACGCCATCCGTCGACATTGGACGACGAAACTAGGTCGATTATCTATTAACGGGAATATTACCCATTTGTCAGGCTCCTCTACTTGCGGTGTACTGATGCGTGTTTCAAAAATATTTTTACATCATTGGTTTTTCATCCTGTTGTTTTGCACACGAATCCTAAATACAAATCAAAGGACCTATTTATTAGAACATACTTATAAACTGTTTACCTTTTTTTTATATGGATAATCTACCACCGTTTTTTATCCAATTATCTACTCAAAAAATAATAAAATGTAGTTATCTACTGAAATCATCCCCTAATTTTACCCTTAAAGCTAAAAGCCCTAAATTTACATGGGACCATGAGATATTAGCTTTTTCAATAAAAAAGAATAATTAAAATGCCATACCTACCTTTTATTGATTTTTTAATGGAATATAACAACAAAGTTTTAAATCAGCAACATTGTTTGGACTGAAGAACGCCCAAATATCAATATTTTTCTTCCTCATCAATCATCAAAGGATGTAATTGAATTGGTAAGATATTGCAATTTCTTTTGTTACTCACTTGCTTCTGAAAGTTCCTAAGAACAGAGACTATTATGTAATGTATTTGCTCTTTGAAATATGTATTAGGTCTTCAGGTATTTCTAAAGCACAAAAGTGCATTTAGTTTATAAGACTAAATTTTTACAAAAGTTAATGTAATTAACATTTTAAGAGTAAACTTCAAACTCTTAATTATGTTACACAAAATTATGTAATGCCTTGATTGTCCCAAATTCATCAATTAACTAAGTATTTATTTATATTTAATTTTTAAGAAATTAATAAATAACATGTATACGTTTTAAAAAAGCATAAATTGAGAAGGCGGTTTACAATTTTTAATCATTTGTTAGACTTAAATTATAAGTAAACTTTAGTAAGTAACTTTAAGTGTCGGTGAAACAAAACCAAATATTTGTTAATTATGTATGTAGACTAATTACACACTTAATTTCACAGTGAATTGTAGGTACTACATATTCCGATTTTATAGAAGGGGGTTACTGCTTATATGTTTGTATTTCATTTTTATTTCGGGAACCATATCTTTATTAAAGTTATGAATATTTTAATGACGATTTCAGTAACCTACAAAATGTCTTTGTCCATGGGAACCCACGTAGAGTATGCTATTATTAACTCCCTTTTGATTTTTATTCCTTTAGGCATAGTGTCGCATTAATTATGAATCACTCGATAGAGACCGCCGTTCGTCGTCCTCAGAATTTCAGTGATTCCCAAAATAAATGTTTAAATGTATTTATATACGTATTAAGTACATAAATGCATACGTATATGCCTACGTAGAAACGTTCGCAAACAATTTCTTTGTACAAAGTGTTAACGTCATCTGAACTATGTGACGCAATAAACGTAGGGGGTTTCGATAATGCGCTATAGAGAGTACATTTTACACCGTGGGGGCGACGCGACGCTCTACGAACGGTATGACGTAACAGGTTCGACCCTTGGATGCTCGCCCTGTGTAGGAGGGCAACAATCCCATTTCCCTTTGACGTTTCGTTACATAGGTACTACTACGCCGGCGCGACAACGACGTTCTAATAAAGTTTTCAGAACAAGTGATTTTCTGAGTACCTACCTACTACGATATATTGACGACTCGTGAGCAACATATCTACTTATAGGTATGTATATAGAATTTATTTATACAAAAAAGAGCACATATGTACTTACATAAAACCAACGTTAACCATTAAAATATACGAGAAAGCGTAAATGGCGACGATATTTATGAAAGTTCAAAATACAGTGGATTACATTTATAAGGACATCGGCTGTAACGACCTTTTGGTTATAACCAGTGGCGGTTTTACTGTAGGTGCATTTGTTCAGTGAACCCCCTTAAAAATTGAACTAGTTACACCATATAATTTTATCCTTTTAATATTTATTATATTATTGATGATTATCGTATAATATACATCTCTTTTACAATTTCATAGATCATAGTTACAAAACACCAACCCGTAACCCATAGAAAATATTTAAATTTTTGTTGTGTCGCTGACGACTTTACCAACTTTTTTGGTTCAAGTTTGATTCTGAACATATCACGAAAGCGATACTCCGTGTGATGGCCATGTGTTAGAGAGAGAGGCGTCGGACGCGTGAAATGGAAGATAATATACACTCAACATACAGCGTTTAGGTGCACTGCACGAGAAGCCGGAATCAGCCGGAATAATGTCGTGCTACGTCGGCACGGCTACCCGACAATCTGCCAGGGTTTTGCAACTTCGGTAAGCCTGCCACCTGGTGAAAATGTCCAGTACGAGTCATTTTTAAAGGCTCTGGAAGCTAGTGTTGGTAAGAACCGATAGTAAAAAAATTATGTTCAGAAGCATGTTCAGATTTCAGAGTTCAAAGTCCACTAATTGTAAATGACGCACAATTTATTGCACAATACGTGTTAATTAAAATATTACGTAAATGATGGAGTCGTGTTCGGTAAAATATATTAAAGAAAATTCAAATAATTTTCAAAATCGTTTCGAAATAAAGAAAAGGGGTCCACCTCGCCCAAAACTACAGCTGACACAAAAGTGTACCTTAAAAAATAAAAAGTTCAAACATGTGTTTAAATTTAAAGTAGAACAGTATAAAAAAACTTCGTGGTTGTGTGGGTGTAATAAATTAAACGCATTATTTTGCTTTCCGTGCCTGATTTTTGCCGGTAATCCTAACGAAAGTGTTGAGTGTGTTTGCTAATTCAAAACATACACGAATGGATTTCCTGTATAAGTAAACGTAAGGTTTTTATTTATTGTGTTATTAAATGCCATAAGTATTTGGTTCTCCTAAAAATATTAAAAATCTTCGCCTGCGGCGCATTTACAACATCGTGAAATACGCTTCATGTTCTGATATTACCTACATGTTATTAACTTTGTGAACCCCCTTCGTATTCGACCACGAGCCGCCACTGGTTATAACGACAGAACACATAAGTCCCTTGAATTTAAGGAGTCATTTAAGAAGAAAATTTGGCTGTAACGACTTCGGATGTAACGTCGATTTCGGTTTTAGCGACTCATTTTAATGAACCATTAATTAATTACAAGATGCTAGAAATCTCATACTGATATTGCGACCGAGTCTAAACACAAAACTTTTTTATCTTTTGTTTACATTCACAGATGTCAGCAGTTGTAGTAATTGCTTATAAATGTTAAGGTTGTTTTTCTTGCCTTATTTCCTTCTTTCATTCTCTCTCTTTCTTTTTATATAGCGACGAAATTTAATGGTCCTTTCATCGTCGTAATAAACGAAATATACTGTACTTCTATATTTCGTTAATTTTATTAACACCCAAAAATAGGAAGAAAAGTATAGCCAAACAATAAACGCGAATTCTTAAAATAAAATTCACTTGTACTGTACATAACACAGAAACCAACATATAAAGTAAAATTCTGGAACTACCGTAAGATGTTGACAACAGTACTTTGAAACAACTTTTAACTGAATAAAGTTTTACAACAGGAAGGGAAACTACTCCTGAGGCAGCAAGGTAGACATTTAGGACAACCTAAAAATCGATAATTGAATTTAGCATTTGGTTATTCATTCCTTTAGTGACAATTATTCTACATAAAAAAAATTAAAGGAATTAGATGAGTAAAATCATCCATCAATTGAGAGAATTGTAATTAAAGTAGTTCACTGAATGTGATAAAGTACGAAAAAAAATTATACGTTTTTTGAGTTCTTTCATTAAATCGACCCATTTATTAATTCCTAAATTAACCATTGAACTATATTGGCGAATATATAGAATAGAGTCTATCGATACTTGGTTGAAATTCATTAAGATAAAAAATAATTCAATTCAATTTTGTATTGCGCCCGCGTGGACAAAGTTTCAAATCGTTCTCATGGCCTCTTATGGGCTTATGGAGGAATACATTACCAGTTAAAAAAGGAAACATATTCTTATGTAGCATGAGTGCATGTTACCTTAGCTCCTAAAGCTGCAATTAATTTCAAATTGTAGGTAAATACATTGCGATGCAGCTCATAAATATTATCACTTCTGTTAAAGCCTTTACTCTTACCCTGTACACCACCCTAACCTCTAAACCATGTCTCTATGCCT
Organism: Agrilus mali; assembly: GCA_029378335.1. Classification (NCBI taxonomy): domain Eukaryota; kingdom Metazoa; phylum Arthropoda; class Insecta; order Coleoptera; family Buprestidae; genus Agrilus; species Agrilus mali. Next base: position 20,846,475 of record CM055657.1, read on the forward strand.
CCAATACTTCATCTTTTTCTGCAATCAGCAATCCTAACTTTGCCTTCAAGCCCAACTCCAATCCCAAGCACATTCTCATCTCAACTCTAATCCGCAAACACATGCTCACTCTCAACCCCCACACACATTTTCATCTCCAACCCCATTTTCATTCACATACTTAAATCTCACCCCCTATTATTAAGGTACATTTTTTTAACTTGACCCCCCATCGCTGCATTTTGTTCTAATTCATTTCTATACTTGCTTCAACATATACAAAAATTCTAAGTTCACATTTCGATGTGAGCCATTGGTGTCTTGGTTATTACGATTATTTGTCATCAAAACGGACTTTGTCTTTTGACCAAAAATCTTATAAAAAAAGTGGAAAGTGGTGCATAGAAAAAAGGTGTTACCTTATTTATCCATGTATTTATCTGTGTATGTGTATAACATGAAATAAATATATACATACAAATGCTCAATTACAAAAATTATACAATTTACGAATGTGTACGTTATATATTGTTATTCAATAACTCGAAGTTTCGATACCTCGAAGTTTTTTTTATTCGAGTTATCGGAGTTCGTCTGTAGTTTGTTTTATTTCTAATCCGATTTACGTTAATTAATATAGATGATCGCCGAGATTGCTAATATGAAGTGCGTTTTATTTCTCCAATATTTATGGAGATAAAAGTGAACTTGTGAACAGAGTGCCGCCCCTGCTTGTTCGGTAATTTATGGGTCGTTCATTGTATATTTTAGTAAAGTTAAAAAATTCGGCAATCTGAAGCATTTCTAGAAGAATTCGTCTTTGTTGGGTTGCGTGCGTGACGGTAGTTGGTGCTTCTGTCGGGAAAACGTAGTATATAATAAAACAAACGAACGCACCGTTCATTATGCTTTAACGTTGCCGTCGATAAAAATGCTCAGCGGCACTTGTTGAGAGAGAACTGTATGTAAATGTCGTCAATACGGCTCCGCTTTGCTCGTTCTTCGGTGTCAGTGGCGAGGTTTGCGGGGCAAGAGCCGAAGAAGAAACGACGACGGTCGTTCTCACAGCAGGGCATAACTGTTCCGAGCATTTACCATAAATATTACTACATTGCACTTCTTGTCGGGCGTATTCCATGTTTAATACACGGGACCTGTTTAATACCTACTCGCATTCTCTGTCTAATGAGAATGAATTTTCACGTCCACATCGTAAGCTTTGCTTAAGCAGCACAGGCACCCGCGACTACAACAACGGTCTTCGGGTCACTATCCTGGTTATTTCTTTGTTTTGCCCCGTTCTTGCACACCAGCTATTTTGCCTAATTTATTTTTCCACGTACTTGTTAGTTCCACATTTCCAACTTATTATTTAACACAACGTACACTACTACACTTGTAACAATATTACCTCAGAACAGTAGTAGAACGAAAAGTCTCTCAGATTCCATTACTCCCCATATTTCATATTATTTCTTTAACACTGATAAAATTGTTTCAGGTTTTCAGGAGTAAGTTTTTTGACCACTGGTGCCACATGTAGCGTTTTGGTTTTAAGTGGTCTACTCAGATCAGTTCCACATAATTTAATTTGATTTTCTTGCAGTTTACTCAACAAATAGATTTAACTTTTAACATTTGTTAATTAAAAAACCTTAATATAAATTCGTAGATATCCAATAGTGACAAATATCGCACGATTTCCATAAAAATTCTTTTGAAATATAATTCTGAATTTTCCTTATTCAATAACGATTCGTGCTTGAAAATGTGCATTTCAGGGTTTAGAAGCATTGTATTTAAACCCCTTTCGCAAATAAGTGGCATTTAATAATCAAATTAGTTTATAAAAGTGCTTAGCAATTTTTATTTCAAAAAAGGGATTGAAAACACTTTCAAATTGCATAAAACCCTTTAAATGAGCATTATGCCTTTTAAAGTACAAAGTAAAGCAAAACCCTCAAATCAAAAGCCTTCTGATGTAATTCAAGCCCTTATAGCACTTTGAACATAATTACTTTTCGATGTATTTGGTAATTTGAAGTCATTAGATTTTAAAATGCAATTGGAATTTAAAGACTTACACAACTTTAAGTAAGTTTGAAGCCTTTTTGATGAGTTTTGCTCAGTTTCAATGTTCAACTATAACTTAGAATTTTATATTACTTTTTCTAATTAGAATAAGTTTTATCTATAAGCTAAGTAAATTGTGCCAATTTATGAGCCCACAATCGAAGAGTATGTACGTCCCATCCACTTATTTATTGTAAATTTAAGATACCATAAATAAATCACCACAGTTTTTTTAGGGTTGTAGGTATAAATAATGTACTTCAATTAGAAAACAGTTCCTAAAATTTTCGACTTTCTTTAATCATTCCAAAGTTTTCCCCTATTTCTGTAAATCTTGATTTGAACTAGTTATTTAGAACTTAGGTTATTTTGATCTAGATCTAGCGACTATCCAAAAACACCTACTTTATTTATTGTTAATGAAATTACAAACCCCCATCCAGCAGCAAAAAAAGCAGATTTATTATGAAGTTGTTCCATTTAATTAATTTTTAACATTATTTTCCAAAATGATCTCTTAAGTATAAACATGTAAAACTCATAGGAAAATACATGTAGATATTTAATAAAGATATTTACTTGAGGTAAAAGTAAAACAATATAAAATTTAATAACAGAAGTGAATGTGGCTTCTTTATTCTTTATCTAAAGATTTAGGCAACACTGTTTTGATCAATATTACCAGAAGTGTAATCGGATTATCTAGTAAATTGATAAATGATATAAGTAGTATATAGGTACATTTAAGTACAAGGGGAGGTAAACATAAGAGAAGATTTCAGAGTAGGTACGTGGTATGTATTGCAATTTTAAGTATTTTAAGCTCGATTATAGACATGTCTTGATAATGACCGCCTCGGTCGAAACTCGAAATACTTCTACCGATAAAATGAACATTCCAGTTTATTTTACTCATTTGTATTCTTTTAGTTAAAACGTAAAATTTAATGAAATTAGCTTAGTTTACTAGATTAATTGCATCGGTTAACAGTGCCTGGTAGTACACTAAGCTTCCTTTCAAGTCGTTTAAAAGGTCACTTTCATTAGATGTCACGTGAATTCTTTCGCAATTTAAATTTTGAAAGTACTTTCACTATCTTCATAGTCCCATAAAAGAACGATACACGCATACTTTACTGCCCATTACCGGCTCTTTTAGAAGCAGTAAGATTAATGCAGGTACTAGTTTCATGATACTTATTTACTACTTTTCAACAAAATAATACACAGGCATTTAAAAGGGCAAATAAACATTTTGTAGGATTTGTAATCAAGGAAACCTTTCATAATTTTATTTAATAAAAATAATATACATTAACGAGAATGGTTAAATAGTGAATAATGAATAATTATTTTTTATTAGAAATTTTTTTATTTGGAATAGCTTTATTCATATAATGGATTTTTTGTATTTGTCACTACTTAATAAAATATATTTTTTGTGTAAAACTAACAATCAATCAGCGATACATATTCTAAAAATAAGTCCCCTCATGTTTTAAAATTCTAATAAGACAAAAGTAAATTGTTATAGGGCGTGCGATTGTAAACCGTAATATTTGATGTTATTTCAAGTTCCATTTTAACAAGGGTGAAAGCTATGAGGGCGGAAGGACATTTTAAAAAGGTTTGTGTAAATGGAGACATTTTGTCTGACTTCCTGGCACACTTCCGTTCTTCAAGATCAACTTAAATAAAATGATCGCAACTATACAATTACATTGTTAAAGACTCAGAAACAAATAAGCATTATTCATTTACACGTCCACATTGTGGTATCTATAGACAATTTGAATATATGTAGGTAAATATTATCCCTAATTGTGAAAAAAGAAAAAATCTCGAGAGCTATGGCCCTGACCATGGGGTGTGCAGAAACTTAACTCCGCCCATTTTTAATTAAATGACAACCGAAAAGTTCATGAAATTTATTTGCCTAATCGGATAGTTTCTGTTAAAGAGGTTGTACATACCTCAATAAACATCTACATGACATAATCATGATCGAGTATATTTTTAATAGGATTGAAAAGGTATCTACAATCATAATCCGTTCAAATCCAATGATTCACATTATTAGTCCGAAAAATTACTGGGTATGACAGCTACTCTTATTAAGATTATCCAGAGATATTATTGTACTTACTGATCAATCTATGCAACAGTTCCTTGTTGTTCAATTAGATATAAGTTTATGTCCTTTTATGTAAAATTTGAATCCTTAAATTTTATTTTAAAATGTAAAGCAATCCTACCGTTTATGTTATTATCTGAGTGAGTAATTTAAATGTCACGGATGATGGTTTTTATTAGACGGAACTCGGATCACTTCTGCCAAATCGCTTGTCTCCAAAGTGCTCGGTTGGAAAACTAGGTCAAAAACTGTTACCTTCGTAACTGACTCCGGTACCCGCGATGGTGGTGTGGTGTCTCAATCGCGGTATCGAGCAAATGTTATTTTATTATAAGAACGTTGTAGGCGAACGATTTGCTTATTAGACTACGGCTAACGCGTTATTATTTTACGAGGGAAAAAACAAAACTATCGTTTCTTACAAATACGTTACGACCAAGATATGCCGAACAATCGAAAGTGTTTCAATGGCTTATTAGATAATTACAATGTTTGCAAGGCTACCGGGTCTAAATACACGTACACTCGTACGTACACATGTAACAGCAGAAACTCTGAACACGCATGATAACTTTATTAAGTTATTAACGTTTTAGTAATTAATTAATTACGAAGCGTTTTGAAGGTAGGTGCAGGTAATTACCAAAGCACCTAAAAACATAATTGTAGGTTTTAAAAAATAGAAACAAAAAAAAAGAACATTTAAAACAAACATTAACGACAATTTTTAGACTTTACTATGTTTTTAGAAAAATAACAATAACCTGCAGGTATTGTTTTTGATGCGACAGGAATCTGCATATTTAATATATACAACAAGAATCCAAAGACGTTTCGTTTTCTAATGTGAAACATTTTAAATTGTAAAAATTGTGTAAAAACATTGTAGGTACATTACAAATAGAGTTGAGCAGCGTTTTAATGCATTGTGTCTGAAAATGTGTTTCAAACCCTTTGATAACTTAACAGCACTGTATTTCAAGATCTTACATAAACAAATAGTTAATTGATAATCGAATTATTACTTTATAAAAGTATTTACTAATTTTATTTCAAAAAAGAGCTTCAAGTACATACTATTAAATTGCTTAGTCTTTTTAATATGTTCGAAGTTCTATAAAGGTGCTTGAAGCCCTTTCAAAGTGTACCTAAAGCAAAGCCATTAAAAATCACTTGTGTATTTGAAGCTTTCTTGTTGTAATTCAAGCCTTTATACCTAATCCTTAGATTTTAAATGTAATTGGAACCAAAGCACGTTAACTAAGGGTTTGGGCTTAGAGCTTAAAGCTCCTTTGATGAAGGCTTTGTCCAGCCGCTCTGATCACTAAGCATATCCAATTAGGTAATTTAATTTATTCAAAATTCTCCTATTTTTCTGTAATTTGTTACTTAAAACATACTTTTTAGTTATTAAATAACATATTATTTGTATGTTACATTTTATCTCCAATTTCCAGAACTTTAAAATCTGTTTATTTGATTTAACCTCCTTTCTTTAAAACTGCGTTTACTTTGTATTTTTTATGGGTTACATAAAAACCACTTTAAATTCCCGCTCGTAACAAAGCTTCTATTATTTGAATGTGTTTATTTATAAAAAAAGCTATGAGAAGATGTTATACACGGTATTGTCTAAAAATACGAGAGATCGTTTAATAAGTTATCTTGGTTTTGTCTATATGTAGTGTATGTAAGGCCTTTTTCAGACTATGCGATTACGACGCGACTTTCCATTTATGTAGGAACGTTATTTGTATCTATATGACCTATGTTACAATATTAAGGACTATTTCAGTAAACAGGATATAATTTCTCATAATTCTATCTTACCGATTTATTTTAGGTATTATTCAAACGAGCCACTGAGTAATCGAAAGTTGTTACTATCATATTAAAAAGACGTCCTGTATGATGTATCTCACTTGTAACATTGGATATATTCTCAAATGGAGGTTTCAATCTAATAATTTTTTGTTTCTTTTTTTCTTGGGTGCAATAATGAGGCTAACAAAGTAATTTACCTCTTATATTTAATGCTTCCACTACAACTACACCCTACTAACTATGATGATATAACTGAGCAATAGCAATACCCCACACATTTTTTTATTTTGATAATAATTGCTTCAAATTTAATTTTATTGTTGTGTGCGAATGCTACATGACATCGCAAAGCGAAAATCGCATCGTAATCGCACAGTCTGCAAAAGTCCTAAAGAGACTGCGAAATTCGTTCAAAAAGCAGACGCCCAAGGACGATCGTTAGTGAAAGTGCAAAATTCCACTTCGACCATTACTTTCTATTCACAAGAACAAATGTGCCGATTGCATCTTCTATGTTACAAATTAAAATTTCCCGTTTCACCGACAACAAATTTTTGCAATCAGACAAAAAGCAGCTTGTTGCTACTTAATAAGATTGTCTTCTTACACGATTACCCTTCTTCACTTATAATAAAAACCGACAACTCGTTCTGAATACTTTCAATGCGTTTTACGTAATAATATTTAGTATCAAACTGTTTGTTACGATTTAAAAATTTTCCCAAAAACAACAAAAACAGTTAAGCACTTTTTTATGTCTTTTTACAAATTGGAAGAAGATGGATTGTAAAATAAAAATTTTTCTGGTTCCTTTTTAGTGACACAATGCACCAAGATCTTTGAAAATTTTTATTACTATTTCTTTTAGAGATCTACGCAAGTCAAATTTATGCAAATTTAGTCCGAATAAATAAAAAAACCTTTACACAGAAGGATAAGGGAAAAACAGAAAAGAAATTATAACCTTCTGCAACTATGAAAACTCTAAACAGAGCTCAGCCGAAGAAGGTTATATGAGGTTAGGAATATACCACATCTGAAGATTAGATGACTCCCCTAGCTCGACTTGATAATATCTTTTATCAGTTGTTCTAGCTAATTCGTTTCAAAAATATATATATAACAATCAGCCTTGCAATCAGTTTAAAATTCAATTTAAAATACATAAATGTAGGTATTAAAACGGTATTTTATAATTAGTTTTAAACGACAATCATTTCAAACAACTTGTTAGATATTTAAAACAAAACCGTAAGCAAATGTTGCGTGAGTAAAATGGTAAAAACGAGACCGTTCTTCATTGCGTGTAATGATTTTTACCAGAGAGCAAAAACGGTAACTAAATTGTTCGTATGAAAACAAAATTAACGTTACATTTTTTATGTTTTTATAACCAATTAGAAAAGTAGACGGGTCTTGAAGGAGGTCACGATCAATTCTGTAATCCGGGTCGGCTTTATCTCATTTGGGACTCATTACCTATACACTGCCATTACAAATGTACGTACATTAATACAAGTATACTTACATTATCTACTACACACGTATGTATACATAGCTGTTTGGAGCGTGCTAACTAACGTCCTTGAGGTTACAAAACGTAAAGGGAAATCTTGCGAATTAACTTGTTAGGTATATACTGCCAACTACCACTGTACAAATATATTTATACTGTATATGCAATATACATTACAAATTAGAGGCAGAATCCATACATTTACGTTATATATATAGATAGAAATGCTGAACGCATATGTGTATATGCCAGTGGCTGCTCGTGACAATGTAAGTGGGATTTCCGCGAATGTTCAGTCATATATTTTTTTGAAAATTAATTTATTTAGTTAATAATGGACAGAGTCGAATTTTTACTGGTTTTAAAACGTCATATACTCGTCTAAATTTTCTGTTTTAAGTGTTATTCATAAGGTATGTTGAGCATGAACATAACTAGGGTGCAGTTCTTCTCATTCACTTCTCAATGTATTAATAACAGTGGCGCATCTAGGATTGGAATCTGGGTGGGTAGAGGTTAAAATAAGTATTTAAGACTAGTTTTTTTTCGGTTATAAGTTAGTGCAGAACTCATCAGAAGTATAAGAAGGAGACAGTGAATACACTGTTAAAAATTTTTGTAAAATTACAATTGTTTTACAAAACAAAAGATAAGTAAAATTACAAATCAGTGTATGGCAATAAAAAATTAAAATACAATTTAAGTAATCTTCTAAGATACATGAGGAAATCTACTAATACCAGTTGTAATTTTACAATCTTTATGTATAAATTCTCCACACATTGTGATTTTACTGAACCGTTTATCAGCTTGCAATAGAAAGCATTTCGAATTTACAAACATTGTTTGTAATTTGATTTATTACAATTTTAAGAAAAATTACAAAACAAAATGTAATTGAAATTACAATGAAGTCAATTAAAGTTTAAAAATCTTTATCTTATTTTTACAGTCTTGATTATAGGATTCCATAGTGTATTGTAATTTTACTAAAAATAAATCTGTTATAGCAGAACTGAATCATCAATATTTTTTTTACACATTCTGGAAATGTGATGAATTTTTGACACAAAATAAAAATAATCTATAAAAAGAAAAAATAATAAATTGAAATTCAAAATTAATACATCCATTGAACCACCCTTTCTATGATTATCTATTCACATCATAAACGAAGTTATTATTAGAAACGCTCGTGTATAACTTTAATAACATTACAATATTTGTATTTTTATATTACTAACTAGATTATTGGTAACTGTAGTAAAATTGCTACGAATATTTTGTAATATTCCTAAACTTAGTTGAAATGAATTGTGTAGTATAATTACAATAAAGTATACTGAAATTAATAAACAATTTCACTATAATTTGTTTAACAAAATTACAATATTTGTATTGTAATTTTACTAAACAGATTATAGGTAATTCTTAAGTAAAATTACTACAAACGTTTTGTAATTTTCCCAAATTTAATTGGAATTAATTGTGTAGTAAATTTACAAAACTGGATTTTACTTTTATTAAGGATAGGGGGGGTAATTGACGTCGAGGATATACTATTAAAATCGTTTCGTATCGTTTCTCGTCATGTAATATTTTTTCAGTCACGTTTAATAAATTTTGCGGGTGGGAGGGTAATTACCCCCATCACATTAATCCTGTTTAATAAAGACGGAATTAAAAATATTTAAGAGAAAATAAACATAAACCTTCGTTTTTACTTATCGATTGTTTCTAAAATTCTGGAAGATTAGTATTATACTTGCCTAATATTTTTGTATTTTGTGAACCCGTTCTGATACCTCGCTCAACTACATAAAGAATACTGAAATCTCCATTGTAATTAATTGTAAAGCATTTCATGACTAACCACCTTTTTCCAGACACAATTTTTACGCAATTGCTTGTAGCTTCTGGTTAAAACGGGATCCGTCCAATATAAAACACAGAAATACGTATTTGCTGACCACAAACAATTCACGTACGTACGTATGTATGCCCATGCCCACGTGAAAACTACAACATAGACTTTTTATTAACATGAGTTCCAGACAAACTTGTTCACCAGTTAATGTTGTTCTGTAGATACTCTTGTGAACATAATAACTGTAAAACAGACATGTTTAACCGAACTTAATTACCGAGTTAATGCAAACTTATATACTCATTAGTTGGTCCGTTTTATGGTACGTAGAGTTCGGGTGTAGGTAAATGAAAATGTTTCAAGTAAGAGCACAATCTAAGCCTCGTATATTAAAGTTTGAACGCGGAGTCCAGTTTCATTTGCCTACCCGGAAGTTATAATAAGTTTCCGGCCAAAGTACGGTGTAATATAAAAAATATAAACCTTTTAAGGAAATAGTGATTCTCATTTGCTCTCTAACGAGCACAAACTAACGATATAATTCGTACGGTTTTAACGAAGCCACTTACATTATAGTATAAGTATAGTACATTAACCTCGTTTTATTACAAAATATAGCATATCACGTATTATCTTAAATTGACATAAGTACCTACCTGTGAAATATTGAATTGAGAAGCAATAAGAAAAGTTATTCTATATTACAAGTGTGCAGTATTCAAAATTAACTGTATAATTAATAAGTAAGGGGAGCAATAATTGCAAGCGGTTAGTTATTTAGTTAGTATCATACCTAGGAGTGTTCCGGAAAAGTAGGGGAGTAGTCTGTGCGTATTTTCTGGTGGGTTTAACATTGCAATACGACTTTAAGAATGATTATTACCTACATGATAAATTAAATTTGTTCCTCCCTGGTATAGGTGTATGTATATTTTGAGAATACCTACTCGTCTGAAGTTGGCGCCCAAATTTTCAATAAATTCAAATTTTTAGAGTTCTGAGACGGACATGTATAGTTCTGGAGTTCTTGCAAAATTTCCGAAAAAAAAAAAAGGGCAACCATCATATGTATGGAGGGATAGCGCCGTAATTTGTTCGTTGGAGAGTTCTAATCGTTTTTCTTTGCAAAAGTTGCAATTGTTTTGATTTCCTACGAAGAATTCTGAGTTGAGTTCTGGGTAGAAAATTTATTTTTATACAAATTACGGCGCTACCCCTCCCTAAATATGATGGTTGCCTTTTTTGGGAAAACTTTGCAGAACTATTGAAAATTTTATGCAAGAACTCCAGAACTATACATGTTCGTCTCAGAACTCTTAGAATTGGTTTTTTTTTTTAATTCGGGCGCCAACTTCAGACGAGTTTTGAGAATGTGTGTATATAATGTAATTTTTTTGTTGAACCTTTTGAATAGATAAAGCTACTGACATTAAGTACCTGCTTATGAGAAAATACGACGAAGGCATTTTATCAAAGTTACTTGACGCAATTAAATTTTCTATTGCTGAAAGTTTCAGCTCGAGAGTTCAGGTTTCACCTGTGTACGATGACCGACCGTTAACACGTTAATGCATTTTCAAACGTAAATCACAAGTGTCAGTGTAATGCATGCTCATGCGGGATACATCCTGACTTTTATAGCCGATAATTAGCATAAGTACGTTTCAGTGTAGCATGTACGCTAATTATTTATCGACTCATACGTAACGTGGGCACAGAAAACGGAAATGACTTAAATTGCTATATAAGGTTCCGGGTGATATTCCCATTTTATGTTTGCTGGAATAAGATTCGTTACAACTTCATAATTTTAACGCTAACTCACCTAGAATATGCAGCTGTTGGATTTGCCGTCTTGGCAATTAAGTTTGTAGTGTGTTATTATAATATTTACTTTCTGGAAGCACCGATGCTTTTTATCTTCTCGTGAACGTTCACAAACATTTGTAACTGTTAAATTCGACATTTATTCTATTAAATCACCGAATAGAAAATTAATCGTAGTTTAATTAAACCTTAATGCGGATATATGTATAGTACACCCAATACCCAGTACAGTGACCGAAAAAGGCTAGACAGTTATGAATTGTCTGGCTAAAATGATAATGCAGATTTTGCGGTTACACTCGACGCTAATTAACGAAATTTCTTTAACATTATTCTATACAGGGTGATTCTTTGGTTAGGTATTTAAAAAATTTATAGACAAAATTGCAGAGATTTATGATCTTTGCATGAATAACTTAACAAATACGAGAATACTTAAACAGCTTGAAAAACTCATTACTTACAATTTCGGGCGATTGACTGACACATGTATATAATAACACAAGCCTAAAAACATGAACATTTTTTGTGTTTTTGTAACTCTACTACAAATTTTTGCTCATATTTTCTCGCCAACTATAAACGCTAGTGGCGACAATCACTCAACTTGACTTTAGTTACCTACAAAGCAGGGAGGAAGATCATCTTCAACTTCTTTTAAGGAACCGTGGAAATGGATGGGTTATTTTTGGGAAGAGAAAGATTAATCGAACAAAGTAATCCAAGAAAACCATAGAAAAATTTGGGATCAAATAATCAGATTCGGGATTAAACAAGTTTGGTGTCCTTGTGATCTAGACCACTAATCCGTGTTATTTAGTTGATGTCAACCCTTATATTAACACGATACATTTCACTGTACCTACCTAATGCAGAAATAATGGAGGAAATTCTCGATTTTCTCATTTCAATCGCTTTATTATTCAACAATTAAAGGCCTTGTCCTCCACTTCAGCTAGATTAAAGGACAGATTTCGACCATCAATGCTACTAGTTTTCTTCAGATTACGTTTATAATTTTTTTTAACATTACAGTTTCTGAGGGTTGATACAATATAAAAAGTTAATGCAAATAATATTTTTGTGTGGTATTATTACTGATCCACTCACCATGATTTTTAAAAACAACTAACGGAACATCGTGTATATTAGTAGATGAAATAGTGCAATAATTATGAGTATCATGCTTATGCAATTCAGTTGGCGATTTTAATTTATCAATTTAACAATTCTTTTCCATATTAATTCGACAAATAAATAATTTAATAATCAGATTACTTTAGCAACTACAAGTAACTATGTATAACCATTGTGTTATAAATAAAATCCGTTTATTCTTGCTGTGTTAAAAGTCTAGTTGTAAAGCACCTTATGTTGTAAATTCAAGAGAATGCCAGACAAAAATGATACGGTACCTATTCAACAGAACAGGTAATCAAGTCTACCTGGAGATACAATGAACCTATCATTGGAATGTCTGTCTGCAATTTACAACACGAATGTTTTTCTGGTCCAAAATATAAATTAAGTAACCCAGAAATTCAAGGAAACGTGCACAAAAAGTTGCAATTTAATCCTAAGAACACGAAATTAATAAGTCTGGCAACATTTAATAATAAAATAATTAATTAATAAGCACAGACGGTTTTTTATAAAATGTGAAGTGCATATATACGTAGGTACATACATATATTATATATTATGTTCCGACTTGATGTTAGATATCAGTATGCATTAAATTTGATAAAAAATATTTGTATCAAAAACGGTAACCCTTTCAAATTAGTTATGGCCTGACATACATTGTAAATTTGCTATCTACATAGAAAAAAAGGGAATTACACTAAAGATGTCTCAACGACCGTTGCTTTAATGTATTGTTTGTGTTACAGTTGTACATCCGTCTGCGCCTTTATGTCAAAAAATATCGTATCAGGTTGTTGTTTGAAAGACTTCCTTGCCGTTTCCGTGACCTTTCCGGTATCTAAGATACCATAATACGACCGTTTTCCATCTCTCCCTAAAGGATAAATTCCGTTTAAGGATTTCCGTAAAACCTTCGAAGGCAACTGGAACATTTATGGCTTCTTTATGGAACAATTTCGTTGAATAAGCTGTGAGATCTTACACCATTCAATATATGTAGTTTACGATAATGAAGTTTTTCTATTTGAACCACTCACCAGCCAAAATTGGAATTCCTATATTAAAGTATTATATTATTCATTCTCGAAAGACAATATTTTTTTCTTTTTAAGAAAGACTGATTTACTATTAGAACCTCACAATTATTTATATGATTTTATGTTGTTTGAAGACTTAATGTTATTTTTATTGAAGTATGCTATTTCCATCCTCTTATACTCTATTTTTAAGATATTTACTCTAAGAAATAGTTTACCTTACACAGTCATAAGTTTATCATAAAAGTAAAGAAATTTCACTTTTTAAATAATCCGTTGCCGGTAAAGTTTTATTTCATGGTTTAGTTAAAATCAGTCCATAACTCAGTTTATAACCATACAAATCATTTTATCCGCACTAAATTTCTTAAAGTAAATTAAAATAGCAAAATCATGGTTTCCGTTATACTCTGTGCGGATGAGCAATTCGATCCACCACCATGCACATAAAAAAGGTTCTTTTATGAACTAACAATCATAAAAACCTCAAATTAGATATCTTAAAAAAATTAGCCAACGACAAGTGCAGTTACGTAATAAAGAAAACGTAAACAGACAAGTGAAATAGTTTTTTAAGTACGTAGACAGTAAATTGCAGAAAATTCACTTCGATCTTATTGCATGAATGTTACTTATGGGTAGAAACTTAAGTAGTTATGAATAACGATTTAAAAAATTAATTTCTTTAGTATATTCCGTATAAAATAAATAATACAATTTATTTTGGAGAATCTTTAGCAAAAGATAAGGACAAAAAACTATTTATTAGGTAGATACTCAAGGAATCAAGACAAATAGCGTTCGAATGGTCATAGGGGTCGATTCTGGGTTTGTCTGCCTTGCTCCAAGTACCTTGTGGTTTCTTGGGCTGAGCCGAATTAGTAAATAAATTGACATTTAAGAAAGGGTTTCGAAAACGCGAGGGGTGAATTGGGACCCGGCCGAACCAGGTAGCCGAGATCGCGTTTTGTTTATAATTAAGTGATTTGCATATGCGGGTTAGGTTGCGGTATGTAAAGGCCCCCCCTTTCCCCCTCTTCATAACCGACGTTTTTAAAAAAAGAAAACCATTCATAAAAAAACACTAAACTAGTAGATTTTCACATTTTTTTATTTATTTTATATATCACATTTTGCCAAACATGCGAGTATTTGCTATTGGCGAAACATATTACATGTAAAATAAAGAAATAGTTGTGAAACTCTACTTACTTGATGTTTTTTTCGAAGCTGTTCAATAGAAAACTACATTTATAAATACAATGGCCTCTCGTTAACAGCCCCCATATTAAGCAAGCGGGACCTAATTCACCCCCCCTGGGACCCAGTTCGCCCTCCGATTTGTCTACCTACTACAATCGGGTCCCAATTCGGCACTGACTATTTCTTTGAGTCATTTAGGTAACACCTGGGGTTGTTATATTCACCAGATAATCTTTGTTTTTTCGTTTTTCTTTTTCCAACTACCACCCACCAATTCTCACGATTAGTTCAAGGAGGCTGATTTTTTCCCGCGTTTAGTACCGCGACCTTTATCATAATTATCAATATTCCTATTTCCTACCGCGTAAATATTTTACTTAATGAGTGAACTAATTTATATGTTTATAAGTAGTTCAATCTTCTTAGAAACCAGCACAGACTTGAAACAAATGTATTTAATGGGACGGTACAATGTGGGAATAAGCCTTCTGCATTACCTACCGCCTTTGAACTTAAAATAGTAGCTGCTAATTTTTCTAGTGAGTAAAGATAAAATAGAAGAAGCAGTAAAAACGAACATTTTTGTTTTTGTAGAATAATATATAACGATATGTAATAAGCAAACTAACAAGCTATTTAAGGCAGTATATGGGTAACAACTTAAATTTCTCTTATAAATCAAAGAGAATTCTGAACTGGAAATAAGAAGTTTCGTAGTACAGATCGGTCCAAGCCGAGCTCGTGCCGTTGCGACACACATTTACACCACCCCCACTTTTACCTCCTCCGCCCACGCTTTCACAAGTTCGTTTGATTTAAGGGCTTCGTTTCGATACCGCGTCTCCCCAAATGAGTCCCTTTTAGGTGAAATGCAAATTCCACCGACTTTATAATTCGAAGTTTAGCTTACCCTTAGTTCGTTATTATCTCTACATACGATGTAATAAACACCTGATTATATTTTTATACTTCCGGTGTGTTTTTTTACATTTATAGTAAAATTTAATTAGGCACTTAAAAGAGCAGAAGTAGACTTGTGAGATGTAAATTGGAACACCGACTTCACTAATATCAATCATAATCAGTTCATAAATCAAAAGAATGAGGTTGCTGACAATTACAACATAATATTAGGTTTATTTTAATGTATAAACTCTTGCTATTAACAATAAATGTATTAAGATTTTCAATCATTTTAATAGTTTATATTTAATGATGATACTTCCTCCTGTTGAGGACGTTTGATCAATGTCATGCTAATAGAATTCTACGAAAGTTAAAAGAATTGGAATACATATTTAAAGTGATACGAACCGTTTTTAGGGAATGATAAATAACTTTTGAAAATGTACACACTGAGTCATGTATTGTAGACAGAAATATTGATACGACGAAAAACGTTAAAACATAAATTTATACAAAGAGACCTACGTATTTTTGGTTTATGAACATTCTATTTCCGTCCATTAATATGGATAAAACGTGTATACTGTTGACTGATAAACTAAAATTTTCTACGTTTGTTGAGTACTGAGAGTAGAGGTATTAGACTGCCTAGGCGTTTCTAAGTTTCTTATTTCCTTTTTAATGAATTTCATCCGACGTTTTCAGTTATGAAAGCCACCTAGGCAAATCTTTACCCTGTAAACAAATTTTTACCCTTTTCTTTGGTGGGTTGCAATATTCAAGGTTTTAAAACCAGCACACAACCAACTGCAGTGTTCCAATGTGAACGACCTGGTCGACGCTGATGATTGCGCTGTCTGCCTTCCTCTAACGCTTTGCATTCGCACCGTTTGGTTCGAACCGTTCATTTGCTTTGATGGTGTTTATGTTCTGCGGAGAATCGAGTTTCAAGAACCCCAACTAAAAGGGAACCTACGCTTACTTACATTATATATACGTATGTATATAAGAACGCCACTCACAATAAAGAGTACAGACCGTCACACTACGCGGGGTGCCCCCACACCCTGTCGTGCATCATTTCATTTCTATACAACAGATATTTTCACAAGGACCATTTTATGGGGACGGGACCGTAACAACATTATTTGAAAACTACTGTTTAAACTTTTCTTGGTACAGGATAACAAAGCCACTAACAACGTAGCAAAGAGAACCTCAATAAACACCGTTGTTTGCAAATCCAAAAAATTTTCTCTACAAATAACAGTAATTTAGTATTATAATATTTTACTTCATTCATTGTGCCCACTTTGTACCTATATCTGCGAACCGACACTAATTTACAAACAACACATGGCATAGTATCGATTCCTGTATCTATGTATAATGCACAAACTTTGAACGATAAAAATTTCTGGAGCTGAAAGAGACGTACTAAAATTTACAAAGACAACAATGCGTTAATTATTTTACTTCATTGAATCTAAGGGCCGTTATTAATCTACAGTTCATGTTATCGTGAAAATTCTATAGTTTCTGCACCTATAATCTGCAAACTTTGAATGAATGATAAAAATATAGTTGTCAGTTTCTGGAGTTGGAAGAGACTTAATAAAATTTGGAAAGACAACAACATGTTAAGTGGTTTAATATATGTAGACAAGAATTATCTAATTGTGAAACGAGGTTGGCATGGACTTGTAATTAGAATGAATTAGCATTAACTGCTGCGTAACTGCGAAATAATGACGCTAGAGATGTACTACCATGTATCGCATTAAGTTCAATTTTATTATACGTACAATAATAAGTTAAGACACTATAACATACCTAAACACCTTCTTTTAGGAAAATATTGAGATTACGAGAAAAGGGATACCAAAAATAGTTAATTATTTGTGATTAACAAAGAAGTCAGTACAGAATAGTGAACGCTATTTGTGTAGGTTGGTTTAATATGGACTATATAGGAACAGTTTTTAGAACAAAATACATAATATGTAACATTCTTACACATTATCCATTTAAGTATTTCATTAATGATTGCATTGGACTGGTTTGCGAATAAGATAAATAAATATCTCAGGAAAACTGTACACATACAATAAATAGGTACTATTTTTAATTATAATATTCTTTTTAATTTAATATTTAGCATTAATAAAAGCTTCATACTAATTACTAATTGCAAAATGTATTAAAAACTCTACAGCCATAAGTTTATTTATTATTTATATTTGTTTTGATGCTTTTATTTACTTAAGTTATTGAAATTTTTGTCATGAGAATTTAACTTATTAAAAGATTTCATTCGCAACCTTATCCACATTTACTCAAATTATAGGTTGGAAAATAAAAAATGTTAATAAGGATAATTAATATGGAAAAGATCGTAAGACTAATTAATGTTTATTGCATGTATATGTGCAGTACGTGATCGCGAAAGTTGTCATTTAACTTATTATCTCTCAGAAATATTGACTGATACATACACTAAATTTTAGAACTAAAAATTAAAACTGTACACAAAAGCGAGTAAAATTTAGAAATTAACACAAAAACATTGGTAATATAAAATAAAAAAATTAATTTTAGATCGTGTTTTATATTGAGAAAGTACATAAATATGAAAGGTCATGGTGTTACTTTCTCCATATATATTTTTATAAATTAAAGTAATCTGTAGACCCCGGCGATATTTAATTTTATAAGGCAAAAGTTGGTCAATGGCATGTAACTAAAGAAGAAAAAATACACATGTGTATTTACATGTCTATGTAATTACTTTGTTTGTTGGTTTGTTTAATCTGTTTGTAGAGATATTAAAATTTTACAATTATTAATGTTTCAGTTTTGAAAATTATGTATCTAATAATAGATACTCATACTATCTTCAAAATTATAATTGGTCATATGTTTGCAATTGAGTGAAGAAATAGTATCATGTGAACTACATACTTCCTTAATACTTTATTACTTTAAGTTTATCACCATTTCCTGACAGCAAACAATCTATTCAAGAAATTTGTGTAAATATTTTTTCCTTTTGTAACCAATATTAATTAGTCTTTCTGATATAGAATATTTTTATATAAGGTTTTTAATAAAACATTAAAATTAAATGCGCTAACTAAGTATGCAAATATACCAAGTTTATAAGTGCAATAAAAGTTTATATGTCTATATATATCTCTCACAATTTAAGAAATTTAATTACGTCAACCATAGAATACAAAATACAGTAACAACATTTGTATATACATATTTCGTGTTTTTTGCCTACAAAACTATTTCAACAGAATTATTTAATTAATTAAAGCCAGAATGTTAAAACTACATAATTAAACAGCTAATAGAAAGCTTAAATATATACATATATATTCACATTAAAATAATTAAAACATTGCTATAATATTGTGTACATTTTATTGTTATACCGAATTTGTGTGTTGAGTAACAAATTAATAAAGTCAGTCACTAGCTACATACATTCATTTGAAAATGTGTTCAAAACCACACATAAAAATTCAATTATCTTTTGCAACGCGTTTTGGCTGAACTCCAACGTCAGGCTAAAACTAACGTGACAAGTATGTATGCAGTTATATACGGTTGGTAAAAAGATATTGTTTATGTCAACTTGATAAAATTATTAACTGTGTTTGCGTGCCGTAAATTGGCCACGAAAATTAATCACAACCTCGAGACTAGTTTTCAAAGTAGGCACTTACTTAAAACTTGTTATTAGTGTGGTTCCCCAACCTTGATCATATGAAGAGTTAAATGCTAGAAAGGGCATCCCCTTTTTATCGTAAATCTTAGTTAATTTACTCATCTTGTATTTAATCACAAATTGATTATTATTTTTTGGATCCAAGGAATTGCAGGATTATTCGTGGGCTCGTTATAGACAAGAATCTTCTTACAACTGATTATAACTAAATGTGCTGTCGGGTCGTTGGGAACTACAACTATACCCGAGCTTGCAGGCGCTCGTTACACCCGTACTAAAATATGTTGATATAATGAGAAATCCGCGTTGGTCTTCTACGTATTTGTCAGCTACAACTTAATATGTGCAAATGTATTATCTCTGAAAATATACTCGTAATCAGATGTATTTAACTAACTTTGTTGCCCCAAGTAGTTCCGGACAATTCTTTCTTTTTACTGTTAAATCATTATAAAGAACACAAATTTTTATGTTTTTCTTTAACGATGGCCCAGAAAATGAGCTTTCCTTCCTAAAACGTTCCTTTGTCGTTATTAGGAACGGTCGATAAATTTAGTTCGTGTACATTTCAAATTTAAAACGACAGCGTCTTGGAATCGATTCAATTTCACTCACGATCGTTGGAATTTCTCGGCACAGAACGCCATTCCAATTACATTGAGAGCGAACCCTCAACACATACGCACTCGAATATTACCCATCAGTGGCGGATCACTTAAAATACCCCGACGAGCTGTTGTCTAATTTATCTAAGTAAAAAAGGGTGTACCAACACCTACATTCCCTTCTGACATACACAATAAAGGTGGGTGAAAATAAATTTCCGCAAACATCAAGCATGCTTTCTGTCATGCCAATAATGATAATTACATATTTTCGCATTAGAAAATAGGGTAAGTTTTTCGTTAGAAATTTATAAAAAGTCCTTCCTTCTTATCAACCTATAGTAGGTATAATAAATGATAAATGATCGATCTAACCGAAGTTGTTCCAGGCAAGCAAGTTGATTAAAGTAAAACAATCGTAAGTATAGCGCCATCTATAGAGGTTAACTTCTAACTATTGAATTTTGTAGTTCTTGACAAGGCCTACAGTCTAAATTCAATCAACAACAACTTTCTTTACATTATTTTCAAAATTTTACTTATATCTTTATCAAATTAAATTTACAATTTATTGTTAATGAATTAAATATATCTATAAAATTAATGTTTCCAAACATTCACAAATATTTCCTAATTTATTTATTAGGGCTATTTGTCTCGTAATAGAATTCAAAAAACAAAGCAACTTTATAATTTTATATCTCCAGTATATTTGAGTTTATTATATTCATTCATTTAACTTTACCCGTATAGTAAACTAGCATAGGCGAAAAAGTTAACGTTAAGTACAGGTAGTTCAGAATCTCATGAGCCTCTACCCTGAGGTACGAAGACACATAATCTCCGCCTTTTACCATTCTTGTGCACTTTACGATTCATTAAATTTTAAGTATATTCAAGAATAACTAGCGAGTGTGGTATCTCCCAATCTTTTGTTGTGAGAGACGCTACTGTTGTGTGTATTTATTAGCAAGAACACATTCAAGATTAAATCTAAATCAGGAATCCGTAGGAATACCGACGCCTTTCGGCATGTTTTCGTAACTGGACTGTGCAAGGGCGTCCCACATTAAACGGCCAAATTTGCGATTTTAATGAAGAGATTTGACAAGATCTTTAATCGTTTCGGGGGGCTATTGTTTAATTTTCACCGCTTGGAAGCTTTCCAAGACCGCATTTACAACGAGCATATAAGTTCAAACTCGAACAAATTAGCGAGTTCAGTTCTCGTTAAATATGCACAAAGTTCGTTGCCAGACGACAGAAAAGTCTGCATTATATTGCTACTGTTTATTCAGTTGTTCAGTTGTATTGTGTGCAAGTTTTCCACTTCTTAAAGAAAATATATGTTTTTTCCGGAAAATTAAGCTTATCGTAAAATTTACTCTGTTTTCCTTACAATTGACATCGGCGCGACATCGCATAGAAATTATACTACAACTCTTCGACTTTGGAAGAGTTTTCGTCTTCGATTTAAAATGGGGAGGGTTTTTGGTCTAATTGCAGAAAAATAAAGTCCCAATGAGTATTCTATGGCAAACCTAAGCATGCTTTGTAAACTCTCTATATGTCAAGAATAATACATTACATATTTTTTCCCTAAGCAGACATTATAAAAAAGTAAAACAAAAAGTTGCAAATATAGATAAACGAACACTTTTTGGTGGAAAAATGTATATACATATTTTCCCTTAAGCAGACTTAAAAAAATTGAGAAAATGCTACCAGCTACTAATGCTGATGAGAACAATAGTGGAAATCCGGAGGGTAGGTCGATGGCCTTGTTCGGTTATCTTTTAGGAATCCTTGGCTATAATCTAGATCTAGACTTCACACTCTTGGTTTACTTTAACATTCTATAATAATGAATGATTATTATACATTAAATATCAAATATCAATGTAAAATAACTTTTGGGATAATTGGCTGATACAATATTAGACAGAATGAGACACAAATTATCTTGCAAGGCTTCCACATTTTGATTGTAAGAACTCCAAAAATATTTTAATGGAACTCGACGATATAAACCCTTCCTTAAATTCAACTTCGTACCAATATGTATTCGAGTTTTCTTGATTTTCATGTTTAAAATTAAGTTCTTTATTTTCCCGGGGATTAACAACTTGCCTCTAGCTCTTCAATTTACCACAGCCGACGGATTTTAATGTAATACAGCATACTACTAGAGCCTTCCAGCTCGTTAGCTATTATCGATCCTTTGTTTTTATGCTGTTCTCGATTTCACGTAATAGATCGGACTTGGGAGTAATGCTGTTACAATTAAGCAAACCAGTGCTCGCAACCGCATCGAAATCAGTGTAATAGGGTGAGATGCCATCTCACTTACTGACGCGTCTATTGGAAGGAAATCCGACCTTTTAATGAAAGACTCAATCAAGGGGACATTTGTTAAAGCAAATGGTAGACTTTTCATCTACTTATACAAATAAGCCGACCACAAAGATGGAATCCATGTTCGCTCACGAATGGTGTTACAAACCAGAACGAATCATTTTTATTGTGGATTTCCTAACATATAAATGATCCAGTACGAATTCGACCTTTGTGCAAAGGGTGACCTTGCACTTTCCTCAGGACATACACTTTTCTGCATTCCAGAAATTATTCTGTCTTATTGTGCCTAATGAATTTTGTTTTCATTAAAAATTAAATAAGTGAAAATGTAAAACTACCCTAAATTACTATATATTTGATTTAATTACAAAAGATGCAAGCTTTTTCTGAATGCTAAATCATCAAGTGTAACTAGGGTTGGCAAGTTTAAAATAGTGTTGTTAAATAAAACATGTTTTGAAATTGACATGTTTTGAATAGTGCTTAACTATGTTTAAAACAAAAATAAAACATAATTATGATATGAGGAAAATATCTAATTCACTTCTACGAAGAAACCTCATTTATAATACATAATCGTGAAATGGCCGTATTATCTCTTAAAAAAATACTACGACTCAGTTAAATGGTCAGTCACTTGATAAAAAAATGTTTAAAACATGTGTTCAAAACACACAAAAACAAAGAAATGCTTAAAACACAAGAACATATGTTTGAAACATTTTGAACTATTTGTTTCACAAATTTAATGAAAAAATGTCTCTTTTATCAACCTTAAATGAAACACTAACGGTTTGCTTATTTCTGAAAAAGTTCAAAGAGCTTCTTTGCCACAACCAAACAAATGCAATTTTCTTGAAACGTTTGATAACCTTTTAGTTTTAATTACCACTTATAAAGAAGAATTAAATTGAAAAGCATCGGCTGCTGCTGTCTAATTAATTTCCTGTTTAGAGTCGGTAATTTAAAACTAATTATTGTTTATTATTATTTAATTTTAATAGTTCCTTTAATATTAAATTAAAAAGCTTTTAAGAATCAATTGCAACATTCTCGATAAATTATTGGCATCATCCCTTCTGTCTAATAGGAAGTGGAACTTTTTCCGATATAAACTTAATCATTATACACGAAATCCCGAGGGATACTAACCCTTTCCCAGGAAATACGAGAATTACCGAGTAAACGAAATGTGCAATCACATCTCTCAGATTTTCTGAAGGGAGGAAAGTGCATTGAGTACTTACATCCCTTCCCACAAGTAATAATGCAGTTGAAAATATTAGCTGTGAATCGACTCCATTTTATTGTTATGTACCAGTTACTTAAGCTTTTTTTAAGGAGCATTAAAACTTATTCATGTTGCTTCAATGATAAAAGATGAATAAAATTATAATAACGGAACTTTTATTATGTATTAGGTAACTAAAATGAAGAAAATGATAAAATTTAAATATTTTGTGGGTTACCCATCAAACTTACAGTTTAAGGTAGCTTTAAATTGATTATCCTTATTAAAATTGGCATTGTATTTTTAATGGATATTACAAGTAATAGTCTTAGGTTGACATTTTTAATAAAAAAGTTTCTGCATGAAAAAATTATTAGATAAATAATATAGTAATTAATGATTCCTTTCAATAAAATATGGAGTATTTTTGACATGGAAAAAAATCTGTAAATATGCGTAGATTAAAAAAAATACCGGCCAAGTGCGAGTCGAACTCGCGCACCGAGGGTTCCGTAAAAACCTGTATACCTAATTACCTATATGTGATGTAACTAAAAATTTAAGGTTTTCGGAATTTTTCCTTTATATGTGCTATAAAACATTGCTTCATGCCAAATTTCAAGATTCTAAATCGATTGGAAGTACCCTTTAGGTTTTGATTCCCTTGCGAGTAGTTGCGAGTTTGAAAATATGCGGCTTAAATTGCTGTTTCTTTTGATTGCGTTGACATAGAAGTTTGATTTTGTTACAGCTTAAAGGTATTATAGACCTGAGTATTTGATATAAATTTCAATTTAATACCTCCACGCGTTCATGAGGAAAGGGGTAATAACTTTAAAATTATTAAAAATATTTTTATTATATGATGTAGCTAAAAATTTACCGTTTTCGCAATTTTTCCTTTATCTGTGCTATAAGACGTTGCTTCGTACCAAATTTCAAGATTCTGGGTTCACGGGAAGTACCCTGTAGGTTTTGATTCGAAAATTTGCGGCATAAACGGCTGTATCTTTTGATTGCGTTGGCTTAGAAGTTTGATTTTTTCACAGCTTTAAGGGACAATAGACCTGAGTATTTGGTATAAATTTTAGCTTGATACCTCCATGCATTCCTGAGAAAAAGGGTCTTGACAGACGGATGGACGGACGGACAACGAAGTGATGCTATAAAGGTTCCGCTTTTTCCTTTTGAGGTGCGGAACCCTAAAAAGGAACCAGTATTCCTTACTTACGTTTGGTAATATCCAGATATTTTTCTGTCGGCATATGTATTTCCAAAATTTACGAAATTTTTTATTTTTATGATTAGATAAAATTTTTATCATTTTTTCTTCTTCTTTCTTAGACAGATTTTTTCGCTTTTGTTCTTAAAATCAGTAATTATTAAAAATTTGTTTAACATTTCTACAAAGGTTTCTTTTATAAATTTATGTTTCATATCCGCAGCAATTAATAATTGTGATTGACCTACAATCACATCGCGATTGCAATCAACTCGTTGACCATACATACTTCGGTAGCAGATGAACATGCAGGCGGAGTTGCTATAACTTAAACACAGAGTAGTTCCGTTGAACCCTTCGGGTATGGAATTCTAATAAATGCGAGCTTACGTTGATCTCTAATCCGGCACTACATAAAAGTTATATATATATTTTTAGAAATAAAATTAACAGTTTTCGCCATAATTGAATGCTAATAAATGCGATCGCTTAGTTCCAATCGCGCGAGTATAATTAAGGTTTAGCCTAAATATTTCATTTTCATTCATTTCGGGGATATAAAGTGGTGCTCATTTGTTCGCGTCATTGCTGTTAGCAGTTGATTTTCTCATTTCCTCTCTTCCACATTCAGTAGCTGTAAAGGAGCATTCCATCGACCGAGAAGCCGAAAGATACAAAAACGACGAAGCGCTGCCAACTTGGTTAATCTACTAATGGTCGAGCCGCCTCTGTGTAAGGTAGGATAATTACAAATAGTTCGGATGTTTCGGCAGCCTCCTTTCGCAAACGACTACTACTCTACTACTATCAGAACGAGATTTTTTAATGTTAACCGACCGACGTAACATTTACAAATTGAAACGTGCACCTTATCTCAAGTTGATTCGCTATTGAAAAGTAGTTAGCAAATGAAACATGTTCATTAGAAAAAAAAGAACAAAGTAAAGGGCCGACTGAATAGGGAGAATGCGATTTCTAGAAGAGAGTGATGGAATTTAATTCGGCGCGATCTCGTGTTAAACGACTCATGTAAAAAACCTTTTACAGGTGTAGACAGAGGTAGGTAACTTAGCTGAAAATGTTTTCTTTGGACTTTTCAATTTAAAATCTTTGCAACTGAATTCGTTCCTGTTTTCAGACATTTTCACGCTACATGTAACATTAACAAAAAAAAATATCAATTCATAAACGTGTAAAAGGAAGTAATACGTACCTACGTATATTTTCTTTAGTTGATGTTAAATAGGTTCGTGATCAATCATGTTATTATGATGAACGTGATTTACAAGTACAACATTATCTACTATATGATTGCTTATTATTTTCAATAACAACGTTTCACACTTGTGATTATTATTTCCATATAGACATATTTGAACTTCAATAATATCCCCAAACAAAATTGATAAAAACATACCGACATGTATCCGTCATCTTTGGTATGTGTTATTTAGCATTTAGTTAACATACAGTAAGTAATTCAAAAATGTTAATATGACTTAGTGCTCAGATTAGACTTTGCTACTTGCTACCGAATCTAACTCTCATGCCTACCCTGAGCCCTGCTTATAATTCTGGTCTCTAAATACCTCCCAAAGTGTTCTTTACAATTGTGAAAACTATCAAAATGCATTAAGTGGTTCTCAGTTATAGGTCGATGTCAGTAAGCGCAACTTCTTAAATTTCAATAAAAAGTACATTAAGTTAAATAAATTTCTGTGTCTAGACTTGTTAAAGTTACAATTATGCGAATTCAGTTATTGAAATCTGTTAACAATGTAACTAAATAAAATTTTTTTTTTTTGAAAATTTGACATGAATGAATTCGCAAACGACTGTGATATGAAATAATTGTATACATCCAAAACAATTTTTTCTCGGGAGCTTGCCATAAAAGTCAAAAGTTCTTTTTATAAGGAAATATGAATGAACTTAAAACCCACAATCTCCCCCATTTTTTAATAAAAGTGTACGTACAAAACGTAGTGTTGCCACCTACATAAATGTTACCCGGGTTATTTGAATTAATGGTTTAAGTAAAAATGAAATATTAAGAGAAGAGTTTGATGCGTAAATACATTTACGTGAACCTTACAATAAATAGATACCTAAAGCGGCATTGAGTCAAGAGTCTTTCATCGTTAAAAACTTCATACTCCATTACATCCCTTTCGTCGCTTAAACAGCTGAAAATAACGATCCTCTTTCATTTTATTACATTCAAAAAATAAACATAAACTATTAGGAATTAAAGTACGTACTTACTTTAACGTGATAGTTTAAGAGAAGTGCTTTACGTAGTTGTGATCGCGAAAAACAAATCTAATTGCTCACTCTCTTTACCCTCAAACGCATTAAATTAAATTTCTGATCAGCCAGTTGCTTATTTTATTATGGTTCAGCCATTGTAATGGCGACAGAAGCCCCTTCGTGAACAAGATTCAACGCCACCCTCGTTTAGCTTTAACCCTCGGCCGTTAGTTCCAGTCTACAGACAATGCAGTCTTTAATCATCGGATCAAGAACGTATTGTCATTTATATATTGATGGAGATTAACTGGCTTTGTCGAGAGGAGAACACAGGTAGTTACTCACAAATAATGTTATTCTGAATCTCTTCTTTTTCTTTCTCTCTTTATAAACCTACATAAATGAACTAACGTAAAGTGAAAACCTGAGCTAATTATATAATTTGAGATTTAATCATCACCTATCGTACAAGGTGAATGTGAAAATTCTATTAGGTAGAGTTTTACATTACACGCAAACGTAATTGATGCGTTTAATGTTGGTTTTCCAGGTAATTATAAAACGGTGTGACATTTTCTCGAAACTTGCTCTAGCATTAAATTGCGAAGGAGCGAAACGTTGCCAAATCGTAAATAAATTTTATGGCTCTTGTTGCATAAAAAGGATGGTAATTATTGATTGCTATTAGTCCAAGATATCATACTAATATTATAAATGCGAATGTAAGTTTGTTTGTTACGCTTTCACGCAAAAACTACTTAACCGATCATCATGAAACTTTGCACATACACTCTTGAAGGTAGTAGAAGTAACATAGGATACTTTTTATTAAAAAAAATAAAAAATTTTTTACGAAACATAAGAAAATTGTTTGTCAAAATATCGTCAAATTTAGCTACTTCAACGCCATCTAGCATCATAGTAATGAAGTTTCAACCCTGAATACTGTAATACCGGCCCACTGTATTAGAAGATCTAACATCTAACCACAAAAATTACGGATAACCTCAAAAATGTGAATAGTTTTATACTGCATGTAACGACAGAAGAAAATAACAATAAATATAGAAAAATTAGAAACAGTTGAAACTATATTCAATTGAATTAGATATTGAATTAGATATTGTCGTCACCGTCGGTGCGGCAGAAGGAATTCCGATCTTACTCGCTGATGTTAATTCTTACTCTGCTACTATATTGACTCATTTCTATTATTATACCCTATTTTTTATCTCTCATACTTATTTAATTTCTCCACTGCGGGCGAAGCCGCGGGCAAAAAGCTAGTAAAACTATAAAAGTGTGGCAAAACAAAAGCAGTAGGTACTAACGAGAACAAAATAATTCCAACAATTATACAACAAAACAACATTGTCCCAATTAACCTTTGTTTTCAAGTTACAAGAATTATAATACTGCAATACGCTCTTTGTTTGCTCCAATATGAAATTGGCTGATTTTAATACATTACAATAGTATATTAAACAGGAGTTACTAGCCGTCGATGTAATAACGTACCTTTTTCTATTTACATTATGGTTGCAAGGAGTCTACGACTATTAATTTTATATATACGAATAGTTATAGCTGTGATATAGATTATTCTTCCTTATATTCAAAAGTAATAATTTTTGGGATGCAGCTTTTCAGTTAAAAAATGTGATTTTACGAAAAATTTTAAAACAATAACAACTATTAATGAAATACAACATTTTATCTTAAATGAAATGAGGAGTAATACATTGATTGCTTCTTGTACTTAGGTAGATACAGTAATTTTTTGAGATTTTTGGAAGCCGTTTACTTGTATACTTCTCGAAAATAATTTAGATCTGGCTCACGTTCTTTAACTTGTGCCGGTGCGCATAAATTCACTTCTGTAACATCTTCGTCTAGTATAATTAACACATGCAAATTCAATTGTTTCTATTAACCCATCCCACATCGACTGCTGAGGTCAGCTTTCAAACCAAACAATCCAGTGGTTCCAAACAGCGCACTTTATTAGGTAGGTACCTACTCCATAACAATTTTCTAATTAAAATGTTATACAGTAATTATATGCAAAATTAATTATTTGTAGTGATGATCTATCAAAAATAGGTAGAAAAATAAAGTGTTTATAAAAATTTATTTATTAACACGCACTCCTATAGTACACTTTGTGTAATTTATTTGTTTCTAAAATTTAGTTAACAAAGTTTCCTGTTATTTTTTATTAATTTGAGCCTGTAATTAAATACATACTTATATATATCTATATGAAAATATTTTAAAATAATGTACACTGAGTTTGTTTTATAAAAACTTTCACTAAATTTTTGATGTATATAATTTTCAAATTCTATTTTCCTTTGCTTCTCCTTACTTCTGTTTCTGTTACTAAGGTCGGTTCAGTTTAATTTTGCCGGTTTTGGATTTTAAAGGCAAAATTGTAAATGTTTTACTTCATTATTTATTACTAGAACAATAAATCTATTAACTCGTACAATAGTAGTATAGGTAGTCCTCCTTCATGTTTTAGAAAATCAACAAATACAACTATATGACGTATTGTTACAAGCAATTTCGTTCTCCCTGGGTTAATCACAACAGTAAGTAAAGGAAATGAATATTATACTGTTAGTAGTAGGTAGCTGACGTTGTCACTGAATAATTCATAACATTTTAACCGCATACTTATTGAAAACTGAACCGTTGAATTTTTCCTTTTCGTTGCTTCTAGCACGTAGCAAACAATTTTACTGTGACTTGATTTTGTGAGAACCGAAACGAAACAGAATGCGACTTTAAACTTTCCACGCGTATTTGTCGGAACTCTCGTTTTCAACCGACCGGCACCTAAGCAAGAAATCGATCTTGAGCATGGTGAAACCCAATCGACCTGCTTTTGATAATGTTGAATGCAAACATTAAGATTTCCATTTCCACGTTCATCAAAATAGTAGGTATCTATAATAATAAAAATTTCATAATAGTGCAGTAAAATGAGTAGGTACAAATAATGCTATTTTAACATTAACACAAATTGCAACAGTGACGACTCCTGGGTATGAAAAATTAAATTAAAATAGTAACAGACAAAACGAAACACGCGATTGTGGGCTTAACAGTACATCAATCAATACAATCAGATATCCTGATTTTAGTTCAGCTGTAGTTTAAAGTTTTTTAAGGCTCTTATAATCTCAATCGTTTTCAGAATTATCGAATTATTAAAGGGTTGAAATGAAAACAAAAAAAACATTCAAGCGCGAGTCGGGCTTTGCTTTATTAGGGTTCCGTACATATGACATGAATTTAAAAAAAATGCTTGGTTGTTTTGGTAACAGCTGATAAACTACATTTTAAATCGGCGTTTTCACTATTTGTTGTAATACTGTATATGGAGCACGAAATATAAAAAATTCAAATTCCTAACTAGTTTAGTTTTTGAGATAGATCCCGTAACAAAAATAGTCGAAAAGTAACAATTTTAGCAGCCCCCTATACCGTTAGTTTTGAAGATAAGGAATATAAAAAATTACTTTTGTGATTGAGTTCTAAACAATGATACCTACCCCACATGTCGCGGTAATTTTTTTTTTTGTTTCTTTTGATGTATTATGGAATTTCATATAAAAAATAATTAAATTGAATTTTTAAGTCCATAACTCATTTCGTTTAGGAGTTACAGACGAACTGGCAACAGAGTAACAGCAATAAGATTGCGTTTTGTCCTTTGGGTACGAAACCCTAAAAAAACGTAAAAACAAGTTACTTTCTTTGTTTAGGGGTAGGGGATGAAGCCGGGGGGTAAATTAATCTTACAGTATATATTTTTAAGATCAAATAAATATTCTTCAATGGTAAGCTTCATTATTTTGTCCTAAGGGCAATTAACACCCCTGAAATGAAAAGTGATGCAAGGAATGAGTATAATAATATTGTTATTAGTTTGTTTGTGTTTTCTAATTGAACTAGAATACGGTCCTGACAATAAGACAAAACCGCGCGATCATTAAATTAGCAGCAAGCCATAAGTGAAAGACATTAGCATTTCGCTTTTTTCGGAAGTCGTTATGAACTTCCTCTAACAGGTTTTACGAACAGAATGGCAACAATCACTAACTGTATACTTTTAGAAGTCGACCTAATTGTTACTTTCTGTGCTTCTTTGAATTTAAAATTCAAGCGTTTCGTACCAAGTCTAATCGAAGGCAGATTTAAGTAGGTGGTACTTTCATTTCTTGCATCACCATTAGCATTACGTCCTGCTTATAGAGGTCATTTGGAAGGTCGGCGGAATTTTAAAGTTTTATCGTGCTATGTTTATACGTATTCTTAACTTTAGCAGACATCTTTTTATTTATTTACATACGTACACATTTGCACGAATCAACGTAATACACGAAGGTGCAATAACAGCCAGAAGCAGACACTGAGATTTGTGCGTCATCAAATAATTATGAAATGGCATAAAAATAACTGCGATGACATTAAATGTATGCAAAAACGTGCATTTTCGCCTACGAAATATGTGTGTGGATGATAACAATAATTAACAAAAAAGTTTTGACAAGGAAAAGGCCTTGCATATTATCCATACTTATCAGACATTCACTAACATCAACAATATAATAGAAACATTCTTCTTTTATATCTCGCAGTCTACATGTAAAAATTCCTGCTTTGAGTTGTAGGTATAGGTAGATACCCCTTAATCTAACTTAACTTAATTTAACAATTAGCATTAATTGATATGTTAAAAAGGCAGTTATATATCGCCAATTGATCCTTCGTCAGAATGATTTCATTATCGATCACGAATTTGCCAATGATTAAAACTTTTGACTTCGGAGGTCTCTAACTTTAATTTCGACTGTATTTGTTAAAAAGTATTTCTTATTTAATTTATTGAAATGTACGTATATTAAAAGAAAGAATTCCAGTCACTCCCTTTATATTTATTTCATGCACCCTCAATTATTGTTTTCGGTTTGGAGTCGACCCCTAGGGTGACTTATATTTATATAAAGTTTTCGTTTTAATTAAGTTATAATAAGGTACTTGGTGGAGTTAAATTCATTGACTCACAAATATGTTTATAAAAAATAATCCCATAAAGTTGCAAAAATGAATAATTTATTATAGAGCAACAGGTAGGTAGGCAACGTACTCTTCTATAAGCACTTATTGCATATATTGCTATAAATTAAATAATACGCTATAAATTACGTTTTTCGTGGCAACTCTATTGATCTACTCCCCCATATTTACAGGTTTATGTAAATTGGTTATCATGAATATGTGACAAGCGTGCGAACTTTACGGTTTGCTCTGTTTATTTAAAATAAACTACGTTCATACCTAAGTATATTGGGGTGATGTTAATAACTAATTCCATTAAACTGCGTATTGTACCTACAATATCTTTTCCACAAGTAGTCATTATTTTCCATAATTACCGTTCAACTTCGCTCGCAGTTCACGGAAGTGCCATTTAACTGTATCTAGTAGTTGGCGTAATTCCTTTGTTCTGTTAGAAATTCTTTCGACTTGATTAAGTAAAAATAAAACTAGGAATCAAGTCATTAATCGGACTGACTTAAATTGGAACTATATTGCTGCTTAGCAACCTAATTGTCTCCATACTAATACATCAAATCGTAAGCAATCTTTTGGAAAGGATAAATATGAATAAAGGCAAAGAAACCACGTACCCCCCCCCCCCTTGAATAGGGTCACAAATGTGTGGGGGTATGGCAGCATTTAAGTGTTTTTCGTTAGAATAAATTTTAATTATGCAAATGAGATGACCTTTGGTCTAAAAGAAATAATATTCCAGAAAGGACATCATTACCACAACAAAGCTCCCTAAGTTCGTATCGTTTTATTACTATAACCTCATGAACCTAAGCAATCAAATAATAACATTATTTTGTTAAATGTGATTAGATTATGTCAGGTATTATCCCTTAGCAACTTTAACTCAAGTGTGCTTGTTTTAGGTTGCTTAGGATCATAAGGTTACAATCTAAACTACAGGTAATTCCTTAATCAATTTTACATAGTCAAGTAGGTACTCAATGCCAGGGTCGAGACACAGATATTAACTGTCAGACTTGTAACTTGGAAGCATTCTGCACACCAATACTAACTAATAAGTGGATGGTAAGTACCTAATCCTGTAGTGGTTACTACATACGTACGTACGTATTTAAATGGAAAATGTAAAAATTTAGCGACCCTTGTAAAAGAGACAACGATTTCAAAAACGTTGTAATTTTTTTTTTTCTTTATTTACACTCTTACTGCATTGATTTATAAATAGGAGTGTGAAAACGAGCAGACGATGATAGAACAGCATTTATCAGCAAAGGTTGAAAGTCTTTAAGAAAACCAATAGAAAAAGAAAAACTAAAAATCAATTTGTACAAGAAGCCTGTATAATACATAATATATTACGTCAGTGGTTGGATGTGTGTATAATCGAATATGGAAGGGTACAATGCCCAGACTGTCTAATGTAAAGATTCTTGGTTTGTAAAACTTTAGTAATAAATCCAACTCTAGATAATCTGATATCAGGGGCGTTTTTATGCACTCTGTTATATGATACGTATATGTAGTAACTACAGCAATTGTAACTATGGAAAATTTGAGTTGAGACACAGAATTTTAAGCCCTTGTTGGAGTTTAGTAATCGATTGGCTTAGTGAATTATAATTGGTACTTTTTAAAACAAAGACTTCATGCACTTTCAAAGCGCTTAAAGCCCATCCAAAGTGCTCAAAGCCATTTAAGTCTTTTTAAATTTCTTGAAGCCCTTTTAAGTTTCTTAAGGCCCCTTCAAAGTGCTTAAAAGCAAGGCCAAACCCTCAAAAGGGTTTTAAACTTTTTGATGTAGTTGAAACGTTTTTGTTTTAATTCAAGCCCTTGTAGTGTGCTCGAAGCCCTGTTTACAAATGCTTTGAGCTTTGAATTTAATTATCTATATTATTGAATTTTAAAATGTGTTTGGGGCTTCAAGATACAAAACACTTTAAGTAAGGGTAAGGGCTTTGGGCCTATAGGACTTTAGTGAGGTGTTTTACTTATACGTGTATGGATAAGTATCGCAAGTACCTAGTTACTTAAGAATTTACGTATTATTTACTTTTGTTTAACTGTTACGTGTTACACATTCTTCCCAAAAGTAACAAGTGTCTTAACAATGACAGGAACTTGTTTTCTATACGTTGAGAAAGATAATTTCTATTGTGGAAGAGCATGTGTGTATGTGTGTGCCTGTAATAAATGCGCCAATCAACAAATACAACAAACAAGTGGAACGAAACAAAAACCTGTGGTTTTGTTGCGACAGAAATGTGGTTTTCAAGTAGAATGTGAACGACCTTGTTATCATAATCGGCACGAAGTTTAATATAGAGAAATACAATTTGCTTGCGTAAGTGTAAACTTTTTTGTCATCATTGCTCTATAATTTATGGATATAGATGACATTTATATTGATTAAGTACCTATTTTTATAAATTGTAATAAAAAATATGACTTCTACATATTGTATAAATTTAAATATGTAGTTGCATTATACAGATTTAGAGTACTTATTGATTGCACTCAAATTACCGTTTGTGCATAGTTGCATATGTATAACTGGTGCAGAATAGATAAAGAAAGCTAAGTACATAAATATCATCGTATAAATACCTAGTACCTGCTGGGTACTAAGGTTGCAATATACAGGTTCATAAACACATTATCTACCCACAGCACTAGCTAGTGTAGTGTGTCAACTCATTGTCGATAACAAGTAGCTAGAGCCATAAAAGGAAACTGGAAATAAGAATGCCTCCTTCATTTGTTTGAAAACATTGAAGCACCTTAACACTCTAAAGTGCCTTACCTTTTATCGAAGAAATTAGTTAGTTTCCAAACCTATCCAAACATGCGTGCAAAATAGAGCTTCTTCGTTACACTGTAAAGTTTGACTTTTCTGTCACTCCCAAACAAAGAAACTCTTTTTTATAGGTATGCAAAACAATAGTTTTAATAAATCACTCCAGTAAGTACTTTATGTTCTATGTATTAACATTTATTACCAATAACGCGCCTTTTTCTTCGAATGCACTTTACTTAAAACGTTACTTTCTTTTTATGTTACAAACTAATATTCTTTTATGAAAAACTATACAATGTCATTAATAACCTAGATAAAAGTTGCAGTTTTTTAAAATTAATATTAAAACCTGTCACTCCGTATTTTTTAAATTGATACTAATTAATGCAAAAGGGCGCATTCACACTTATAAACCGTAACAGACCCTAACTGTACACAACGAAAACTCGTGTAATACTGATATTGCGCAGTCCCCCATTCCAAGCAGTAGGTTTGAAGCTTCGCGGACTACGATATTGATATCGACGAAAAACGTAATGTTATTTCTCCTACGGTTCGTGCGAACTGGTGCTCAATATTAACTTTCAACTGACAACGTGAGGTGGATGGAAGTTTTGAGTTTACCTTGCGACCGCACGTGGATATTTCTTTGCTGAAATTGGGTAAGAAGTCAATCCTTTACTCCATTTCGACAACATGAAACGAGAAACTCCACATTTGAAACAGATTTTTATAGAGATTAGTTTGCCTTCTTAAGGATTTACTTTTCAAGTTAAAATGATCGAAAGTGTTTGTGCTCACACGATCGATATCTACTTAAATACTTACCTACCTGTTTAATCAAATACGATTATTTATTAACTACTTTGATTAGGTAGGTACTTAATTAACACAATTAAAAAATAACTAACTACGAATAAGTTGTTGGAAGATTTTATATCGTGGCTATATACTTATTAAGGCGCGTATTTTATAGATTTAGCAACAAAAATATTCGAGATTTATGTCACGTACTATATTCGTGGAGGTTAGCTTTATCTTCCCTACGCTGCATCTGTGTTACATTATTCTGGCTTCTTTTTCATAGGCACGTGTTTAGAGTTCAATGTTGGTGGCAAATTTTACAGCTCAAATTCTTCACGATCTTAACGGTCGTTTAGTTTCAGTGGTTATTCAGAAATTTTATTTAGCAATAAGAACCTTGCAATTAATTCATTTCAATAATAAAATACTATTTTTAAAAGTTCGCCCTTTGAACAACAAAGCATTAACAATGATGGCTTATCTTAAAAGCTACAGTTCCATGCCTATTTTAAATCATAAACCAGATTTTCTTGAAATGTTGTACTGAACAAGACGATTCCTCTACATAATTTTTGGAGGTTTAAAAACACAAGGGAACACAGCCAAACCCTAACTAAATCCAGTGGCGTAGTAAGACGTCATGAAACAATAAAAAACATATTAGAAAATTAACATTTTGGGGGGGTGGTTTTTCAGCACACCATTTAAGTGTTTTTAGGCGGCGGCGGATTCGTATAGCCACAAGGGTTGAAGTTGAAAATTTGAAATAGGGTAAGTTGTAATTGACTATATGGCCCTGTAGAACATTAAAAAGGTGATTTTAGGTGGGGACAAAGGGTTGCTGGGCGGAGTGAAGGGGGGCGGGATAATAAACACTTGAAACTATAAACCAAGGCAACTTATTTGACGTCTTATTTAAATTGCGATATGTGGGTTATGTTATGGTATGTAAAAGTTCCCCCCTGTCCCATCCCCTTCAAGAAACAAAACCATATATCAAATTGATGTTTCATGCACTTTGTTACTTTATGGTATGTAAAGCTTGTGATATGTGTGTTGGGTTATGATATATAAAGGTTCTCCCCTTCCTCTCCTTTGCCCCAACCCACGATGTTTTTCTGAATAACGTCAGTGGGGGAAGGGGAAAGTGGAACCTTCACATACCTAATCCAGAGGGTCATTCTCATTTCGCGATTTCCCACTTCGGGATATGACTTATATTGTTCACACTTAATTCGAACATTTCTAATTTTCAGTTTGGGACTTATAAGGGAATTCGTTCATGTTGTCTTTACATACCGTAACCTTGTTATCCCAAGGAATAAGTCAAGACGAATAAAAAAATGAACAAACTTAAAACATTAGTTAAAATTTAATTCCAATTTAAATTTTCAAGTCAAGACAGGCTCGCCGCCGCTTAAAAACACTTGAATGATGTTCTGTAACGCTGCAACCTCCCCCATTCTCCCCACACATTTTCTATCTCATTTTTAGGGTGGGTACCTGAACCTAAACAATTAACTACTATTCTCCTTCAGATTATTTTCAACAATTTTTAACATATAACGAACTGTATAGGAATTTTTTTAGAAAACACACTAGTATACTTGCTTTGTAATTTGTTGCAACTTTAGAAAGCGTTATTTGTTTCATACAATATACCAAAACCAAACGCCTTTGGTGTTTAAAATTTAATGTACCAACTCGGAAAGTTTCGAAAGACCTGCAAATCCAGAAACCATCCCCCTATAGGTTCAGCTTTTGCTCAAAAGGACCCCCTTTATCATTTAGTTACGCCACTGGCCTGACCCGACCACTGCTTAGGATCAGATTGTTATTACGATCTGTAAAAGAAGGGTTGATTTTGTAGATGTTCTGGAATTAATAAACTTTAGAAAATCTTTTTGTAACCAAATAAATATTCAAAGTAGGCGAATATTTGAAATTTTGTTATTAAGATAATTACTAAAATTGAAACGGACCGTTGGTTTTTTAATATAAATACGTTTGGTCAAATAAAGTCAGCTTATGAATAAAATGCGCAATTTATATATTTTTGTATCGGCATTGTACCTTCAAGGTTACACTGTAATAAAAAAAAGGTTACGATAAAAATTTCAGTAACAAAACTAATAATACATAAACAGTGATGTCGTAATTGAACTAGTTCTTTTAGCCATTAAATTGAAACCTTGTAAAGTTAACAGGAATTGTAAAATTATTATTTATATAAAACTAATACTAAGTATCTACTTATCTCGTTTTTTAACAGAAACTTATGATTATGTAACATTTGTTAAATGTTAGCTGTTAAACAATTTTCTTATCTTGCATACTTAGATACTTATGAATAGCCAACATAATTACTCTATGTACTATACTTACATATATCTACAAGTGTTTACTCTAATTACTATATACTTTACATATCTGTTATTTGGTATACACTTTTGCGCAGGGTTGAAACAAGGAGAGATAGTACAAACAATCAGGAACTCTATTTTAAAAATCATTGTGAATAAATGGCAGGATCAGAATTCTAAAAAGGTGAATAATAACACTCATTTCTCGTTGTTTCTCATATGTTCCTTTTATTACGTTCCTTAGCTACATAATACAAGAAAATCAACAATACGTCCCTGAATGTGAACTAAAAAGTATTAAAACCGAAAATTTGCTTTTTTCAAAATTTTTATAATAAAATATGTACTTGGTGGGGGTTCTGAAAAAAGCGAATGTAGTTACAATTTAAGTATTATCAATTTTTGAACCTGTAAATTATTAGTTTTTTATTATAATACTATATTAGTTACTTTCGGAACTTATTCGCTTCCTCATAAACTGATAAACAAAATATGTGTAGAGATGAAAAAGATATAAATATTTTAAGTAAGTCTCCATTTGCACATAATAACATCTGTTAGGATGTGACGGTATTCACGTACCCTCGGTGTCTCAATACATCTGTTTCCTAGACATTTCATTTTGTGGCAAGAGGTACTTTAGTCTAGGATGCACTTACATCCGACTAAAGAAATGTAAACAGAATAAACTGTAAGTAGCAACCCTTCTTTTGACGTCACTTATCTTGTACGATTGAAAATCGGTTTCGAACAAGTGTATTTGTTTCTATCAAGTTACGTGGAGATAAATAAACGTGTGACACAAAGTGGATTCTAAAAATTACAAAAAAAGACCGCAGAAACACTTTTTGTTACGATATTAAAATGAAATAAAACTTGAATGGCCTTTCTATCACAAACTTTTGATAAAATCTTGCCTTGATGGTTCGTTAGTTAATTAGAAGTTTAAAGGAAAAGATAAAAAACATTTCGTATTAAATTACTTTTTTTAATTGGAATACCTATTATTAGTTGCATTCAGCAGTTAGGAGGGACGAGGGTGGGTGCTACTGATCCTACAAAGCTCATTCATTGCCCACTGTAAACAAATTGACGGTACTAGGAAGATATAGAGTTGTATATATCAAGAAAAAATTGAAATCATCTTATAAAGCTCATAATTATATGTTAGATGTTATTAACGCGCTACTGATAATTTTTTAAGTAACGTTGCCATCACACTTCCTCCCTTGAGTTCAGTTTAAAGCATTTTTAGTCCTTATAGCACCTTCTGCGTTCTTTCTTGCCGAATTTTCCATTTGAAAGCTACCTGCAAAGGTAATAAATACATTCAGTTGTAAGAGAAAAATATGTACAAGGGGTTAAACATAACAAATATTTATTATTATTACAGATACTTGATTTATACATTTTGTCAGTTTTACTCTTGTTATTTTTAATGAATTTACTAAGATTATTATTGGTTCTGAAAGCTATATTACAATCATATTTGTTAAGTAATGAAAACATGTATTTCGTTGGTTGGCCTAAATAAGTTAAAGTATGATATTTTAGTACAACTTTTACATTGGGATATATTAAATTTAACGCTTTTTTGTGAGTTATTTTCTTTAACATAGAGTCAATTAATTTGACATTAAAATTATTGTTAGCAGCAATCTGTTTAATTATGTTAAGTTCTTTTCTAAAATCTAAATTTGATAAAGGGACATTTAATAATCTGTGTATCATACAATTAAAAGCAGCTAATTTATGTTGAAACGGTTGTAATAAACAACAAATCTTGCCACCCGTTTTGTATATATACCCTCTTTAAACGGGGAGTATGTATAAATACATTAAATATGAGGCTGCATTCGGGGCTGTTTGTCGTAAAAATATTTTTATTGCAACTGTTATAGATATAATAACTATTATATTAGAATTTTTGCAACCAGATGTTGAACCACATTTGTTAAAATAATCATTTATGATGAGGGGAAATTTCTAACAAAACAGTTAGACAATCATTTAATTTTTGCTTATTCTAAAAGAAAATCTTAAATTAAAAACACCTAATTCATTATCATACTCCACAGTTTAATTAAAGTAATCAATTTTGGATTCATTTTTTATAATCCTTAAATTATTTAATACGTAATTATTGCTCTAAATTCCTGCCTTTTATCAATCTTACCCTAACAATTCCACAATAAACTGGTTGAGTACATTCCCTAGAAAAAAATTCTAGCTACGCCAATATTAACAAGGTTTGAGTTATTTAAGGAAGCTTAACTATACATCTTATTTTTGTGTTTTTGTAAATACTAAAGAAAACAAATTTAAGAAAAATCTGAAGTGGTAGTGATCCTGAAAAATTACATGTGCTTTTATTTTTGATTTTTTTTTTCAGAAAACTGTAAGATCGATTACCTTCTGTATGTGCATGAACTTACATGACGATAAAGATATAAACAAAAGTATCTCCTATAATACAATTAACACATAAGAACTAACTATATGTATATGTATTTTAATTAATGTTTCATCATTTTAATAATATTCCTCATTATTCTAAGATTATTTTGTATTACACAGGGTGTACCGATTTTCCTCTTTACTACTTAACATCAGGTCACTTTGATGACTACGTATTGAGTCAGTGTCAGCGTTTCAGTGTTATTTAGCGTTTTTGAAAAAAAAAATGTTTACAGTGTCTCAAAGAAAAAAATTATTATGTATTCGTTTGGTGAAACTTTTTTTGAATCATATTTTTGTCAAACCAATAATAAAGGCAAAATATTATATTCACTGTATACTAAAATTATCCCGTGCATAGAAATGTGCTTATTAATTAAATCCTTAAGAACCTGCAGGTGCTATTCGTTAATTAATTTTATTTCAATAAATTATTTTGTTAAATTTTTAACTCTGACATTGATGTGAGTAGAAGTACCTACTAATTCAATGAATCCTTTATTCAATTTATATCTATGTTATATGTTGCTTTCTCATAAAGCACGTTAATCGATATTCTATGGTATAATAACAGCAATCGGCGAACATATCAAGATGTAAAAGGGTGGGGTACGGAGACAGCGCCTTGACCGATTAACGTAAAAGATGCTCAAGGTTGCCGGTCTTTTTTAGTATTTTGTGAATCGATAGCATCGATCGAGCTGTCGTGTAGTTGTTCTAATGCCGGAGGCGTTGTGTGTCCAAGATGACCATTGTCGCGGAAGTGTACTAAGTGACATTTCAAAGACTTAAACAGTGTAATTATCTTTTGTCATGAGCAAAGGATACCTACAACAGTTAAAAGCAGCATGTTCACTTTTTTGGGACTGTTATTGTAAGTTGAATCAAAATTTCTTTACACTATAATTTAATATAAACAACAAACAGGTCTTTTTATGGTTATTTGGTTGACGTCTGTTAGATAAATATACGTATCTACTATGCCCCTAAATTTATACATATTTATATTAAAATTAGGTTAAGATTGATCCACTGAACTATTAATTAGCTCTGAAGACTGGAAAAACTTTGGCGGTTGTTGTATAACGAACAAAATAGCTCAAACCCAACGCCAAAACACGACACTTTAGTTGTCCGAAGTTCACTTCAGTCCCTGAAGAAGGTAACTTTGTTACCGAAAAGTGCTTCGGACAACTAAAGTGTCGTGTTTTGGCGTTGGGGTTTGAGCTATTTTGTTCGTTCTAGAGAAAGAAAAAAAAGAGGAACACAATTCACATTCTAAAAAAGATGTTACAAAACTGGGAATGTTAAGGCTCTAATGATAAAAGAAATTGCAACTACTATACTGTCGAGCTAACACATTAACGAAAAGGCAGATTATTAGAGTAACGACAACCAAATAAAAAAAATAATTTTGTTTAATCAACTTCCTCCATCCTTGAAGCATCTTCGGACTCTCCTTCAGTAGGGGCTGGAACATCACTTGCTGCTGTTTCTTCGGTTAGGACAATCATGTTTACTGATTGCAATTTCTATTAAGTACTTATGTTATAATTACTCAACGATTAAATCTTATCAGATTATCAACCAAGAATGATTATTGTAACAATGATAATTAATAAGCTGCGGACATTAGATTAAAAACTGATTGCAACAGTTCCGCCCTAAAAGCACGTGTCCGTGAAGTTTCCACCACTACGTGGGAATAATTATTAGATATTTACTAGGCTCTTTTAGGGGCTAATTTCGTGTTGAAAGTTTAAAAATTAAGGGATCATATTTTATATTTAGTTTCGATGTGAAGCTGACAGTACCATCAATATATCAATTAAAATTTAAATTTAAACATTTTAGTTACGACTTGAAAAGGTGCTTTGAGTTGGTTATATTGCATCTAAGCTACTGTTCGGTAGAAATTTATCCCTGAGAAGTAAAGAAAAATTAGGTTAAGGTTAGCTTAGGTTGTCCTAATTTGTAATTTAATATTGCTGTTCATTCATTAACTGAAATGTAGTGTACATATGCTAAAAGGATAAGTTGATTTTCTCTAACATATATATATTGTTAATATCTTTGATTGTTTATGATACTCTAATTTTTCAACATCACCACATCAGCCCCAAAAAACTTTATTTTCCCCCATTTTGTGATGCATACTTTAAGGAAATTAAAGGCTCATGGTCTACCAGCTATTGCCAATTCGTAATGTTTATCTAATTTTTTTAGTTCGCACTGAGTCCATTTCTGATCATTCCCTTTTTGTACGACGTCCCTCAAATAATCGTGCAGGTTTAAATATTGTAACGTTCGTGGGTTTAACAAATTCAAACTCAGACTTGTAACAGCAACAACAATTTATTTTCACTAATTATTGCCAAAAACTTAAAACACTATAAAATTATTACTAAACTTAGATAACAAAGTAGTTGTTTCCGCTTATTTAATGTCACTTTTCACTGCGCTATTTATTTCTTTCGCGTCTCGATTTATTTATGATTGCACTTCGACCACTGTCAATTTATTATTCTTGTCGGCGATCGTCTCTTCCTTTATATACTCTTTTGTTCAATTTCCAGAACTTTCTCGAGATCCCTGGAAATGCCGGAATTAGTTTCTTTTCCTCTGAACTGCCTAACTGCTTTCCCGGAAGGCAGGTACAACACACATGTTTACAAATACGACGCACATCAACGAAGTCGCCGCGGTTATCGGCTAATCGATTAAATCGTTCTAACACACGTGTACCCGATCCCACACAAACATACTCGTGTTTGCTACACTGCCCCCTCCTTAAAGATGTTTCGTCCCGAAACCTTTCCGCTGTACGTTTCGTAGGATCATGCCGGAATCTACAGTTCTCACCTTCACGACATCCGCCCCGGGAATAGAAGTAACAGTCCACGGTCTTCTCAAGATTTGTCCGATTCGGTTTGCAGCAAACCAAAATGTCCACTCCAGTACGGCGGAACAGGACCTCGATCATGTTCCGCACAATCCGCCAATCTAAGTTATCCAGTCCACAGCCCAGCTTTGGAATAGCCAGCTTTTGTAAGTTATTCTCCAGAAGATGGTTGCGGAGTTCCACTACTGCGTCCCAAAGATCCCTATAAGTTGGTTTATCAGAGCATCTTCTTTTAGTGACTAGGTAATAGATATTGCGTCGTCCGTCAGGCAGGCACAACAACCTTCTTTTATTTTGTACTTGGTCTTCAAGACGTTCCCACCCGTCAAATCTGCGTTTAAACTCGGACGCGATACCACGGCTCGTTCTGAGATCTTTTGAAACGCAATGGGCCAGAGAATATTCCTTAGATATGGCAAAGAGGTCTTGGGGGATTTCTTGTGTCACTCCAAATCTCCTGTTGACATGGGGGCCTTCCTTCATGAACTCTTCAAATGTGGGTTCGGAGGGAATAGCTCTTAATAATCTAGCCCGCGCCTCCTCCTCATTGGCCCCGGCGAATGGAGCCAAGCGATTAAAATGAACTATCCTCGGCTTCCCATTCGGAGTTCTCTTAATTCTATAGATCACGTCGTTAATCCTCTTCACTATTTCGTAGGGTCCTTCCCAATTCTGTTGGAACTTAGGTGATAGTCCACGGCGACGACGAGGATTATACAACCAAACAAGATCTCCAGCCTGATAACCACCTGCTGTAGCTTTGATATCGTAGTTGTCTTTAATTCTGTCACTAGCAATTTGCGTGTGCAAACGAACCGACTCGTGGATATCGTTAAGCTTCCTTCGGAGGTTGGTAACATATCCTTCTCCAGCCAAGTCATCTCCTGGTTTACAGCCGAATTTGAGGTCACAAGGTAGTCGTAGCTCCCTTCCAAAAAGGACACTGGCAGGTGTCTGGCCAGTCGTTTCATGGACAGATGAACGGTATGCCATTAAAAATAATGGCAAATAGCGGTCCCAGTCTCTTTGGTGATCAGACACTACCTTGGAGAGATATTTAATTAAGGTCCGGTTCATTCGTTCAACCATGCCGTCCGACTGTGGATGGAGTGGAGTAGTTCGAGTTTTCCTTATTCCTAGGAGCTCGCATATTCCACGGAATATAGTTGATTCGAAATTCCTCCCTTGATCTGAATGCAACTCCAAGGGTACCCCAAAACGACTGATCAGCTCTTTCACCAACTCCTCAACTATGGTTTCCGACTCCTGGTTCGGAAGGGCATAGGCTTCTACCCACTTGGTAAAATAGTCCATAACGACCACGATGTACTTGTTACCTTTTTCGGATTCTGGGAATGGACCTGCCACATCGATTGCGATTCTTTCAAAGGGGCCACCGACATTGTATTGACGCATTGGCGCCCTTGGCCTTTTCTGTGGTCC
Organism: Agrilus mali; assembly: GCA_029378335.1. Lineage (NCBI taxonomy): Eukaryota > Metazoa > Arthropoda > Insecta > Coleoptera > Buprestidae > Agrilus > Agrilus mali. The sequence continues at coordinate 20,891,240 of CM055657.1, forward strand.
ATTACTTGCAGCGCAGGTGGTACACCCCTTACACCAATTCTTGACATCTTCCTTGCAGTTCACCCAATAAAATCGTTCTCGAATCTTCCCAAGCGTCTTCGTCACTCCAAAATGACCACCCGATGATCCATCATGAAGGTACTGCAACACCTCTTTAACCTTGTTTCGAGGAATAACCAGTTGCTTCCTATCTTCCTCTCCGTCTGTACTTTCCACAACACGCTTCAGGATGCCATCTTCCAAGACCATTGAGTCCCACTGGGCCCACAACGATTTTAGTACTTGGGTACAGGAAGAAATTTGTTGCCACGTTGGTCGTTTTCCGTCTCTTTTCCATTCCATCACTTTCTTCAAGTCCGGGTCGTTTTCTTGGTCTTTTCTTATATTTTCAGGTAACCACTCGTCATTGACTACCGTGACGCGTCGAATTGTTTCTTCGTTCTTTTCCATTCGATCGCACTGCTTGCAATCCGCTTGACAGGGTCTTCTGGAAAGTGCATCGGCATTCTTGTGCCCTGTTCCAGGCCGATGCTCTACATCAAAGTCATATTCCTGTAGTTTCTCGATCCATCGAGCTACCTGGCCTTCCGGATTCTTGAAATTCAGAAGCCATTTTAAGGCTGCATGGTCGGTGCGTAGGGTGAATTTTCGTCCATATAGGTATTTGTAAAAGTGTTCTACACCTTTGACTACAGCCAGCATCTCTCGCCTAGTAACACAGTAGTTTCTTTCGGCCTTTGATAAGGTCTTGCTAAAATAGCCAATTACCCTCTCTTGGCCATCCTGTAACTGCGAAAGAACGGCTCCTATTCCCACATTGCTGGCGTCGGTGTCTAAAATGAACGTTCCATCGGGCAGAGGATACACCAGTACGGGGGCTGTGATTAAAGCCTGCTTTAAAGTCTCAAATGCCGTTTGACAATCCGAATCCCAATGAAATTGGCGGTCACCTTCGGTTAAACGAGTCAAAGGTTTGGCGATATTGGCAAATCCATGAACATAGCGACGATAATACGTGCACAAACCCAAGAAGCTTCTAATGTCGTGGATATTTTCAGGCACTGGCCATTCCATCACGGCCTTTATCTTCTCTGGATCCACGGCCACGCCCCTTGCTGATACAACATGCCCCAAGTAGGAAACTTCTTCTCGGAAAAGGTGGCACTTTTTCGGACTGAGTTTCAAATTAGCCTCACGTAACCGCTGGAATATCGCTTGCAAATTCTGCAGGTGTTCATGAAAGGTGCTTCCTATTACTATGATGTCATCCAAGTATACCAAACAGGTCTTTCCAATTTGATCACTCAAGATTTTCTCCATCAACCTCTCGAATGTCGCCGGGGCATTGCATAACCCGAAAGGCATAACTGTAAACTGCCATGAATGGTAGGGGAAGGACCAATATCGTAAAACACAAGATCAATACCGGTAATGCGCAGCCTATTCGTCAAAGACCCAGACGATTGCCCCTGGCGAAGAAGGAAGAAGCAGAGCGAATAATCCACGAAATGCAGGAGACCGGCATAATTGAACCATCATCAAGTCCATGGACATCACCGGTAGTATTAGTAAAGAAGAAGGATGGAACAACCCGTTTTTGTGTGGATTACCGACAGCTCAACAACGTAACCAAGAAAGACAGTTATCCGCTACCACGGATTGATGATACCTTGGATATGCTTGCTGGCTCGAAAATGTTTTCCACACTCGACTTGAAGAGCGGATACTGGCAAGTTGCTTTAGATGCTGCCGACAAGGAAAAGACCGCATTCTCGATCGGCACGGGCCTATGGCAGTTTCCAGATTTACCTTTCGGGTTACAGCCTCCTGCCCGTCTTCTAAGAAATAAAATTCTTCACCATTCAATCTCAGAACGCGTCTTCTTAGATTCATGTCAAAATCGTACTTTTGCAAAACATCCAGCCCAAGAATAACGTCATCTTCAATATCTGCCACAAGCACTTGGTGATCAAACACAGTCTTACCGATTTCGAGTGTCACGTTAGCTTCGCCATGAACAACCACTTTCTCTCCGGTAGCTGTACGCAGAACCCACTTAGTTGACATATCCCGGCTAGGACCCTCAACTACGCTGGGCTTCACTATGCTCCTAGTGGCCCCGGTGTCCAAAAGAAACACGCATCTTCGTCCATTTATTTTTCCGTCTAGGAGTAGACTGTCATGCTGGTGCTTCAAGGCCTTCGTAAAAGCGATAAGTTCGGGGTCTTTGTGTCTGTGGGTCAACGTTTGCCCCGTTACGTCGACCCTATCTAGTTTTCCTGCTGTTGAGGTTGAGTGCTTGTGGAAGGATTATTTTTCCTACACTGCCTCCTCGTATGACCCAGTTCGCCGCAATTCCAACATCTTAGTCTTCGAGTTTCTTTGTCGAACTTGGAGATGATTCGACAGACGGTTTCTTCTAAAGATTCTGACGAATCCGTTTCTTCCCGCAGTAGCCGAATTCTTCCCTGTTTGCTATAGGCCCGTTTAACAGTTTCGTATTCCAATGCACGAGCCAATGCATCAGCTAGCGTCTTAGGTCGGTCTAGTCGTATCCGTTGTTGAGTGTCATTGTCCCGAAGTCCATCCGTAAATGCCTCCACTGCCAACCGTTCCATCAATTCTTCTGGAGTATTTGGGTATGCCAGTCGAGATAGTCTTGCAATATCTGCCTCGAATTCTTGCAGGGATTCCGTTGACTTCTAATTCTCTTCTTAACTCGGCTACTTTTAATTCGTACAACTTCTTTGCCATTGTAATGTCTTTAACGTTTCACCCCACACCTGACACCAATTGTAACGTTCGTGGGTTTAACAAATTCAAACTCAGACTTGTAACAGCAACAACAATTTATTTTCACTAATTATTGCCAAAAACTTAAAACACTATAAAATTATTACTAAACTTAGATAACAAAGTAGTTGTTTCCGCTTATTTAATGTCACTTTTCACTGCGCTATTTATTTCTTTCGCGTCTCGATTTATTTATGATTGCACTTCGACCACTGTCAATTTATTATTCTTGTCGGCGATCGTCTCTTCCTTTATATACTCTTTTGTTCAATTTCCAGAACTTTCTCGAGATCCCTGGAAATGCCGGAATTAGTTTCTTTTCCTCTGAACTGCCTAACTGCTTTCCCGGAAGGCAGGTACAACACACATGTTTACAAATACGACGCACATCAACGAAGTCGCCGCGGTTATCGGCTAATCGATTAAATCGTTCTAACACACGTGTACCCGATCCCACACAAACATACTCGTGTTTGCTACAATATAAAATAAGTCCACTACTTTATAAATTGTACATTCTACAAAATCTGCCACAGGGTGATGTATTCAAATATTAATATTGCTGACAACTGATCAAATAAAGATCTGCATCATGTTCATTCAGTCAATTTTCTTCTTCTATTTTTAATAAAAAACTGTTGAGGCACTTGGACAGTGGCGGACTAAGGCTAAAACGGGCCCTAGGCAACATTGTAATTTCGGGCCTATTTTTCAGTTTGGCTTTAAGGCATATAGTATGTAGTTCTATTTAAATATCGGATTCCAAGAATAAAAAGGAAAAAAATAATATACATGTACAAAAACTAACTAAACATAATTTATTAAAACAAACAATAATACTTAAACAAATATACCCAGATTGATTAGTTATATTGCCTTTTTTCTTACTTTTAATTCTGCAAACTCGTCAATTAGTTTGTCATAATTAATAGAGTTATTTAATAACTATTTTTCTATTTAATGTAATGATAAACTATTTAATTTTTGTTTGCCTAATGTGGATCGTAAATAGAAATTATTCTGGCTATTACTGAGAATGATCTTTCACCGCTTGCATTGCTTATTGGAAGGGTTAAATAAATTCTCAGAATTATGTTTAAATTAAGGAATGTTGCAATAATATTATTTTCCTGAATAAATTACTACATGAATACAGGCGTAATAATATTTTCTTTACTAATAAAAGTCTTAAATTGTAATACTTCATTTTTCAGTTCTGCTAGGTTTAAATCTTGTTCATAAAATTTTAATTCCGCTATTGAAGTCACTAACATCACTCTCATGAAAAATTGTTTTGAATTCATTGTTTATAGTTTTATATCACTCAGATCTTTTTTTTATGTTTCTAATTAAAGAATCACAAATTACAAAAAAATATTAAATTTAAAATGTGCTTTGCCATTGAATTTTATTTATGTTCTGGAATTTTATCATGAAACAGTTTTCGTATTTTCTGCCGTTTTTTATCATTACTATATGCAGTATATTTAACTTTTTCAGCTTCTTTTTCTAAATTTTCAAAATCATCTGTAACAGTTTGTAAGAAATCTATCAATGAATCATATGTCAAAACTGCTGTATTTAGGGATTCATCTTTTTGTTGAAGAGTCTTGTTTAAAGCAGAAACACGGGAACGCTCGTCCACACTTGTGTAGACTTTATCAATCAACAATTCCGCATAATTTGGATACGTTTTATCAATAATTATTAATATCACGTTTTTCTGTTAAATAAAAATAAATATTAAAAAATTAAAAACCTAATTTTCGGGCTCCGAAAATTACGGGCCTTAGGCACGTGCCTAGGTTGCCTAGGCGTTAATCCACCCCTGCACTTGGAATAAAAATGGGTAGTAACGGATAAGTTGGATTACACCGGGACTAGGGTTGAGGCTTGATAAGGATCCAGATTTCCGACACCGTTGATTAGGTTAAAAAGCAGGTATTCAAATTGTAGTTTAATTGTGTTATTTGATCTTTGTTTGGTAGGTAGTAAATAAATTCTAGTCAATAGTCTTATAAAACGTGTTTAGGTACCTGAAATTCATTTTGCTAATGGGGTTTGTAGTACGTCATTTTTGGGTTAATTTTTAGGGTTCCGCACCTCAAAAGGAAAAAGCGGAACCCTTATAGGATCACTTCGTTGTCCGTCCGTCCGCCCGTCCGTTTGTCAAGACCCTTTTTCTCAGGAACGCCTGGAGGTATCAAGCTAAAATTTATACCAAATACTCAGGTCTATTGTCCCTTGGAGCTGTGAAAAAATCAAACTTCTAAGCCAACGCAATCAAAAGATACAGCCGTTTATGCCGCTAATTTCCGCAAATTTTCGAATCAAAACCTACAGGGTACTTCCCATGAACTCAGAATCTTGAAATTTGGTACGAAGCAACGTCTTATAGCACAGATAAAGGACAAAATGCGAAAACGGTAAATTGTTAGTTGCATGATATAATTAAAATATTTTTAATAATTTTCAATTTACTACCCGTTTTCTCATGAACGCGTAGAGGTATTAAATTAAAATTCATATCAAATACTCAGGTCTATAATACCTTTAACCTGTAACAAAATCAAACTTCTGTGTCAACGCAATCAAAAGAAACAGCAATTTAAGCCGCATATTTTCAAACTCGCAACTACTCGCAAGGGAATCAAAACCTAAAGGGTACTTCCAGTCGATTTAGAATCTTGAAATTTGGCATGAAGCAATGTTTTATAGCACATATAAAGGAAAAATTCCGAAAACCTTAAATTTTTAGTTACATCACATATATATACCTACAGGTTTGTACGGAACCCTCGGTGCGCGAGTTCGACTCGCCGGTATTTTTAGTACTATTCATTACTCAACAACGAAATATTATGATGATAAATTGTTGCTATTTTAATTGTTACAACTTGTGTAGAATTATTTGTTTTTTAAAAATATATAAACTTTTATTTAACATTTTAATAGTTTATAATATTTTAAAGATTTATCAGCTGAAAAAATTAGATACGGTTTTGATTTTTAACCTCGTGTTTAATAAACCTTATCTGATTCGAACTGAATATAACTGTTTTTAAATTTGTTAAGGAAGGTCGTAAAAGCAAATAATGTGAGTTGTTTATGATATTATGATGCTATTATATTATTCCAATACTTTGAAAACCCGTATTTCATGTCTCTCGCGATTGAAAACGTCATTCCACCTGTTACATGATAACTTACCTGTTACAATTTATTTTCCTTATTGAGCTTGTGTATTCCCAATAATTTAATTTTTTCAAAATCATAAAACTATAGTGCATTAAACAATGACTTTTTAATTATTTTTATTATTGACAGTACAACATTAATTACTTATTCGAAAATTAGAAGCGAAAAGGTTCTTATTACGCTAAAATAGTTAAATGGTATAAATTTTATATTTGTTAATAAGCACCTGCGTGAATATACGACAGAGATACTAAAAAAGAAGCAAGTATTAAATAACTCGTTACGCTCGAGTGAATCGTACGTATTTGAAATTAATGGCATATTTTACACTGGACTGTACTGTAACAATCAGCTGTAGTAAGTAATAAGTAAGTAGCAATTCTTCACATTATCATTTAATAATCATACTTTTTACTAACAATACATAAATAAATACAGTAATAATGATAATAGTTTAAATAAGTAGGAAAGGAATTAATAAAATGTGTACACTCAGAGGACGTTAATTCGTTCGCAATAGTTTTCTTAAATTGCAACGTCGCGCCTTTTCGGTCTGTATCTTGTTGATAATGTAGGAAACAATAATATTGCGAGCAGAATCGCATCACTTGCTAGCTAGTTTCGTGGCTGTTTCAATGTTTACATACTTAATATACAGGGTCTTTCAAGTTGATGGGCTGTTAGTATATGAATTAGTAGAATTAATTCAATTCTGAAACTTTGACTCATTTGGTTATTGTTTATGCCGCTTCTTTAAAAAATATTTTCAATTTCGATTTACACCCGGTTATACCGGAAGTAGATGTTAACTTTCTTATTTTAAATGGAATGACATACTTTTTTTTTACATTTTCCGATACTCGTAACAATTATTTATAACTATTCATATTATCGAAAACAATTTGTGATTTTTAACTAAAATGTATAGGGTGTTCAAATTTTGTGGTCAAAGTTGGTCAACTTTGATCATGTTTATTTAATTATAAAAATTTGAAATTCAGAAAAGAGGCATAAGTCAATTTTTTTAAATAGAATGACCCATTTTTGACTATATATTCGAATTCCTCATTGAATTTGGCGTCTTTTGTTGATATGAGACTGTCGTATAACTTTGCTTATACTTTTTGATAAAATCTACAACTTGAAGTATGTCATTCCATTTAAAATAAGAAAGTTAACATCTACTTCCGGTATGACCGGATGTAAATCGAAATTGAAAATATTTTTAAAAGAAGCGGCATAAACAATAACCAAATGAGCCAAAGTTTCAGAATTGAATTAAGTAATTCTACTAATTCATATACTAATAGCCCATCAACTTGAAAGACCCTGTATATTAAGTATGTAAAAATTGAAACAGCCACGAAACTAGCGAGCAAAAGATGCGATTTTGCTCGCAATATTATTGTTTCCTACATTATCAACAACATACAGACCGAAAAGGCGCGACGCTGCCATTTAAGAAAACTACTGGGAACGAATTAACGTCCTCTCAGTGTACATGCAGAAATTGCTTCATAGGATGATTTTAAGTCTTGAACTTGAACTTGAAAAAAAATATGGATTCACTTTAAATTATTTAGTAACAATATTTGAGGACATCAATACTTTCGTTTAACTTTGTTTCTATCTTAAAAATCGTTACGATAATTACTTCCAATATTTACTACTAATATTTACTATTCTGTGGAAAACACTTGTGTAAAGGTTATCTAACTATTGTCTATTTCTTAAGTGGCGGTTCAGACTATAAAACTGCAACTAAGTGACCATTTTTGTCCATGCCCAGCCTGAGTTGTCTATTATGGCACCATTCAAATGAAAAATAGTTGGAAACCTACTAAATGTTTGATTTTAAATAAGTAATTAACTGACAAATTGGTATTGTTAAAGGCTTTCACCGCCAGTTGATGTACTGGTCATGTCCTGTTTTGGGTCTGAGGGCCGTCGTCAGTTGGAATTGCTTCCTAATGTTTCACTAGCATGAGTGGTGAGTTTCTTCAAAGGTCCTACCATCTTTGATGCTGGATGTAAACTCGCCACTCGTGCTAGGCTAAGGAAACATCATCAAGTAATAAACTGTCAGTCATTCGATCAAATAAGCTGAGGTCCGGGATCATGCTTGACCTGGGTGGGTAGTTTAGCTTAGGGGAATGTGAAGAGTTTGAAAATGTTTACGGAAGGGATGAGGACTTTACTTTTCCTAACTTTACCTGAGTCGTTATAAAATTTTATCTTTGCTTTGGTGTAGGTTTCAATGGGGAGAGGGAATGACGTTTACAAATCAGAATATAACCCATCTTTGAAATATTAAATAAAATTATCCTGAATTTCCTAACTGAAGACAGAAATCTCCTTCTTGGAAGAAAAGTCATCTATTAACTATCCACAGTCGAAAATATTTACAAGAATAAAATACGATGTATCCAGTTTGAACGAAAACCATTTGAAAAGCAAACTTACAATGCAAAAAATTAAGTAAAATTTTGGGTAAAATATCCACTCAAAAATTTTCGTATGGGTACAGGGACGGGTCCGAATAAGCTTATATATCCCTTGAAAGTTTATTTGACAATATTTTGAGATTTGTAGGCACAAGTGGTAAACAGAATTCGAAACGTATTTCCTTTGATGCAGTAATATCTATTGACAGTTTTCTAGCCTGAGCCGTCACTTTAAAATATATGATTCAAACTATACATAAATACGTGAAAGTGAATAGGAAGTTTAAAATTTTATACCTTTTTGAAGTACACAATTCGGCCTGCTTTACATTGACTAATGATACATATTTCCAGTAAATCATATTTTAAATAATTACTTATTTGTGTCAGTAGTCTAATTACTTCGATATAAAATATATTTTGAGAAATCTTAATAGATTTGATACTTGCAATAATTAAAACAGCTAATATTCTCATCATAACCTAACAAGGTAACTTTTGAAGTGTTTAAGGTGGTGGTGACAACCATGAAATAGTTTTTTCAAAAACTGTTTTATTCGCATATAGCTGGACCTGCAGAATATCTATTATGCGGGCTCTTTAAATTAATTTATGCATTTCGAACTCGATGTTGTTAGTAACAGTACACATAATAAAAGTGAGAAATTAATGATTTATATTCTGTTTTACATTTTCCAAGAGTTAAACTGTGGATTATGTATTATGTAGGTATTGTGATATCAAACAAAACATTTCTTTTGCGCTTAGTGATGTTAACCATTTTTTTATTTATTCAAATTATGTATTAGTGGTGTATTTCCAATCACTTAAAAAATTACTAACCAAAAAAACTTGGAGTAACCTACTTGAATGTTGTATGTTACACGCTAAAATAATTTTTGTGTAACTACTTATTTCGGATGGCGATTAACGTTAAGGAATAAAATTCACAGTTTTCTTGATTTGGAAACGTTTCAATAAATCCCTAACTTAACTCGCCCGACTTGGTTCAAGGAATAATTTTGATTGAATTATTCTGAAAAGTATCTTTCCTGTTACTTACGTTGAAAATGAAAACGAATACAATTAGCGGGGTTAATTAACAGGAAACCAAGCATTAACAAGAATAAAATGGAAAAATACTGGAACTGAATTCCAATTGTACTATATTGCATAATGTAAACTTTATAAGGGTGCTCGAAAGACCTCAGGTAGTGTTCAAAATATTCTTCTGTTATACCATGTCTCGAGAGATTTCGATTTAAGAAGTATACATATATAAATGTGAAATATGAAATATAAAATTTGTAATTGAACAAATAAATAATAAATAATTATAGAACATACAAGAATGTTTAATTTTAAATCTCTATAATATGTATTGTTGTGACCGCCACCTGACCTTTCACTTTCTTTCCTCTATCTCGAGAACGACCGCATCGTTCGAAACAGAGCTGATATATATTTTAGTATTTTTTACCTTCTTCATTTTTCATCATAGACGAGGCACAATTTATTATATTAATACTATTCACATAATTAGTGATTTCATTAACTTTAATTATTATTTTAATGGTAAGTTGATAACTAATTCAGGATAAAGCTTTGAAAAAAAACAAGGTATATAGTTCCTTTTTATTTTGTTAGTTTAGGGATCTACCCCAGGTAATTGTTAAATTAAATAAATGGTACGTGACTGCGTTCTTGTAAAATAATTATTTTGATAATAGAAATAAATAGTTAAGAATTTTTAAAGGGGGATATTGATACAATTGTTGATAAAATTATCTGATTTTTATACTATATCTTTACTTTTTAAGGGTCGGGGTATGATATTTTTTAAAATTTGCAGCCTCACACAATAGTTCGGCATAAACAGAGCCGTAGCCAGCCCATAATATTAGGGAGGGCTGAGATACTTTTTGGGTGGGCGCAATTAAAATAATTGGAAAGTCTCAAAACAGTTGTAATTTTCGCAATTTACAGTCATTAAATTTTCCCATTAACTCAAACAAATCAATATTCTTTGTATAAACTTTTTCAAACGCCAAATGAATTAAATTAGCTTGTCGTTGGTGATTATATAAATTCGATGTGGAAATTTCTCAAATTTCCTATAAATGCCGGCTGTTGACTGAGGGGGGGCTGAGATCCGTCTAGAGGGGCCTCAGTCCCCTGGAGCATAAAACATTCCAACTCAATGAAATAAAAAGATACGGCCTTTCAAAAGCATTAAAAAAAAAAACGAAAATTATGACATTCATTGTTTGTGGAATTGATTTTTGACAAAATAGTTTGAACGTTTCTTTCAGATATAACACAACAAAAGTTCTTCCAAAGTTGTTTCTTTTTTTAACATGGCATTAAGCCCGTCAAATTCTTAGAGTTACTTTATCAAAACCATTTTCTGAAGGGGCCCATTAAAAAATAATTTTCTAACATTTTTTAATATTCCGGAACATTATAAATAGATCTTGAAGATTCTGAAATATTGTTGAATATTCGTTTTGAAATGTTATAAAACATTTTTTTATTTCTTGTCACTTTTTGATTCACTAAAAGCTCCTTTTCGACTTCATTTGTAGAAAAAATAATGTGTTAGACACTCCGCACCGCCGAGACCAAATTTTCTTATTATTAAGGGCTACTTATCTACTTTTTCCACCGTGAGTGTGTGAAAGTAGATAATCATGGAGAAAAGTGAAGACTCGTTAAAATATTCTTGCCTTTTTATATATTATGTTAATTTAATACTATTACTTGCACTATCTATATATTTTATTCTATAGAAGGGTTGATAAAAATGAGTTGAAAAAATTAAAAACAGAATATTTCATAGTACCTACCTACTTATGAGGAATATTCATGTCCTCAATCGACTTAATTGTTCAATTTTTCTTTAATTTAGTGTATTTTTATTTATGGTGATGTAAAAGTGCAACTTATTTTAATTTCGCTTTCAAAAACCTTAGTATTTTACGTTAGTTTCAATTTCACTGGTAATATTATCATATAATGTGTGTTTTCTAAATCTGGTTGATAACCACCATGTGATGTAGGAAGTAACAGTTCGTGGGAACAAAATCGCATGTTGCTCAACTGAAACAAATCGGGAACAAATAGTTCACTAGTGGTTAAATGCCAATTGAAAGCAAAAACAACAGTTTTATGGACGTATAACGAACAGGTTGTTAGTTATTCTCTTTCTTGCGGTTTCGCAAGCGTATCTACCTCCCTATCAATCGACAATATTTTGTTTACCTTCATAAAAAACAACAATAAAAAAAGAAATCGTAAGCTGTATTTTTTTTGGTCTGTATGTCACTATTGCTGCGGTTGCGTGCAATAGTAATTAAGTAACTTATTTTGCGTAGTTCAGTTTCTAATTGAATTTTCAATCTTGGTTTTTTTTTTTGGTAACCTTTAACTCTAATAAAAAGACATTGCTTTGACAAAAATAATTATTTTCTCACCATTAGTAAATGTTGTTTATATGAAGGTAACTATTTATTTGACGTTGTTATGCGTAAAAAGCACATTTATTTTCCAAAAGTACTTTTGAAGTGCTTAAATCATATTTAAATTGGAAAAATAACTAAATATTAATTTTTACTATGTTCTTATGTTACTAGACTATAAAAAAACAGGTACATAGATATTAACCAAATTTTAAGACACACTGAATTCTAAAATGTTTGACTAACAGTTTTTTTATATTAAATTGTACGTTAAAGCCCGCTTTATAATCATGTTCTGAGTTACGTTACGTTATTTCCAAAAGACATTTTAAAACTTTTCTCTGAAAAACCACTTTGGTTGATTTAAAAATTAGTTTCTGCAAAAAAACAATTTGGTTATTAAAATTATAAATAATAACTTTTAACTACATTATCTTTCTCTAATAAATAATCAATTTTAATCTATTTTCCCGGCTGTTTCCGGTGGTATTCGAAATTTCAAGTTCCAGACATTTCGCTGGCAGTAGTCTTGATTCAACTGTGAGGGTGCCACCAGCAAAGAGCAGTGAAACGTCTGGAATAAGAAAATTCAATCGGTCATCGCAAAATATCCGGAAAAAAGGATTAGAACCGATCTATCGGACCATGACAAAATCTTATTAGAACTGAAATTAATATTCAATCAGTCAGATGTTTATTTATTCTACTATTAGGGATTATATTTCTTAACCTGTTGTGTAGTGTATTTATATTTCGTATTTCTAAATGATATGCTTTTTTATTTTATTAAATGTTAGATCTCGGTTGTCATTTTGATAAATCATAGGGCAGGGGTAAAAAATTGGAACTGTTATCGAGCTTTTCTTGTTAAAAAGCAGGAAAGTTCTTAGTAGAGAACGCGGGTGGTAAATGTTACAACCCAGTCCCTTTTCAGTTTCGCCACAACTGCTGTTGGGGTCTTGGGTTATTGCCAAGGATTCGATTTCCCTAATGGACTGTTTTATTGTACGTTAAAAAAATAACTGTTACTTAACATCTTTTGTACAAGATTTCTAATTTCACGGTTGGAATTCTAACATAGACGTGCACGTTTAGCTGTGCACGTATTTAGTAGGTTAATTGTTATTAGATGCTCTTGAGTAATAAACTTTTGATTACTTATAATTTGCTTTCTGTAATGAACATCTCATATTTATGTACCTATATCGAAAAGACTTATAATTATGTGGAAGTAAAGATTAATATGTATGTATTAATTATAAATATGACGATAACTGGTTATTAAATACATGTAATAAGTAATAAAACGTTTAAATTGACTTTTTTGTGACGGCACAATTCATAACTTAATATTAAAACAGTTTTAATTTTCACCCACGCCCCTGGAGAGGGCGGGGGAAATTTCGGGGTTGTTGTGGTAAACTCTCACATCAAAACCGAAGTTTTTCTTAGTGTTAAAATCCTGGGGGTCTCAACAACAAATCCCAAGTTGAACAATGCAGCTGTTATCCCCCCCCCCCAACCATTCTTGAATTATTCATTATTTTACTTAATATGTTTAACTGTCACATGAAAGTTGTTTTGTGGCGAAAAAGTCATCTCCCCTACCCGTTTCAGTTCAGGTTAGGTTAGGTTAGTTCCGTTTAAAAATTTTACTAAATTTTAAACTTCTTCATTGGGATTTTGCTCCAAAGACGATCTACAGTACTTACCCCCAAATACTGTGCCATATATAGATAATTAAAAGTGATAATTGAATTAAAAAATTTTTGTTGAAGTTTGAAACAACTTGTACTTATAAACATATACTTTCAGTTTTAGATATCTGGCCTAATTAATAGATTATTTTGTACGTAAATTAATTACAAGATCTAGAGTAATTTACGGAAAGTAGAATTTGATATGCACATTTTCTTCAATTTTTTTAATTCGTTTTCCTTGTTGTATTAAATGTATACAAGATCACGAAGTGGATTACGTTTAATATGTTGTATACATCGTGCGGCTTCTAACTAACACCAGAATTAACTTTTTTCTCGACTATCGCGTTACATCGACAGCCTCTTTCGTGTTCAGTTTAATCGTATCGAAAACACCCGTATTCAGCCACATGTGCGAGTTTATAATAGTGTTTACGTGGTAACGAGAGGAAGAAGAAAAATAAAACAAGGAGAGAAAAGGCGAAAATGGGAAGGAAGGAGAGAGAACAAAAGAGCCACCACAGACGACAGCTGTTGCTTCATGTATCGGCAAGCACAGGTGAAAACCGGGGGCTGGTCTAGTTCATGCACCCTACGGTTATTGTCCTCTTTAACAAAGTACCCTCAGTTATACGTTCTGTTCCTTCTTTCCTACCTAACTCACTCTTCTTTCACGATACGATACAAGCCGCCTTATGCTTTTTGCTAAATGGTAGGTGCATACGCATAGCATTATTATGTTCTTTCAATGCACGTCTTTGGACCCTGCTCCAAAGTTCACCGTCCTTCTTGAACACGAGTATCATCTGATCCAGGCCGAAACACAGAAAATAATTTCACAATTTCGTTAAGTTACAGTAGCAAAAATGATTTTACTTTGAACAATTGTTACACTATAGTTTGAAGAAACAAACCCTGGTTAAGATTATACATAGTTTTATTTCAATTATCTACTTTAATTTAAAATTGAATTTTAGACCACTAACTAATATTATTGTATTTATTAAGTTGTAGTAATGAAAGCGTAGTTTTTGTCTCCACATTTTACATTTTACGTATATTTTCGTTACATTTAAATTTGGTGTAACTTGTAAAGACAACATTTCGCTACGAACGACATGATAAGGAACTTGAAGTTGTAATTGGTTCTATTAAAAGTATCATTAGTTGTTGGTCGTACAGTGAGTGACTTACCAATAGTATCATAATTAAACACACTACCGACGTATTTTGGACACGAGCCACACAATTTGTAAATACTTAAGATGCGTTTGTCTAATATAAATCTATTTAGGCCACTTGTAAATCGTAAATTTTTGAGTTCATGAAAAAACAGAATTGCTTTCTCTGCTTACAAAGTGTGTTAAATTGTATAAGTTTATGATGTAACAGAAAATAGAATTTAAAATATCATTCTATTTTTTAGCGAATATTGTAAGTTTCTAGCCGATTATTATTTTTTTTTAAATAATTTTCAGAGTGATAAATTATGAAGTAAAGAAATTGAACTCAAAGTTTTACTATAGTGTTAATGTATTATTAATGAATTTACGTATCTGGTATATTAACATCAGTAGAATTTTATTTGCTCTTAGAATATACTTCGAGTCCTGATGATAATTAATAGTACGTTTCTCTTGAACGGCAATGAATATTGATTATTTTTATTTAAATAACGATAGATGCTATCAAACCGAATTAAAAACATCAAAGCGTGATTCACACACCCAATGTTTGTCATTCAGATTAATTTTGATGTACAGTTTAGTTTCAGAAGCCATCAGTCAAATTTAAGTGCAAATATAATTCGCCGCTTGTTATGAGAGTTATTCGATATAGGACCAGTTTCCCATTTACAGTTCATCTTTGTCGTTTTGATTTCTATCTCGTTTTCGTACATAATGGCCCTAAGCTTCTAAGTCCCCCTGCTGCATTCAATAATAATACACACATCCGCCTCCTCCGGTCGCCCCTGTCACGGTCTCGCAACACCGCAACACCCCCAAAGTGAAGATAAACATAAAAGTAATTTTTGAGCATCACGAATAAAATAACCAGATATTGTAGCAAAAATTACTTTCTTGGCAAAATTGAAAACAATTACCTACCTAACTAGGTACTTTAATGATTATTCGTAATTATGCGCAATCTTCTTAATAGACTAATAAATAAATAATGAGATTATGTGGGTGGTGGTTGAATATAGATGATTGAGATGGAAGAAATGAAGACGGAAAATTGGTGAATGATTATGTATCAAGTATTAGTAATGTCTCACAATTACTTAAAGCCTAATAACGACAGATCTAAGAAAACCATAAAAGAATTTGAATGAGAGCGGCCGGACTCCAAGCAATTGTGCAACCATTTAGACCAGGCCTCTCGGTTGTGCACCATTGACAGCACATCTTTTATTTGTCAATATCCTTGTTTCTGCCAAAACCTCCCAATTATTCCTTCTATTACTACCCCAGAAATTTTTATAAAAGTTTTTACTTAATGTGAGAAAGAAGAATATATTTAACAACCCAATAAAAGCAGCAATGATATTATTTATGACAGGTAGTTACAGAAAGTCCATCTTTTATTTAGTACAAGTATTAGTTTTAATCTCCTGTACGGAAATATTTTTCTGACTTGGGCTATTGCGGTTTTACTTTTTTTTATTATTACATCTCGTCTGAAAAATTTATCATGAGCGTAAATGGACGTCAAAAGTAAAAGTGCGAATTGGAAGACGAAATTTTTATTTATGAGCTTGTCACCGTTCAACTCAAGCCAGATGTATCGTTAACCCTCGTGTATGTTACGTTCAATCAATCTCCGTTGCGGATAGCGGGGCGCTATATTTCCGGATAAGTGCTTTTGAGTCAGTATCTCACTTGAATTGCCGACCCGACCCTTTTGTTATGAGGAACTAATTATAATTATTATCAGCATCTCAAGCTGCTTACTGTTTCTACCAAAGTTGGAGATATTTTCTGATGAAATCGCAGATACAATTAATTAGGGACCGTTAATATAATGACGACTTTGCAAACTCGATTTTGTTGTTATAAAAAACTGAGCTGCTTTACAGAATATTGCAAAACTTTATTCCTAATCTTGTGGCTATCGATTTTAGTAGGGAACGTTTATTGTATAACGGAAAACTTAGCGGAACGGTAGTTGGCAAATGAGCAGTAAACCTTGTTTTGTTGCCTTGGGCGGACAAGCAACATGTCCATCAAGACTTAATTAAGTAAAGTGTAGAAATTAATAGTTTGTAGAACTCACAGTGCTTTTAATAAGTAGATTTAAATTATTTTATCGCTCCTTTTTGTATTTCCTCAGTAATTAAATGCACTTATAAGTACTTTAGCAATCAACACTGTTAACTGTAAAAAGTAAATTGTAGGTGATAATTATAGTATTCGTTTTAACATTCAAAAATATTTAGGTTTATAGAAATCGGCATTTCAATATACATAATACATGTCTGTGGGTAATACTAAAATATATGCCCTTTTTTGGTTATTCAAACGTCCCACATAAAATTTATAGTCTGTTGTATAGGTTAATCTTCGAAATAGCTAAAGCACAAAGCATCAGTAATACACTGCTAGCTATTTATAAAAGGTTGTACTAAAAACACGTCTTTTAATGTGAGTATCTTTAGGGGGGAGGGGCGGCTTCAATTGCCTAAAATGTGTGTATTTGAAAGCTAATATGGAAAAGACAGAGTTTGTTTAGTGTTATAGTTTTAGAGAGCTTAACTTTACCTATAAGAAAATTACGGAGAAAATTCAACGTGTTACGGAGCGTTCAATTGTTTGAGCCCATTTTTTTATTTAATTGAATAATTTGATTATTATGACAGTTGAATAGAATTAAATGTTGTTGACAGAGAAATACTCCTACAAAACTACTATTCATTTATGCTTTAATGTTACTCTCAGGCGAGAATAACTTGCACCTGAAGGCATTATTGTATATGACCGGAAACAGAAAGGTATATTAACTGTCATATGTACAGTAAGAATAAAATAATTTGTTCCTTATTCTATCTTAAAATAAAAAATATAAAATCTTAAAAACGGAGAGCAATTGTAGACGTAAGTGCATTAAAAAGATAGACATAAATAAAATGTAAAACTTGCATCTTTTAAATCAAGTAAAAATGCAAAATGTTTTGTCAGACTTAAGATATTTTATTTTCATACTGCATGGCACGTAGTAAGAGATCGATAGCAGATACTAAAATAAAAAGAAAACATGAATAAAAGTACAATTCTTTAGTTACAAAGTGCAAAATATGTATTTCAGTATTAGGAAATATTTTTTTTCTACGACAAGTTTCTGTATTTTGTTACCGAAAACTGGAAGAATTTTCCGAATTCAATTACCATTTATTGCTTTTACTAGTAAAATGCCATTATAAGATCGTTTTTAACGAGGAGAGGGTTATTATTAGTAGAAATCTATTAAAACCAAATCCAAAGAATATCAATTTACAATGAACCCCTTAATGAACAAATTTTATTAAGATAATTGAGTTGCTTAATAATGTAACCTCCTCTTTCTATAGGCAAGTGTGTATTATTATGTAATTTTTAAAGAGTGAGTGATGCTTTCTCGGGTGGTTAAAGTACGATTTCTAAAGTTAAACAATTATGCATGCTTATCTTATTGTTGTAAAATTCATCGTATAGCCTTAAAATAAAATTAATGTTAATTAAGGGAGTAAGTAATTTCTTAAAATACACGTGGATACTTTCGTATAGGTAGTGCATTGTAACGGTTCGGATTAAGTTTTCCATATTAAGCGTGTTATAAATCTTGGGTGGGAATAGCGGAAAACAATTACTTCTTCCTCCTAAACGTCCTCGTGGACGTATCCGATGTAATAAAGAAAGCTGCTCGAACACACGGACGGTCGGAGACAGTGGGGTTGTTCGTAGTAGAGTAAACGGTTGCCGCAGTTGCTGCGTTCGACAAATCGATAGCGCGATTCTGGATTCTGCCGGAAACTTTAGTGAACATTTGGATTGAAAATGGAGGTATTTGCAAGCATGAAAGGTCGGCGACGGAAAGCAACTGTTTAAATGGAAACATATTCGTCGTGCACCATAAGTAGCGAAGAAAAGAGTGGTACACATTTACGATTATGAAAAAGCAACGCTCGCGTTAAAATAGAACCATAAAAATTGCTTAAACGGTTACAGAGAGTGATCAAAGGGAATTGAAACAGAAAGTAAAAGGCCCTTAATGAGAGAACCGTGTAAAATCGCAAGTTCTGAAAGAAGGAATGAATATGTACTTTTAAGGAAATTGAAGTAAAATTATATTTCTCTCTGGTAGTGCTTAAAAGCACTGCATACGTATAGAAATACGACTTCATAAAGTCATACAGGTTTAACTTTTAATGATAAGAGCAACACTAACCATATATGCGGAATATTCAAAAGTTTAAGAAGCTAATGGCTTTTATTTAATGTTATAAGCTTACAATTTTGTTAAAAAATTAAACCATATACGTAATTACGTACGTATCTGTCCGTCCATTTCACGATTATTTAAGTAATATTCAACTTTTATCTTATTATCCACAAAAATAAGTCAAATCTACAGGACAGTTTTTCATTTTATTATGTACTTAAAAATTCAAGAGAGGACAGTATTTTTGGGTACGAGCCCTCATTTAAAGAATTTCAAACCCTAAGCCCAAAGTCTGTATTTACTTAAAATGCTTTGGTCTTTTTAAAGTTCCAAATTCTAAAATATTAGAGCGTTGAGTTGCTAATTGTATTAAAAGTAATTACGTTCAAAGTCCTAAACATTTGTGAGAAAGACTTCGAGGACACCGTAAGGACCATAAGAAAAGGGGTTTGAAGACATTATGAAGGCTTCAATTAAATAAATAGGCTTCAAATATATTAAAAGACTGAAAGCTTTTGATGGTTTTGCTTAGTTCTGCACTTTAAACGATCTTCAAGTTCCCTAAATTCGCTTCAAGTTCGTTAAAAGGGTTTGTGAGTACTTTGGGAGAAATTAAAACACTTTTTAATTACTTGAAGACTTTTTAAAACATAAAATTGATTATTAATCCCCAACTGCATACTCATTGAAATACAGTGCTTCTAAACTCTGAAAGCACAAAGCAGTAAAATTCTGCAAGCTACTTATAAAAATACTAAAAAAAATGTCTTTTTATGTAAGTATTTTTAGAGGTGCGTCTTGGCTAAAATGTATTCCAAAAGCAAGCTTTCCATTAATTTTTGAAATTATAAAAACTGTAGCTAAAACTTCAAATTCAATTCAAGTCAAAGTGTTATTATGGAACGATCAAATGTTAAGTACCTACTTAAGCATCCATCTATCACCCCTTATCAATGAATTAAAAAAAGAACCAGCATCGTTCTCGCTAAATTTACTTCCGTAACGTAGTTTGAGGATTTGTAATAACGACAAACTTTGAGCAAATTTTGAAGAAGTTCTTAATGTGTGAGCAGTTTTTTAAATTAAATTTCCGTTCAGTACTAAACCAATA
Source organism: Agrilus mali (assembly GCA_029378335.1). Taxonomy (NCBI): domain Eukaryota; kingdom Metazoa; phylum Arthropoda; class Insecta; order Coleoptera; family Buprestidae; genus Agrilus; species Agrilus mali. Next base: position 20,911,362 of record CM055657.1, read on the forward strand.
AATTTTTCTAATGTTGTAGACGTGCTGATTTTGCATACACGAGGTGTCTTTTGTGGTGTCATAATAGAGTTTTGGCTCCTGCTAATTTAACAGCCACCCGGTTCGACCATATTACATTCGGTAGTGAATTGTAACATGCTGACGACGTTTAGTGCCCGAGAAGTGAGGCCATGAGCCAGGAGAAGAGTGAAAAGAAAAAGCACCGCACAGCTGTTCTCTAGCGGACGTTATAAGGCGAAGAACTCCTGCAGCTCACTTGATTGTTGTCTAAATTAGGAAACGTTCCGGTGGCATTGGGTTTTCTTAACGCCGAATTTATAATCTAAATCTATCAAGTAACTTTCACACACTTCACACGACTTATTGTATGTAATTTATGTTTCTATGATAATAAAATGAGCCACCATTAAGCCAATGATACGCAGATATGCAAAAAACAATCAATTTCCTTATTGATTCAGTCTTTTGTAGCCAAAGTTGTTACAGTTGTTTATCCTCGAGCTTTTCGGCCATCCTTCAAGGAAGAAGAATTCCTGAAGGTGTCTAAGCGGGTCTATAAAAGGCTTTTAACGACGACCAAAATGCCTAAAAATATTTTACTATATGTATATTTACTTTATTTACGTACTGGTAATTTTCAAAAATACATAAATATCTCTCAATCATTCATGAATGGGATACAAAGGCTTTCATAGAGATAAAACTAATAAATAAGAATGACCTAATGTGGGTCTCATTGAACCACCCTTTTGTTTTAATCAGTTTGATGTTGAAAGCTTTTTTGCATTATTGCAAAAGCTTCTGTTTTTCGTAAAAATGTATTATTACTTCTAATGCTTTTTAAAACGCAACAGGTTGTTGAAATGTTTACTGCGCATTTTATATCCTTTTCCTTTTAGCTTCCATTATTGTATAGCAAAGAGTTGTTTGCCTCTAGGGGTCGCTTGGCGCTAAACCCTTTGGTGTCGATTTTATCTCTTTATAAAATTAGGAATTCAACAAATTACTTTATATATATAAAAGAGCTGGACATTAATTTCTTATGGAAATAGAAGCAATCAGCAATAATGAATAAGTGACATTTATAACTTTCAACTTTTATCATCTAATCATAAAGATTTTCTTATTAAAAATTATTCCGACTTATGTTTTAATTGACCACCATTAATGGGAGATTTCTTGTAATTCAAACAAATCCATATTTTGAAGAGGCGCTTGAAAGATGTAGAGCACACAAAGCTAACTAAATGTGTAAATCAAGAAGGTTAACAACCCCAAAAGTTAATTTATATTCCCTCTTGATTTTGAAACCTAACCCTATGTATGTGAAGTCGAATATACACCCGAGACAGTGAACGTTAGGGTGAGGTGATAGAGTAAAGGAGGAAGGCGGGATGAAGAGAAGTTATTCGTCCAATTCGCTTGTTATCGCGTCCCATATGGGACAAATCGATAATGCGCTAACAGAAAGTCCAACAGATCTCTTTGTTTGATGGCCGAGGCGACTCATATGTCACTGTATTAGTATTAGTTTAGTTTTGAGTATTTGTCTTTAAACTACAATATGCTTTCCTATTGCATTACAGCTTAATTGAAGTGTTTGTCTTAAACATTATTTACCAAACAGTTTTAGTAATGTAGTATCGTATATAGTAAGTTGAGTAAATGGTATGGTAAAATTGAATATGCATTGAAAATATTATATTACAAAATATGTAGATGCATTTTCTTTTGGATGCATACTTAACTTTTATTTTCAAATAGGGAAATTTCAGACCTTTTGCTGATTTCCATTATGTATTCAAATCCTGCCATTATTTGTTAAGTATTTGACGAAATACACATACAACAGTAAAGTTATCTGAATATTACACAATTAAGTATCTAATTAAAATTTAGTCTTCAAGAAACGAAATAGTCATAGGTACTACTAGGCGGGGGGAGGGGGAGAGTCTTCGGGGATATTAAGCACCCCCAAAAGTAAAGTTAGCACCCCAAAATAAAACAAAGACCTTTACAGTGCCTTAATATATTTTATTGTGTTACTGTGATAATGATGTTTGATGTCAGGCTACTTTATAAAAATCCAAGCACCGCTAAAAAGTAGATGTCAGCCGTGCTTATGCCAAAGTTTTAAATTTACTTTTACGTTTTTATCGCCGAAGATATTTAAAATACACATTAGAACACTAAATATTCTAAACAGGGATGTACAGAAAATTCCCTATCATTCTTATAAACCTTAATTTCTCATTTAACTCCATCTTATTTGTAAAAATAAAACGCGACATTCTGAAACACAAACCTGCTAGTGAAGCCAGATAACCTTACGGGTAATACAACACCTGGATAAGCAGGTGGAAAAAGACATACGTACAATGTGCTAAGTGCAAAAATGTGAAAAATTCCGTATGAATTCTCACATATGGGGGTTTGGTCAGGTTTATTTAGAGATTTTAAACGTGGAATAAATAACATTTTATTTACTTGTCTTAAAGTATTATTTAAATGGTATTTATTTATGTAACTGTAATTTATTTTAAATACACAAGAATACTAACTTTGCCTTTAATTATATACAAACACTTATTTATTCGACACTATTTAAATCGCCCTTTATCACTAAGTATTTTGCAGTATTATATCATCTGTTCAATGTATCGGGGCCTATTTCGCATCCGTTTTATATTTATATTATTATCGATAGTTTTCCAGAATAATTTTCCAAAACCTTCTTGCGCTTTTTTTGTATGTATGTGTATGTGCTTGTTGATTTTATGACTTTTCAGTCGTAGGTTCAAACGAGCTAACAAAACGATTACTGATTTATAGTCGAAGAATGCATATTCAACTTCTCATGATTTTTTAATGTTTTCGACATTCCCTTATATAAAAAGCAAATTCAAGAGATTTTCACAAATCGCAGCATATGTTTCGCCAAACGTTGGCTTCTTTAGACGAGACTAATTACTACTAAATGTATATTGAAAATTATTATATTTACAATAAATAGAGTAGAATAGAATACTTAACTAATCTTTTATTTTAGTAGTTCAAATCCTTTCAAAGCACTCAAAGCGTCTTTACGGTGCTTGAGGGCGTTTTAAAGTACATTGAAGACCTTGTAAAAGACATAAAGACCTTTAAAAGAACCTGAAGCTCTTTTAAAGCCTTCGAAACCCCTTTTGAGGTAGTTGGAGTCTTTTAAAGTACTTGAAGTCTTATTTATAAGTACTTGGGGCTCTTACAAAGCAGTCGAAGCCTCTACAAGATGCTTGAAGTCGTTTTAAAGTATAAGTTTCTGTTAGAATTCTAATTACTATTGTCTGAAAAAGCCAGGGTTTAATTAAGGTTTGTGAAAAATTCCTGAATTAGTTTTTTCTGTCTACAATTTTTTTACGATTGATTAATAATTTTTTATGCTAATACATCACAAATTGGTCATTGTCGAGGGGTAAGGTGTTGAATCGTTAAAATAGTTTTAATAGATGTTAATGTGCCTGTCAATTGTAACGAACAACTGGTTGTCAACCCTTGAAGGTATCTTATAAACGTGGCATGTCCATTTACTTATGGAAATAAGGCTCTTCACAACCTTATCTTTCGAAGTCGTCTCCTTTTTATGTACGTATGTATAATGCGATGCTTGTATGCGTGTATACATACGTTGTTAGTGTACTCATTGCTCAATTGTGAGTGGTATTAAGATTCAACAGCTGACTACAAACCGGTACCGGTTGTTATATTAGACGGGAACGACCCAATCTCACAATAAGCAAACAAAGCTCGTGCACTGAGCATGCAGCCTGATGTCGGTGTTCTTTCCAGCATGAGCTATGGTATGACGACATTACACATGCCTACGTATGGTGTATATGGTTGTGTGTGTATGTGTATGGACACCTTGGCCTGCACCGGTGCAAGTTGTTTGTCATTTGGGCATCTGATCTACAAAAAGAATAACTCTTGTTACATCCGCTTTTCTGTATCGATGTAAATAAAAAAATCTAGAAGAAAAAACAGAAGGTGTAGATTATTTTTTAATGACCACTATTTCCTTATATTTTTTTATTAGAAGAAATTTCTATATAAAGTAAAAAATTTTGTATTTTTAGCTCGCCCGTATTGCGCGAACAATTTATTTATTTATTCTTTTAATTTTTAATGCTATTATTCGTAAGTTATATGAAATCTTCCCATAGAACCAAACTGAAATAAGTTTTGAAGATGTTTTTAAATACTTAATATATCCAACGTCAAAACAAGAGATTGAACGTTCGAAGCTCTTTTTGGTAACAATCAGAAAATGAAAAGAACTAAGAACTAATAGTAAAGTGAGCCCATAAATACTAACCAATTGAAGTGCCCAGGTGGAGATTTTTTTCGATTTCTTTAAGTAACGTGTAACATTTTCAGTACTAATCCTATGGTTTTCACTAAGAATATGTAGCAGGGCTGTAGCTAGATTCGAATTTGAGGTAGGGCAGCATTGGTTACAGGCAGGGCGGAAGTAAAAAATTGATCATTATTGATCTGCCCTCGAAGCACGGGCTCCTAAATCAATCACCATGTATGACTGTACATTCAATAGCTATTAGTAGACAAATAATATCTCTGACAGAGCATGAGCATGTATCTAAGAACTATTAAATCCTCAATGATGAAGAACAAGCGAACAAGATGGTTGAACTTCCAAATTTGGACGTAGAGATCCACGTCTGAGTGAGAGTGAGGTAATAATTAATTGTTTAGTGGGGTGATACGAGTAAATAGATACGACCAAAAATACCATTTAGATCATATTGTTTCTGCAAACTTTGTGCAATATCAGAAGGAATACTATGGCTAACATTATCAACATGTGTTGAACAACCTGTTGCCATGGACCTAGGAGTAGCGATTGTATTTTGTGCTTCCACCTGTTTTGAGTAGTGAGGTTCTTCATGGTCAATTTGCTCTTCAACTCTTCGTTTTTTTCCAAAGAAAGCCCGTACATCCATCGCGAAATCAATGAATGTTCAATTTATAAAAATAAAAATAACAATTGTATCGATTTTTGACAAAAACACTCTTTTCTGTACACTTAACCAAACTGCAAACAATCATAAAAAAATTCTAGTTTATGTTTATTTTAGTTTAAAAAGGGATTCTCAGTACCATAGATAGCCCATATTGCAATATATGCTACGGGGAATCCCCTCTGTATTACAGATATTATAATTAAATAGACCCATCGCTTCATGTGATGGCGCTTCAAATGCCGTCTATAAACAGAACAAAGAATTATTATAACATGAAATGAATGTCACAAACTGTGGTATGTTCAGAAAAGTTTAGATAGGTATCTTTCGCTACAATTCTTTTAATCTCAAACTATGCACAAACAATTTAATTATAATAATTTATCTTCGTTTTTGGTATTTTTAAAGTAGGGCATTGTGATTTCAAGGTAGGGCATTGCCCCACAATGCCCCCTCCCCCCCCCGCTACGGCCATGATATGTAGGCAACACTTGATTTTTCTGGTTTACCATATCTAGTATGGGTTAAATGCTTTTTGAATCTAACGTAAATAGAACGTCTTTTTTGATCAACATACAACAACCTCTACACAGTGGTGTAACTACCGGTGTTCCATGTGTTCCATGTGTTCCAGGAACACAGGCCCCCGAGCTGGGGCCTGGGAAATTTTAGAAAGCTGCACAAATTTTTGTGACCATCACCTTTGTGGTGTCGTGAATTACGGAAAATTCATGAAAAATCACATTTTTAGCAATTCAGATTTTTGGGGGCCCCTTCGATGCCCCAAAAGGACAAGATAACGAATGATTTTAGGAAACGAAATAAGATCTGATGTCAACGAAATTATTGTACTGTTGTATTAGTGGTCTTTTTTTAAGCTGACGATAGGTATTCGATTTTCAAAAAAGCCGCCATTAAGTAGTGCCATCTACTTTACTCAACTTTTTTGTCCGGTTATACCTAGGCAATATCGATCTAGTATTCGATATCCGTCGGGTATTACCGTAATCGAACGTTGCACAGGTCGTTTTCTATAAAATAAGGGGGGGGGGACTCTACCGTCACCGAACACATTTTTTTCTGACGTAGTTACGCCACTGGCTCTACAATTAGTTTCGCAAGTCACCGACTTTTATAGAGCTGAAATTCCATTCTTTTAGGGTTACCAAGAAGTATTTAAAAAGAGTTAAAATTTGAACTATAAGCAATTAGTTAAAGTCCTTACATTACGACTTGGGGGTGTTTGCCTAGACCTAGAAGCATCAATGCTCGTTAACTATTAGGTACATAATGGTTGTAATTATAATAGCGTCGAACTTTTTAAGACCAAATAAGAAGTGACTTTGTTTTATTAAGTTCTGTATATCTTGCAAATTTTACCTGAATGGGTACGTACGTCGTATTTATAACTGCAATCCCAGCTCTGCTTTTCAGCAGGTAGTCAGTAATATTACATCTGTATACGAAAACTTCTTAGTAATTTTCCAAAGTCCAAAGGTGTTTGCGGATCTGAACTTTTTTATGTATGACCTTTTTTCAATAATTAGTGCTCTTTTGTATATGCTTTATACAAAAATTCATCCAATATACGTTTTCCTAGCAGAAAATAGTATTTGCATGTTTAGTTAAGTTTTACTACAATATTTAGGCAAAACATTTAATTAAATTTACAGAGGAAGTGAAAAAAGTGGTACTGGTCCCAAGTATATTCTATTTTTATGTTAATACTTTATATAAATCAAATTTAAAAATGTCGGTGTTGAACTTAAATTTCGCACAGGTATTAACCTTAACCATTAGGCAAGGTTAATTTGAGTTTTATTAATTTTAGCCTTCAAATTAATATACCTAGGTACCTACAAAATATTTTCGTATGTGGCTTATCTGTAATTTGTTGTTAGTTTTTAAGACCATGACTTTATTATGAATAGGTAGGTGATCTTAATTAAGTCATGAATTGCAAAGCATAAGTGTAATTTTTAAATTAATGAATTAAGTTATTATGAAATAGCTTTTTTGTAATATATTGTCTAATAAATTACCTACGACGAAGAAAATCAAAAGAGATTGTCATTGTACTGTATGTCGGTAGCCTTGAAAATTATTTATTTGTTAATTAGTTTATAAGTACTTGTTAACTGAACAGTATTCTGTTGTTTTCCATGGACGATTTTGAATGTGGATGTGTAAACAATTTATAAACATAATGCTTAAATTTTGTGTGTAAATGTATAAATAGACATTGCAAAGAGAAGAGAATGTAAAAAAAATATCTCACCCAATGGTGACATTTTAAGAACCAAGACATACTTAAACTTGCTGTTGGAAACATAATTTTCTAAACCTAGTCTATGAGAATAAAGGTACAATTTGATTTTGATCCACATCATTATCTAGTAGAAGACCTACTTCCACTTCATTCTATTCTGAGCCAATCTTTACATTTCCCGAAAAAACTCCTCCACTTTCTTAACTACTGACAACAGTAATCCAATTTATGTCTCCCCCCACTTCTATTCCTGTTTCTCTTTCTAGAATGCCTTTAGTAAGCCCCTCATGTCTCAAAAGGTGTCTTACCATTAGTAATCCAAAGAGTGGAATGCTCGTTAATTTATTAGAATGGTTTAAAATGAATTTTTGACAGATGAACATTGTTTAGATTTCTAATCTGGTTTACCTTTTATGACTTTTTTGGCTCATTCTTTTGACGTTTTATTATATTTTGACAATAAGCAGCATCTTTCTTAGACAACATTCTAAAATTATGTTGCGTTTCCTTGCACTCCATAATTTTTTCCTCATTTTCTTGTTAACACTTATTAGTCTTTTAGTCAATAAAGAAAATCAAAATATTGCTTTACTTTGATTTTAGTGACTAACTGACCAAATACAAATTAACACCAATTTGGGGTTGGCAAATATGTTAAACTACTCAGCGAGGGTGTAAGTCAATTGCGCGCTGCGGTCAGTTTACTACCTGCTGTGACAAAACCCCAAAAGTGATGGGACAGTTGCGCGCGATCATTAAATTATTGCCCCCTGTGCCTTTTTTTATTAATAAATAGTTCAATCATATTAGAAACCAACAAAGATTTGAAATAAATGTATTGAGTTCGGGTTTTTATATTCACCTTGACTTATAATTAGTAGGTAACTAAATAATTATTTTGTTTCATTCTGTAGGATCAAAAGGTTACGGTATGTAAGGACAACACGAACGAAAACATATTGTTAAGATCTTCAGAGACTTTTCTTTAAAAACTGTTATATAAATTAAATAAAATTATCGAGCAGTTGTCCCTACAAAGTCTTGGCAAACCGCGCGCAATTGACCTGTAATATTTGACTACCTGAATTTATTCCTGACCGTAGCGCGCTATCGTCCATTGCCTACTCAGCGAGTGCAGCTATCGCTTTACAAAGCAAGTAATTTGTAAATAATATTTTCATAGTACCTTTTATTGCCTGCTGCCTAATGCTATGTTATGTTGCAATTAATTATTAATTTTGCATGCAGTTTAAATATTGCACAAAAACAACCCTTGTTTGTAAAATTCGCTGCTGTAATTTATGCAATACAGTCCTATACTTTAACAGAACTATTACTTATTGGTTGAAATTAATAATAGTTAGTAATAAAAAATTCTGAAATTAAATGAATTGAGAAAAATTAAATATTATGAAATATTAAAAAGAATATATGCTCGGGCACCACTTTGTCAAACAAAGAAAACAATGAAAACAAAGAAAGATTTATTGAGCACCGGGTAGGGCATCGGTGGTTTCAGAAAAATCCTGATGCGATAGAGGGCTCGAAGCTCTCATAAAAAAAACACAAAAACTTGAAGAGTGTATTGAAATACATTACACAAAAAAAACAGCATTACTTACAATTACACTTGTAGCCCACCAAAACGAAAAGTTCCCTGCTCCAATGTAGGGACTGGAAGCTGGTTTCAGGGTATAATCGGGGATTTATCGTGCTGTGTTGTGAGGCAAGAGGATATCAGTGAAACAGCTTCATGGACCAACCTTTTAAATCTTCATGGGGGCCGCATGCAGGAATTTATCGGCCTCTAACTGGTTATTGAGACTAGTTGTAAGTTAGAGCTTCGTCTATTTGCCTCTGTAAAGTAGTTTCAGGATGTCTTCACCCCTACCCTTTAATCCCAGCCCCCTAATCTAACCGGAACCCATTCTAAGAAAATCTCAATGGGCTGATAAATAAGGGCACAAATATAAGTGGTGATAAATTTCCTTAAACTAAAAAATATTAATCAAATGTTAAAAAGTGGTCCGCATTGAAGATGCTTAAAAAAAAAGGATAAAAAGGGAGGAATAGGGGTGTCTGTCGTCAAACCAACATTCACTCAAGATACACCCCAGATACCATAAAAAATTTTGACTATTAAAAATATATAAATTAAAAGGTGAGACAAATTAATTAAATGAAAAAATTAAAAAATTGGCCACAAAGGCCCAAAAGATTACAAATACACAGTTAGATATTTAAAAAAGAGACCACGTGGTAATAAGGAAAATTTTGTAAAAATTAATCAAAGTTACATCAAAAATAAATATTGAGTGAATAGCAAAAAAGATTTTAAAAGAAATAATTAATTTGAATGAATTTTACATGAACTATTAAAATGCAAAGGTAAGTGGATCACAAAAAAACTCTCACGCAAAACCAAGCACAGAACACCAACAGAAAAACACACACACACGTCTCGTCGGTGTCAAGGATCGAGGAAAAAGACCACGAGCACCGACCGGAAAAATTTTCAACGATCCTTCCATCGATCGCGTTGTCCTGCGCGAAGGTTGCTAGCCTTGATGATAAGACAGAAGGTCGATCAAAATTAAGAAATAATCAATAAAACTGAACTAAGACAAAGACAAACTGAATAGAAATAAGTAAAACTTTAGTAACGGGATTTTTTGTAGAAAAAAAAAACGTTACAATACATAATAGCTACTTCTATACAAATGCATAGTCCTGAAGCTCGCACAACAAATAGGCCACAATGAATTTCGAAAATTCCGAAATTAAGAGCCTTTTCAGGGGCTAATTTGGTGCCCAAGTCAAAAATTGAGTGATTAAACCAATTTTGGGTTTGTGAATTGAATACCAGACCCTTGCCTAATTAAAAATTTTTAGAAATTAGCATCTATGTGACTTTGATTAACAATAACTTAGCTTTCAAGAAGAGGACAACATTATGTAAAGTTACATTTAGGTTGCCTTGATTTAAATGAAAAAGGAACGTTTGAAGTCATTATTTCAGCATTTTGGCCACGTTGTCAGCTTTGTGGCTTTACGATGTCGTTTTTATCCTCAGTGGGATGAGAAGAAGTCATTGCTTTCTAGTAGCAGATGAACTAAACCGGCAAGTTCAAAATTCGTAATGTATGTAAATCGGGCTTTTACCTACTCGAGAGATTAAATTTTGGTTGATTTTTTTTGTAACAATAAACGATATAGACGCGTCGTGATTCAGCTTGGTTTTACGTACGCATTCATATGTATTCATGCAGGGAGGCGATATAGAATTTTAGGGTATCTTTTGTGTTCCATGCTGTAAATCCATTCGACAGGCGTCGGTAATTTATGAGATATAAACCTGAAATACACTTTCGGTTTCGGCCATTGGACTATTTATTTGGTGAGGGTGCTTCGGTCTCCCACACGGACTCAGAACACACGAACAAAGAATAATATTACAGAATGTATAAGATATTCACTGCAAGTAATAACTGTTCACGTGTAAGAACGTAGCAATTTCAACGATTATGCAAATTGCATATAATAGCAAAAGTAACGTTAATTATAGTTTTATGCTGTAGAGCTAATTATCAATTAGGTTTGTTGGACTGTGTAATTAGATTTTATATCCATTTAATGTAGGTATTAGGTTTAAAATATCAGGTTTAACTAAGCACTTAAAAAGCAAAAGCAATTTTTAATGCAAAATTCAATTCTTCTTAATAAAGTGTTTAAGAATCAGATTAGTTAGACGTATGTAGGTAGGTTATAGTTAGTTTCTGTGACCCTGATTTGAATTTTGACCTCTGTTACATTTAGATTATTTTTTAATTTATAAAGTTCTCAATTAAAAAGGATTTTGAAGATAACAGACCTTTTTTTCTAGTCTTAATACATACTGATGCGTTATTATCTTGTTTTTTTATTATATTATTGTTATTTAGAAAGCATTAAAAACTTTTTTTTTCAAATATTTCAAAAGGCAAAGAAACACCCAAAAACTACTAATTTTAAATCATAAATTAAATTGTTCAATAAAATACTACTTTTATTTATCAAACACCCAAAAGTTTAAGTAAGAAGGGAAGGCAAACCCTCGTCTGTAGTCATCAACCCTACCACAATATTCTGGGCATTTGAAATACACGTAATAGAAATCCCTATGTTCGGATATTTGATTGAATATTTGAATATTTATTTAGTATTAAATCGTTCAAATACTTGAATATTTGCAAACATTCGAATAAAAACAAATACATTTATAGATATAGGAAAAACATCGACCCTTATTACCTACACGAGCCTTTATTTGTGTTTACTTAGTTTTTGGATATTATTTACTATCTGAAAATTATTTATTTAGATACCCTTACTATTTCAATAACTTCATATTAATATAATAAATTGTCATGTTACAGAACCTAGTTGAGTTAATTTATTAGTTAGATAAGTATTTTTGCTAAGGTTTTTATTAGTTTCAGTAGCAAGAGTAATAAACAGTTTAAAGAATTTTGTTTCGTCGTTCGTTTCTGTATTTCAACAGCAAAGGAAAAAGAAAGAGCAAATTACTTTAGTACCAAACCAAACCATGTATATGTAATAAGTAGATAACACTCACACATGGTGAGAAGCAAGCATAAAAGCGAAGAATCGGCTTTTAGAGGCCATTATGATGCTCTGAATTCTAAAATTAGAATAGAAACGAGATAGGGAGTGTTTATATCGGTGTGCATGTGTGTGATCACTAATACGTATTCGTCTGTCTATAATACGAGATGAACTATAAAGTGTCACTTTAGTTGGTTTGTCGAATTAATTGTTCATTAATGCGGAGGAAATTGCACGAACTAATGGTTGCAATTAGTTGGCGGGAACTTGCGTAAATTGACGGTACTAATTCACGGCTGATAACGAATATTTTAATCTTGTTAAAATTGGATACTCCCTTATACATTTAATCGACAAACATTTTGGTAGATTACATTTGTTTTCTTATTTGATTAGTAATTTAAGTATAAATTATATAATAGAAACGTGAATCCTTTGTTGCTGATGAAGAAATATTAATCATTACAAATTTTCGGTATAGAATAAAAATCAATTCGTAAAAATAAAAATTTTATTCATAAAATGTACAATACCTGCACACGAAAAATACTATTAAGTGTTTATTTCTAATGAAGTTGTCTGAGTCTTTTATTATTATCTTTATAGTTTATATATTTTTGTGTTGTAAATACGCTTCAATGCAGTTATTGTTTATAAAGGAGATGGTAAAATTTAACTTTGTGTAATTCTACGACGTATCTTGGGAAAATGACTGTTGTACAGGGAAGAAGGGTTAAGTAATGTATGATGCACTTATTTTGTGATAATTGTCTTACTTACCATACGAAAGCGAAAAGAAATCCATAAAAGAATAATCATTGTTTTATAACAAGATATTTGTCGCCATCGTTAAAATCTTCATTGAAAATTTCCAAGAAGTACTCCCATTTAGTACCCTTAATATTAATTAAAGGCAATGACTATTAATGTGCCAATGCGACCAATCTAATGACTGTTGTGTTATACTTAATGGGAGTTATGAATTAATGTGTTACAATTGAATTTTCGCAATTTCAAGTCGAATATAGGCAATATTATTTAGTGCTGCCCGTTACTTTACCTTGTGTATATTCACCTTTCATTTATTTTACATTATTGTTTTATGTTACACAATTTTCTAGGATTATGTTTAAATAACGGCCAGTGGCGTATACAAGTTAAAGTCAAGGGGACATGATGTTACAATTAATTGTTAACATTGTGGCAATCTGAATTCAATCTTTTAGTTTAAACAATTAATAATTTAATAATGTAGAAGCTACAATATTAACTTCAAAGTAAGGTGAAGCATTAATATGTAGAACGAACAAAATAGCTCAAACCCCAACGCCAAAACACGACACTTTTGTTGTCCGAAGCACTTTTCGGTAACAAGGTTACCTTCTTCAGGGACTGAAGTAAACTAAACCTAAAAAGAGAACTAATATATACTAATAGTTGTTGAGGTTCATGGTTTAGCGGTAATAGTAATGATGTTTAATAGATTTTGACAATAACAAAAAATAATTAAACTAGACTAAATAGCGGAAATCCAGGGATAGGACCCTTGTCATTGTTAAGTAAAATTTTGTTTTATTTTTTCAAAACTATCTAGTAAACAATTATTTCTAACTTCCTTAACTAATTTAAGATTATTAATATCAATATTATGTTCTTCAGTAAGAATATGTTGGGCAACACTAGATTTTTTCGGCTCTACCAAACCGTGCATGAGCTAAATGCTCCTTGAACCTAGTTTGGATCGAGCGTCTAGTTTGTCCAATATATTTTTTTACTACAGTCATTACAGCTAATTTCATATATCCCCGACTTTCTAAGATATGAATTTTATTCTTGGGGTTACCGAGGAGAGTTTGAAGGGAGTTACTACCTGAACTGTAGGCAATGCGAATACCAAGTTTTCGAAAAATGCCTTCGAATCCTCGAGTAAATCTTGGCTCGTATGGCATAGTAATAAACTTGGTCTTATTGGTGTCTGTTTGAAAAGTCGAATATCTTTTAAACAAAGTTCTTAAATTTAATTTTATTAACTAACTTATCAATGATGTTACAATTGTAACCATTGTCAATCGCAATTTTCTTAATTGTACAGATTTCCTTATGATATCTACTTATTTCTAAGAGGAAAACTAAGCAATCTATGTACAAGGAAATTAAAACTAGCCATTTTATGTTGAACGCAATGATTAGAGTCGTTGGTTATAAATCTAGAGGTATTAGTGGGTTTTCTATAGATATCAAATTCTAAAGAATTCCCTTTTCTTATAACCAGCGCATCTAAAAATGGTAGCTTGCCATCTTTCTCCAATTCAACAGTAAATTTGACCGAAGGGAAACGTGAACTTAAAATATCAAGAAACTCTTGGAGACTTCTGGAACTCAAATCGAAAATAGCGAAAATGTCTTCCACGTATCTACGGCATATTCGAGGAAAAAACGACTCATGAATTTAATTAGTTTTATTTTATTTAATTAAATTTAATTTCCTTGTACACTATTAATTTTTCTCTTAGTAAAAGTAGATATCATAAGGAAATCTGTACAATTAAGAAAATTGCGATTGACAATCGTTACAATTGTAACATTATTGATAAGTTAGTTAATGAGATTAAATTTAAGAATTTTGTTTCAAGATCTTCGACTTTTCAAACAAAACACCAGTAAGACCAGAATATTGAACTCCCTTTGTTAGAACTAAATACAACATAAATATTTGATGGGTTTTTACTTGAATATTTAAATCGTATTACTAATCTTAACATTATGTGTGATATACCGGATCGATCATTTGTGAAATTGATTGGGCAGAGGTATTTCAAAATCTCATGAACATGACGTTAGGGTACGCAGAAGCGTAATTCCGCCCGCCCAGTGCTAACTAAATACCCGGGAATGCCTTTATTCCAATTAGTTTTAGGGTAGAATATTTATATTTTGCAGTTGATTTTACCTTTCAATCCTGTTCAAGTTTAATGTTTGCATGTTTTAATCCATAAAAGGGAAAGGTAAATATATCCTTAATGCCTTGTTACTAAGCGATCTACCTTGTGGTCAATATGTCAGCAACATGAAATTCATATGCAAAATTTAATCGTGCACTGCAAGTCTTTTCATTAGAGTAAAAAAAAATGATCAACTTCCTCGCAAGTTTAACGGTTATCTACATGCGAAACACGAGAGACATGGAAGTAATTGATTAGTAATTAAAATAACTGTCTATTCGTCTCTTTATGCAAATCAGGTGTGTAATGACTGCAGATGTGCTTAAAGAGAACAAAAGAAAACACGATTTCTACCGGTCGCTGACAAATCGCATTACCTGTTGACTGGAACTTATTATTAATTTTAATAAGTAAGATTAGCAGAGTGAGGCTATTAAAATTTTAATTCAAATTTAATGATCCGTTTTAAAAGATCATTAACTATGTTTTTAGGAATAATTTGAAATTATCAACTGTTTAGTAACCTGCAATTATGCGGTTGTAACAGTCGATATAAGATAATAAACACGCCAGTGATGTTATAAATCTCAAACTACATTATACCAATAACGACTGATATTTAATAAAATAAATGATTATTAATTAGTAGTAAAATTAAAATATTTGGTGAAAAATGACAAAAAAATTGTTTCAAGAATTTTTATTAAACACTGCTACATATGTTTCGCTATACAATAGCTTTTTCAGGCGAAAAATATAAGAAGCTATTGTATAGCAAAACATATGTAGCAAAGTGTTTAATAAATGTTCTTGAAACAATTTTTCTGTCATTTTTCATTATGAATATATTTCAACAAGTGACGAATTCAACAATCAACAAAATATTTAGTGTTGTTTCACTATTCATTAATAAATATCTAGTGCAACAACGTCAACAGTTTTCATTTTTATTGGTAATGATTAAAAATGAAATAAAATAATAAGAGACTCTCTGTTCATCACCAAGAGAATTTTTTATGCAGAAATGTGGGCATTATTAATAATGTGAGACATATATCCGCCTAACACTTCTTTTTAGTGGTGAATAAGGGTGACTATCTCGTCGATTTATATTATTTCATTTTTTCAATCATCCATTGGCTAAATCGTACAAATATTGTTATAAATAAAAAATCTAATTGTAATCAGTTTATTGGTTAATTATTAACGGATTTAGAAAAAAATCCATGTTGAAATTGGCGAAGTAAAAGCTTCCATCGACAGAAGTTTGTGACTTAAATGTTACTTAAAATTAGTTTTTGCTGTAATCTACAACTAATAAAGTGATAATTATATTTTAATTTTGAAGTGAAATTATCATACATTTTAGGGAAACAAATATTTTTTGAACACAATAGCGTCTATCTATTAATTACTATAAATGTTGATAAAAGTAAAAAGACGAAATCAATTTTACTACGTTATAATCATTTAGCAATTTAATACTTTTAGGCAAACTCTTTACAGAACCCATTACTGAATTACTCATTATTTACTGAACCTTATCATCGATTCCTTTGAATGTTCAAATTCAAATACATATCTAGGTACCACGATTTTATGTTACATATAAGATGAGTGCCAAGAGCCTGCACCAAAATAGACAAAAGAAACAAAATGATCTAACCCACCCATATAAAATTGGTTAAATTGATTTTATTTTTTCTGAATATTTGTTATCTATTATCTACAAGGAAAATTCACTTAACATAGATCTTATTGTTTATTTATTTTATTTTTTATTTCCGACTTCTCCTGACTTTTAGCTTTAAGCAAGATGCTTGTTATAGTAAGATTTTATTGGGAAGGAAGACTTTAATTATACATATAATTTGCCAACTTTTCGGGACTAAATTTACACTAGCTGTAATTGCGTCTGCTTAATAGTAGTAAAAGTTATTGTTAAATTTAACTACATATTTTTTCTATCTATCTGATTATATCATAATTATTATTGATTCGTACTGACGGTACCTACTGTAAGGGCAAGTCATTATTGCAGTTTATTTTGCTGTCAACTGCACTATTTGCAATTCGAATGCGTATCTATGAAGTTATTAACCGCTTGTCGTTCAGAACAAAATAAATTTGACGTCATAGAGTCATGAATGAGCCAAATTGTACCTATGTATGTATATTCTGAACCGAACGGACTCTGTTGTCGAACGCTTATTTGTTGAACGAAATTGCATTAGGTGTTTAATCACAAACAAGTATGGCGGATTATGCAATTTGAATGAATAATGACAGCAAAGGCATTGTCAATACCTATTTTGTTAGATTGTAAAATAAATGTGAGAGTTGGAGTGGTTATTATTAATTATTTAGTGAGGCAATCATCTTGTAATACATATAACATTCTCCGGGGTAAACCAGTGGAGCAGTAGACCAGCCCCCTCGGTAAATTGAAACATATTGCAACTTTGCAACTACTGAATTATATTAATTTAAAATTAAAATAAACTAAGAATGTGGTGTACTGTAGAAGTGGAGAGAGAAATTCAATTGGGGGGAGGGGGTTTATCTAAATAGTTCTCTTTGATTGTTGACTATTGAAATTATTGATATTTTTCTCTGTTTCCTAATAAGGATAATTAAATTTCGTATTTTTAACAAAATTAACATTTTAATTCCTGGAGGTTGAAAGTCTTGTTACATATTCATTGTGATTTTTTATATTTATTTATTATATGTGTTCATTGACATATTTTGTAACAGATCTCTCACTCAGTGGCGGTTTTACTGTAGGTGCATTTGTTCACTGAACCCCTTTAAAAATTGAACTAGTTACACCATATAATTTTATCCTTTTAATATTTATTATATTATTGATGATTATCGTATAATATACATCTCTTTTACAATTTCATAGTTCATAGTTACAAAACACCAACCCGTAACCCATAGAAAATATTTAAATTTTTGTTGTGTCGCTGACGACTTCACCTAACTTTTTTGGTTCAAGTTTTGATTCTGAACATATCACGTGAGCGATACTCCGTTTGATGTCCATGCATTAGAGAGAGAGGTAGTCGGACGCGTGAAATGGAAGATAAAATACACTCAACATACAGCGTTTAGGTGCACTGCACGAGAAGCCGGAATCAGCCGGAATAATGTCGTGCTACGTCGGCACGGCTACCCGACATTCTGTCAGGGTTTTGCAACTTCGGTTAGCCTGCCAGCCTGCCACCTGGTGAAAATGTTCAGTACGAGTCATTTTTAAAGGTTCTGGAAGCTAGTGTTGGTTTAAAATAGTAAAAAAATTATGTTCAGAAGCATGTTCAGATTTCAGAGTTCAAAGTCCACTAATTGTAAATGACGCACAATTTATAGCACAATACGTGTTAATTAAAATATTACGTAAATGATGGAGTCGTGTTCGGTAAAATATATTAAAGAAAATTCAAATAATTTTCAAAATCGTTTCGAAATAAAGAAAAGGGGTCCACCTCGCCCAAAACTACAGCTGACACAAGAGTGTACCTTAAAAAATAAAAAGTTCAAACATGTGTTTAAATTTAAAGTAGAACAGTATAAAAAAACTTCGTGGTTGTGTGGGTGTAATAAATTAAACGCATTATTTTCCTTTCCGTGCCTGATTTTTGCCGGTAATTCTAATGAAAGTGTTGAGTGTGTTTGCTAATTCAAAACATAGACGAATGGATTTCCTGTATAAGTAAATGTAAGGTTTTTATTTATTGTGTTATTAAATGCCATAAGTATTTGTTTCTCCTAAAAATATTAAAAATCTTCGCCTGCGGTGCATTTACAACACCGTGAAATACGCTTCATGTTCTGATATTACCTACATGTTATTAACTTTGTGAACCCCCTTCGTATTCGACCACGAGCCGCCACTGCTCTCACTTAGACCTAAAGCTCCACTTGCCTATTTTTTCTTTATTAATAATTAATACCAAGGCTAAACTGAATCAGTTACTTACTTTATATTCTAAACAATTTTGAATTATGTACTTAGTGTTCGAGTTTTATAAAATAATCTGTTTTGCAAATTTTCTGTTAGTTTTTTGTTAATTTTTTTTAGGTTTCTATTTATTAAGTGCATCCAGCAAAGTTTAAATAGTAATATTAATAATGTTGTACTGCTTTTTAAAGAATTTATAAATATAGTATTTTGTTGTGAACACAATCATTGTAGCATTATCGTACGTACCTACAACGTTATCTTTCGTTTTCGTTAGATATTAAAATTTTATTCGTAGTCAATATGAATGACAGTTTCTTACGAACATATTGATATTTTTTCGAACACGCATATCTAGCATCGACATGCAAATGCAAATTTATTTGAATACATCACGTTTCCGCTTTGATGTAGTCATCAAACTTGGGGTGCCTTCTAGAAGAGCTTTTCGCTAAAGTTTTCAACTTTCCAGAAGTTATACAACTTTACTGGTCCTTACCTTCAGCCTCTCTTGGATTTTCTATTAGAATATTGACGCACGGAATTTGTATTTCGCAATTAGGTATGTGGAGCTTCATCTTAAACTTTGAACAAAGCGTCAGGTTATTAAAGAAGGGGCCACTAACAATGAGACGGAATAATCAACATAAAAAATGTGGCAAAACGTGGGTAAATTTTCAACAAAAGTCAAACGGTTTTGAAAGTTGCAACTTTAATTTATTGCAAAAAATATGTATTATAATTTCATTACACTCAGTAATAACCCAAATATTTTTTAATAATGTAATTGAAGAAAGTTTATATTTAACAGTGGTATGTTTAATACATTATTTGATAAATAATATTTAAGCCAACTACACATAACCTCAAGTAAATAAAGAAATTTGTTGTTGTCACACCCTCGCCGGGAATCAAACCCGGGCATTTGGGTTTAAGCGCTACTGCTCTACCTCTAAATTCCCGCAGAGGGCGTGACAACAGCAACAATTTTTCCTCGTTAACTTGAGGTTATGTGTAGTTGGTTTAAATTTGATTCATCAATTAATGTATTAAATATTTTTTAATTTAATTTTCCAAAATTTCTTCTGTATTCTCTTTATCTTGGCAGTTTTATGATTTAGAACCATCCTTACTTTCTGTAGATTTTTGGTGCCATCAATATCGATCCTTTGTATAAGTATTTGCTCATAATTATTCCTGAAATAAATAATAATACTAGTTAACATTTTTAATTCAAAATTCTGTATTATAACATAATGTGAGGGACGTGGCGTTATGGGTGAAATTGACCCGCGCCGACTGCGAAACAGTTGCTGGAATTTTCGGGAATCACGTCCACAACACTATATAAGCGACAGCGATGAACAGTTTGACGGTAGTTTGACAGAAGTTAGAGAGAAGCGAAGAAAAAGAAATTAGAAAACGAAATAGTTGTTGAATTGTTGTTATTTTGTGTAGAATTAATTATTAATTAAAAGTGTTGAAAAAATACGTAATATTAAAGTACGTAACAATAATATCAAAGAAATTTACCACAAACTTTTGATACAAAGAGTCTCATTATTATTCTATTTAGTTAAACTTTCCTTTACTTTTCTTCCTTATTTTACTGTTAAATAAACTAACAGCAGAAGACACTCATTTAAGGCGCAAAGAGAATTATAGTTCAATGTCCGTGTGTACCGACTTTATATAAGCACAAGAGGCCATAGTCAGAAAAGGAACTAACTATCACAAGTTAACAACATAGTTTTATTAATGTATTTTTACTTGTTATTCGTTCGTACAAAGAAAATTGTCGTTCTTCAATAAATGACCCTTCATTATTGTCGTTCAGAAACCACGCTTCCACGTGTTTTCCCCAAAGAAAAATATTTCCATTTACAATGATTCGTAAAAGGGATAACGGAAAGCCATTGTATAAGTGACAAGCAGGTTTACTAAATAAATTATGAATTTCTTAAGTCAAATATTTGTTGATGCTTTCATTTAAGCTCACAAAACGGTTTGTCGTAATATCAACGGAGTCGCTTTAATTCGATCTGAAAAGTTCGCTGGAAATTATCCAGCTAAAATGATTAGGAATGCTCAGAGAAATAAAGAGCCGGGAAAAATTCCTAGTCCACTTCTTTTCGAGTTTCCTTTCACTTTTTGTACCAGTCTGAATACCTAGTCGAATTCTCATCTTTATTTTAGAAATGATTACTCTTCAAGGTATTTTTTGCTGAAAATGTTAGAGTCTGTTTATTGTTGTAAGAACTTTTTCGTCTGGTTTCTTTTGAATTATACTAAGCACTGTAATTGTATCTTAGAGTAACTTGTTAAAAACTTATATCTATACATACAATAGAGGCTCGATTTACCGGACTAATTGTTGTAAGCTAGTAAATCATTCGTTCGGATAATCGAAAATCCGGATGATTGGATAAATGAGGAGAAGCGATTTTGTTTTACATAAAATAAATAAAAGTTATTATTATTCTTATTAATATTATTATTGTTGTTATAATAATCAACAAAAACCAATGTTTTTTAAGAGATTAGAGTTAAATTTGGTAATCCAGATAACCGAGTTTCTGCTGTATTTGAATAATAAATGGAAACTACTCCTTTCTTATTTTTGTTTAATTTTATCGTCTAGCTTAGATCATCAACATTTAATACTCTTCCAGCATTTGAAAAAGAGGAAAGGGGAAGTCGTTCAAACATGTTGAATAAAATCGTTAATTTCCGCAAAATTTCCTTTATTTTTCCGACTGACTGGTGAATGTCATGATCATTTGAAAGTTTTGGAGAGAAGGGACTCGTAACGCCCTTTGGCAGGTTTAATTTTACGATTGAGATGAAAATGAAATTGTCTCATTGGGACGGTATCGATGGTTGACGATTGTTTGTTTTCGGGAAATTCGTTTTCCCTAAAATTTCGCTTACTTATATATTTTATTGCGTCAGGTAGAGTAGAGACGTATGAATGTTTGCGTCTGCTTGGAAAGAGATAATGAGATTTCGCGCGAACACAAAGTGAAGTAATTTAGGATCTGGAGTTGTTGGAATATTAAAGGAGGGAGAGAAACTAATACCCGTTCCTCTCGACAAACTTTGCGATTTGCTTCGCTCTAGGGCGGTGTTCTTGGCACAAAGCGCTCTCCAGATCCGAAATGGAAAAGAAGTAACAAAAGATTACACTCGGTTGAGATTTGAAAAGTCGTCGACGATGACGACGTCGTTGGGTATGACGCGTCGCGGCGACGACGCCGTCCTGGTAGGCATTTTCTGTGGTGGAAATAGTCCGAGCGAATATCGATTGTTTGGACGTTTTAATCAAGCGCAAGAGACAGAAAGAACTTTCATATTACAACGTGCATCGTGTCAGTGAACGCCAACGTTAAATATACCTACACAAGAGAGAGCAGGACGGCCGATGTATCTCGTTTTTCACCACAACAATTTTCTTTTGTATAAAAGCGATATTTTCTTAGAACAGAAACAAAATAGATATACATATATTATATATCGTAATTCTTCCTCTATGTAACAGAAGTACATAATATTCGTTCATAAAATTGAAGTATTTTTCAAAATTAAAAATTTTATGCAGAGTATCTTCTAATAGGTACGTTTGCAATTGCAAATGTGAGTTGTGTTATCCTTTAAGAAAGGTGGAAATAATTTTTTTTTGGCCCTTATGATTATTAATGATGAGCAAGACAAGACCAAGACCAAGACTCGAACGTCATGGTGGTCTTGGTCTTACTCTTGGGTGTTAAATTTTAATTTTACTCATTTAATCGGGTAATTACCTTTGTTTAATAATTTTTCTAAATACATAATATCGTTATAAATATTATATTATTAAGGGTAAAAGTTATAAATAACTGACAATTTATAATTACCTAATAAAACACTTTATTTTATTACAATAATTATAATAATAAACCGTTAATTTTAATTTATTTTATTTTCTGTTTTATTTGCAGTAGGTATCTAGTATATGAATGAACTTATTATTTTTTCGTTGATACGCACGGATTTATACATATGTAACTAGCTATGCCAACATTAAAAATTTTTTTCTTCTATATTTTTATTTTCTGGGCCGTAAGTTTTTTTGCCGACGTTATTACACAAAAACTTTCATTCCTTATTTTTGCCTCCTTTGGGGTAAAATTTTTACAAACTTTAAATGTTTTATTTAAATCTAACCAAAAGCCTAAAAAATAAGTTTCAAGTCTCTAGCTTTATATTTACTTATCTATCTCTGTGGCAAATTCTCATTTAAACCGGTTCAGTAGTTTGGACGTGATTGCGTAACACACAGACAGACAGAGTTACGTTCGCCTTTATAATATTATAGATTAATATAGTTTAATTATAGTTTATATAGCTTAGTATTCAACTACTTTTATTGATCCAAATAAACAAAACCTCTATAACTTTTTACACTTAATATTTCAATTTTCTGGGCCGTAAGCTTTTTGGACGACGTCAGTACACAAAAACTTTTAACCTAAGCTAACCTTTAGGGTAAAATTTTTACAAACATTGACTGTCGTATTAATTTATATCTAATTAAAAGCCTAAAAAATAAGTTTCAAGCTTCTATCTTTAAAAATTACGGAATTTCCGCTCCAACTTTCCTATTTCAACCCCTTACAACATTTTTTTTGCATTAAAAAGCAGCCTATGCCCTTTCTCAGGCTCTAGACTATCTCTGTACCAAATTTAATTTAAATCGGTTCAGTAAATTTTGGGCCCGAGATTGTGTAGTATACAGACAGAGTTACTTTCGCATTTATAGATAATATTCCGAGAATTTATTTTTATCGATTTTCCCATAGGAATAAGATATTTTTCCGCATTTAAACGTAGCCTATGTGTTAATCCAGGGTGTCAGCTAACTCCATACCAAATTTTTATAAAAATCGCTTCAGCCGTTTAGACGTGAAGAAGTAACAAACATACACACTCACAAACTCATACCCTCACAAACTTTCGCCTTTATAATATTAGTGTGATAACCATCGAGTCGACTCGTTATTCAATCGATTTTGATGCTTTCGAATTACTCATTTATTCTATGCCATCATATGTATGTAGTAGTAGTCAAATGGTACAAATGTTCGCTCCTCATTGCACTCGCTCGTACCTATACCGATGAATATATCCCACTTTCCATATTGAGTACTAAAAAGACCTTTAGCTTTTAAGTCAGGTGGAGTTTTATTCGTTCTGTTTTAGTATTGGTTGCAAGAACAAGACGGCAAGACCAAGACCCATTTTTCTCATCATAACCCTTTCGTAACTGTATGTGTCTTAATCGTGTCAATTATGAATTAAAAATGTTATTCTCTTGTGTATGAGGCTTCCTTTCAGAAAAAAATCTAAGTGAGGGAGGTTATCTATGGTCGTAAAATATAAGTGTTATACTCACCACTACCTACGCTCCTTAGAACTAAAGCCTAGACTAGATATTAAAAGGATAAACCCTCCTGCCTACCTAAAAAAGAAACTTTATTTTTTAACCATTTGTACTTAGTAATGAGCTTTATTACATTAAATCGATAATGTGTTTAGAATCCCAATTTAATTTTTGTAATGAAAATGAATCGATAAATTTCAAATAGGATTAAATAATTAATTAGGCACTTAACGTGTGTCTTTTATACAGTCTATGTTGTGTCGAAATCTCGAAATGTAGATGTCTGTATATATGTACGTAACTGTTACTGGATAGTGGTTCGATAATTGACTCTTAATTTAATTTAATTGATGAGATTTTACTCTAATGTGCGTGAGGATCTAAACAAAGCAATGCAACCATATGCAGAACCTCAACTGGCCATTAACAATTCCGATTAATCGATGAATAAATTTACCTGTTTTGTGCGGTGTAGATATCGTTAAGAGAAACACATGTGTTGTCTGTGTTTCCACAAAGCAGGGTTTAATAATCCGAGAGATATTTTAATAAAGGGAATGAGATGCGAAGCTAATACATCGACAGATTTGCCGTGTTGGTTGGATATGTACTGAAGTGGGGCTTTCGCCTTTCATGAGCTACTAATCGATTTTGGCGCCCGACAGCAGGCAACGAGCATTCCGATCTGCATGTTAAATCAGTAAATTTATACTTCGCCTGCCTCACTGACTGACTACCTCTGTCTAACCGATTTACAGTGGAATTAAATTCGAAAAACATGAAACAATAACTAGCTATAGATAAATTACCTACATACATTTAAATATCAATTAGGTATAGGTAAATAAAACCTAGTTATGTACTTGTAGTACTGGGGAGGGTTAAAGGGGTTAAATTTTATTAGAATTAAAAGCATCTGTTGGGAAAGCGATTATTAAAATGGAGAAATCCAAAGGGTCAAATCTACCCATTAACATTATATAATAAAGACATATTTTTCTTCAAATAAAAAATAATCTCTAATAAG
Source organism: Agrilus mali (assembly GCA_029378335.1). NCBI lineage: Eukaryota > Metazoa > Arthropoda > Insecta > Coleoptera > Buprestidae > Agrilus > Agrilus mali. The sequence goes on from CM055657.1 coordinate 20,936,612, forward strand.
GAACTTATAAGTCATAAAAGTCAATGTGATGCTATTTATATTGGTCAAAGCGGACGTCCATTAAATGTACGGTTAAAAAAACATTTAGATAATATTAGGAAACAAAAATTTTCAACAGAACATTAACTATAAACATAGCAAATATAACATTATTTCACATATAACCAAAAAGTAGGGAATTCACGCTCTTAGAAAACTCTTAGCTCTTAAAGCAGGTAAAACTTTGGTAAACAATCAAAAATTAATTTTATCCTATAACACCTTTGGTCATTTCTAAATTTTAAGTCCTCGTTATTTTTAACACCCCTGAGATTTAGATATATAAGCACTGTTTGTCTAATTTAATCTTAAAATTAGTTACAATTTTTATTAGAAACAATTGTTGAGTGTTCAATAAAATTTTAACTGCAGAAACATTTTTCTTTTAATTTTATTTATAGAAGATCCAATTAAAAAAGTGTAAGGCTCCGACAAACTCGAAAGATTTATCTATAAATGTTCATTATGTTTGGCTCCGTTTCCACTGAAACTTGGTCACGTAGTAATGTGGAAATGGCAAAACACTTCGCCTATAATTGACTTTTATTTCCTTTAGTAGATATCTAAGAAAATAAATGACTTTAAAAATTGTGTACCTAGGTACTTATTCTCGATTTAATTACAGTAGGTATTTCATTTTATGCAAATTAGTTTTAGATGTAGTTTTTAGGAATATATCTACTAAGATGTCATTTCATTGATACCTTTGTATTTATACATATTTAACACTTCCTATATAAATATAATTGGTATATAATAAATTTCTGTCTAATTATTAAGTCTGATTATAGTTTCAACGAAAGAATTGCTGCAACAGGACAGTTTATTAATCAACATCACGATTGTTCTGGTGATAGAAATTTACCAAAGTTTCTACTTAACGTTTATTACCTGCATTGCATAATCATCTCATAAGTCTGGCAATGGTTGCATAATTAAAGCCGGAAGTGTTTAACCGTGACAGAAAGGTCAGGGGCCTTTTATGATTGACGATTAAAGTTATTAGGGCTATTTGGAGTAAGAGTAGCTCTTTGAAACTATTATGAACACTTTGAAGTGAATGTTTTTTAATTACAAAGTGCATTTCCACATTAATTGTGACTTTGTCACGTCTATGCATTTTTTTGATCGAGAATTATTTTGTCTATTGCCGGAAACATTTAATAAAAAGTATACGTGTAGGGGATAGTTAGAAATTTTGATAATGATCTTGGTATTCGGTAACAGAAATTTTCAATTTATAGCTCAAGAAAGTAGTTTTAGGATGAAGTAGTTCGCCAATGTTTTCGCACAAAATTGGTCACGATTTAAAGTCTGTGGCAATGAAACACACTTAAAGAAACTTTCCCATAATTATAACGATTAATGTTTCAAAAGCAGATAAGTCTCTCCCTAACTTTAACTAGCTACATTCTTTTTATTTTTTACTTTTATTGTCTTATTTTTAATGAAAATATTTTGTTGCAGGTACTTTAAGGAAAATTAATTTTAATGCACAGCTGAGACTTCCCCAGAAAATGGTGAGTGATTATTTTATAAAATGGTACTTTTCATGGTATGGTTCGAAATCGGTCGCCTAGTGTAGAGAAGTACAAACGCTGCTGTTGTACTTTAATTGTCATTAATCCTACCTGTATTCTATGCATTTTAAAGAGGTACATACATAGAACCTTTCTGAGGTCGGTTAAACTATTACTTTTGGTGTATATAAAGTACATTTTGTGATGTGAATACAACACCACAATATTGTTGATATTAACTGATAATAAGCTCGTCCTGTGCATAATTACTAAAGATAACAGTTTATCGGTTTAATATCAATCGATTAATTTATAACTAAATTAAACTGTTGTTAAGGGAACTAAATTTGAAATATTTGTTAAAATGTTTACATTTGATTCCACTGTGCGTTTACACGGTTGCTGCTTTGTCCTGTCGAGTGGTGGCAGTAGCTGGAAATTTGCTCAAATAATAATCTGATTGGTTCGACAAACATCGGAAACAGAGAGGGAATGCGATAATGCATTAACAAATAAAGTGATTGAAGATTAGCTGTCTGTGAAAAAGCTCACATATCAATTCACGAAAAACCAGATAAGTAGAAAGTGATTAACAATAACATTTTTTCGCTGTATTTGGTTGATTATGTTTAATTTTAGCCAAAAACAATTACAGTTAACATTAAAAGCATGTCATAATCATGATTGGTAATTTAATTCGAACATAATTGATTATTTGTAATTCCAAATTTCTGTTACCTGGTTTCATTTTATTTATTATTTCATATTTAAAATATAATTTTTATAAAAAGTAACTGAATTAAGGAAATAGATATAAGTACCAACTGCAACAGTTACTCTACCCATTTTGTAATTAATGATAAGTAAGAAAGCCATGATGTTTTTTCCGATTTTGCTCAAGAGATTTAAATAATCCTTGTACTTTGAGATGTTTCGAAAAAGGATTAAAATTCAGAACTATTACTACATTATGTATCTTAATAATATAAAAGTATCAGATATTTCATATTTTCACATTATAGGTAGGTCCTTTGTCCTGAAACCAGATCTCAAAAAGCCATATTTTACTTATCAGTGTTTCTGAATATTGTATTATATTGACTTGTAGTAAAAAGCTATTAGAAATGTGTACGATTAGGACATGATAACAAACACGTTTTAACAAAATGTACAAAGTATCTACGTTATGCCCTAACCCAATTCGGCGATCATCCATCAAACATTTTTATCGATGTGTAAAAGTGGGTCATCTCGCGTACGATATTCACCTTTGGTCGTCCTTCTTTCACTGGCGAGTTTAGAGCCTAAATGTTTGATATCGTGAAGTTGTTCCACAATACAAACTACACTATAATAAACCCGTAACTAATCATATATACGACTTCGGGGTAAAATTACGTACTTTTTTGACAAGGTAATATTATAAAAACAAATATAAAACGTTTTAAGTAGATTGAAAGAACAACATTATTTGTAGGATGTTTCCAGAATACAAAAATAATGATACCTGACATATTAAAAATACAGAATGTTAAATGAACCCCAATTTTTCTTATAAAATGTTACTTTGAACGATCACAATTCAAAGATAAAGGTTGCATTTTTAAATAAAGTTTAGTTCGTAATAAACATTCATAACAGTTGATGTTCTTGCGATTTTTAATTGTGAATTTATTTATATATTAAAGAAAAAGAAAGTTCAATCATTTTATTTCGGCTCCTAATTTACGTCGAAATCACGTGTGACGTATATTTAGTTTTTTAAATAGCAATTTTAAATGTATTCATTACTTAGCATCAGTTAATGGCGTTAATTAAATTCTTTTACTTTCACCGTTAATGTATACAATTAAACAAATTGAATTTATGATAATCTTAAACGTGAGAATCTTGAGACGAAACGCAGTTTCCAAATTATGTTCTTGTGATGTATGAAGGTAATCCTCTAGACAAGTCAGTCAAGCAGAGTATAAAATCTCTCTTTCATCGTTAGTTGACCTACTTCCAGGCAGAATCTTGACTTCTTTCATGTCACAAAGAACATCAATAGATACAATATTCCCAGGCGGTAAAAATGTAAAAAAGACTCGTGTAATCTGAACAAAATTCTAAAAGTGGGCGTAAAAATCGAATTAGTTATTTTTATTTTAAATTGAAGACAAGAGCATTAAAGCATGCAATTTTAAATTAAGGTTTTATTAAAGACAAAATACTGAAATTACAAAGAGTATATTCGTGTTTTAAATGCATACTGTGTGCGGAATGAGAGAGATACTAAAAAGAAAATATAAACGTTCATAGTCTTTGTAATAAAGATGTGGCAACTTTTAGAAGAAACAGTAATATTCTGTGCCTGCCCTAAATTCCAATAGACGAAAAACATTTATTTATTTTAGTTTTTACGAAAATAACATTGCAATTAATAAGTCAATCATTTTATAATTACGTGCAGTTTTCTAATAACCGGGCGTGCAACTTAATTCGATATTTCTCACAAAATTGATATCGATTTTGATGAAGAAATGTGTTACTGTTAAAAAATAAGAAGTAGATATCGTATTAGAGGTGTACTTATTTTGGTTTTTGGGTCGTGAATATGAAATAAAATTGTAACTTATTAATTATTTGTCAATATTTTTTAATCTGACAATAAATGCGTATTTCAAAATATGTGGTTTAATTTAATTATTGGGAAGAAATGCACTTAAATGTATTGTGCCCAAGAAACTGTTAAACTTTTGAAATTTTCATCTTTTAACTTAATTTGTTTTTTTAGTAACTATACATACAAATTATATTTCAAATCTTAAATTTATCATTAAGTATAATATTATACAATGTATGGAGTTTAGAAGAAATATATTTTTTAAAAAAAGGGCACTCGTAAGACAAAGGATTAAAACGAAGTCAGTCCTTGTGAAACTAGAACGGTTGATATCTTTTTGCTATAAGGAATATCGGAAAATAATTATAAAATATTGACTTTAAGTTCACACTATCATTATAATTATTATAAATTTATAGATTTCATACTTATGATGTTAAAATACCTGTAGGTACGTTATAACGTTTTCTGTTTCGAAAACCGCCAGCTAGGTCATTAGAGCATTCCAAACAGAAAATTCATCCGCGGTAGGTACCTATTGTTAAAACAAGTTAGAGACGAACTAAGCTCTAACTTTGATAGTGACTTTTATGGGTCGATAAACATCAAAAGAGCGGCATCTAAAATTCAATTACGATTTTACAGTTTAGTTGTGAAGTTTGAATTTCGTAAAATTTTAACGATGCTTTCTGGACTAGCACGTTCCTTCACGATTGTTCCTTCATACTTTCACGATCTCTGAATTTGCGTCACGGCTACAACGAACGGCAAGTTTTAATTGGTTGATTACTTAACGGTGCTGTTTACATTTAAAATGTTAATTTTACAATTTATTTTAAGTAGGTATAGGAAAAGAAATTATCGAGTGTTAAAATAAGGAGGAGCAGTAGATAAAGAAATTAATGAGATCTCACTTAGAAATTAGGGTTAGATATTGTCTCTTTAGATTAAATCTTTTTAATATAAGATGGGGTGTAAAGGCAAGAATAACAAAATAAGAAAGCTCATCCTAAATGGAAAATATTCCTGAATGATAAAATAATCCAAATTACATGTTTTGCCACTTGAAAAAGTGATGTAGGCATAAAATGGTGAATACACATGTCAATTACATTTAAAGCTATAAAAATTTAATCAAATTAATTTATTTTATATTATGTAATGGTGGGCCCAATTTATTAATTACATGTATAAATAAAACTCTAGTCAATATAATCTAATCGAGAGGCTTTCTCCAGTAAGTCATGAGATATTTATTACTTTTAACTAGGGTGAGAACTAAAAATTATTTTTTGGGTTACATTTATTAAAAAATATCTGCGTTAAATATAAACTTCAGAATTCAAAATATGTGTGAAATTATAAAATTTAAAGAATATCCTTCTGGTTTGTAAGAAGGAAGGGCTAAAGTTTAGTTCCCTGTTAGCCTCATTATTGTACGATACTGATTAAAGGGTTATAACAATAAATTGCCAGATATACGATATATTTATACACTGAATACAACATACTTTTGAATAGAAATCATATTTCAGAAAAGACGATCATGTACCTATTATTTGTTTTATTGAAGGAAGTTTCAAAAACAGAAACTATATTACATTGACATTCTCTTTAGTCCTTATAAGAATTCTATATATTTTACCGTCTTTTTAGAAACAGGTGTCTTTTTTCTGTTTCTCGTTTATATCGCTTTTTCCAACAGTGCCACTGGGGTAGAAAATTGGAACGCAACGTAACTATGTAGCAATAAAATGCTTCATCTTTAAAGCAAAGAGAGTAGAAAATCCAATAACTGCTTTTGTGAAGATTTATATACACAGGTACAGGTCTTAAGGAATCGTAATTTACGTTTGAAAATAAGTTGGAATCTGCAATACTACTATATTAGTCTTCTGTTACCATTTTACTATTTGTTTTGCACATTTTTGTTAAATTCTTATGGTGATAACGCGACGCAAAATTTAAAATACCTAACACCAACACTTTTACTCTTAACTAATACATTTGATATTTATTTCATTATCATTTTTTACATGTGCCTAATAGAATGGAAATCCCCTACCTCAACCTTTTAAGGTAATTCACATTCAGGAGATTATTGCAAAAATTAATAAAGATGATTTCCTTTTTAAGTATGCTAGAATTATAGGAATAGAAAATCGCTAGAGAATTAGCCACAACAGCCAAAATCAAATTGATCCAATTTGACGCCTTCTCGCAGAAAACCTAGCAATGGAGTCTAAAAACGTCCTTGTGAAGCTCGAGTCAGGGACATTTCCCCTTTTCAGTTCTGTAATAATCTCAGATAGCCGAACTGAAAGGATAAATTTGCATTAGAATTATTTTTCTTCTTTCTACTACAACGGAATATAGAGCAATTTTCTGTTCTAAAGAAAGTCCCTAAAACACTTAGACGTTATAGAAATAATTATATGTATCTATTTTAAGAATGCCTTTATATCAGTCTTGTACATTTCCTTTACGTTGCTTAACTCTTATCTTACACTTTCGGCTTTTTTTGTCTCACTAGTTTATAATAGTGTCTTTGGCAATTCTCCAACAGTTGCTTTGGGAACATTTTTCGTCCATAAAGTAAGCAGTATCTCTTTGACGAACAAAAGTTCGTGTACTCGGGAACTATGAATAAAATGTTTGATAAATACTAAAATTCTAAAATCCTTTCGAATTAAAATTAAAAAACTGTGTTGCAACTATTTATTGTATTAATAAAATTTAAAAATAAATTAAAAAAAAATTGATTTTAAAGGAGAATAGTGAAATAAATGAAACGATAGTTGAAGTTTCGCTTTGTTTTTGATTATTTTTCTCATTATTTCGACGTTACATCCTCTTTTTCTCAACTGATTGTTCGAAACAGGATGTTGACCTTTGTCACAATTTTTAAAGTCGTTAGTTCATAGTAAAATTTTAAATTTTCAGGTGGTTTCCAAAGGTAGAAAGAAAACTTACAAAAATTTCTTTTAGTTACGAAAAGGTTGGTTAGAAAGGCGTGCTTATTCACAACAAAATACTTTTAAGTAATTTTTAAGCATTTGGCATGTATTTTTTATTGTTTGATTAGTTGTCTAATCTTAACAAAAATTGTTATAATAATAACATTTTTAATAATATAATCTTATTATAGATGTCTTCTACATTTATTTTACCCACATTATTACACAATCGTCTCTTCCTGTTTCTATCAGGAGCCAATATGCTTCTAGCTTAATTATGATAACGTATATCTCACATATGACTTCAAGGTTTTGATAGTAAAATTTATATCTAATATATAAAATACTCGTGTCACGGTGTTTGTAATTAAACTCCTCCGAAATGGCTCGACCGATTTTCCTGAAATTTTGTGTGCATATCGGTTAGGTCTGCGAATCGGCCAACATTTATTTTTTATCCCCCTAAATGTTAAGGGTGGTCCACCCCTAAATATTTTTTTAAATTTTTTGGACAAAATTTTTTGTTTTTATTTTTTTTATGATACAGCATACAAAAATACATACAACCCTAAATTTTCACACTTCTACCACCAACCCCCAATTTTTAATGGCGATATTAGTACTGTAATAATCTTCAACTCTCAGTGGTCGATAACTGATCAATTATTATCAATCGATTAGTCATCCCCGCGAGGCGTCTACTGATGTCACTACTCACCCAGCAAACAACACACGGAGTGGGGATGAGAATGAAGCAGGTTTTTTTAGAATGTTACAGGAAGTTCAAATATGTTCTAAGAAGTAAAAGAATGTTTTATTACAACATATCAGAATGATTTGGCAATGTTCAAGAATGTTCCAGAATCTTGAAGATCATTCAAGAATGTTTCAAAATGTTAAAAAAAGTTAGAAAATGTTTTGAATCATTATGGGATGTTCTGGATAGTTCTAAATTTGCGAATATTCTAGAATGTTCCATCAAACGTGTGATATATTCTTACCCGGGCAACGCCGGGTATTATTTCTAGTATTTACATAAAATAGTTGTACATGAGAATAGAACAACCGACTTCAAAGGCTAGACATTGCCTTCTCACTAAGTTTGTGGTTGCTTTTAAAGCTACACCCTTCTTATTACTGCAAACAGCGCCTTAGAAGCTATGAAAAGATAAATTTTATTGCAAAGTAGAAGGCACGAATGTTTTGTTTTTTTAATTATCGTAACAATATATGGTTTTATTGTCTTTCTTGGTCGATAACGAGTTTTTTAGAAATCATCTGAGGAATCTGAAAAATAGTTAATATGTAGAATACAGGGTAGTAAATAATTATGATCCATTAACTTTGATAAAAACCAAATTGGAAATCATTATTACACATATGACCATAAATAATTATTGGTAAAAGTAATTAACGTAATTAACTTTCGTCTTTATTAATGTACGAAAATTTCTATAAATATTTTTATAATCTTCATGTATTTTAAATACAGAACAATACAATATTAATGGATCGAAACTGTATTCTACTGAATTTCATTAATTTGATTGCATTCTCACTCCATTGTGATTTATGTGACATTATATTAGTTTAGAGTTTTCAATTTATTAAGCAAATTGTGAAGAATGTACGTACAATAACTTATTTTTACTGTAATAAATTGTACATGATGGTTACATTTTGTACGAATTAACCAAAATGTAGATGCGTAGGTGGTAACTTAGATTCTAATGAAGTATAAATAATCTATTCAGTAGTTAATGTGTTTCGTTTTTTGTCGAATTACTGTCAGTAGTAGATATATAGGAGAGGAAATTAAGAGCAGTGAAGGATTCTCTCCAGTGCGTTTTGCTTATGAATAAATAAAAGCGAATCTGTGCGTTTACTTGAATAACTTATGACAAAGCACTAATCGATTCAGTTGCTGAGTTCTGTTGAATATAAAACAGTAGGTAATTGTATTTTAAATTATTCTAAATACTTTTGTGATATATAAATTGAAATTATGTTCTCATTAATTGGGATAAGTGAAAGAAATGGGATATTAGGACAAAAGCAAAAACATAAAGTTAGTAGAGATAAGTTAGATGGAGAAACAGGAGTAAAGAGTGGAGATGTAGGCTGTTATAGTTTTTTGGTGGAGGTGCATTTTCATGCAGTCTTCGGACTGAAGGCCTTGTGATTAGTTATTATTCTTTTTAAACATTTCACTTATTTTTTGTATATCGTTTATATATGTAGTTCTTTGTTTCTACTGATAGCCTACAAAATAAAAAATACTTTTCTTTTGTGTGTTATGCTTATAAAATTTTTGTCTTATCCCTTATCGATTTCAAGGATTTTGCTTTATTAGCTAAGTGATGGTATTTAGAGCTTCTTATCTCCTTTTTGTTTATCGCCATTTTTCCGGATTTAATAAACAAAGCACAATAAATTTTACTCACAACAGACAATGTTGTTGTACCTCTGAATAGGAAACATTTGTTACATTTCATATTGTCAGTCGAGTCGGAAGAAACAATTTTCACTTTGTTCGTTCTATGTAGGTGTTCTTCATAATTTATTACTTAATAGAACTGCGTTGGCGAAAAGGAAAATTTTTTATTTTTTTGTCTACATCGTAAACGATTATGTCTACTTGGGTATAGCCCTTTTTTCATTTCCCTCTTTTTCCGTATTACATATATCGACTGTAATATTTTTCCCTGCATCAACATCCAACCTCCATATTTTTTGCGGAAAGGATTTCGGGACGTCGAAAAAATATGAACCCTTTATTTTACATCAGTTTCTTTAGCTTTAAATTATGTCGAAAACCCATGAATATCGGAGTTTAATACGTACATAAATATTGAGGCATTTGCTAGTTAAATTCCTGTTATGTATAATTTAATATTAAATTATTTTTTTAATGAGTAACTGGGTTTGTAAAAATAATGTTAACGAAAACATTTAAAAGTTACTTTCTAATTGTAGCTTTTAGTCGTATTGGTTCTGTAATTTTGCTCATCACTTATTAAAAAAAGAACTTTTTAAAAATGCCAAAAAAATATATTTACACATGAAAGGGTTGAACGTTTTAACGTAGCCTTGCCGTGTAACATTTTTCTACATTTTTAAAGAATTATGCTGCATAATTTGAGTGGTGTTTGTAACATGCTTTTTTTTTCATCTTACCGGTGCCGCGCTTGAGTACATCCAAAGCAAACCCTGTCTAGATTTTAATTAAGGGTTAGTGCGAAATTGTTTAACTCTAATTTAAGCGGAATGATTAATTATTGTGCAACATATCTATTATGAGCTTCGTATTCAACATAATTTACTTTATGCTGAATCATCGTTCATTATTCTTTGCTGTAACACGATAATTAATCGACCACTAAGTTGTTCTGCTGCTGATATTACAGAAATTTTTGACATTGCAACAAATGCCTTTTAAATACGTATAAATAAATTGTTTTTTGTAATAAGTATGTATCCTTTGAAGAGTTTTTTAAAAGATTAAATTCTTGGAATTATAAATGCGAATATGAACTTTAGTGCTTTTCAAAAACAATGGAAGATTTTTAGATAATCCTGTATGTAGTCCAAATAATTTTTAATGTTGAACTGAAAGTTATTGAGAGTAATGGAAGATTATTAGTTATTTATACTTGGTAATTACAGTGTACATTTATTTAATTGGGGGATGATCAGAACTGCTTATTTGGTTTTAGGGGTCGTCACTGCTCGCTAACGGGGGAAAGTTTGCACCCTAGTCGGTATTTAATAGAAGTCAATAAGTAATATATAACTAATTGTATCTACACCTTAAATTTAATATAATAATCTACTTTATTAAAAAAAGAGGAGATATCTATTAATTTGAAATTTTATAACGAATTGACATTTTTTACTGTTTAGCCCATATTTGTAAACTTAATGTGTTTTTGTTCAGCAGTATATTTTTTCTAATTCATTAATTTTTAAACATTAATTCTACATAAATGGTTTCGAAAATCAGAATGAGGTAATCATGTAAATAAATTTAAGGACAATTTATAGCGAAGCCCTCAAAATCTACTGTGTGGATCGAATTTGTGATTTTTTGACTACATTTTTAAAAAATTCTTTTATGTTAATTTGACCACGTCCGGTTATGTATTAATGTAAATTTGTTGTTGGTGATCATTCAGTAAACAGTGGTCTAGGTTTTATTTATTTTATATCTACCGTCACTCTTCCTTGACGGGCACTACTTTGATTTGCATTTCATTTCTTTTACTAACCAAAAAATCAATCTGTTGTGGTTTCAAAGACTCTCCTTTTTAGAAGGAACGAATTGCAATTTAACGAATGTTTGATTAAAAATGTCAACAAGTAATAATTGTTGAAAAGACGATTTGTCAACTCACGAGGTTTAAATTGTGAACAAGCATTTAACTGCTGAATGTAATTTCTTGAACATTTTACTAACTGATGATAAATAGCTTTTAACGTTCTTGTAAATGGAAAAGTTTATTAACTAGTGTAGGTACGGTTTGTAGATAGGGAACAATCATATTCTTGAAAACTTTTATTTCGAACGTTATTCACAACGAAATTTTTCAATTTCGAAGCGGAGTCAGACGTTATTGTGGCATAGATTTTCCGCACTTTTACATCAGGTCACAAAGGATTGCACGCCGGCTGGCGCGTCGAATTGCATCGTAACGAAGAGGACTTTGAGACGAACAACAAAATTTATGAACGCAGTTGAAGGAACTATCATTATATCCTCCGACATTTTCGTTATAATAAACTGATTTATAAAAGTGAAACGACGACTTTAATATTGATGTTTCAACTTTTCAGATGACTTTCTTTAAATATTTTCCGACCGAGTTTCAAATATTTATTTAAGCGAATCTCATACACATAGTATAAATATTCTTCGAGTATGTACAATCTTTTTGATAAAAATGGATATATACACATCCAGTGTAAATAATATCTTTACAATTTGTTGCGAATAGAAATGGCACTTGTGGCTTCATGAGAACGAAAGACGGAAGAGAATAAAAGAGGGATGAAAATAATTTTGATTGGTGATGCTCACTTTACAACATAGTAATTTTAATATCTGTTTCTTAAACTTTAAAAATAGTGTTTTAAAGTTTTGTTGGAAATTAATCTGGTTTTGTGTTTAAGTCTCATGCAAAAATTTTATTCATTTAAAAGTAAGCATCCAGGTCTTTGTAGATCATAATTATGTATATACTGGGTAAAGTACGGTTGAGTAAGTCCTGAAACATTTCGCTTTTGTCAGTTTGTTTGTTCTTGTGACCCTAATTCAGGCGCTATGTCCTTTCTCATTCTGGAGTCGAGAAATCTCTTTCTTTTCAGTCTCCTGGCTTGAACGTAATATCAATTTTCCGAGGACAAAGATAGAAAACCGTTTTGTGAAACAATTTCGCTTGCTTCATTAATAAAAAGGTTTTTCATTTAACGAGTCAACAGGCTTTAAAAACATAAACAAACTCAATTCGTTTTGAACGTAATACACAGTTTTTATTGTCCTTTTATTATCTTCATAAATTTAGTTGATTCCCTTTTTTTTACAAAATAAAGACACCCTTTATCTTTAAAGTAAATGCTCAATACCTATGTACGAATGTAAAAATTACTTATTGAATTATGTTATTCCAGAATATAAACAGAACGAAATACGTATACCTACATAAATTTCTTCAAATGATAACCAATTACTTAATCTAATATAGTTCCAGTATATGAAGCACGTTGTCATTATATTCGGATTCGTTATATTACTGCTTGTTTTTCTTTATTGTTTAGATTACTGGTTGTGAATAATTCCCTTTAACAATTACAACCTAAAAATTGCCTCCAGTTTGTTATTAGATAAAAACGTCTAACAATAACGACTCACGCTCAAAGGCTTACTGATTTTACGCAATTTAATTTAGCTTATTTGTCAAAGCTTAACGGATGTGTTTCATTAAAGCCTTCAGTAACAGATTACGTATTTTATCGATGTTCTTAAAGTTGTAAATAGATCAAAGAAATTGAATAAAATCCTGAAATATCGGCTCTTACGTTTTCTTTGTAGCAATAAGCAAAATATATTGCTGTTCAAAGGCAATCATCAAAGTCACATAGGAGTTTACAAAACCGAACGATTGGGTGCGTTATTTATCAGATGGGGTGGTGTGTGGGGTGTTAAACGGCAGCGGCAATTTTTCAAACCCCATGTATTTAGGCATGAAAATTGATTGTCCGCCGATGAAAGAAAACGAGTTTTGCTAACAATAACTTCTTCCTACCTTTCATTCTTTTATGTAGCCAGATAACGTTTACGTACCTGAGCACGTTATTAGTGAGGTCTCTTGCCGGAAACTTGTTCTGAACTGACTGCCTCATAAAAATGAAATAGAATCTACATTAGTTTTGTTACAGATGATTTATTTTTCAGTTTAAATCCCTGGAAACGTACTTGGCAAAATAGGAGTTTAAAATATGTTATTGTCTCATTAGTCTAATAATAATCAAGATGAAGCTTTGTGCAGATAGTAATTATGTAAGTATTTATATGCATTAACAATTGAGATTACCTAATAAGGTCACGTTAGTTTATTTCCAAGCATAGACTAATTTAATCAGAAGAGTTCTGTTCTACTTATAAAAAAAAACTTCACTGTCGAACAACCAGAGTCAATTTCTTTTGGATAATTTTAGAATTGAATATAAAGAGCAGATGTGTAGAATTTTTGCTTTAACAATAAACTGATTAACTTTATACTTGTGCAAAAGTTTCCAATTTTCAAGTATAACATTTTGTAAGATAATTTTGGAAATTGATTACAATATTATAAGTAGGTCATTATATAACAATGAGAATTTGAGACCAAGATTGACCAGTCCGGTTATGTTCTACAGGTAATATTAATACATATTGTATTAATATTACCTGTATGTAACGTATGTTAACATTCTATCGATGTAAAGTGGTAGTAGAGTTGTATAAATAGTTAATAGAAGGTAAAGGTCACAGATTAAACAGCATCTTGTGGGTTCGAAGAAGGTATTTCTCCTTTCTCATCTTATTTAAAGAAAATAATAATTCGTATTTTATTGTGTTCATTCTCATATTATCATTTTTCGTTATTATACAATTTGATAATGTAATGTGTTCGCACATTAGTAGTCGAAAATGTTATTTCGATGTGTAAAATAAAAAATATATTTGTAAAAAATGTAGTTTAAACATTTATTTTGTATTTAAGTAAGCGTAGACTGTCGTTAAAAAGAATAAATGATGTTTTAATTTGGGCCCCAAGTTAAAAACTCCTGGTTTAAACAGATTGTATCATCGTTATGAAAAAAATCGTTTGGAATATAAAAATTTAAATGTCGTTTTTCTGAAGCCAATTATGTATTGAAAGTAAATATTTTTTTATAATTGTTGTTTCATCACAACTAATTATTTAGTAGGTACCTACACATAATTTATATATAACGTGCGTAGGGTTGGCTGTTATTTTTTTGTAAATTATACGTTTTGGCATGTGGCCTATCCTCTGTGGTTACCGTAATATATCCTTTGATTGTGTTCATTTTGTTGCGTGAAAAGTGACATTTGCGCTTGACACAGTCGTCAAATAAATTCCACTTGTAGTAGAATAGTAATGATACTGTAATTTATGTTGTACAATCAGACCAAGTTTGTAAATATTGCCTACCGTGCACCACATATTATATACCTACCTGATAATTATTAAACGTATAACGATTCTTGTTCATTCCACTAAGTTACCGTTATTATCTGGAAGCACGAGAATACGAAGGAACTCGAATCGATAATCCTCGCTTTCCACTTCTCTGGAGTTTATTTCCGCTTGTATTTTTAATGAACTCAACCACGGAGCTTAGCGGAAGATCGACCCGTAGAAAACACTCCTGCACGAGCACATGACAAGTATGTATGTAAATCCTTAAATCAAGGCGAAAATTTTTATCCTGTGTGCGCCCATCCTTGACAAGCAACTTAAAAAGCGAAATACGTTGTCATTTTTATGTGTATACTTATTATGCGATGAAACTGAAGAAAATTTAGGTATCTACCTATTAATTACTCTCAGTCATTTTATTAAAATAAAGCATTGTGATATGGTTAAAATCAAATTTTGGCTTCTGTAAAAAATAATTATTGTCATAAATAGGTCATTAATATCTATCTATCAATAGATCAGAAATATTATATATAACACACTAAAACAATATTGAAGACGAAAGTCTTCAGACATATATTATTAGTATTGTTGGGGAGTTAGGGTCCCAGATAATACGCGGGAGTTTCTTATCGATCCAATGCCCACTTGCGACTTTATACAATAAGCGGGGCGGGGGTCAAAAGCTCCAATATTCCGAAAACCATTCTGTAGTCTAGACAATTTTGTACAAAACGATATTGTTGGTTTTCTTTATTTAATAAATTAACAGTTTTTGCGATATATTAATGTCGACCATACATTTCGACATTCAATAAGTACTAATACAAAACCTTAGTTTCAAAATTTTTTTAATAGAGTTGTGTATTTTAAAATTTTATGGGCCGTGAAATGTGCAAGAATAGCCAGAGGCAACGAATACAGTTATGCTCTGATGTACATCCCAAAAACAAGGCTCATGAGATTCAGAAATATCCCTGTAAACAATAATTGTTTGGCTATGTGATGGTTTTTTTCGGGTGAAGAATTCTGAACATAAATTTACACAATATTGCAGGAGGGTGGTGGAATAAATTTTGAGATGTTGGGGATAATTGCTGTAATTAAAAGTGTATAAAACTTTAACAATAGAAAATTGTCGGTTTTAATTTTGTAGCTTTTTTGATGCTCGAGAATCCTTTGGTTGAGAGACCTATCAGTTTGTCCTACGTAATGTTTGTTGCAGTAGGAAATATGTAATAATAAATATGAAACTGATAAGGAATATAAATTTAAAGTATGCACTTTAAAGGTTTTGAAATATAAAAGTAATTTAAGTTGCTTTATTCATTAGACACTTGAAAAATGTTTGGTAAATTCTGCGAATGTCTTCTACAATATCAAAGGCTGACAAAAAATGACAGGGAAAGCAACAAAAAATTATAAGCGTGCAGTTCAGTTGTTTTATGTATATATTTCAGTTTCTGTAACATTAAATTTCACCACTTTCTTGAAAGGTAATTACTTCGAGTTACGAAACAAACGACTTTTTTATTATCAGTGATATACGCTGGTGTTTTCTCGGGAAGAGGCTATTAAAAATACAAGACCAGATAAATTCAGGAAAGGTATATTTATCGATTGAACTGTTCCTCGATGTTTTCGTGCTGGAGATAACGTTCCCAAAGCCATCAGTTTGGCTTGCGCGTTCCTCTTGTTACACTCTGATGGCGTTATCAATGTTTCCAGGACATTATATTGTCCGCAACGAAAGTAATTGGCTAAGAAAAGTAGACTGTTGAAATAACATTTATCGGTTCTGACAGGACTAGTTTATATAATACTTTTATGGCATAAGGTTCGGAAAGCTTTCTTTGTTTTCAAATCAGAGTGAAATCTTTCTCTACAATCAAGTTTTGAAAAAATTAAAATATTTTCATTTGTAAATTACTTCATTTTATTAACTGTACAATTTAAGAATAATTACTAATTATTAAGGAATATTCTAAATAAATTTTCAAAAGTAAAAAATTGTCCTTACGGTACAATGAAAGCTTCTAAGAATTTATTTTTGATGGATGCTCAATCTGGAGTTATAATAAATAATTACTTAGGTATCTTTTTTCATTCGTATTATTGTGAGAACCGAAGCAGGTGATAAATGAACCTTTTAGTGTAATTTGTTGCGATTGAGTTTAAATTAATCGAATAGTTTGAGACGAGATGGTACTGTGCAGACTCGTTCAGTTTACTTTAATGCAAATATCTCTAATCGCTTTATGGAATTGGCTTAAGTATAGGCATTTATCATATATATATTTTTTTTTGAAGGCGTTGAGTTGATTCTTTTTTTATCTACTAGGTATTGTTGAGATTTGGATAACGTGCTGCTGGCCTAACGTAACTTAGGGAGCAGTTAACTAATGCGACGAAGTTCAGTATTATTTGTGAACGAACAATTAAGCGAATAAAAACATTCACTGTAGGAACAGTTTATGAAAAAAAAAACCAACAACGACGAAAAATAGGCAATAAATACAACAAAGAAAAAGAGCAAAAAAATATATGATAATACGAGCGAATGTCTTAACGACTGCAAGCTAATTAACTGCTTCTAGGGGGTGGCGGTGCTTTAAAAAAAAATGGTCAAAATATTAATAAATCAATGAATATTCCAATGACGAGTGTCAGCAAAAAAGCCTCTTTATTAGGGACAAAAATGCAGATATAGAAATACTTTCGTTCTTAAAATTGATAGACGCAACACGATCGTCTAGATAAACAAATATTTTACGTACGGTATTACAGGTATTGATAAAATTATTTTGGATGCAACATAATTGTCGACGAAGAAATAACTAGTTGGCATCCTTATAATGTATTTAATACAGATAATCCCTAAATAGATATATTGATAGATATTAAAGTTTGTATGTCTTGATATTGATTAAATCATTTAATTTGTCGTTCCCGTTAGACAAGTAATGGAAAGTTTAAGTACGTAGCTTAATAACTTTCTCGAGATAGATGTGTCTTCAGACACTTCCTTTTCTTACGACTCCATTCGATTTGAAATCGAACCTCCTTTATCTCGAAGTGCATACAATACCACACACAGCACTCTAGCGTCACATTGGTAGTGCGCCCTTTTTGTAGGGTGGAAATTTCACGGATAAGTAAATTTGATCTTTCTCAAGTAAGAGATAAATTGATTCTATCGTCACAAAAACCCGGGAAACAATGTAGGACGATATCCTTTTTGTATGATAACTTAACAACGTTTGGGTAAATAAACTGACGATTTATTTATTTTAATAAAATATATACTTTTACGATTAGGCACTGCTCTAATAAGTACATAGTAAGCAATTTTTTAAAGGGGGTTCGAAAATGTCAACTTATTCTATGTTGTCTTAATCGTCTATGAACTATTTTTGCAATCAAATGAAAATTAAAACTTTGAAGTTCTATTCTTGTTCATTTCCACTGCGATTTATAGCGTCTTTGTTACCACCTCATCTCAAGTTTTATTAATTCGATATTCTGAAAACAATCAAATTCTATTTAGTAAAATACACGAAGCAAACAACATTATCCGTTCGTATGTGTAGTATAAAGTTCAGAGAGCGTGAAATAAGACAAAGCCGGGTTGATCTGACAAAAGGGTCCATCATTATTAAGCTCTTAAGCCAACACCTAATGACTCCTCTTATTTCCGGATACTGCTTCCCTTTTGTGTCCGGGCAAAGAGTTTGGGCGCCTAAGGAAATGAAAATATCCGATCCACAGAAACTCGAGTCGTTCAATGATTTGTATTGTAATGGAAAGATTGTTTTATACGTATACTCACTGATTTTTGTTAATGTGAAGGACAGATTGAGGATTATAAAGGGACCAGCCCATATTAAACATGCTTAAAATATTAGTCTGTAATAATATGGATATGTGGATAACGAATGTTATTTTTAATTTTCAAAATGTTGATTTACTTATAAAATGACTGATCTATATAACAATAGTTAACAGAGAAAATCCCTGGCTTGTGCTTGGTTAGCTGATGCACTAACAGACGCACTCATAGCAACAATCGTTTCGTGGTATTTCGTGAAAGCTTCGGTTCTCTCGGATAATAGATAGTTTAATATAGTAAATGTAAGAAATTTTATTAATAATGTAATCAATCATATTGTTTTGAAACGCTCTCTCGGTTTTAGATGCACTCAAATGGAAAACTTCGAACTTTTAGCAGTCGAAGTAGTTTTCCATTTCGGTCTGGTTAACTGTTGTTAAAGTAGGACACTGGTGTTTTAAGGTAGGGCATTGCCTTTTCAGTTCTATTCTAGCTTCGACTTCACCTAGCTTGGAACTGAAATTATTTCTAGAAATTACGTTTTGCATAAAACGTTTCATCTCATAACTATTTTTAAAGGGCAAAAATATTGTAACATTTTTTCTTTAATATTGTTTCTTCATTGTTTATTTTGTTTATCGATTATAAAGGAAGAAGCTTCTTTTATTCTTTTTCTTAATTATGTATAATAATAGGTATTGTAGGTATTTACATTACGTTCCAGAACAGAAGTGGTGTGCTGGAAACCTATAAATACAAAATGAGATAATAATGTAACCACAAACCGCAAGTGATTCTCAGAAGCCGTGTTCATATTATTGTCTTGAAAATTGGTTGGCAACATATGTTCTTATTTTCCAACGTCACTAAAACAATATTGTAACATGATTGCTTTTGTCGTGGAACGTTAAATTATTGTTTAAAATTAAATTAAAAAGCAGTGGGTAATTGTTTTTCTTGTAATAGTTGTATTTTTTTGGACGTAATGAAGACACAACAATCTAACAATATTGTTAAAAAACAAACTACTGTTTTTTCAGTTTCTCTTACTGAGACATTTTGAAATATGTAAAAGATGCATCTCGTGAATAACTTTCATAAAATTTTGTTAAAACCTTAATTACTAGATATTATTTATTCCTGATCAATTCCTTCTAACAAGGAAAAGAATAAAAGTAACGGGTAGATACTTCAAAATATCTATGCTTAATTAAAGCTAGTTAATGTATCTTAAACTAAGAAATCTATATGATCAGTTCAAAGAACTTTAAAAGGTTTTTATTGCCATTACCTATCCTAAATAAAATGGAGATTGCCAAGCTTCAATTGTTGTTAAATCGAAGACTTTTAGAAATTTGAAACCTATTTTCAATAAATATTCTGCCAACTTTTTCTGATATATGAAGGTATAGTTTATTAAATTAAATATACCTACATAGTAAAAAGCTTTAATAAGTGTTAAGTTATTCGTTTGAAAGGAGATCAAAATGAATACCTTTTTTGAACTGATAAGTGTATAAAATATTAAAAAACATTTAAATCCGTAACCACTTATTCAGGTTAGTGACAAAAAGTTTTTTGACATACATATGAGCAAATTGCTAAACTGTCATATTCACATCAGCCGTCAGTTGATAATAAATTTTGTGGACGAAAGGTTTTAAATATTCCATGAAAATTTTGATGGAACATTAGGGGTTGTATAGACCTGTTCATTTTTTGTTTTTATCGTTTTTTTTGTCTGCTCTGTGCAACAATTGTTAATTTCGCATCGTCGAATTCGATAAGTGGATTTTCTGTTGTAAAATCAATGATTATTATTTTAAACGGGATCTCATGCATTAGGTAGTAACACGACTATTTCCATAGGTCACATAAATTTTCCCGGAAAGAATAAAAATTCATGAGAATTTAAATCGTATGCGCACACTCATGTACGTGCATATATATTTATTTGTAATGTATGTGTGTGTTTTATCCTAAAGGGAAAAACGAGAATCGTTTCGATGGATTAATTTTCCGGCAATGTAAATGGATCTAAACGGTGTAATTTAAATTTTGTGGATGGTAGCTTCGTTGCACATAAAAATGCATGCATGTAAGAGAAGGTTCGATTTACGCCCTAGAGAAAGATAAAGGGAAAGAATATCCCGGAATCGACTTTTACCGTGTCAGTTAAAAAGCACAGCGACAGTGCCGCGAGCCACGATAAACCGTAATTTGCACTTTATGTTGTTCCTGGTAGCGAATTGCACTTCCCATCTAACTCACAACGAAATAGGTCATCAACCGTACGTATGTACGTTCGTGCATCCTGCCTTGTCCGGATTCCATTACGTTTTATTTTGCATTAATATATTTAAAATGAGGGCATATACTGGAAAAATGAACGCCTTTAAAAAAATAAATCACATTTCCACCTACCACCTAGCAATTAAGGAACGAAACGGAAAAAAGCTTAACCGTATTCAAAAACAGAGTAGAACAAAAGAATTTTTTGGCAGTTTGTTTTATATGTAATATGTGTATCTATATGTATTACCTAGCTAGAAGAATTTCTTTGTTTATTTTTTGTACTGTAATTTACTTTTATCTTACATTTCGCTTCAGTTGCCATAAAAAACATCATACCATGTAATCCCTAAAAAATCGTCATGGATTTGCAAAAAAATTAAAACTTGTTTCTCTGTTGCGATGAGCTGACGACAACAAAATCTTACTTTACATAAAAGTTGCTTATTGAATTTTAGACTAAGTTTAAGAAGTACTTAATAGAAAAGAAAAAAATGAAAATGAACAGAAAAAATGTAGCATTTACCGGATAAATAATTTGAGCATCTCCCAAAACAGTCGAGTATATTGTCACATAGTGCTCATATTTTTCTAAAATAATATCTTCATTTAATTATATTTTGTTTTATTAATTACAATTGTTTTAATTTAAACATGCAAAGTGTGGATTTTACGAAACACGGAACCGCCACACGGAACTTCAATTTAATTGCACGGCAAAAGTGGGCCTTGACCAACTTGCTAAGTTCCGTTTGGGGGTAAAAGAGCACTATGTGGGTCAGTATAAAATAATTAGTTTTGGGCAGTCAAGGGGTCAGTAAGGCAGCAGTTAGTAAGATCAAGTAAGCAAGTGAGAAGGGTTAGGGTGGTGTAGCGGGTGGCCGCTATCACTCACCCTAATGTCCTATTGAAAGTCTCTGCCATTACCAACGTTTCTAGTTGGTAGTTAATAAGGCAATAGTTTCTAGATATATTGTAATTAGTTTTTAAGTATAAACCTCTATTTATTAAATCTTAAAAAGCAACCATAAAAATGTCGCTTATTCGTTACAATATTTACCACTACCTAATTACGCTTCGTGTGAATTTATTGGGGATATCAGGATGTCTGGCAATCATTCGCTCTTCGTAAAAATAAAATTTTGCTTTATAAGACTGGAGTTCTAAAATCCTAAATTATAATTTTGATCCAACATTATATGTGTAATCCCCCGTTTTGTAAAGGTTGGTTATTTCCAAAAAAGATGAAGGTATCTAGCAAAATCTTCTTTAAAGGGTGTCCATTGAAAATCTCGCGTCAACTTTTTAATTTAAAGAATTGTTATAATTTGATTTTCTCTTAATTAAAAATTCATGGTCGGGTAAATGTCTTGTGGAGGGGACGCGGAGAGTCCCACCACATTTTACCAAACCTCGTCAGGGAGAGGGAAGGATTCAAATATAACAAATTTGTAACTTTTCGTGAAATATAGTGTGCCTACCTTATCATTATATTGTCGATTTGGAAGAAGACCGTCACAAGTCAAACAAGACCCATTTTATAAGTTTTTAATAAACTAACTCTAAATACTCTATATTTGATCAAAAACAGTGTCACATCTTGAAATTATGCTGAAACCAGTAGATTACATTAGTTCAAAAATATAACAAAATAATAAGTGTTTTCAATATTTTGATAGAAACTGCCATATTTTTTAATTAAAAATAAAATCAAAATTGCAGGTTGGTAAAAATATGAATTAATTATCTCTAAAGGAAGTTCGTGATAGCAACTTTCTAATTTATAGTCATTACTGCTTAAAATTTTTGATATAGGTTGTACTATCTAATTCTGAAGTGTTTTTTTTTAATCGCTCCTCCTGAAATTGATAGTTTTTTGACTGTTTTCATATTTCTGTTACGCAATCTAAATCATTACTTCAGCATGGTTCTGAAAGCGATGGGAATTAAAATATTCAAACTAACAAAGTACAGCTAATTTAGCGAAGGCTCGTTATGTGAAAGAGAACTACTTTCTGATCGGTATCTTTTTTTTGCTTGGCAGTTGAATAATAAAATACTCTCTTACATTCTGTGTGATTATCGTGTATTGTAGCTCGAAATATAATAGTCTAGGAGGTCCAGAATATTTCATAATAGCACTTAAAAATGGTGTGAAAATTTTTATTAGGTGTGTCATATATTTAACTCAACACTGACAAACAAGTTTTTAAAAACAGAATATGTTTATTAAAATGCTATTCATATTAATGGTTCGAAAATATTTTAAAAAATTAATTAATGGCAATATTTACCTACTGCGATTTTTTATTAATATAAAGAAAAATTTCAATGAAAACAGAAAATTTTTTTGTTATTTGTTTCCAACATGGATTTAACGAATTTAGCGTTTCTGTGACTATCCTTCAGAAGAGCAGCCAATTCAATTTTCTTTAAAGATGTCGTGGTTCATATAAAGAATAAAGCAACATAAATATCAAAACGTCACGATAATGAATACATATATATAGATAATAAGTATAAAATGACAAATAGTTAATTAGCTTATTTATAAAGAAACAACTTTACTTAATATTGAACATTCCTAGCCAGTTATTTGTACCTTTAAATGACAAATATTTTGTTGTTTGAAAAACAACAATTATATTTGTCAATTTATTGTTATTTAAAAGTACAATTCAAATGTGAAGTTTTTGATATTTTGTTGTTTCAATTCCGGCCTTGATTAGGAAACAATGTCATGAAATCAAGCTTGCGTAATTATTTAAATTTGTTAAGGATAATCAATGTTTGTTGTTGCTATATGTATGTAAATAAATTTAAAACGGTAAAAGCTTTTAACAAATCGATCATAATTGGGTTGAAATCCTGATAGTAATACCTATGTGTGTGTAGTATAACAATTTATGTATCCACGTTCCTGAGACTGCTGGTGCATTTTAATCGTGCCCTAAATTATACAGTCTATTAATCACTGGCAACTGGTAGCCCGTATTTTATCGGGAACTGCATTAGCAACCCTGAAAAACCGCTTTTTAATTTGTACACCGCATAACTTTAATGACTTATTTCATTCTATGTATTATATGTTTGTATACGCCCGTCTGTATTACATTTATCATCGACTAATTACCACGTTCGCAACGAGTTAATAATAAAAAAAGAAGTGTAAAAATTAGTCGATTTAATCGTGTAGAGGCGTTAATTATCTTCTTGGTTATTGTTCGTGAATTTTCTCATTGGCAAATAACTATAATAAAACAGATAATTTATTTTGCGATAATGCGCTTGAAAACCGTAAAGTAAAGTGGATGACTAGTTTATGGATTGCTCGAAGCAGGAAATTTGGAACGCGTTCGTTTCTACCCAACTCTATTTAACTTCACCGTTTGAAAATCAACTTAAGTTGAGTTTGGTTACATTTCAACTATTTTAATTTTAAGGGTTGTAGTATACAAAATCGTGAAAGGTACAGCACATTATATAACTGAAAAATTATTAAATGCAAACATCAAATTGCAAAACCCTTAAAATACAAAAAAAAAAATTAGTAAAAATTGTTTGAAATGTGATAAATTATAAGATCTTAGGGATCTAATACACAGTGGGTGTTACCAAAATGGGTATTAAAGATTTTTAGAGCTTAAATGGACTTCACTCGATTGCACTTTTCTGGTTGGTAAATTAAAAAATAGCAGTGTCAGTTAGTCAAAGAAACCAGCAGATTTCATTCCTTTGAATGTCACTTTCACATATTGTAAACAACTTAATTAACAGAGAAAACTGAAAGAAAACAATTGTAGAAATTTTAAAACAAAGGTAATGTATCAGTAATGTAAAAAAAAAAGAAAGGGGCAGGCAGTGGCTTAACAATAGGGTGACAGGGCTGGCAAAATGCCACGGGCCCCCGACCCAAGAGGGCCCCGGCCCAAGAGGCCGCAAGCTCACAAATATTTTTTTAAAGTCTTCCACTTTAAAAGTTTTAAATAACACTGATCTATTAAAAAAAGCTCTAGAATTTGTTGAGATACTTATATAAAAAAGACATATCTGAATTATTTGCCAGAGAAATTGTCAGTTTTCGACCCACTTTCAGAGACGAAATAGAAAAATCTTCGTATATTAAGGACCTTGCTGATTTATTAATAATAAAAAATCATTTTATGTCCTGCAGCTTTCCTGAAGTATGCACTGCATTAATGTTATTTCTTACAATTTCTGTGACTACAGCTAGTGCTGAACGATCATTTTCAAAACTAAAATTGATAAAAATCTATTTAAGAAACTATGAGACAAGAGAGGGTATGTAACTTGGCTATTCTGTCTATTGAAAATTCTATGGCTTGACCTTTAAACTTTGATGATGTTATAGACACTTTTGCGGAACAGCAAGCTCGAAAAAAATATTTTTCTTAATAAATATCTTATTGAAATTAAATTGTTATTTTTATTTCATTGTAAATGTATGCAGGTTTCCTCACGATGTTGTTTCTTCACCGAAAAGCTAGCGAATAGATGATGAATGCATTGAGATATTATGTTCTATGGATGAATGTGAAGTCTCCAATATGCATTGGGCTAGCGTGGGGACTACAGACCATTCCCTCTCGCCTAAGAGAGGAGGCCTATGGCTATTAGTGGGACATATACAACATACAACGTGTAATTAAGTACGCTGAAAATCTCGAAGTTTAATAAAATTAAACTGAGTACAACGTGACGATTTTTACTGATAGGGCCCCATCAAAAGAATTTGCCACGGGCCCCAGATGGTATAGTTACGCCACTGGGGGCAGGAGAAATATTCGCCCCCGTTCTCCGAAATTACTCACTTTACATTGTATTAACAAAGCAGATAATCGAAAAAAATACACATACGTACTTGGTATCCATCTAATAACTGTTTCGCCAATTCATATTAGATATCAGTGAATTTATTTTAATCCTTATCAATCTAAAATACTTTTTTTAAATACCTAATAACCCCGCCCCCATCCTCGACAAAATCCTAGCTAGACTTATAAGTACAGACAACACAAATATTTGAATAATGCCTTTTGATTCATTTATGATTGGAATGTGTATTGTTGAAGCAAAATTAAAAGTCATTATTATTTGAAAATATTGATGTTAAGCTACATAAACAGTTTTACATTAAGCAATTTGATTTTTACGTATGTAACGATATCTGTTTAAGTCTTAAAAGTTCGGGAGAATTTAATTTTCGAATCAAGTTCGAGTTACACACACTACAATACAATCAGAAGTTGTGATAATTAAACAAAATGCACAGAAAAAAATGCAATTTTTTAAGTAATTATTTATTGTTGAAAAGCTGAATCAAGACTGGTCTCTCATATTTTCAATACAAAGATAATTTGGGGTAAGTCAAAGAATGGGGAAAGGGTGAGTGGTGGAACAACAATATTTATACATGTGTATTTAAATTCACAATTTTCAGTTATAAACTGCATTAAACAATGGAGATGATAAATTACAAAGCAGAACAATAGAAGCATAATAAAATTATAAATTTGGAAATTTTGAGCTGTACGTCCCATTGTGCCTAGCTAGGTAGAAGAAAGGAGTGCATTTTAATTACGGTACAAAAAAACGAATTACAATATTTATAGTAATCCTAAAATTAAATTTTAATTCAAAGAAATGTAATACAATCTGAATAAAAGCAAATGTGGAAAGGATTTTTTCACTTTTGGTATCTCAGTAGTTTCAATCAGAACAATAATGCAGCTTTAGAAACATTACATTGGCATTATTTTTATAAGGTCAATTTTTTTTAAACGTGTTAGTCATAAGTAACCAAAAATATAGATAATTAAAGATAATTTTTTATTTGATTTTTAGCCTAAAACCAGATTCTTTTTGAAACCTACATTAGCATCAGCGTCCTCATTCAATTGAATTTGTTGTTTCTACTGTTAATAACACTATCTAAGGGGTGGTAGGGGCTTAGAGGTAATTGAAGGTTGTTGAAGCAATCTATGTAAAAGATAAAAACCAATGACGTTAATCGTTAATTTTCCAATTTAAATATTTTTTCATTATTAAAAATTATTAGAAAATTAGAAATTATTTTAGATATACAGGGTGTATCATTTATAATGAATAATATTGATACCATGGGTTCTTGGTAGCATTTAGAACATAAAATGTTTTATCACTTTTGAGTTTCAAAACAAAATAAAAATTTTGCAAGTGGTTGCAGCTTTGAGATAAAAAGGAATATGAGGAATGTCAGTCAATGTATCGATTTCCACCGGACCACAATAACAGGTTGGTTAGTTACCTTACAGATCCGTATTCAAACAAGTTTTAGGTTCCAATTTGTGAAGATGATTTGCTTGCTCAGTTATTTTGTGCCAGGAAGCCATGGTTCTTTTTCTAATCATTATAAATGCCACAGCCTGTATAAGTGTCTAAATTACAGTTAAAGTAGAAAAGTAGAACAGAGTGTAAAAGAATAAATTTAATTAAATTTGATCTTGACTCAAATCATCACCCTTTTCTATAAAGTTGTGTTTTGAATTTTTGTGTTATTGTTTTAACCCCACATAAGTGTGAGTTTTTTCCTTGAATACGTTCCTTCCAGTAACTCTCGTAAATACGGTTTGTAGATACAGGCCTTGCAACTAACAGAAATTTTTAAAATGTAGGCTTACGCCGACGGTAGAGCGACTACATTTTTATAGATTATTCTCACATCGATTGTAGATGTGTATGTTTTGTAGAGAAGTCGAATCGATTGAAGTTTAACTGTTTTAAAAATTAATTAATCCGTTGAAAGTTGTGTCCAAATGTGAGCTTCGTTGGGTGATTCGTCTTTTGACTGAAAAAAATTAAACGGCAACGAAAACCCATCGAAAGTTTAATAAAGAAGCGAAAATGTTCTTGATTCACAACTATGAACCACCTCATCAACTCTCTTCACCCAGCGAAAATTACAATAATTGAAGTAGTAGATTTTTGAACATCCTCATAGTCACTTGATGTCACTCAGAGCGACCACCAGTTTATATCGAAGTTGAAAAATTTAGATGCAGGATTTAACTACATATAAACAGTGAAAATCTTCGAGAAAATTGGAAGTATCGCACTCCGACTCGGCATTGATAAGAATGAAATTTTTCGGTAGTAGTAGTATTTGTTTCTGTGTTTTGACTTTTTGATATGAGCGTTTTATACAAGTTGACTCACTTATTACGTAAATCAACTTTTTGGTTTGAAAAATACTTTAAAATAACGAACAGGTCCTTCAATGTTTGCAATTACCTATCTGTCTTCATTTTTCTTGTTGCAAACTGAGTTTCACTTCTTATTTCATCTCGTTTATCAAATAATCTCTGCTATGGTGCTCTGTCGATGACTCTCGAGGTTCAGCAACAAGCGACGACTTGTTATTAATAACGTTTTCAACCGAAAGCTTAAAGTTATTAGACAAGCAAACTAAAATTGCCCTTTGCAGTAAAATAATTCAATACGTGTACTCCGTCAGTAAACTACCGAACGATGCGTACGACTTACGGTTATTAGATCATATTGTGGTTTGTCGTTCGTGCATGTAAGTATGTGGTGTGAACTGCAGCAATATCGCGTCTAGATGTTTGTGTGCATGTATGTATATGGCCAGTGACCGTTCGTCATAAAACATTCATGCCGACATTAATGGTAATTAGGTGCTGAACGATGCCTTTTATGCCCCTGTGCTGCAATGTACGCTTATAAAGCCCTCGGTATTAGTTACATGTATGTAACTTATAGTGTATATGAATGTCACCAGATGGATTAAAATCGGTCAAGTGATGCTTTCACACCACGAGGGTTCCGTACCATCGACTTATTACCATGAGGGATACTCTGGGAATGTGACAGTCTAGGTAGATAGAAAAAAGGAGGCAAAAACACGCCACTAATTGTAAGAATCTCTTCACTCAAACATGCTAAATTCGATTATCACATTCATTCTGATATAAATTTCAATAATTCCCACTAAAATATTTTAAACGTTTTTTATTTCAAGTGCTTTTGGAAAGAATCTTCCATATTCTTTTTAATCATGTTAAAATTGGTTCGTATTAGGCACAATATCCAAAATTAAATTAATCCGTAGAATTAAAAAAAATTACATTAAATCCCACTCATGTGCATCTACTCTGAAATAACGTTAGATTACCTACATCGATGAACATTAGAATTATTCTTTTTCTTTTGACAAACTACAGGAGTTAGTTGAAAAAATAAACAGAACTTCCACAGTTGCGGTAGCAACCATAAAGGTCTCTGGTAACCCTTCTACTATTTCTACTTCTTGCAAAATTCAATCAAAATAGGTTAAGATGTAGATAAGATATTACGGAGAAACAGTTTTTTAAGGGTACCTACAAATAACCGTAAGTGGTTGATAAAGGTAGATAGGTACCTGTCAAATTCCTTAAATGGGGTTTATCTAATTTTTAGTTAAAGAACCTAATTATTTTAGCTAGATTTTACTAATTCTTTAATAATTTTAAGCAAGTTTTGAAAAAAGAGTAGTAGTAACAGCCTTTATTGCACCAAAAAGTTATATATACATCTCCACACACAAAAAAGAACATAATTTATTATCCAACCTATTTAAGTTTTAGTATTATACATATAAACTAATCACTTCCCTTCCTTTCTCCCTTATAATCATTTTAAAAATATCTTCAATAGGGTTAGACCACTACCATCCGCATTTATTATCCTTCCAAGTTCCTCTCTCTCATTCTTCCCCGTTACTTCTTCTAATACTTACATGCTCCATTGATTCACTCTTTTCTCCACATACTCTACACAATCTCTTACTTTCTTCCATCCAAAACTTATTCTCATTACACTCATTCCCCATTCTGAATCTAGCTATTATCTCTATACTTTTTCCTTCTCTTAGATATCCTGGCACCTCATCCCCTTGCCATTCTACCCGTATAAACTCCCTCATCCCTTTCGCGTATCTTGATTCCCGTATTTCTCTCAAATCCTCTCCTCTTACTGTTTCATTGCATCTTTTCCTCACCATCCTACTAACATTCAATCCCTTTTCTCTCCACTTAGTTCTTTACTTATTGCCATTTCTGTTAAGGCCTTCTCCCTTTCCGCATCATATTTATTTTTTTTCCTATCTCCAATATCTTTTTCTTCCATATCTCTTTTCTTAGATCCCTTTCCAGTCATTCCCCCAATTTTTCTTCATATTTTACAGTCATTCTTGTATCTTCCACCATTTACCCACATTTTGTTTCCCTTCTTAATATGTAGTCTGGGGTACTTCTTTCTAAACGCAAAACCCATTTTATATACCTTTTATAAATATTTTCTACTATTCTATACTCTTCCTATCCCCATATCTGGACTCCGTAAAAAACTATACTTTTTATTAACGTTTTAAATACCACCCTTTTTTGAAAAAAAAAATATTATCATTTAAATATTATCGTTTTAAAAGGTAACCAGGTGTATAAAAAGACAGATGCGTAATTCAAGTGCTTTATTATTTTTTTTTTCTTTTATATTCTGATCCAATACTAACTGACAGAAATGATAATAATAGAAACGACATTTATCAATAGCTTATTTTAAAGTTCCTAATACAAAAAATCGAAATATTGAATAGATATTGTCGTAAATCGAAAACTGGAGTCAATTTATGTCCGTGTTTAGGACAAGAATATCAATAAAAATATAGACTCGTTTTCAATACAATATTATTTGCAGACATTGGATTGCGATGGCTAATTAAATTAAAACGTATGAAATTAATAATTAACCTTCTATTTATCTGATAGCCGATCAGTAAATTCCAAAACTGATTGATAAAATAATTAATAATAGCCAGTAGGTATCTATATTTATGTATCCTTACTAATTTTTCAATTAGCTATGCTAACAGAAAATATGTGTATAAATGATTAGTAACCATTTATTAGCTACATATTTGTTGAGATTAAATTAGCCGCAAGTACAAAAAATCGATATGTCTGAAATATGATTTATAGTGTTTTTTGAAAATCGTCTAGTCTCTCTCTACTTTCTTTCTTATAAAGGTCAAGAACCGGACTTTTTCTATCAAGGTCGTTTATTATAACGTAAGTGTGGATTTTCAGTAACATCCCTCGTCAAAGGACTCGGATGCGCCATCTACCAATAGTTATTATAAACAGGAAGTTGGGGGTGAAAAGCAGGCCTCGATTGTAAAAGATTTTTCTACCTGAAAAATCTGTAGCTTCAATAAGGGAAAACT
The DNA here is from genome assembly GCA_029378335.1 of Agrilus mali. Taxonomy (NCBI): domain Eukaryota; kingdom Metazoa; phylum Arthropoda; class Insecta; order Coleoptera; family Buprestidae; genus Agrilus; species Agrilus mali. The sequence continues at coordinate 20,967,839 of CM055657.1, forward strand.
GTTTTTCTTAAATATATTAACCGTAGAGTGCTCCACCGATGACTCAAATTTATTCATTTTAAGCAAATTTTTATTAGGGTGTCTAAACTAATACAGACATTAGGAACCTACTTAAAATTAGTTCACTTGCACAAAATAATTATAATTTTATAATAATAATAAAGGCAAAGGTTGAATGAGCATCGTGCCCTGAAAATGTAATTCAAGTTTTTGAAAAAATTTCATGCTTATGACCGAACTTATATATGAATTGTTTACTCTTTTCTAAACTTTAAATGTAATAATAGAATAATATATTGTTAGTAATGTTTTTCTATTTTTTTCGTAAAATAATCAATATAGTTTTATAGAGCAATAATTTATGATTTGTTTTATGAGATGTAAAATTTTATTTTCATTCAAAAACATGGTGTGAAATAAAAAACCAACGGTATAGAGTTCAAGTCTTTATTGTAGTCAGACAACAGTATTGCTCACTATGTATTTTATGGCATTTTTAGACAAGTTTAAAACAATTTTTATATTTATTTATATTGCATTTATCCGCACTATATATTTGTGTATATTATATACTCTACATTTTGACATCCTCTTCAATATCAATCTCTTTGTTTTTGTACTTCTATCACAGAGCATTTCAATACGCGTTCGAGAAAATTAAAACGACATGTTTATAGATATAATAAGTTAAAAACATTTTGTGTATGTCTATCAGTACATTATTTCCTTGTTCATGGCGTTTCAATATTAATAAATAATAATACTTATATACTATAACTGGATGATATAACATTTATACTGTTGGACGATTACTTGTCGAAAAACGCCACGAAGTTTATGAAGTTCGATGATTTAAAATTGTATGTTACGAATTAACAATTGGTGGTGTTTTTTATTAGAGCAAGAAAGCGCGTGTGTGGTATTAAAGAATTCCTCTCTTCTAGAGCAAGTACAAGGCATTTTATGTTCCAGATACCATTAATATAATGGCACACAGTTGCAAGAAAGAGCATACATACATTTTTACATAATTAAAAAAGTTTTGTTTAGGTTTACATAACGATGTCTTCGCAACAAAGCAGTGGCATCTGATGGCAGAACATGATGATAAAGTGAATTAATTAACTCTTCGTTATATAGTTATATTATATCGCAAATTAATCTGATGAAGTTTTTGATAACGAGTTGGATAGATATACTCCGTGATAAGTAATGCTTTATAAAAAACGAGACGTAAATGCCAAAATAATAGTAACCTTGTCAAAAACATGCCTATCAATACTACCGATCTTTCATCCTCGATCACTAAGGACATCTTTAATTCAAAGTATGCATTAACATCAGAAAAATATTGCAGATATTCTGTGTGATCAAAGACGAAACGTCGGCAATAGATAGGAAATATATACTCCCATATACTCCAATATCACAGTCGACTAAACTAGCAAAGAATCTGTAGATTTTTTCATTGCTAAAGCAAAATATAGCAAAACTCCCAAGCCAATGGTTCAAACTTGCATGAACAACAATAGTTCTTGCTGATTTGATTGCGTACCAAATGAAAAAGAGTAGGTACATGTATCTTAGTTTAGCAAATCTGTTTAAATAATTCATACTTATTTTCTTTGTAATGATTCTACTTCTTTAGGCATTTACATTTCGTTATTATTATCCCTCCTTTTGTAATTCTCTTAAAAATATATGGCCCATGAAAGAATATTGATAATAATGTGCAAAAGTACCTGTAAGAAAATGTATAGACTGCCAGCTTTGTCACTATGACATAGATATATTGTATTGTTTTTTTGAGCTACTTAAAATTTACAATTGATTTCTTATTGATAATCGTCTGTTTGTTCAGACGTTAAACAAAATCTTTCGTTTTTTTATAGGACGGCGTTTGTGCTTCTTCCAACATTTTAGTGTTTTCTGTGGGACTGGTGGCCGAACTTTCGGGTGAAGTTAATTTACTGGTGGGCGTCGGAACTTGAGGTGCCGCACCTTTGCTTCTAGTTTTCGATCTTCGCTTCTTGAGAATAAGCGGTCCAAGACCTGTGCTCTCTATGTTACTCGCAGATTTCGGTATTAGTTCAGTTGGCCTTTCATAATTACTGCTGTTGGAAGACTTTCTTATAGTTGGTTCTGCGTCCCCTTGCGGGGATTGTGAACTTGAACCGCTGTCCGACGATAACCTTCTTAAAATTTCCTGAAGAGTCTCTTCCATCTTCCCCATTCTTTGATTTAACCTTTGAATCTCCAATTTTACGTCAACCTTGAAGTCCATAAGGTTTGTCATTAATTCTCTGTACTCTTGCGTAGCGATGAAGTCTTGGACGGGGTGTTGGTATGTTTGAGCGGGCATCGGATCCCTTAGGCCACCATCGTAGCTATCCATTTTTCGTAGACTAAGATTTCTGACTCTTGGAGTACCTAATTCGACAATTTCGTCAATGGTGTCCTGTCTCATCATGCTGGGAGTAGCAGTTGTAGAAACTTTTTGTAGTTTAGGAAAAACCTTATTCCCTGATCCTCCTGAGTTACCTGAAGATGACGAACTAGGTCGATCTTTAGACGTGTCCCTTGCACTTAGGCTGCGCGTAAAAGTTTGTTGCTGAGAAGACAATTCTGATGCAGAGTCCAGACTGGAAAAAGCCGAGGAGTCTCCCCCATTTGCTAGTCCTGTTTGGTCCAGCTCTTGTTACTTTCGTTGTAACACCGTTATTACTAGAATCATCTTTTTCAGCAACTGAAGAAAGTTTAGTTGCCGACGTCACTCGAACTATCGGTTTATCACCGGCGTCTTCTCCTTTTTCGACATCCGGCGAAGGTTGTATGGCTGGCGAGGTGTGCTGAGACCGATCCCTTCTAAACTTCGAAAATATTTTTCTAACGAGGTGATCTTGGTTTTGATCCAGTTGCGGTTCATTTTTTCGTCTTTCGGCCAACTCCTTTTCTCGTTTCACGTCTGCTACTTTTCTGAATATAAGGCGATGTCTAAGGTTGTATGTTAAAATTAAATTCCTAGCAAAACTGTTTGCGAAAGCCTGATAAAAATCTAACACTTCTAACAGTTTGTCTCTTTTAATCATGTGTAGATCACAATAAGTTAGAGCGCGAACATTTGCTGCCGATTGTCCCACTGCGTTGTCCTTCCAAAACGAATCTCCAAAAACGTCTCCTTTCCCTGTAAAAATAAAATGAGCTCGTTTCTGAAAAAGGGTCTAAAATTAGTGCAATTTTACCTAATATTGCTACAACTTCGTCGTCCTGTATGACTTCAAGCGATCCTGTTACTATGAAACATAGAGAATCAATGGATTCTCCTGTGTGATATAACAAGTCACCGGGAGCTGAATGGGACATTGTGAAATGCATGGCTAAAGCTCTTAGGCAACCATCGGACGCCAAGCGAAATGCTGGATGTTCATTAAAGACTTTTCTATTTAAATGAACACATATGTCAGCTTTCATATCTTTCGGACAGAAATTTAGCACCTGAAAATAAAACTGATGCAATCGGCTTTTCCAAGTTTAAATAAGAATACACAAATGGGTAGCTACATATATAAACTTCTATTTTTAAATAAACATTGTAAACGTATTTATTAGACTTTCACTGTTTGTTCTAGAGTGGTTCTTGTAAATCTTCACGTTCAAATGTTGAGCCATTCTTCTCAGAGAATAACTTCAGTATTGACTTGTTGTTAGGAAATCATTACCCACGATCAGCCCCAACTAAATCGATACTAAATATGATGCCAGGCAAAGAGTGGTGAAATTTTTGATGAGAAGATTTCCTTGTACCACAATAGAATAGTTCGAGAAAAGTTATCCTTATCAACATTAATTTTCTCAAATAGCATGTACCATATTTCAACCTAAATCTTGTTGGTTAAATAGTTGGTGTACTTTGAAATAAAGATGCTCCTTCTATCTACCCTCTAAATATATATACATATTTAAGGTTTCTACGTATAATAAAGGTTAAATTGAACGTTCATAGTTTGGAGTAATTAATTACTATTTACAGTTGGCGTACCTTGTCCTGATCTAACCCTTTGGTCATCGCCCACGTTGAAACTACATAATCCATAACTCGTTCCGACAAAGCCTTTGGAACTTCGTGCAATTTCATAAATTCTCGGACGTTGTTTAACATGTCATGGTACTTAGCTGTCGCGCTCGTCATTTGCTGAATAATGGTAGTGACGTGTCCGAAAATTGTTGCGTACAAAAGAGCTGAAAGCCAATTATTCTAAATTAAGGGGATTTTTTTGAAAAATTGTAACAACATTCTAGTAGAAACATTCTCTGTGTATCCGGGAATATTTTTACCCACTTTTATAAACAAGTTGGGCAGTTGCACACTAAATAAATGTAAGTATGTAGATCATGAAAAATTAGGTTCTTAAAGAAAAAACTTAACTTCAGGCACAAATAGAAAAGCACCACTGCTGTGTATATTAACTGACCGTATAATACTTTATTATACGTAACTATTGAAAACAATATTCAATACTTTGGTACTTCGTTGTGGAAGAAATTCTTGCTAACATTTTTGTAGCCCTATCGGTTTAATTTAGTATCATTTTTAAAACATTCTCAATAAAGAAATATAACCTTTAATGTTGAAGGTGTTATTAAATTATTGTAAAGGGGCAAACACTAAAAATAATCGTATAGATTGGAGTGAGCGGATCATAAAGTACCTGCGATAATCATCATACAAATGGTAAATATTCTCTCGTTATCAGTCTCGGCAGCTACGTTCCCAAAGCCCACTGATGTCATGCACGTCATGGTGAAATAAAGGGCTGTAACGTACATAGTTTTCCTTTCTGGTCCATTAATGAGAACCGGACTGCTTGAGTCGTTAGGCCACACGTAAGAGTATGGACTCTGAGTGACATTGGCCAATTTCCAAAGCCAACTGTACTGAACCTGTAACATATTTTATGTTTTATTGTAAACAGGAGGTACTTGACAAAAATAATTATTGCCCATAAAAAAATGGGCTTCCACAGTCTTACTGTAATACAAGGTATACAGGGTTTTTCAAGTTGGTGGGCTATTAAAAGTATATGAATTAGTAGAAGGAATTCAATTCTGAAACTTGGGCTCATTTGGTTATTGTTTATGCCGCTTCTTTTAAAAATATTTTCAAGTTCGATTTACATCCGGTTATACCGGAAGTCGATACCAACTTTGTTATTTTAAATGGAATGGTATATTTTTTACGCTGAATTCGAATAAAACGTGTAATTCTAAGGTAAGTTTGATAACTAACTTGTACACCTATGACGATCGGTTTCTGAGTTAATTTAATTTATAGAAAAAAAATCGCTACCGCAACCCAAATTATAAAAAATCATAACTTCCACAAGATACGACTTAGAGTGTTGAAATTTTAACTAGTAATAGCTGAATATTAGTGCTAACGCCTTGACAAAATTGAATTAAATAATTTATACAGGGCGTTCAAAATAAAATTCTAAAATTGAAAAACTTCAAACACGAATTACCTCGTTTTTTCAAATAGCACCTACTATTTTTTATTTTTTCAATCGATTCCTTTTTTTATCCTCTTTCGATCTATATGGATACTTCCTATTTTATTTGAAAATTTTGGAATAATTTTGAATTATTACTTAAAATAGGAAGTATCCATATAGATCGAAAGAGGATAAAAAAAGGAATCGATTGAAAAAATAAAAAATAGTAGGTGCCATTTGAAAAAACGAGGTAATTCATGTTTGAAGTTTTTCAATTTTAGAATTTTATTTTGAACGCCCTGTATAGATTATTTAATTCAATTTTGTCAAGGCGTTAGCACTAATATTCAGCTATTACTAGTAAAAATTTCAACACTAAGTCGTATTTTGTGGAAGTTATGATCTTTTATAATTTGAGTTGCGGTAGCGATTTTTTTTCTATAAGTTAAATTAACTCAGAAACCGATCGTCATAGGTGTACAAGTTTGTTATCAAACTTACCTTAGAATTACACGTTTTATTCGAATTTAGCGTAAAAAATATACCATTCCATTTAAAATAACAAAGTTGGTATCGACTTCCGGTATAACCGGATGTAAATCCAACTTGAAAATATTTTTAAAAGAAGCGGCATTAACAATAACCTAATGAGCCCAATTTTCACAATTGAATTCCTTCTACTAATTCATATTGTACTTCTAATAGCCCATCAACTTGAAAAACCCTGTATATAGTTAGAATAAACAGTTTAGGATTTTAGTACTACAGTGGTCTTGTTTAGGGACTTATTAATTACCCAGAAGTATGAAGAAAATACAATTTTTTAAAATTCGGTACTAGTATATTCATTCATATTGTGAAATTTTTATCTCAAAAAATTTCCTTTTTACGAAAGGAAACAAAACAAAGACGGATGCATCGGACATTAAAGTGCAATAAGTATTTACATGATGAAAACTAATAAAAATAAATGGAATAATTATTCTGATGACGTCCCGGCATGGTGAAAAAATTGTTAAGACAATATAAAATAATGTTTTAATTATTTATTTTCTCATGCACAGTCAATATTTAATTAACTACAAGTTAAAGGTAAAGATAGAAAAAAAATAAAATTGTTAATAGCTAAAGTTGTTTAAATAAGTAAAAAAACCTTATTAGCCGAAATTAGTCATTGGTTATATTCAAAATTTAATTAAGACGTTTACAAGTTTCGTGACCCTTTATTTACATTTATTTTGCTTTGAGGATGGGAATTGGTTACTTCAAATAGGTACAACAATGCGGCTGAAAAACAATCTTCTTAATAAAGAACTGGATCAACGTGATGATGAAATTACAAATTTATTTCAGCCAACTAACTTCTATAGAGAAGTGTAGACGTATGGACATCATTACCAGTCACATTGAAATCTTAAAAAACGATATTTTTTAATTTAAACAGGTCACGAAGCTTGTGACAAAAACGTGTTGATTTAATTGAGTACTATTGAACTACTGAAAGGAAATAGTTTTTTTATATTAACCTTTTCGAATTGAAAATTGCAAATTCTACCTTTAATTGATATTCGTATAAGAATAGAAACTTTTAAATGTAATTTTATTTCTACGGACCTCTACAAAGATGCATTTTGTACAAAAACTAATTTTGAAATCTGAAGAGGTTTGCAGTTTTGAAAAAATTTTGTTACGATTTAAATAATTATAAACCGATGGTTTAACATATATTTCAATAAATTTGTCAATAATTTGTTAATATTTGTTGGTATTCCCCTGTCTAATTAAAATTGCTGAACTGAGTAAATATTTTCAGATTTTTTCCCAAGAGTTTAGTGAAGACAATCTATTCTATGGTGTATTAAAATAGGTAAATGTTTCTATTTCTTTGATTTTAAAACATGAACCTCGAAACATTCAGTTAAAAAGACACATTTCGATTAGAATCACTTCAATGTAACCAATCCACTAATTACGTGACCTCAAAATGGAGGGTGGGGTTTTGTAAAATCTCATTTAAAGGGGTGGTGAGTTATTGAAAATTTCACGTCAAGTTTTCAATTTAAAATACTCAAACGAAGGAAAAAATGAATACCACTATATGTCACTAAAAGGGAGAGAAAGGTTAAAAAAAAACAGTTCACGTAATTTATAAACGTCGCTCTGGGTAGACTTCAGTAAGTAATTTAGGTAACCAATCCATCAAATAAATAATACACTTGATAAACTATTTACTATAGTGACATTCCTAGCAAAATTATAAATATAAATTGGAAATCTTATAAATAACTAACTATCTGTTGTACCGTTAATTATTGATTTATTTTCTGTGCTTATTCAGGTTAATAAACCAGTAATGAAATTGTAAATTAAAATTTACTACTTAACTAGAAATGTAGTTTTTCTAATAATAAAATAAAAATATTACAGATAATTTCTTCTTACTTGCTTCATCTGTAAAATTTCAATACAGTTTTAGAATTTTAATGTGATCGTTATAAAAAGTTGATTTTCCACGTAGAGATAACGAGCTTGTCTGATTAGGTTTCCAAACGCACTCTTGTCTAGTGGACATTTATGAGTGGGATGTTATTACATACCCCATTATCGGCATCCGAGCGTCCGATTGAATACCAAATACAAGCCAACCAATGTGCCACCAGCATGTAAAAGCATAGCAGCAGGATCAACATTGCTGCTCCGTACTCAAGATATCGGTCCAATTTTCGGACCACCCTTCCTAATCTCAGTAACCGAACCACTTTCAACGCGCTGAACAAACTCCCTATGCCCTGTAACATATTCATATTTACTTATACACTATTAGAATTGAATATTCGTCTAAGTTTCTACAAGGAGGTTTTCAAGTTTTGTAGAATAAAAACCTAGGAAACTAAACGTCAAATTAGGCATCCCTGAAAATGTATGCTAAGGGGTGTATGGAACAAAATAAATATTTAGAGTATCAGTATCTTCACAAGTATAGCTGTCACTGTCCCCTAAAGATGGTACAAACTATCTAATATTTATGTTGTTTCTCAATACGAATTGTCCAGTCATAATGTCTAAATTTTTTTCAGACCTTGTAAATAAAAGAAACGATAGTAGTCCTTTTAATAGAGAATATTTGGAGCTTTTGCTGGTGTGAAGACTTTAAACATAAATGAATCGTATCAAAAGCAGATAATTAGGTGGTTAATTAAGCATTATGCCACGGACAGACCCATAAAGAACAGCACAACACTCGCTGAAGTAAAAAGTACATATTTTGAATAATCTGAAAATGACAATTAAAGTACAAAAACCGAAACATAACTTTTCGAATTGTGAAATTTTTCTTAAAAAGATATATCGATAACCTACTGTTTAGTTGCGATCTTCATGAGAAGACAATTAATGAAACTGATTTCAAATAAAAAAGTATCCGCTTCCATAATCTCATAATCTGCCTTTAGGGGCCATTCATAAAATACGTTCGCATATAAAGGGGGTGGAGGGGTCTTGCTGAGTGTGACAAGATGTGGCAAGGGGGTAGAGGGGGTCTACAGAAACGTGACGTTCGCCGTTCATAAAAAAATTTTACTGAATTTTTACAGAATCCTTGGACTTCTGATAAATACAAATATTATTTATTTGTTCGTTACAAAAGATATTTATTAATTTATTTAAATTTTATTATGAAAATAAAATAAATATTTTTGACTATCAAAATTTGTGTATTATCAATCAAAATTTATCATGTTCAGAGGGGTGGGGCTTTAGTTTTTGTGACGAAATATTTACAAGGGGGTCACAGAAAGTGTGACACAACGTGAAAACCGGGGGGAAGGGGGTCAAAAAAAGCTAATTTTAGCGTGACGTATTTTATGAACAGCCCCTTAGGACAATTTTTAGTAAATTTATTATTTACATGTTCACACACCCAAGTACGAAAATAAGTTTCTTATATATACACTAATTATTATTTTTTAATTAAATGTTAGATTAATTTCTCTAACAAATAGAAATACATAATTCATTACCTATCAACGGTTTAATAGAATTACAAGAATATGAAACGTAATTAATCTATTTCTTTTTTTTTCCTATCTATACGAAATATTGTATATACGTCGACAAAAAATAAGAGAAAAAGGAATAATGGATAAAGAATCCGTCGTTTTTGTATAAGTTAAACGTCTCTATTGACCACTTATTGGAAAAGAAGTATTTGACGGTTGGATTATATTATTGTCGTCAAGGAAACACGAAATGTACGTGACATACGAAAGAAAGTAGGGGATGAATGTGAAAGAACGCCTCAGTTGGTAACCTTTATTCAAGCCATCCTTTATTTGAAATCGGAACTTTATTGGGAATGTCTTTGACATTGAATCTGTAATCAGTTGCCACTAAAATTACATTTCTTGATATTGTAATGCAATATTTACTAAAACCACAAATAATATAATAAAATGAATAAAGGTACACTTGATGAAAATTCCATTTTATACGATTTCATTATAAATTGGTTTTATTTGTTTTGTTTTCGTTTGATAATTAAAATTGCAAATTATATTTACAATAGTTAATATAGATTTTGTCGTTGTATTACACAATTACTTCTGCAAATGGTTTAATTGAACGTGTACAAATCAATTTCTGACCGTTAAATAGAGTTTAATGAACCGCAATATTATTTTTCGCCCTTGAATCAACCGTATGCAAAGTGCCGATCTTTCTAGTGATAAAAATCCCTCTCCAAAACTTCAAACTGCGAAAATATGCGGCATTTTTCCCCTGAAGAAATTTGCAGATGTCAAGGACAGGTCCTTAATGTCAAGGACCTATGTTACGTAAGAAGGTATTTTTTAGAAAAAGCAGAACAGCCAATACTTTTATAAAATAATTACAGGGTGTAACAGGGACAAAGTCCTTATATAAAATATTAAGTGGAATGTGTGACGTAAACAGCGCAAAAATAATCAATTATTTATTAAAGCAGTACCGAACGATTCAACCGAAAATTAATATTATATATCTTCGATGATACGTAACTGAATTCTGCTTCTATTCCAGATGAGCCCTGAGGATATTCGGTGAAACTGGTGGTTAAACTTTGCCATTCCACATTATACATCTAACGCAGCCTGTAGAACCATAAAATCAACAAATACGAGTAAGTACTTACTGACGATATTATATAGTGAAAATCTTATGATGTTGTTTATGTTTAAAACTATAAATAGGAATATTGGCGACGTAACCCTCATAAAATAAATAATTATAGGGATAGAGCCATATGAATAACTTCTGCTATAAAAAATATGTATGGAATTTATGAGAACCTTTAGGTTATTGTTTGTAAAATTTTACTTCTAAATCTTCAATTTTTCAATAAAAGAGAAATGCTCTCTTAGACTAATTTAAAAAAATACAAAATTGTCGTCCTTTTGAATATTACAGAACTTGTATTCTGATTATGCCAAAAGAAAAGTAGCGATCCTGAAGTATTTTTTTTTGTCAAATCAATCCTCAAATAGTGTAGTAAATCCTTCCGTGACGCAGAACTGATCGTCGTCATTTCCCTTACTGAAGCACTGAATTAGGCCCACATTCTATGTATAAAATGTCTGCTTAGCAATTAGAAGAAATATGTACAATATTGTATTGTAATTTATAGAAAAGTAATTTTGAGAAATTATATATGCGAAACAAAATTATATTATTTTTATAACGGCAAAGGATGGGAGTTTTTTCTTAATTTTTTTAACTACAAAAGAGACTCTTCTGTTTTAAATTTACCATCAAGATTAGAACAGTACTAAATATGTATTCTAATTCCCAGATTAGTTTTATTTTTACCTGATATACAATTTATGCAAAGCAAAAATCTGTTACTTTATAAAAACTATATAAAATGTATAAATAATATTCATTTACAAGTTTACTACAATATTCATATTCCGCTTTTAAACCATAGCGAACTAGTTTATTAATTTTGAAAAACTACCCTTGCAACCTCCTAAGCGCTGCCTGCATTGCAAATATTCAAGTAAGCGCAAAGCTAAGTAATTGTTGATTTAATACACTATTTCATCAAAATATTTGCTGAAAAATTATAAAAATACCAAATCATTTTTTTCCTAACATTTACAACCCTTCGATTTTCAACCCTGGAACGACGAAGTGTATCCAGGCACAAATCACTTGAAATTTTTAATCAAAATGATTAATACTGTTTTGATAAAAAATAATTTAAAAGCAAAAAACCTTTTTTAAAAAAAGCTTTTATTTAAATGCTCTAAAAACAAGAAAATAAAATTTTTCTTTAAAATTTTAACTATCAAGTTATAAACTCATTATACACAATTTATATGATCATAAAAGCTTGTCGCAAGGTTTGCTGAAATTAAAAAAAAAATTAAACTTAACAGATTAAGTTACCCAATTAAATAGGTACTAGTTTATTTACACAAGTAAATCGCGCGACAAGCTTTTATGATCATATAAATTGTGTCTTATGAGGTTATAAGTTTATAGTTAAAATTATAAAGGAAAATTTGATTTTCTTCTTTTTAGAGCATTTAAATAAAAGCTTTTTTTAAAAAAGGTTTTTTGCTTTTAAATTATTTTTTACTTTTTAGTTATCACTGGCTAGGTTTCTGAGTCTGTTCATCTCATTGAACGCATCATTGTTTGATTTTAGAGTTGTCCTTCTCCTAGACAGGTTGCAGACCAATGCTGATGACGCCCATCTCGCTAAATCACACAAGTCAAAGTTAATCAACCGATGTTACAGGCTCAAAAAATTCTACCCCAAGAATAAGCGAGGTCTCCACACCTAATTTCAGGTGGATTAGAGCAATGAAGCTTATAATCACTATCTTTTTTTAACCTGCCTTTTTAATCTGAGCGAACCCTTTCATTTAATACCCATACGATAAGAAAGCATAAAAAACTCTAAAAGTCCGCCATATTGGATTAAGAGTGATGTCAGACTATTTTTCTGATTATTCTTGGCAAGCCCTTTCATTTGATACCCATATTGCAGAAGTGCTTAAAAAATAACTATTCCGCCATCTTGGATGTTCCGCCATATTGGATTTAGAATGACGTCACATTATTTTTCGAGTAACTCTTAACAAGCCCTTTCATTTGATATCCATATTGTAGAAATGCATTTAAAATAACTATTCCGCCATCTTGGATGGTCCACCATATTGGATTTAGAATGACGTCACACAGCTTATCGTGTATTGTCATCCAACCTAAACGTGTATGCAAAAATTTCAGATCAATCGGTTGAAGATATCTGCTTCAAAATTGAGTAGCAAGATTCCACCCGAACAAACATTTCTACATTGCAAGTTAAATAAAAGCTTTTAAAATAATTTGTTATTTTTCCTTTTATAAGATCCAATGAATACCTAAATTATACGAACATCCACACTATCATTTTTTTATATAATATATATGTAATTAGAGTTGGTTCTGAATATTTAAATAAATAATTGCCGTATTAGATTAAATGATCAAGTCCATGAATGCTGTGTTGCCGTGCTAAGTTTTAAAGTTTGATACAAAAACAGGGCACTTCCGAACAATAATGGTAGTAATCTTGGCTGATGTTCCGACACGGGTACTGCATTAGTTTCAAACTACTTAGTTGAAATTCCTTCTCAACGCCATAATTACCGGCATGTGGTGCAATTAAAAATGCGAATGTATGAACAAGTACTATACGTATACATACATGTATATATGCTTGTAATACACCTATCTAAGTGGTGTAGATTATTTAGCGATGGAATGAGGCATTTGCTTATTTTAATAACTTTATAAGGAAATCCCAAATAGAGCAGAAACTCCGTGGATTTATTATTAGCAACAATTAACCATGAACAGTTAAATAGAAATCGACAAAATATTTTTTCTTGAGAAAATTTTCCTCCTTGGTATTGAGATTCGAGTAACTGCTTATTGCTTATTTTAAATATGTAATGGACTTCATCATAACCATCAGCATCATTCCATCAAAAACATTATACTCATAAGCTATTACGTAAATTATGTCAGAAATTTATGAAAGAAAATACACATAGAGCCTTTAAAAAGTAAGTTATGAAAATTTTGTGATCTCCCCAGAAAGGGTTAATAAAAAGTTTTTCAAAACTATTGTAATTAGAAATACCTAAAGGTACAATAAGTAAAAATAAAAGTTAAAAAGCCATCCGTAACTGTACTGTACAGGAAATATTTTCATTTTTGATGAGGCTGAATTCTATGAAAAGGTAATTAGTAATTAATAACAAATATTTCGAATATACAACTAATAAATTTGCAATAAAAGACTTTAATTGTTTAATTGAGCTTTTCCGGTTTCACCGTAGGTATAAATATTTTCATAGAGATGTATAAAATTAACAGCCATAAATTAAAGCTAATACAGTCATAAAGAATGTTTTATAGAAATGCTAGCAGTTATAACGCAATACACGGTTGACTGGAAACTCGAGCTTTATAGCGTTTAAATTTCCAGATTTATAAAGCTCACAGCTACCACAAACTCTTTTTTAATTATGGTAATTATGTTCCTGGTTTTTCCCGATTTGAATAACACTATAAATGCGTTTGATTTACTTTTAATTATTTAATAATGGTAGTTTATATTATTATCACGTACCGGCCTCTTTCATTTTGCTGAATGTGCAAAGTTTTCATGCAAATTTCGATCACGTACGAATCCAAACAACATCTTTAAAAAGTGATTCCATTTTACAATTTTACGGGATAAGAGCAGTGTAAAAAAACAAATAAGTGAAACGTGATGATATCGATATTCCAGACTATCCTCCTATTGATTTTATTGAAATCGTTTAAAAATGTAGTAGATAAAAAGACAAGCACGGTAATAAATATTTTTTTTATTAATTATAGCAAATACATTTTAATTATAATTAGTAACGCTACAAGAATATTTGTATTGTAAATATATCGATGGAGGAAAATATTAATAACGTTTTGCAAACATTAAGGAAGACTACCTTTTCTCGAGTTTCCCGAATCGACATATAAATAATATGTTTACAAAAGGAGTTCAAATATTTGGAAAAACTTAATTGCGAAATTAGGAAAAGCCTTTTAAAAAAGAAAGATGATTTTCTTCTTGAGCAAAATAACATTATTAGTTATTATTATCTTGAGTATATGTAGGCATACAATTTCCAATTTGCCCCTGTTTATGATATTGCTGTATCTTTTAGCCCAAAATTTACCCTTCATTTTAAAATTGATAACGTATGGACGACAACTTTAATTTGTTGCCAGTATTTTCTTATCTTCAGTTTTTTAACTATCATTGTAATTTAATATACATAATAATAAAATTAATGCATTTTTTTAAATAAATGATTCACGTCATGGTGCTAGATAAGGGTGAATTTTACTACTGCATTGTACATCAAGAAGATTATGCAAGAAATACACCTGTAGATTTTCATTTTTTAATCTCTGGGTACTTCAAAGAAAAGAATGCTGCAAGTTGCCTGTCCGTGACATTTTAATTTTAGAAAGGATGAACTTATGTCATTTAACTTTTCCTTTTGAAAGCAGATCCTTCTTAGTAATTTCCTCGAAATAAATTTCCTAGGTTTGATATTTTTTAGTCACAATTTATACAAGGCTTTTCTTAATAGAAAGTCAGGGTCGGCTCAAAGCGAGGTCAGTGCATTCGTCAAAAGCTGGGGTTGCGTTTTGAGAGACCTGGGGTCAACGAAAATTATCAAATTAGAAAACAGCTATTTTGATTAACTTTTTACAGAACGTTGGTATCATAACAGACGAATGGTAGTTTTTTAATAACATCATAGCGATGATTCAGTTTAAAGTCCTCATAATTATCTTGGAATCAGCTGTAGGTAAAAAATCCAGACACTCAAAAAAATGTACTTTTTAGAGAAATTAAATTACGCTATTTGATTACAAAGTTTAAGTACTTTTATTCCCACTTGAAAGAGAATAATAGATGCGAAGAAAATATTACTGTGGTTTTAATTTTTTGAAAGTTTGCCGACGAGATTTGTGAGTGTAGTCAGGCCCCGCAAAATATTTGAACCGGCCCCACAAAAGGTCACGCCGGGCCTGTACAAAGTACCTATGCTACTTCTACAAAACCACAGTCTTGGCCTTTTTGTGTTTTTTAAATTTTGAAACACTAAAATAAACTTACGTCTTCATCGTGATCGAATGCGTTGAACACATCGTAGGGTAGACAGCTGAGGAGATCGATGACAAACCAACTCCTCAGATAGTTCATTCTGATGACCTTTGGATCAGACACGACCTCGCCACCAGGTCCTACGAAGGTGGTGTGGAAATTAAGAACAATATCTATAAAAAATATCACGTCAACAATTGAGTCCACAACCAACAGTGACACGTCTTCCGACGTTTTATTCTTGAACGCGACGTTATAAGGGACCATGATGGCCGTGTAAAAAGTCAAGCACAAAATAATCCAGTCCCATATTGCTTTAAAGGCGCAGTAGTGCAGAAGGATGTGAGGGGGTGTTTTCGGAGCCTCTTGTCGATATTGAGGCATTATATCGGCACTTAAACTCATCATCTGCTGCCGTCGTTTACAATATGATGCACGACAACAAGTAGCGAAACGTAAAACGAAAATTATATGACAAAAAGGAAGAAAAAACGGAGCATCCAAAAGAGCAGCATGAAAAGAAGGTTTCTATTAATAAAATTTCAACAGGCAAAATTAATATACAGACAAAAATTGAACAACATGTACAAATATCAATATAGGTAGGCATATATATTTACTAAGTATATAATTCATTTATTAAAATCGGTTATTCTTATGTGACCGAGGGCAGTTCCTGTTAAGTTCAATAAAATATCACCGATAAAGCGATTGAAGCACGTAACAGCACTTTTCTTTATTGAAATAATTTTTTTATTAAATAGTTCTATATAATAGAAATTTCGATCTTAACTTATGCTCCTCTTTGGTTAGTGTCTTATTAAAATCGTTAAATTCCAGACCACCCTATTCTTTAATCAATAGTCAATTGAAATGATTTACATTTTTTAATATCTAAGTACATATCTATTATTCAAGTCCAATCAATATTTAAAATACAATATCTTCCGGTTGGTTTAAATAAGAAGTAAGAAATCGATGGCAAAAAAAAACCTTTTTAACTTTGTTTTGCTCATAAAACTCAACTGTTCATAAAACTTTTTAAGTTAGGCTTCTTATGGAACAAATCCCCAACAAATTTAACTGGACCAAATTATTTGCGTTAACTTTTACAATTCGTTGTCTAAATTCTATCTCTGATTTAAATTTGTAGCATTTAATTGATGAAAAATAATCTGTCTCGTTCAAATAATCATTATTCATGATGAATCAAAAATATAAATAGTATAATGGCATAATTTTCCCTTGTTCTTTATAAATAACTAAATGAAACAATTATATCGTTGCCCTCCCCTATGTTATATCCTTATATGAAACACCAATTTCTTAGTTCAGAAATCAACGGATGAAAGAATAGGAAATTACTTCAAATAAAAGATATAAATATTAAATAAATTTAGAAAGAATTTAAAGTTAATTTCAGTTTTGTACTTTGAAGATTACAAAACTATACATATATTTGTTCGAAACAGGCTAAGGCTTACAGTAGTTCATGTATTAAACTTGACTCGTAACTGTCGTCTATCCCGGTCGGTGCCTTTTTATTAAATAATAAATTCGCTTGCTGGTTCAAGCAAATTTGAATTCGTAATGCTCACCGTATTTCCCTGTATACTTGTAGTATACATAACTCGCCCACGAGAGAGTAGCTTTCAGTGTAGAAACTTGCGCTAGAGAATTTAGTTAGAACAGCCTTTTAAAGAAGAGAGCTTTGAATGAATAGCTAAAGAAAGTTCTACAGAATTCCTCAATGGAAGTCTAAGGTGTGTTTTATAGAAACTTTAAATAAAAGAAATTTTAGCTTCTACTGATCATACAAACAGCTAAATAAGAATAAAAGATGATAGATGGTATATTCGTTGCAGTGAAGGTTTTCTAAAGAGATTAAGTGAGGTATTGTACCCCTTCGATGTTTATAAATGGTATTGAAATCGGAAATATATTTAACGTAAGAAAGTCAAGAAGAAATATAAATGAGTATACGTTTCGCTAATAAGGTTGTAATATTGATAATATGCACCCCTTTGTGTGAACTACTAAAAGAGTAACTTAAACTGTATGTTGTGTAATATTTCTGAAACTATTGTACTATTAATTCAAACAATTCGAACAAAAGTAAAGTTTGAAAAAGTAAATAAATATATAAAATTTTACACAAACTTCAACTTCTGTAAAAATTTGTTAAATGACTCGCTAACGGCAAAATTTAATTAAACCCTGATGTATTCATTAAAAGCAGAAGCGATTTTATTCAGATGTCGAGTCATGGACGTTTATACGAAACTTTCCGTTATCATCAATTTTGTCAGTTTCGGTATTCGTTAAACCTTTTGGTCCAAATTGCGTTCTGTTTATAGTTTTGTTCACTTTCAGCTTGCCAGTTATTTCTAATTACAACGGAAAACCACAGAATGTCAAATTACGCTCGCTATAATACTTTTTCTTCTAAGTTATCTGAGCCGGTTTGACAAAAGCTTTGTGGTCTGTGTTTAAAAGTCAGAAATATTGCAATATTTCACTATTATATTGAAACGACAGGCACTTACCAAGTTATCATAAAAGAGTTTATATATTTTTTTTTTAAAGAAAGCTGGTCGAAGTGCTACGCAAAAGGTACATAAAGTGGGTATTAAAACTAGATTATGTGGTGAGGAGGGAAATAAAATGCGGAAAAATGTGGGGGTAAGCGCTGAAAAAGGTGGTTAAATATGAAGAGAAATTGGAGAAATTTGAGGAAGGGATATAAAAAGGAAATGTGGTGGAAAAGGGTTCTTAATGTAGGTGGGAAAAAATAAATGTGACGGAGAGAGAAAAAACGCTTGGGAACTTAAAAATTGATTATGTAGAAATGGAGGCGAGGAAAAGGCAAGATGATAGCATATAGGAAGTGGTGAGAGTAAGATGTAAGGAAATAACGAAAGGGGATGATTTAAGGAAAATAGAGGAATACGGTGGGAATGAAGCATTTTTTGTGGAGATTGGCAAGGGGATCTGGTGCCTAGATATTTAGGAGGGAGGAGTATAAGTGTGATAGGTAGATTGCTAGATTTAGAACAGGCAATTAATGCAGAGGGTGTAAATTTTGGTATAAGGAGTAGTGTAGGTTGTGCGATACCTCGGGCATGTATTGAGAGCAGGGGGGTGAGGGAAGAAGGTCGATGGAAGAATGTGTGGAATTGTTGAGTGAGAAAGGAGGTGGGCTGCGCGTATTAAAGGAAGTATTGGGAAGAAGGGAGCGGTGAAAATGAAGTGTCAGAGTTGGGTTTTTAAGGGAAGACTTATTAATGTGTAAAGTCTGTCATATAGAAGAGCGAATTTTATATGGTGATTTTTATGATTTAATAAATTAAATAATGCCTTATATAACAAATAAAACTTAACAACTAATTATAAATAAATCTTAAAACTACTTGCCTAATTAAACTACCAACTAGGGCCGTTGGTAATGGCAGGGACTCTTATCAGGGTATTAGGGTGAGTGATAGCGGTAAACCGCTACACCCCCCTAACCCCTCGGACTCGCTGGCTCGATCCTACTGACTTCTTACTTCCCGTGTTCTTCAAAAACTAATTCTTTTATACTGACCCACATAGTGCTCTTTTACCCCCAAACGGAAATTCGCAAGTTGGTCACGGCACACTTTTGCCGTGCAATCATGTCGCATTTCCGTGTGGCGGTTCCTTGTTGCGTAAAACCATTACGTTGCATTTTCAAATTAGAACAAATGTAATTAATGAAATAAAAAACAATTAAAAAGAAATATAATTTTGGAAAAATATGAACACTATGTGACAAGTCTCTCTGTAAAGAGATCTTGAATATTTATATTGGGGAGTACTGGGAAGGTATTTGCATTGAGGCGGATTTACAGGAAGGTGGAAATGATCTTATTTGTTAATTTTTATGGATACATTTTGTTTTTTTTTCGGACTCCTATAATTATCCTATGTACTTATCAGAATGGGTGGTGATATATGTTGGCTTGTATATAACTTTTTCGTTAATGAAAATATATTCATTCATATTTTACTATTTTAAATCGGTAAATTAAGAATTTTTTTTTAGTTTCTTATTATTCATATGTATTAGTATAAATATTAAATATATCGGGTAAATTTCATTGCGACAAATCGATTTTAATTTCTCCAATATTCAATTTTACTTATAATGTTTTCCTAGTGCCCCTATTTTAGAGAGTTAGAAACGAGAAAAGAAACTAATAAAAAAAGAGTATTGTGTCGGCCGGGAATACGTAGAACTAAATAAATTTTATTTTAGTTCATAACGTATTAAACGACATTATATTCAACAAATAGCAACGAAATAGTTATCGTTTCTGAACCTACGTATGGAAAAAACATATCACCTTAAATCCCCTGTTAAACAAGGGCGAATAATTTATTAGACCATAATAAAGCGTCAAGCAACGCACGTTAACCGTCCCTCTCTTGGTGGATTTTACGATTATAGACTGTCTCCTCCAATCCTATTGCTAATGGGTGCTTTGTAATTGAATAACACCTACCTACATTCTACGTTATAGAATGTTAACGTTTGTCAACTTGCAGTACATAATAATTAAGTTGAGTTGATGTTTTGTTTTCCGTTTTATGCATTCTGTTGACTTTTGTATTTGCGACAGTTTATTACACCTTTCGGAATCTTCAGGTTAATGTACGTTGCATGTCATTACTGCGTTAAGTAAGGGCAGTAACTGCACTTTTAATATGACATAATTTTCAAAATAAACATTAACTGGTTCTGTTGTTATTAAACCACTACGTCGAATCATTTTTCAATGTTGTTTTACTGCACGGAAGCAAAATTTAATGGTATTTGAAGCTTTTTTGTCATTACGAATTGTTTGCAAAGAATATATACGTATACCTATCTACAAAAAAAGGAATCGTTTCCATTTTTGTTTGCTTTGTTTGCTTTGAAATGGAACTTGCCGGGTGCCGGAGATACGTACTATAGTATTCAATCTAATTACGGCGAATCCAGCAAAAATCATTAAATTACTACAACAGCGTGTCGTTTAGTTTGATTCCTTGCTCTTAGTGGATTTTAGAAATGAGGTTTCGGTATCATTTACAACCCCAGAACCGAGAACAAAGGCGAAAATGGAATACAAAAGAAGCGAAGAATGTTATTTCACGAATGATACCATAAAGTGGAGTAATTTTCTATGCCGCAGTGATTTTTCTTTTTCACATAACTCACACCCTAAACTTCCGATTCTATGGTTATCTGGTAAATAATCGAAAATTTATTTTTATTACTTGCTGGATAATAGGGCATTCATGAACTAAGGAAAACGAGTGAAAGTTTTTGATGGTCTATAAATTCACTCTTAAGGTTGCAGTTAATGATAAAATACATAGAAGAAAAAGTAAATTAAAAACTTGAGAAGAAAACGTAGGATCGATTAAATAAAGGAAAAAATGTAATTAGCACCTTGCCCTCGCGTTTATATGAGGACCTTGAACAAGAAGAAAATTATCTAAAATTGGAAGCACACAATACCTACTATGAAGATATTTTTAATAAATGAAATGTGCTTTTACTTGTGTTGTGACATTAAAAATAAATTCTGGATGAATTTCAGAATGTAAATTATTGTGATTTCCTAAAAAAATCATACCCTTCCTAAACTCGGTGGAACAGAACTTTAAAAGTAGTCATAGAAGAAATTTACAGTTAGTTTTTAAAATCCAAAAGATTAAGTGATGTGTATACTGCGTGGACCAGAAAACGAGCCAGAGAGCTTTCTGATCAAAAAAGTTTAAATTTTTCGAACAGATAATGCGAAAACGGTGATCAAATCATAGTATCCCTATTCCCAGCGAATCCACCGCTTAAATTTTACATAGGGAAAATGGGTCGTTCGAACGTATTTCAAAGGTATATTTTTTCTAAATAGTAATTGGAAAGTTATAACGATTTTGTTTTTCAAAATATTTAATTACTACACTACGTTTCAATTTACATAAAAGAAAATTTTATAAATGGTTTATTTATTAGGTAAAATTTAATGAGATATTGTGAATTACAAAATGGCAAAATTGGGTCTGGATAACCGTCAATCAAAAAATTATCTTTAAGTTGTCGATAATATTGTGGTGTATACAATTGCCGAAAAATTGAAATTACACAGCAATTTCTATTTATGTAGGTATATTATGTTGTAAACATCCCCAATCCTACATGTATTCTTATACCGATTGATGCGTAAAAAGGGATGGATAATTAAAATAATAATCTCTTTAAATTCTATATATGTTTAAGAAATAGCAATAGGTATCCAAAGAGGAGCATAATTGTTGTCTTTTCGTTCCAGATGTGTAAAACAATACCATATAAAATTTAAGATTGAACATGTATGAAATAATCAATGAAGACAGAAGCAATCTGCTCTTTATTCGTTTTAATGAATAAAAGAAAATGGAACTCGCAAAAGTATGTGTTGTGACATTGACTCAATTATGAAATACGTTGTTGGAAAAAATAATGTCCAAAAACAGAGACAGTTAGTAAATATAAACCAGTCTCAATTTTTGTTAGAAATGAACATGGAAATAATTTAACTTTAATATCTTCAACCTAACTTATATCACACATTTTGACGTTTCATGTGCATTATTTTGTCTATATAAGTCTAATATCTACTGCCTTTAATAAAAAAAAACTGTACTTCTCAAATATGTATATTGTATAATATATATTTACCGACTATTTTAGTGTTAAAAGCATGATAAAATATTTACCTATTTTCTTTATAGTTGCATATATCTATGGCTTCGTACTAATTCGTAATGAAATAAATTTTGTTGAAATTGAAATTAAACTTGACTCTAAAGTTGTTGATTGATTGATACAGTTAATTGTAATTGTGACCACATACAAACTTAAATTTTATAGGGTATGCATAGGTATTGAAGAGATAGGTAGTCTAATCTACATTGTTGTGGAAATTATGTCATTAAAGTATACTGTGATGATATTAAGGGTTTTGAGTATTTTGTACAAATCCATTTAATGATTGCTCGTTATGTTACATAGCGACTAATGTTATATCGTGAAAATTTTGCAAATGTTCATTTAAAGTAGAACGTAGATATTGATTTATCAATACGTAACATCTACATATTCAATTACGTCGCAATTAGTAAATAAGATAACCGTCATTAGTATTACCGGAATTGATTTAAACATACTAGAAAACGATTTACAATGTTACAACATTCGCAAAGATATTAATTTATATATGAATGTGCGATACTGACTTGAGCCAAATGAGATTGCTTCGTAGTATCCTTGAGATTGGGCAGATGGGATGAAAATTGGGACACCAAAACGGACCGACTTCTCGTCACCGAACGTGCCAGTTTTGCAAATTTCGATAATCCTGCAAAATATGAACATAATAGCCATTAGAAATATGGAAAAATAACAAAAATTAAATTTATTGAGAACAGTGGCGGATTTACCAGCAGGCTGAATAGGCTAGAGCCTAGGGCTTTGCTCAAAAATTTTTTTGTCTTACAGAAATAAAAAAAATTATTATCTTATACACGGAAAAAATGAGGCTTAAAAAATCAACAAAAATTACAATATTTTAGTGCTATACAGTATACTGAATACACTAACGTGTGTACTATATGAAAAATTACTAAACGTTTATTTATAAAATATAATATTGTGATTTTGAATTTTTTAAATATTCCAATAGCGTTTCAGTATTACATCTTACATTTAGTATTTTTACCTATTTTTCAAATTAATTATTACCATAATTTTTTCTTTAGGTCCACCCACACTATTCAATTAATGTGTAATATGTTTCACCACTTAAATATATCCATTCGAAGAGAAATGGGATCCGAAAAAAATTGCTTAAAAATAACAATAACAAATATTATATATATATATGTGGAAAATTACTACTTTTCTATTGATATTTCTGATTATATTAACAACCTGTTTGAGTGTAGAATGAAATTTACACGTAATAAATTGCATATTGTTGCACAGAATTTCATAAATATTATAGATTTCTTAGAATGATGATAATTAAAAAAAAAAAACAATAATGATAATATTGTAATGAATAAAAGCTGTAAATATCCATTCAACGAAAGTTCTTCTTAACATTCTTACATTTTTAATCCTAATGAATTCGTATCAATATTTGTTGATTAGTCCTATAAAAATATAATACAATCATAAAGTTGCAATTTCATTGTCAAAAAATTGATTGTAAATTAGGGTATAGAATTGCAGGTGTCAGTAGGGGCGGCAAATTTTGAATAGCCTACGGGCGGCAAATGCGTAAATCCGCCACTGATTTAGGATGACAACAGATACATATAAAATGCTCTCTGCAGGGTACGAAATTAGTAATTGAATAAGAAAATGACTTTAAAATACATAATTGAAAAATATAAAGAAGCAGTGTGTCATCGTTTTAAATGTAGCAATTAGATTAAGCAAACTAAACCGGCACCAGCGAAATATGCTAAATTAAAACTCATGTAACTTTGCATACTTCTGTTTTTCGGTAGTGTACGGAAATTTAATTTAACTTAATTAAAATTAATCAAATAAATTAATTATTATTAATTTCAATTGGTTTAGCGCGAATAATAAGGACATATCTAGTTTAGCGTCTCGTTTATTCAAAGGCAACTGCTAGGTTAATTTCGAAAAATTACCTTACTAAATACGTAGAATTTCCTTTAGGTAAATTACAATCTCCAGTTTTGTCTAAAAGCGAAATAGCCTAATGCTAAAAAGGTCACTTTAATTGAAATACATTTAGGGAGATAGTGATGACATAAAGACTATTTTAAATTTAAGAAAAGGCGTTTTTTTTTTAATTGATAAGTATAATAATGTGGCGATAAACGCACTTTTTGTATATATTTTGTATATTTTATTTCAAATTAATTTTTCTTATTGTATTTGTAAATATCATTTTTAATGTATTCTTCTTCTTATCTTGTGCATGCCTTTGTTTCATTTCTTTTGTTCCACTATCGCTATTACTACTTTTACGTAAAATTTCTCACTTACCTGTACCTGCATGCACCCCTTACTAATAGCTGGTTTTACCCTTAATTGCTTTCTTTTGAATTCTGTACTTTCCTATCTATTCAATTCTACGTATTTAAACAACTAGTCTTATCATCCTTACTCTCAGTACTTTTCTTTCTATCACATCTATTTTACTAACAACCCTTTTGTATAAATACCCCTTAAATTTCGCTCCAGCATTAGTAAGTTGCCTACATTGTTTATGTTTATTTTGTTGTCTTTGTTATTATTGTTGTGATTGAAATTTTGTTACTTGTTTTTCTATCTTTCTTGCAACTTTCATCTTTGTTATTGAATATATCTTCATTTCATGTTTTATTCATTTCTGTACATAAATTGTTATTTTTTATTGTTGGTGTTTTCTTTTATTTCTTAATATTTTTATTAATATTAACTTTGAAGACGCTAAATTAATAATGAAGATGATTCTTACTTAGATTATTTCTGGTTTGTTTCTTTCTATGAAATGATATAAATGTTTACAAAAAATAAACTTTCGCTATATATACGAAATTCTATTTGGAATTAAATGAAAACACGCAAATCAAGTAAACGGTGACTATGTAATTAATTATTATTTATTTTAATAAAAACATATTTAAAAGAAATATCACATGCAATAGAACTATGGTTATAATTCAAATTAAACAGTACCTATAAGTTGCTTTTATGTTTATGTCGATTCGAACAAAACTATAAAAATAATGATAATACTTTTTAGTTGTTGTTTTTTTAATGTATTTTTACATCCACGAACGGTGTAATCATTTAAATAGGTTGAGTGAAAACGATGCAAATTTATTCCATGAATTTTAACCACTTTTCAGTACATTGAAATGTATCCACTTCCTTTTTATTTATTTAAGATCTACCCCATCTTTACACATATGTTGCCAAACATGATTTTTTTATTTGTTATAATAACACAAATATATAAATTTTAATCAAAAGCTTTTAATTGTAAGTAAATCTTAATTTAAAGAATTGTTTATTGCTGTTATTTTCTCAAGAGAAAATCGGGTCGCTAAATAATATATAGGGGATGGATGCTCGTAGTAACGACCAGAATGCGGTAACTAGATCGTTTTTATTACTAAAAGAGCTACATTTATTCTGTAAACTATCAGTAACAGACAGAAGAAAAAAATACTGACCTCCTTTTGCGTCGTCCGTTTCTATTGGCTGTTTTAATGCAGTTATATCCCGGAACGTTAAAAGGAAGAGCACCACAATATCCCTTTCGTTCTTGATAGGTGATATTTGTAGCAAAAGCCATAATGGTGTTTCTATAAAAAAGGATGGTAATTAGGAATCTGTAATGTATTACTTTTTGGTGATGGCCATGGTCGGTATTTTTGATTATATGGGCGTATTATTTTTTCCAAATTATACTGATAGCACATTAAAGTCAGAAATCGCTACATGATCAGTTTTCCAAATGGATTTTAGATTCACTAAAAATATTTCATAAAGAGGAAACTTCCTTCGTCGCTACAAACTACACCCCTCGCTTCTTTGAATGGTGTTTTTGGATGTATTAGGTTATTCAAAAATATAAAAATAATAATAAATAAAAATTCTGAAAAGACCCATGATAATGGGAAAATGTCTGATTATGGAGAACATGTTATAAAAGCTATGAAAAGTAGAATGTAAGCAATTTTACGTAGATATGAAGTAAAGATGGTTTCTCCCTGTAATTTCATTCATAAACAACGGGGGTGTAGTCCTTACGGATCAAGGATAGTTCACTTATTTCGTATTAAAGATTAGCAACGTTGACGCCCTGAGAAATATTCAATAAGGAGTATGGGGACCAAGATATTTTTATGGATAGATCAGTTGCTGAAGATCAATTATATTGAAAATATTTGTACAATATAAATCATATATTGTTTAGACATGCATCTTAAATAAAAAAAATATAAGATGTAGATACAGGAAACAAGAAAACTTTTAATAAAAACAAAATTGATATTGTATAGTTTAGGTACCTATGTAAGTTTTGGATATTTAAGAAATCAATGTGTTCCTGGATGAACAAAGGACTCGATGCAGCGGCCCCTTGCTAGTGGACTTTTTAAGAATTGCTCACAATACTCCTCATTGTATTTTAAATTAAAAAAAAATTAATAAATTTACAAGACTTATGCAAGTATAATATGATTAAATAAAAGCTGTTCAGTTTCACAGCCTCGCTGACGTTCTAAAGAACAATATATGTAATACATAGAATTGTTACTGTTATTTATTTCAAAATTTGAAAACCATAACACGTCCAATTTTTAGAAATTTTTATCTACTCAAGAAAGTTGCATTGTTAAGCAGTAAAAGGGTTCCTTTCTACCCGCATAAACAGGGCGCTATAAGTAGGTGCAGTCCTCTAAAGTTACGTTTCAAGAAACTTATACTTACGTAAATATGAATAAGAAAGGTTGTACTAAATATTTTAAATAATAAATACATGGTTGGGTACGTACTTCAATAATGAAAATTGAACTAATACCTAATGATCTACTGGTGTAGGTATATACAAATTGTTTACATATTTCTACCGCCTACTTCTATTTCATTCTGATGGGAAATGAGTCTGTAAAAGGATTGACTGAAATTTTATTGTTTATGCGGTAGTCACACATATATCTTATACAATTATATGGTGTACCTAAAGGCGCTATTGCCTTTTATTCCATTTTTTGTAGTAAATCCCACAAGAATACTAAACTGTTGAGATGACACAATGCCACATGAATTATAAAATGCATATAAGTAATTTACACAAGGCGGATTTTAAATTTTGAGTATTTGGCTACCAACGAGAGCGGGGTTGTCTCTGCCAACCCCGAAGTCTAAGTTCATGAGATTTTGAAATACCCCTAGCATCTTTAATAAAGACAATAAGTTTCCTTAATCTTTTCATTTTCACCCCCCGCAAGGTTAAGGCTCGTGAAATTATGAAATACGTCGTTCATTATTTTAATTAATCGACGAAATCCGTAAATAATTCAAATAATTAATTTATAATACAAGGAATGTGTTATGGCATCCGTAATAGGTATACAGGGTTTTTCAAGTTGATGGGCTATTAGAAGTATATGAATTAGTAGAAGGAATTCAATTCTGAAACTTGGGCTCATTTGGTTATTGTTTATGCCGCTTCTTTTAAAAATATTTTCAAGTTCGATTTACATCCGGTTATACCGGAAGTCGATACCAACTTTGTTATTTTAAATGGAATGGTATATTTTTTACGCTGAATTCTAATAAAACGTGTAATTCTAAGGTAAGTTTGATAACCAACTTGTACACCTATGACGATCGGTTTCTAAGTTAATTTATAGAAAAAAAATCGCTACCGCAACCCAAATTATAAAAAATCATAACTTCCACAAAATACGACTTAGAGTGTTGAAATTTTTACTAGTAATAGCTGAATATTAGTGCTAACGCCTTGACAAAATTGAATTAAATAATTTATACAGGGCGTTCAAAATAAAATTCTAAAATTGAAAAACTTCAAACACGAATTACTTCGTTTTTTCAAATGGCACCTACTATTTTTTATTTTTTCAATCGATTCCTTTTTTTATCCTCTTTCGATCTATATGGATACTTCCTATTTTATATAATAATTAAAAATTATAACCGGATGTAAATCGAACTTGAAATTATTTTTAAAAGAAGCGGCATAAACAATAACCAAATGAGCCCAAGTTTCAGAATTTAATTCCTTCTACTAATTCATATACTTCTAATAGCCCATCAACTTGAAAAACCCTGTATACGTGTATCCTAACATGTGGGTAGCGAATTAACTTCAGTAAAAGACGAAGCCATTAAAAAGCTTATTGATTTTCGATTTTTGTGCAGTCATAAATTTTAATGAATGCTAATGAAATCAATCTCTAGTTTAGTGGACCAAATTTGCCTAAACGTGAAAAACGCCCGGACATATTTTCCTAGCTGGCGTTACAAATAATGCCAAAAGGGGAATTAGGGGTTTATTTATAGAAGTTTAATTTGTAAGCGTAATTATTCAGGCAGAATAAACTAAATTCTCATTTGAAGTTATTAATAATTGTTTAACCAATCATATATCAAAAAAGTACTCCAGTTTTTGCCGTCATGAAAATTATTCTATTTACGTATTACAAATAAGAAAAAGACTAACCGAAAGAGTTGTTTTTGAAAGCAAAAATTAAATTTAATGGCAGCTGAACAGAGAAAGTAGCAAACAACTTTATAAAAGTAAGGTTTCTCTTAAAGTCTGAGCAGCCTTTGAAAGTCTGACATTGTTAACAAGTCCCGGTTAATAATTTTTAAATTCAACTACGCCAAGTCAAGAACTCTTCTACAAAACATACATTGTTAAGTAAAAGTTCGCTTCAAAAATCTTGGCAGTACGTAAATTCTTTTAACTGAGTATGTAATTATTTAGGGTAAAGTTATTGTCGTTGAAAAATTCGAATTTTATTAACACTAACTTCACAACATGATTACTATGATTCTACGATTAACTAAAATTATTGTTATGTGAACTTGACCTATAAAGTAAACCAAGAACAAAAATTGAATAAAGTTTATTCATGCAACGTTTTTTTACCAAGAGAGAGGTACACTACTATTTTGAAATTATTTTAAGTTTATTTTTATGTGTTTAGAATTAAGAATTATCTTGAACTATTTAGATCTGATTATAAGTACTCTATTTATGAGACCTTAATCATTTTCTTCAACACGATATAAAGACAAATAAAAAACAAAGGGAGTGGAATGACTGGGAAATCTTTTCTCACAATAAATTACCCTTTATTAAATTCAAAGTTTAATTGATTTAGTCTGCAGCGGCACGTAGAATGATTAATTATTTCGAATTCAGTTCCCGGCTTTGCAGATATCGTATAAAACAACAACTACGCGAAACAGCATTTCCTGAAATTCCTTGAAATTCCTATCGACAGGGGTCCAAATACAATCTTTGTTTAAATTTTTTTGAAGGAGTTTGATTCTTTGACAGTTTTAGTGTTTAAGACAAACCTTGTTGCTTTATTTAATTAGATCTTACTTTTCTTAACCAAGAGGTCAATTTTTGAGAAATTTTTCTAATTTTTCTGGAAGCCATTTGGGTAAATTAATTTTATTTATATTGCTTTTAAACGTTTCAAGAACAAACTAATTATGAAACACTGTTGGGTCTTTTGTATAATTCAAAGTATTAGTTCCTTTTAAATACTATTGTAATTAAATTTAGGAAGATTTTGATTTAAGAACACATTTTTGTAAATGCCTTATAGTTATTTGAATAAAGTTGATTTCTTTTTTTCTCTTCAAGGGAATCTCTTTAATCAGGAGCTTCTCACAGTCAAAGGCTCCTATTGCCATTGTTGTCGAGAGCCCTATGGTGGTTCTGGCCGTGTCTGTTTAACGTCATAAAAGGGTAAAAACAATCCGGTATCGGAAATTCGATTCACCTTTCAACTTGTTCGTTTGCAATGCGTTATTTGAACAACTTTGTCACTTTCAAACTTCTTGCAACTTTTCAAAATCACCTTATGTCTTCGAAGAGTTAAATTTACGTGATAAATCGTTTTGCTCTACAGAATAGTTGCCATCTTCGTTTTTTGAAAGCATAAATCGTAACTCGTATTGTGGCGGCGTGACAAATTGCGGAAGTAATCTAAAAGGGGCTTACGACGCGGTTGAAGGAACAAAATCGATATTTCTAAAATTTCACTTTCATTAAACAAACGATAAAATCAGAATTTTCGTCTTCAACGGAACGGTATTCGAAAGGATAAGAAGGTGAAAACTGTAGTAGAGATCATGAGTAACGTGAGATTACCCTTAAATTTGATAACCACTCCCATAAAACTAGCCCCGAACAAATTCACAAGATTTTTAATTATTTTAAATGGATCCATTAATTTTTCATGAAAATTTCTGCTTAATTAAAGGTTTTTCTAACACCTACATGAAATTATTAATTTTGTCACGTAATTTGAAATGTTTTTCAAATTTAATTACAAATATTTAAGATATTCATTTGTTTTTAATATTTTTATCACATTTTTGAAAACAAATCCTTTTTGATTTTGAGAAAAGGATGGAACATAGGAGAAATTATAAAAACGTCATCAATCTATTATGTTTTGTGTTAACTTAAACTCTAATTAGTAGTGGTTTAAGAAAAGTAATTCGTGATGGATGGATGGTAATAATTTTATTTGATAGTTTATTCCGATCACAGCGATTACAACTATGCAAATAAAAAATGAAATGGATTGATATTATGATTTTAATATCAATATTTTTCCCAAATTCATTGTGTATGGTCGTAAAAATAAAACCATTAACTCCGTAATGTACATTATTATTTTCACTAAAATTAAGTGGCTGGTGTTTGGTCACGATTGATATAGTGCTTTTTAATGGAAAAAGACGTGAACAAAGCTATTTTTCCAGGCCTTTATTTTGAATCTTTTTCCCTTTTATTGCGACCCTGTTTCATCAAGCTATTGATCCTTTGCTGTCAACGTATACAGCAGTTTACCCCAATTGGCATTTTTATGATATCGTTCTATTAAAAAAAAAAGCGTTAAGCCTATGATTTTTGAAGAAAATTCTCTTTTACCCTATTCAATTGGAATTAACGATCTATTTAACATTTACGTATGTAGTTGTTTGAAAGCAAACGAGATGATATAAACAACCCAACGAAAACAAATGGTAATAATTAAATGAAAAGGCTACTGGTAGATTTCTGGAAAATTTTCAAATTAAATCAATTTTTAATGAAACAAATGTATTTTTCTTTTTGAAATAAAAATGTCATTCATAATATAGTTTTATCTATTATTTATTCTTATGGAGTTTTTCTAAGAGAAACGTACATACCAGAAGGATTCAAGAGAACCCTATTAAGACGTAATAATGTCAACCTAAACTTCACACAATATGTAAATTCTTGGCCCAAATGCTAAAAACGTTTTATTTTTGAAATATAAAAGTATGTATTTTCCCTTCGTTTTTGGAACAGGACAAAATTTTCTTACTTCCACATAATATCATTAAGGTCTTACAATGAAGTTGAAAATAATGTAACAAAAATTAATTCTTTACTAATCTGTCATAATGATCGCTTAGCAGCAGCTTTAATAAGCCATTTATCTTCTCTTGTAAAATCTGACATCTTTGCAATATTTTCTCGCGATTTTTTTAAATCTGTTGGCTTTGTTAATTAAGCTTTTATTGTGATAAATTATGCTTCAACAGCTGTGTGGCTACAGTTTTTAATCCCAAACTACCCTTTATTTTGAACCATGCTTGATTTTATACTACATTGTAAATAATGAGCCGACTTTAGAAATTTCCATCAGTTATTTCCACTTCAAACACTCAAAAGAAGAATCCTTTAATATTCTCACGCATTTGTAAAACGATTTGTAAAACTGCAACCAAGTAATTTGGTATATACCGATTGTTTAAAATATTCAACTTTACCCTTTTGCATACTTCTACAAAAGTAATGATTGTTGATGTGTTACATACACGATAGGCCGAAACAAGATATTTATTAACGTTCTAAAAAACAGTTCAATAAAGAACTACACGTTCAACGGTTTTTATCGGATGAATAGTTCAGTGAGTTAGTAAACATGATAAAACCGCAAAATGCTATCTATTATATAGAGGGCTCAATTTAGAAAACAGTGCAAATGTGTACCCCTTCTGGTTTTTTAATATTTCTTTATTTTTAGCTCAAAAGGTAAAAATAGGCAGAGTCAAATAAATTGAGCTTTCTTGTAGTGAATCCGATTTTATTCGAAACATATACATAAAGAAACATAAAAAAGTAATTTTTATTATTGTTTAGATTCTTTTTAAACGATATCATCAGCAATTAAAAATAAAACGTGTTTATATCTTTTTTATTCTTAAAATCCTTATGAAATCTGTAATAATTGATGAGTTTAATAAACGCTTTAGTTTAATTATAATTTTAAGGTCTAAAAAAATTAAAATATCATTGTAACCACTCCAAAGCGCTAGGGAGCTTGCCCTACCTACCTGATTATATTTAAATAAAAGTACACAAATACAAATAAAAATTATAGGTCAAATTACTGCTCCGAAATTTTGTACTTAAAATACTTGAAAACAGGAGTATTGTTGCTGCTGTCATAATAACTTTTTATTTATTTGTTACAGATTTTTCTTCTGAGCTGATCAATCAACATCAAACCTGAATAACCACAAATAACGAGTAAGTCAATTAAACGCTTTGTTTATCTTTGGCATGTTTAACTTTTCTCTCTCTTATCCGTACCTTATTAAATGCAATTTCTCAAATAGAAAAATACATGACACTGGTAATAATACATTATGATGTTGTTTACCATATGTTGTTTATTGCTATATATAAATATTTACAAACGAAAGGAAGAAGTTCGCAAATTGTTTAACTATCATCAGTTGTGGTAAACCATGTACCAAAATAGTTTCCTTCATACGAATTCTACTAATGTTATTTCAACCGAATTAATTTTGGATTATTTATATATATAGTTGAAATAAAACTTTCAGAAGTTGATGATAATTTAAGTGTATGTTATTGGTATATTTTATGATGGGCAATGGGCATTCTTCAAAATTTGCCCGCTAACACTGTAATTGCATAAACAACCCGCAACCACTCATAAATTACGTAATATTTTGTTATATCTATGCTATAAATAATTTTTCGGTAAATGTACTGTTATACCTTAGTCCTGGAGGATTTAGTTTTTTGTCTTCGATCGATAGCTGATTCCTAAATATTGTATCCTTTTGAAATAAAAGAAATTGAATCTAAAATTTAGGTATAACAATAATTTGCAATAGTTTCCCCATTCAGTCTTCTAAAATATGTATACAATAAAAACCTGTCAACGAAAAGAAAATGTATAAGAGGCACGCAAAGCGCATTGTGACGCAGATTTGTTAATGATTCTGAAATGGGTCAATTTTGCAGCTACTGCCGTAACGATAATATGGAGCGATGTAAGGGTGTTTGTGTGTAGTTTACATTATCACGTAAAATATCATAAAACCAGGCAACAATAAAAATTCTTGTAAAACGTATGCAGTCACATGCATATTCATAGAGAAAAAGTGAAAAAAGTAAGGGCGTTTTCATATTAGGCGGTCACGTCATCCACTTGACGTGTTAATTGTAATATTAAACATTTTGGTATTAAACAAACTTCAATTCCCCATTTATAGAGTCGTCCTTCATAAACAATTTCATTTACGTCTATATAACAAGGTGTTCTCTAAAACTGGAGGGTGACCCATCAAAGTAGCGAATAAGGGTTATAAACTTAAATCGTCAGCCTTAATCGCCCTTTACATAGCAAAGCTGACAAAACTAACTGTACAAATTTTATAAATAAAAAACAACACAATTGATAATTTGTTCGGATGTTCCGGTTTTTTGTGTAATCTGAAAACGCCCTTATATGTAGGTATATAATAAAGCCGATCATTAACGAGAAAAACATTCTGGAAAAAAAAATTTTAATGGTACATATAAGGGATGAACGATTGTTTGAAGAAATACGTTTTAGATACTGTTATTGTATCTACATAATATAGGTTTATTGATCTACTAATACCTACACTAAAATCAATTTTTTTACGTTCTTTTTTTATTTCCAAATCTGCTTTACAGTGGAGATCGATCGGTTTTTTACATTGCACAAATATTACATTACATCATTGCCTCTTTAACTACCTAATGCAAATATATAACACTAAATTGGTAGCATGGTCATAAAAAGGTAGTAAAGTAATACATTGGTAGCGATAAGAGAAAGCAAGTGACGGTGAGTAATATAGGTAAGCAATAGAGAACCGAGGCTACGTACCTTTAGGAGAACCTGAGAACATAAAACAAATACTGCATTACTTAATCAATTTCTAGTTATTGATTAGAAAAATTTGCTACATTATTTTGACTAACTGTTTAACAAATCCTGTTTTCATCATGATTCTAAATAAAATAACATATTTCGAAATATAAAATATTACTCTGAATTGGTGTACCTTAGAGTAAAATCTATACCTACTACTTATAAATATTGATAAGGAAATTACGTGAAAATAGTTTGTAACAGGCTAAATTTTTATAAATAACACGTTGACATTGATGTTCTACAAGTACTTATACCTATATGTTAAGGCCAAATCGGCTAAAAAATAAAGTAATTTTGCCTAGGTCAATCTGATTTATCTGAAGAATTATAACTTGATAGGTCAAGTCCAAATTGGTTTGTCCTGAATCTGTTACCTACCAAAATCGATTCATAATACAATATTATACAGTCGAACTTCAATAACTCGAATCACCATGTTACGTAAAAAATCTTCGAAATATTGAATAACGATACATATACGTAGGTATGTATCTACTTAATTTTTGTAAACGACCATTTGTATATATATATTTGTTGCATGTCACAAATAAATAGATAGATGGACAAATACATGTAATAATGTTTTTCGGTGTACCATTTTCCATTTCTTTATAAGATTTAATTTTTGGTCAAAAGACAACGTTTTTAAATAAATTTTTGATGAAATAATCATAGAAACTGAACTGCACGTATATCAAGCTAGCACGACAAAGTTATTTTTCCGATTTCTAACTTGCACTCTAATTTGTCGCTAATTTGTTACCAAATCCAAAAATTTGTCGCTCGCGCCGTTTAGCCATAATCAGCTGTAGTGCTAGCTTGATATCAAGCTAGCACTACACATAGCGTATCTCGAAAACGAAATGTCGTAGGATATTACAGTAAAGGCCATAATTTGTCGCTAATTTGTCGCTGAAAGATGACACATTCAACTAATTCGTCGCTAGTCTTATCTCCAGCTGATAAACTGACACTGCATATGACATATTTCAAAGTAGAAATATAGAAGAAACATACTGTAAAGACCAAAATTTGCAGCAGTTTTTCTCTTATCAGTTGAAGATAAGACTAGCGACAAATTCGTTGAATGTGTCATCTTTCAGCGACAAATTAGCGACAAATTATGGCCTTTACTGTAATATCCTACGACATTTCGTTTTCGAGATACGCTATGTGTAGTGCTAGCTTAATATCATCAAATTTTTGGATTTGGTAACAAATTAGCGACAAATTATAGTGCAATTCAGAAATCGGAAAAATAACTTTGTCGTGGTAGCTTGATATACGTCTAAACTGCCTTATTACTTGCATAGTACGGCTATTAAAAAGAGACGTTAAAATAATTGTACATTATAAAGGGATTTCCTCAGAAACATTGATTTATCGAAGTTGGCGTCAAATATTATCTTCAAGTTATCGAGATATTCAAGTAATTCAGTTCAGATAAGTTTATTCAATTCTGGATAACCTAAACCAACCATAACTTAGCCTTCAATATGGGCATTTTGAAATTAGCGAAATATCTATTGTTTTTCAGTTAAATAAAGCACCAACTAAACTTTTCCAAATTTTTATCGATTCACGACTGTAGCTTTTTTAAATGGGTACTACCTAAGTTTACATAAAATCCTGGTGCGTATAACTAAAGGAGTGGGAGTTTATATTGGAACAAATTCATCTATGGTGAATTGCTTAAATCTAATTTATCCTACGGTAACAAATCTGAATTATAATTTTTAATTTTATTAATTTCTAGTGATTGTAATATATTAATTTTGAACTTTTAGTTGTTATGTTTGTAGTATGTATCACCCTATCAGGTAATTAACCATAATAAAATAAAACGCAATTAAAACAATACAACTTTAATTATAACTGGACTTAGCGAGAAGATTAGGTGTAGAATGTAGAAAGATCAGATCGGAAGTCTCGTTTCTTTTGGAAACAAAATATTATGAAAACTATTAAGGAGGAGCTAGAAGTATTTTGATTATAGAAGGGAGCCAATCAGAAAGAAATAAAATTTGAACAGAATACTTACAAGAACTTGTAGGAAAGTTTAAAGACCCTCAGATACCAAATGAACCCAACATTAAAGTGCAATTTAGAAAAGGAATAGTGACCATAGACGTCATGCTGTTAGTAAGCGAAATTCGAATATTAGAGGATTATAGGAGCGTACCAGTAATAAAGTAATTTAGACAGAGTACAATAGAAGGGTACACAAGAATTCGAGTTGAAGTATTTGAAAAGATTGTTTAAATAGAGGTAGTAAACTAAGATAATAGAATAGTATTTACAATAGGTAGAAATATTTGCAATTACACTTATACCAACGGTTTTACAAACAACTATGACTAACGTTACCTACAAAAATGATATTTAATATAAATGAATATGAAAGTATTAATGCAAATTAGCTTAAGTAATATATATATATATATAGCAAACACGTGTGGCAAGTGGAAAAATGCCGCCACAAACTCTTGCATAAAACGTATAAAATTTTATAACAGTAAATAATTTGCATAATTGGAATGTTATTATGTATTTTTGTTAAAACTTTAACATGTTCAACCATCCTCGTTTTGACCAATACAGGAACCACAATTTTATTTATAATCACCAGATTGTTTTATTTTTCGAGTTTATCCTTATTATTCAGTTTAAAAATTATATTTTGTTATCTTTAACTGACGATATTCCAGTACTTAATAATAAACAAACCGTAAGTTTTCCAAATTTTACACTTTTTTGTACGCGTTCAAAATTAAATGTTTTAGAATCATATAATGTATAATTCAGACTTGTTATTTAATGATCAATTTGATTTAAGCAATTCACTACTATTAAATTTTTTCAACTATAAACGTTCACTTGTGTAATTTAATTTAAATTACATATAAGCAGGTACAGTGTAGCAAACTATAGTCGTAAAAAGTTTAGTTGGTGTTTTATTTTATTAAAAGATGGATATCGACTTTCACCATGTAACGGCCAGCTGAAATCTACTTAGATATCTATGGGTCGGATTGAGTTAGGTAGACATGGGTTAGGTGAGGCTTCCCGGAACTGAAATACTTATTAAAAATTAAAACTATTTTGGCCCAGGCACAAGTATTATAGTTTATTTCAGATTTGGTTGGTAATATTTCAGAATATACCTGTTTGGACAACACCATCGGTTCTAAGTCATAATCATATATGTTATCAATTGCTACGTCTTTATTATTGTAATGTGACATCTACTCCAAAAAATTCGAATATGAAAAGGTTATGTAAATTTTGAAAAAACATTATTGTATATCCTCCAGGCTCTCTGTTAAAGAATTTGCTAAATACTCAAGGTTCAAAAATAAATAAACAGCATTTGATGTAAGTACTTATGCAGTTTTTATCATCTACTCTTTTGCATATGCAGATTTTCGCTTTTGATTTTTACCTTTAAGCATCAAAGATGTTTCACTGATCGGATTTAATTTTCCATCTTGTCTGTTGACCTCATCTACATAAATTTAAAAATAATAACATTAAACAGAGTTCCTACAGGCTTACACTTCTCCATTAATTTGTCAGCTATTTAATACTCATAATAAGTTTTTATGAGTAAGGATACAGAAAAGGAAATAAATAACAAGATTAAATAATAGTTTTGATCAAAGTAATTCTCTTACTTCATTTTACGTTTAGGACTTATGTTTACTTTTCGCTAACAATAAGTAAAAGAAATAAGAGTAAAATATAAAGTTGAAAAAATAGCAAGGGAATAAGTAATAAAGTGAAAATAATCAACTTTAATTACGAAGTGTTAAACGTAAAAGTATGCAATTTTAATCTGCAGTATTGCTACGTTGAGATAAGCAAAATTCATTCTTTCCATTATGAGCCGTGACAACACCGAGATTACTATTAAAGCTTTTCTATTTGCTTATAGATTATTGAATGTAGTAAGTACTTATGAAGAGAGAAAAAATGAGTATACTCACTGTTCTTCTTGTACAATAAAATTTCGAATTGATCACAGAGTTGACTTTCTAAGCACACGTCGATTCTGTTGATGGTCTCTTTGTCGGTCAGTTCCCCGAACATAAATGAACATCGGCAGGATTTTTGCATTACTTCTGCCCGATTGTAGCCTGAAATCTTGCAAAAGGATTCGTTGCAATAGACGATAGGATAATCCACTATTTGTGCGTTTGCCAGCAGAAAACTACTATCCGCTGAAAAAAAATAATAAATGTTAATTACAAAGTAGAGCCTACACATCCAACGATAATCAATGTGTTCTAGATATGTTGGTTAGTGAAATGGGAAATCTAGATACTTATAGTAAGACATGTGAGTAGTAATAAAGAGGAAAGAAAATTAGCTTTTAGAGAGTGGTCCCCAAAGGTTGCGGTTTTCTTAGTCAAATGTCCTTGTAGTATAAGAAAACATTTAAATGTATAAACCACAAACATCAGTTACTTTATTAATTAAAGTTAAAACGATTGAGAGCACTGTGAGAAATAGTATGGAAGCAAAATCGATAAACCACTACTAAGTGACTCTATGGCGCCAAACTTGAATCTCATTAAACTCTGAAACATTTAAAAGCCATTTTCCTTTCTTCTTTATTATTTCAAAATGTTTCACAAAATTAAAACACAAGAATCGATATCTTTTATTGAATGTGACTAGTAAGTACTTAATACACTATAACAAATAGTGTTGCACAAAGGTTGGTCCAGCCTGAGCGACAAGACAAAAATTTAGTAGATGAGACTAAAATATCCTCAAAATTTGAATTCTAAAAAGAGACGTAGTATAATATTTAATTTAGTCAGTTCTGTGCAATAATACCCTTAGGCTGGACTCTGCCAAACAAAGTTATAGTAAATATTGCTGAATTAAATAGTATTTTTAAGTAAGTTATTTATTTTTACTTCAAATAGTATCAAACCTTTTGTTGTCCCTAATTACAAAATACTTGGAAATTGTGAAAAAATAGTGAAAATGTTCGCTTCCCTAACAATATTTAAAATAAAAATTCATGGGGAGACCAAAACTGTTAAAAAATTTAAAAAGAATTCATAAATGTGACAAATAAACGACAAAAAAAATATTTTTGATTCAAAAGTAGTTGAAAAAAAAAATTGAGTAAGTCAGTAAGTGCTTGTATTTTTTAACCCCAGTTATGATGGCCTAGGCCCCAGTAAAGTGTAAAAATACTAATTTAAATAAAATTTTAGCCTCACTATTTTTCTGGTTTTCTTATCATCCTTAAAGCAGACTTTAATATGTAATATCAAAAATCAAACGAGTTGTAAACTCAATTGTGATCTATTGAATTTGCATAGGTATTGTAATTTTTAACCCTCCAGATGTGCTTGCCTTCTGACGTAAAACCTTATGTTAGTCAAGTTTCCTTTAACTCCTTAAAATTTAAATCAGAAGGTGTCGTAATACTATTACCGAAAAAAATTGCCGACAGCATAATATTTCGGCACATTGGAATAATTATATTAGTAAGTCAATGTTATAATTGTTAATAATTATGCGGACAATTCAAAATTGTTCAACTTTTATAAGTCGTAGAAACTGTACAGAATTTATAAAATAAATAGGCCTATACATTAAATGAAATCGTTATCTTTCTTAGTTACACAACAAAACATATAAAATATTTATTTAAGATTTTCAACCACATTTTCCAAAATTTGGTTTTCTAAGACCTTTAACAATATTAAAATTCTAATCAAATGGTAAAAATCAGACGACGTGAAAAATAAAAAATCTACAGAATAGTAACCTTCGTGACTAGACAACAATCGCATTTTAGTTGTAGGCGTATGATTTGGCGATATTATTATGGTCAAGGATAAATTTTTAGCGTGTATACGCTACCAGCTTTAACGATTACCTTCATGACAATGAAAACTCTTTCACGGAATCACGTAATTACAGTTTTCTTTTATAGAAAATTCGCTTTTTCAC
Organism: Agrilus mali; assembly: GCA_029378335.1. Taxonomy (NCBI): domain Eukaryota; kingdom Metazoa; phylum Arthropoda; class Insecta; order Coleoptera; family Buprestidae; genus Agrilus; species Agrilus mali. Next base: position 21,008,552 of record CM055657.1, read on the forward strand.
TAACTTCTTTTTTTTACCTACAGAAGTAGGTATACTTTAATAGAACAAAGTTTGAATAAGTTTTTATGCATGACAAACAACAATAAATTTTGTACCATAAAAAAAAAAGATGTTTAAGATTTAACATATTTTTCATTTATTAACTGTAACATAGCTCCAAGATTAGTGTATATATGGGTTAGGTTGTCAGAACTTTAATCACTGTTTCCGAGTAGTTATTAAAAGAATAGTAGACAAAAAAACAGAATAGCGAATTTCGAATCCTATAATATTTTTCTTGCATAAAATGAAATCATCGGATTTTAGTGAAATTTTGTAGGATATGATGGGACCTCCTTCTTCTTCCTCAAGGAAAATTTACTCTACTCAGCTTTTAATAAATAGAAGTAAAGGAAATTAGAACAATTTTTTCAATTAAAAAGTTGACGTGAGATTAGCAATTACTCCCACTGTTCTTTAAGATCTGATGACGTTCTGCCCTCCTAATTTTAAACTCTGGAAAATCAGTACAGAATTGTCCTTATCCGGTGTCATAATGTCGAATTATGTTATATACCACGTTTGTCAAAGTTATCGATTTGCAAAACTGATGGCGAGTGGTTTCTTAAAAATAACGTTTCCTAAAACAATTGTTGTACAATAAAGCTTTGAAACAATGAATGAATCATAAAATGTATTTGTATTGTGTTTCCAATTGCGTTGCCACATGCCGAAAGTGAGTTAAATGTATGAAACCACGTTATTTATAGAGCTTTCGTAGTGAATCGATGTTGTTGTTTATTCTTACAATGTCATTAGTTTGGAGCTCTTATACGGTTTGTAAGGTGGGCTGTAATTAGTGATGTGCCGGATATCCGTATCCGTATCCGTATCCACGGATATCCGAGGGAGAAGAGAGGTCCGTATCCGTATCCGTATCCGTTAGTTTTTGGCGGATCTTTTACGGATTTTTTACCTTATTAATTTTAAATTTGTAATATGTATTGTGCCGATCAATATAGATTTAGGCAGTACTGTGTATAGATAAGTGCGTGGCGGGTTATTGCCGACAAAAGCGGCAATAAATAAAGCAAAAAATAAATATTAGGAGGGATGCCGCCAGCCACATGGTTCACCAAGGACAGAACGCACACGACGGCCGAAGAAGACTGTCGTCTTAAATTGATTAGACGCGACCAGATTATTTTAGTTTTAAAATTATTGTGACATTAATATTGCATTATTGGTTTTTTTTAAAAATGTTTTTTGTTAGACAAATTTTTTAACTGATGTAAAAACACAAACTTATTTGGCTGAGTGCAACAACAGGGCGGTAAATATTGCACATGGATCTTTGCAAAGAGACAATTTATTATAAAAGTTAGCTCTTAAAAAGTTTCATAACAGTTTGTCTCTTTCAAAAGGTCGATGTACCTACAATATTTACCGTCGCGTACTCTAAGAAAGTAAAGATCCGTATCCGTATTCGCGGATCTTGAGACCAAATATCCGTTTTCACATCCGTATCCGCGGATATACAATTTTAGCGATCCGGCACATCACTTGCTGTAATGGAACATTATCTTTTAGTATGTTCCACGTATGTTCTTAATCCCATACCACAACCTTTTACTGAAGTTTTAGTTGAACTCATTTGGAACACAATGTTTAAAGTTTACAGGCTTCAAAACTTTTGAAATTAATGTCGATATATAGTGTGGTTTAAATAAAACTAGTACAAATAACTAAATTGTGATTGCCCTACTGTAAATAACATTGTAAACATAACTAATGATATATTATCAATTGATATATTCGTCGGATTTTTATGAAACATTTTTTAATAATACGTAAATTAAGTAAAAAGAATCACTTTTAAATGTTTTAGAATAATTTATTTATTACAACTCTACAATTGTTTCGGTATAATTATAGTGATTCTTTTTACTTAATTTACGTATTATAACTAATGATATATAACATTTATTGTATGCACTTTGAGTTCAGCTAAAAGCTTTGCATACCTTCAAAATAAATCTATTTAGTATCAGTGAGTAAGTAAATTGTAATTATCTGAAGATCTTATTAAGCAAGATAAATTTTTGTGTTTTCACTTGAAATCGTGATACAGTTCAGTCTTAAAGGAACAGTTAAAAGATGGCATACCTTAAAACAACTTTTAAATACAAATAAGAGGTAAAGCCATCTTAACCGTTGTACGGTAACCTTTGCAACTAATGCATTAATCTAGTTATGCTAAATCGAATTAGTCGTCAAACATAACATAAGGATTTAAAATACTTTTTTCTTAACCAGGTGGCTTTTTCAAAACCTGTCCAGTAAGCCGCTTTTCAATTGAAATAGAAATATAAAAAAAAAAAAATATTTACAAAATACATGTACAATATGTACTTTTTGGAATTAAAAGTCCAAAAGAAATCAATTTTTGGAAACTAATTTTCAATAAAACGATATTTTCGTTATAGTATATAATTGTTTTATTATTTATTATACAAAAACAAAGTTTGTCGATCAGCACTAGACAGTAATTAAGAAGGTTTATTATTAGAATATAATTATAAACAATTATGTTAAGCCAGAAATCCATAAATACAAGATTTATGAGTTTTTAAAAATGCTGTTCCCATCCCTGTCAATTTACACAATCATTTAACTTGAAAAGTAAAAAGTGACATCACTGTTCAATATATGTTTTATACAATATAGTATGTTTGTTGTTTTAAAAAGTTTTCAAATTTCTGATATTTTAGAAAACTATAATTGATAGAATTCTTATCGCACTTTACAGTAACAGAATTTCGTTCTTGAGAATAACCCAAGAAGGCCAAAATAATATTGTAGAGAAGACAAATAAACAATTTAGTAAAACAAATCCAGTTTTTCTGTTGCTCACTAAAATTTAAATATTCTTATACTGTAGAATATTTATTTACGGAATCAAAAATCATTAAATACTCAATTTCGTGTGCCTTAGCCCTGTTCAATATAAATGTACTTCAAAAAACTCAGTCAAGCGTTTTTTTTTAATAATTTGGTTACCACACTGATTTTTGTGTTAACTTTTTGTTTATAACGTTAATTGCAAGATAAAGATAAATAAATTTACTTTGTCTTTGGTTCACAAATTTTATTATAACTAGACATATGTTTCGAGCTCGTCAGCTCATTATCAACAATAATGTCCAGTTATAATAAAATTTATGAAACAAAAAACCAATAAATTTTATTTATCTCAATCTTTGAATTGTATTGAAATGTTTCACCAAGAAATCAACGAGGTTACAGTTAAATTAGTGTTAATTGTAAATTAAATAAAGTGGTAATCACCTAGAGAAATAAAGAATAAAACAAAACATTTGTCACTTTCATTAACTTTTTGTCTGCCTGCTTGTCTTTCGCCAGTTCATTAGAAAAACTTCTTTCGTCAATAAAACCACAGATTGAAGTTTCGTTTGAACTTTCTTTAGATACATTATTAAGGACTTTGTACAAACTTGATTGCAAAATTTAATTTAAACTGTGTTTTGTCGCGGAACTGGATTCCAAAGAATTATTTATATTAAATGTTCGATTAACTTTTAAAAAATGAACTTTATTTTGCTTCTATAATTTACATGAGCCATCCAATCAATATCGCGGTTACAACATGACTAACTTTGCGAACCTGCAATGTTATGATAAAAACTACCTTAGGACATTTGCCGCCGCCGCAGACTAAACAAAATCAATCCTGAATAGTGCCTTTGTGCAAATGTCCACACACCGCCTAAATCTAAGAACAATAGGTAATGTATAATAATGAACCAACAGAAATCGGCAAACTCAACAAACTGATTTAAATATGTACAAATTGGGTACAGAACTAAACTGATAAATAATCCGAAAATATTTAATGAAAGGAACACTGAATTAATAATGTACCAACTATTTGATAGAATTTGTAGTACATACCTACACAAAATTGTATGATCGTTCATGAATTAATAAACGGTGTCATTTTTATAAATATTGAAAACGATAAATCATAAAAATTACAAAAGAAAAGGTTTTGGACCAATAAGTATGTTAGTTGCTGCAGGTAAAATATTATAAAAAGTGGCATATAACAAATTACAAAGTATGTAAAAGAAACAAATATTTTTTGTACTATTTAATTTTTTTCTGACATTCTCATTTCCCATAGTACGTGCTTCAAATATCGTTACTATCTTTCCTGGAATATTTGATATAATTTCAGTATTTCCACTAGAGAGCTTTCAATCCCACACTTGATAGATATGCATAACGTACAATAATACATTTTTTGGCATTTCTTACGAAACGAAATTTCTACGTAGAGAAAAGCATTTGAAAATCAGGCCAATTTTTCCAAGAATGGTTCTAGTCCTGGCAAAATGCCAAAGGGATGTTTTCCCCGGATTTGTCCAACTGACCCAAATATTTTTTTTGTGCTGATCTTTGCATTGAAATTTATCGTTTTAGGATTCCGACGCGGTGCATTGATCTACTTGGCATGATATGGTCCTAAAAGTAGTTCGAAATCCTATTAAAATTGAACTTCCAAACCTCAGGCTTTTTAAATTCAAAACATTTGCTATAAAACCTTTTGTACATTTCAAAACATTACGTATAAAGGAAAAAAAATTCATAAGTTTGTAGGGCGTGTCATTCTTTTTATAATTTAAAGATATTTTTATAAGAAGAAGCAAACGTAACAATTTTAAATAACTTGTAGACTAATTTCTGAGTTCCATTGTTATCCATATTTTAGTCAACTGCAAAAAATTAATATGAAGACAAATTAAATTATTAAATACATTTGAAGTATGTTGTAAGGGTAGAAATATTAAACGAAAAATGTACTTATATCCTTTTGTTGTAATAATGCGTATTTAATTTTAATCCCACATTCTATCTATAACATCTCTTTTTGTTGATAGTGAAACCTAAAACTTCATTTTGAACAAAGTTAGAAGATTGTACGTGTATTTATTGTTTTCAAAATCCCTATTTATTGTTTTTTATTGTTGTTTTCTTCCTACCTTACTTTAATGATCGCGTTTTTAGTGCAGAGTAACCTTTTGAACGGGGAAACCATCTTTCCCACTTAGAGAGGGCATCAACCTTTGATCCACTTAGGAAATTGTTAATATTTAATTGACAAGAAAATCAATGTTCTCCATTCCTTTGCCTACTTTGAACGACATACGTAATTATAAGAAACACGATACATACAACATTTCCTAGTAAACACTTTTTATCTGTCCTAATGAACAAAAATAGATAATACGATAATGTATTTATAAATTGATTTAAAAACATGTAATACACAATCAAAATTCAAAATGTCTGATGCTGAACTGTTATTCCTTTAATTATTTACTCATATTTTAGTCTGATTAATATATTTTTTTATAAAATTTACTATAAATTACATTTTATTAGGTAGGAGCTTACATCCGAACAAATGTGACGCAACACCATATTTAAAATCATTAAAATAGGAATGTAGGGGTGAAAAATAAAGTATTATTGTTTATTTGAGGACTGGAGCCGTTTAGTAGAGCAAGGGAGATTGAAGGTGCCTATGCCTAGATTTTATTGGTTGATTGTCATAATTCTGCTGAATTACACCTTAACTGACATAGATACTACACTTACGCAGTACAAGAGGCCAATAGAATTGAGGCACCTGCTACCCTACTGTTTTCTTCTTGTCAGCCAACGCATCCTAAATTTTGTCACATAGTGCTCATATTTTTTCAAAATAATATTTCTTTTTAATTCTTGTTCATTTCATTAGTTACAATTGTTATAATTAAAATATGCAACGTGTCGGTTTTACGAAACAAGGAACCGCCACACGGAAATGCGACATGATTGCACGGCAAAAGTGGGCCGTGATCAACTTTCAAAGTTCAATTTGGTGGTAAAAGAGTACTATATGGGTCAGTATAAAAGAATTAGTTTTGACAGTAAGATAGAGTAAAAGTAAAAATAAGATCAAGCAAGCGAGTCAGAAGAATTAGGGGGGTGTAACGGGTTACCGCTGTCACTCACCATAATGGCCTACTAAGAGTCCCTGCCATTATCAACGCCCCTAGTTGATAATTATTTAGGCAAGTAGTTTTTAAGTGTTATTTGTTTTATAAGGCATTACTTAGTCTATTAAATCTTTTAAAAAAACCATGTAACATTCGCTCTTCTTTATTACAGGGTGGAGGTGCCGGGCATTATTTTAAATTAGTCGCAATATTTAAGCACTCTTTTATCATATTGTTTTGATACACCACGTTATTTCAGATGAGAAAATTGATACATACCTATTAGTCGTCTAATCGGTTATTTTTTAATTGCAATAACTGGCCACTTGAGGACGACTGATAAATATGATTTCTTTACTGCATTAAAAATTACAGGACATAACTTTTGACAGTAATAAAAATAAGAAAGATTAAAACGTCGTCTTTAATACAATTAATTGTTTCTTAAATTTTATTACTTCTACTCGTCAAGTGAATATTTTTTGTAAATGCGGATTTCCTTCATTTAATTTAAATCCCTAACAAAGTATTCCCAGTACAAGTATATGGTATATATTATATATATTAAGTAAAATAATTTGTAAAACTCGATTATTCGAATATGTATAGTTGATATGTACCGTCTCCATGTTTGTATGTCTATGTTTGAAGTAACTACTCCTAGTCTTTTCCTAGTTAAACCTCAAATTTAAGAAAAAAAAGAAAACAATCTCTTTTAATGAAAAGTTAGTTAAACTTTCGAAATAACCCATTTTCATCTTGGTAATTGTTGATATTATTAATTGATGTCTTTATAATATAAACAATAAAAAAATTTTAAACTATGGTGTTTATACTTTGACAAATATCAAAATTAGTCATTTAGTCTTACTTTTTTTTTTATTATACATGTAAAAGGGAATTCTTTCAAAGTATCTCGCTTCTGATTTCAACTTTGTAGTCAATTGTAGTGCTAACCAATCACGTTTCATAAAGCATGAAACTACGTACATATTATAAACAAGGGTAGTTCATGAATGTAAATAAAGTGTTGAAAAGGGGGTTTCAATCTACAGAAAATTACCCGTACCGATCTAATTATTTTCGCAATACGTTCTGTTTTATGGATCAGTTATTGGACAATATTGTTATAACGCAAATAATCGGGCTACATACACAGGTATTTATAAACGTAATATTAACTGTAATATTAAAAAGACACGAATCCTTTTTCGTAATAATATGTAATTAGTACTGCAATGCACTAGTGACCCATTTATTGATGCCATTCTGCATGTTAATAGGGCACATTTTGGTACGTTCGTTCTATATTGTGCAAGTATATACATAATAGTACACGAGGTAGATTAACTAAAAATAGAACAAAGAGAGGGTTGTTGAACACTAGATTGTAGCTTTCCGGAGGTAGTCGATAGCATACGACCGAGGTCATTCACTATTCATGTCTTCCATAAATAGAGCCTCTTCTCATTCACAAGAGCATCAGATCTACAGGTAGATACTCTCAACAACTACATAAAAATAAGATTTTGAGTTCCTTATCCGTTAAGTAGGCAAATAGCAATAAGTTCATGGTTAGGATTCAACCTAACTAGGATTGCGATTTTAAACTGTAGTGTAAAGCTGACGAGCATGGTAAAAGATCTTTATAAAAAAGGAATCAAGGAATTATGAAAATAGACAGGTGATGATTAAGGATGAACAAATAAGAGAGCGAAATGAAGACAGAAGAAAGTGAAAAAAACTGCAAAAAGTTTATGGTCAAGATTCTGCTATACGAACATGGCGACTTTGAACTGTAGCGCAAAGCTGAAGAGTAGGACAAAAGGTCGTTATCAGTCTTCAAATTTCATCAAGGAATTGGAGAAATGGATGGGTGGTAAACAGGGGTAATTGTCAAATAAGAGAACAAAATGAAAGCAGAAAAAAATGAAAGAAATAGCAATAAGTTCAAGGTCAGGATTATGTTAAATAGGATTGCCATTTTGAACTGTTGTGCAAAACTGACAAGCATGGGAAAAGATCCTTATGAATTTTCATCAAGGAATTATGATTAGTTAAGGATAGACAAGTAAGAAAACGAAATGAAGACAGAAGGAAGTGATAGGATCAAAAGTAATAGTTAAGGGTCAGGACTAAATGCTAAATTAGGATTGCGTTTTGCGATACACATATGAATAGTGGTAGTTAGAGATTGATTATTGATTCTGTTACATTTTACTACCCCAGCATTTCCGTAAATGATTCAAGGAAACAACAGAATAAAATCAGGACCCGGAATCGAACCGGTATACTGTAGAATATTAAACAATGATCTACCTACTCCTAATATACCAATCTGCTCAGTTAATTTCGCTAGTTAACAGCAAGATTAATAAATAACCACAGGTAACAGAGTAAACTCCGCCTCTGGAGATTTGCAACCAATTATGGGTTCCTTAATTATTAATAAAGTACTTTTTAATTAAGATGAGTATTGTTCTGTTCAATATTCATGTCGTGCCACGTAGATTATTTTTTCAAAGATTCAGTTTTACATCAATAATTACAGGGGAGCCTGTTAAACATTAATTGACCCACAATTAGTAGAAAATATCCACAGTTGAAGTTCACTGATATCTGTGGTTATTTAATAAAAATATAAATCTGTAATTTTTATAATAATTCCACAAACAATAACAAATTTAAAATGGATGGTAGGTCTTGAAACAGATATGTTATTTTTCGTTCATTACTTTAAACCCATGTTATTCAAGGATACGATTTTGGGCTATTTTTATCTAACATCCTTCATTCCAGTTACCTAACAGGTTTAAGTCGGTGCTATTTCAACAGAAAAAGTTTTTTACTCTCGTCCTTTTTGAAAGCTGCTTTTTGATCGTTTAAAATGTATGTAGGTACATACGTGTTACGATTTTATGCCCTATTGCTAAGTATTTTGAGTAAAAATAAGCGGACGGTTTTGCCTTTTTATTCCTGAAAGTTTCATTTACGATAGAATATCCTAAAAAAATATTCTGCTTTTTCAACTGTTTCGCGTATGTATATATTTAATTTCTTTTTTGTTTATTCCATTGAATTCCTAAAACAAATTCGTGTTTTTGATTTGCAGCTAAGTAACGCAAAGCCATTTGTTATTTATTGTTTTTATACGGGAACCTTTTGTGTGGATTTACGTCGTTTTTGTATTCTTTACCTACCCATAAATGAAGGTTTATGAACAGATCAAAGACGTGCCTTCCTTTAAATAACAGTACGTTTTCATCTATAAAATTAAGTCCGCTAGCAGGACGTGGGGGAGTTGTAGATAAGAAAAAGCTTTTTCAAGAGATTTTCCAATAAAAGTTCCTCGTGAGCTTTGACACATTTTTTCGCCACCCAGCTCAGTAGTAGTTGAGGTCGTTCACCTTTCTCCGTCCTCTTATATGACGGTCTAAATATTTTCAGTTCGCCGTAAAAAACAAACGTAAAGCAGATATTACTAGCACAACTCATTAATAAAATACAATTGCATTCAAATTTTAAAAGGTGCGGTAAATTTTTCATTTATCGAAATTGCGATACGACAGGGCAGCTTGAAGGAAGACACATTAAAAAATAATTTACTTTTCCTTGTTTTTTTTTTGCAACAATATAATTTTTAAGAGATATCTAATTTATTTAATTTTACTTGTAATAAATGATTGTGGTCATATATTAACAATATCTCTCTGGATCTCCCTGCTTATTATTTATATGTAAATACATTTGTCGTGTTCGAAGACAACCCTTTGACAGTTATTATCTTCCAAAGCCACTACATGTGGTATAATTAATTAAAATATGACAGAATTTTCACTGACACAATGAGCCAAGCGTGCAATTAGTATTTTCGAAAAGCATTCATGCTAAACGTTAACGTGTATGTGTGCTATATAACGCCAAAGCGCCACTCACTTGCCTGAATGTATGTGCCTGCAAGTTTGCATTCCAGAAAGTAACATTATACATGCCTAGTCCCGTATTTGCACGAGGAAATTCCCGCAGGCTATTCGGTAAACCACAATCAGCTCATATTAGACGCTCTTCTGTTTCTGATTACAATAGTTGGCAAAATAACTGCTGGGCTTTTATTATTGAAGCAGTAGTGTAGAAAATGGTTGAAGGGAATGATAACCGAATTTCTGAACTTCCTAAGTATGGATTTCCATCTCATATTACGCAACTAAAGACTTTATCATCACCAGAAGGTTGCCAGTCCAAAGACTTGTTGAACACCCCCTTTACTTACTATCCTGAGCCAAACATTTTTGCATTTACAAAATACTAAAAAGCCTACATTTCTATTTACAAACAGTAATCTAATCTGGAGCTTTCTTATGCCCCCTTTACTCTTACTTCTGTTTCTATGTCTCTTTTTTCTTATTGGCTAGGGTCATTTATTCATTATGTAAACCCATCCCCCTTCTTGCGTAAGATTATACATATATACAAAATATTGCACAATAGAATATTTGAAATAAATTAACTATCAAAAATAAAATAAAAATAATGCTTAAAGCTTTCATTTCAAGTTTTCATCACTGTGTCGTAAAACACACTCTTAATATTGACTCATATTAGAATATTACGTGAGAATGGCTTTTACAACCCCTTCCTCGAGGTAAGGTTAGGTAGAGATTTTTGTAATTCTCATATTATTAACAAATAACCCTCTGTGCTTCGTAATTTTTGGAGCAAATAAATCACTGACAAAAATCATGACATTTTATTCTCGTATATAAATGATCCAGCAAACCTTTAAACCACCTACAGGAAATGTACTATAGTTTACTCCGTAAGGGAAACATAAAGGGTAATTTTTTATACCACAGTCCAACCTTTGCGTCATCTTTTAAATTTTAGCCATTTGTCAATAACAAAAGTTTTGAAACATACGGTTTATTGGAAATATCATCCAGGATTTCTTGCCCGAGAATGAAAGGGCTTTAGGATATACATACATATGTGTAACATCGCGAATTTAATATCGCAGATTAATAGACATTGGATCAAAATGCTCCATACTCTCTTTTTCCATTACCTCCTCGTTTCCAACTGTTTCCGTCCGAACTTACAGGTTTATTAATAAACTTTTTAAGTTTCCCAAAGTAATCATTGGGCAACACAATAGTTATTTAGTATGTTGATATTGCTCTAAATAGTGATTTCTACAGTTTTTAAACCACAAAGGACGAATCTTATTGGAATAAAAAATACAAACTATATTAATGCATATCTCTACCACATTTTAGTTATTTGATTATCCTAAACATCCTAAATGAACGATTTCTTTGAGTTTTTCTTTACCAAATTTTATATTATCTGTAGCCCTATTTATTCACTTCCCCTTCATAGAAGTGTTTTTCATTTACTTTTATTTATTTTCAGTTCATCTTATTCTGTAAACACCTCCTCCATTTAACTAAAACTGTTTTTATTTCGTCCTTAATTTTGCTGATCTAATTGTTTGTTATGTTGTTTCAGGATTCCATACCCAAAGCATCCGAGCGAAGCCTAAATACATTTAGCTTCTAATTTCTTCATAAAACAAAGTAAGAATTTTATTTTTTGTAATAGAATGAAACCTAAACTATAATTAAGGGATCAAACCAAACGATTTAATTACTTGTTATATTAAATTAGGTTTGTTAAAGTTATTTAAATGCGTTAGTGATATTAGGAAAATAGTCTATATTTCTTTATTTCTAAAAAAGGAATTTCTGTTAGTTTACTGATTGTGAATTTTTCGACTTGTTACGGAACTCACTTTTTTCCCTCGTGTTGTATGCATTATAATTATAACCATGACAAACAGCAAATGAATATCATTCTTATCATTAAATTTGCCGTTTTTAGTGTGGGCAGGGGAGAATTATGACCAAACTGTAGGAGGTAGACAAACCGGAGGGCGCTTTCTTAATAGGGGCTGTTAACGAGAGGTCGTTGTATTTATAAATATATATAGATGAATTATTTTCTCTAGATACCTGAACGTTGCTGTGATCTGCGCGAAGTAGAAAAGAACGACACTAGGCCGGAAAAGGAGGGATACAACTTTCAAACGGACTCTGCCGGTTGCTGGCTTTGACTATGTATAGTATTGTACGGAAAAATTGCTTACTTGAATTTTTTTTTTTTTTGGTATTGTATGCGAAGTAAAATGAAGAAAATGTAATATCCAATAACGTAGCAATAATTCTTGATTTGGTAATTTAATTACTTCTTTGCACTGAATAGTTAACGCTTGTTTTCGGGATGGACTGCTGTTTATGGCGAGAATAAAATTTTGACACGTACTGTATATATAACTGTGTTTCGCAAGGAAGAATCGACAGCAGAATGAGCTCCTTATACCCTACCAACAATTTTGCCTATGCGCATCTAGTACGCTGGAGGGGGCAAGTATTTAGAGAAAATAATCCATGTATAGTTTTCTATTGAACAGTTTCGACCTTTATATAATCCAAGTAAAAACATCAAGCAAGTAGATTTTCACAACTATTTCTTTATTTTACATGTAATATGTTTCGCCAATAGCAAATACTCGCATGTTTGGCAAAATGTGTTTCAATTTAAAAAAATGTGAAAATCTACTTATTATTACTTATTATTACTCCTGTATGGTTCTCTTTTTCTAAAAAACGTCGTTTGGGGGAAGCGAAAAAAGGGGTAACCCTTACACACCATAATTTAACCCACATATGCGAATCACTTAAATCATAAACATACCCCAACATACAATAAGAATAAAAATAAATAAAACATTATTTTATGTATTATCAGTAGCTTTCAACAATACCTTAATTATTACTTAACAATACATTATATATTTTTTTTATTTGATCTATTAATATTACAATAATTCTAGTTTAATATGGGAATCACTCGCGGTTTTCGTAACTTTTTCTTAAGTAACCCATAGTTACTCTTAGTTCGGTTCGGCCCAAATTTACAAATGCTACTTTTCGAAACAGTACCCATTTTCAACTTTTTTGTAACAAACTTGAAAGATTTTCCGCAAGTATTTTAATTATCAAAAGAAAATGCTATCAAAACTTGACTATGAAAATCGGTTAATAAAATCATGCGAAGCGTCAAAGGATTCTTAACGAAGCGAGTAGCTGGATTAATTTACAGTTTTAGTTGAAAATGAGATAACTTTGTAATTACGCACCTCACTCAGTAACCCCAATAAAGAGTGTTGAAACTGGGTGTCCATTAATTAAAATAATATTTTCACAGTTTCTTCTTTCTATAACTAAAACCGATGACGCTTTGAGTAATGTACGTGCTTTGGTTTTTAAGCTCACGAAGCTTTAGAGCTGACAAAAAACTCGGGATTCTGTTATACCTACCGAATTTTTCTTTTTCGCAAATTTTAATTATTGCCTTGCTTCGTACTGCCTTTGTTTTCTCTATAAAATCAATCATAATAACAGGTACAGAAGCGTTGAATCAAAGTAAATATCGAAATTCCATCAAATATTTGGTAACTGAAGGACTACCCATTTTTAATTATCGTCTTTTGTACATATTCTCCTGTTTCTATTAGAGCTAGATTATCTGCTTTGTAATAAAATTGATGTGTGGATAATACTTCTCTATATTATCCCATCTACCCGGTCCTTTATTTATTTCTAATGGATGTTTTTTAAAAAGACTGATGGATATCAAATATGTAATTACTGAAATTGCTATAGTTTGTAAACACATCGACGAAGAAATAAAATGGGAATTCAACCTTATGGTTAATCGATACTTAATTAGAAGAGTTTCAAGAAGGGTTATTCAGGAGTCGTAATTTTAGTTTAGCTGTGATACTATAAAAGTCGATAGAGGTAGTAAGTACTATATAAACACCACTTACTAATGATAAATCACCGTATCCCCTTTTATTATTAGTATGAATTTTATTTAAATTAGGTTATTATGTTATCTGTTAGGTATTCTGGCCGTCAAAGATATTCAATACTTTATTCACAAATATGATCTACGTATGATTTTCGTAAATTCTATTTAAAACTAAATTTGCAGTTAAATAACCCGGTATTAAACCTTATATAATTACAAACGTTAAGAAACTGTAAATAATTACGTAATAGTTTTTTTTGTCTTATTATAATTACTGAAAATTACAAATTTAGTTTCGAAATTTGTGGTATATAGGTAGTAGCAAAATTTTATACTTGATGTATCCACCCCTTTGGTTGAATGCCTCCTTAGGAAGTGGCAAAAAACTGTTCTTTCAAGTACCTAGTACTTCTTACATGCTTGACCCTGATATGCTTTGAACGTGATTGTGCTCTAAAGTTAACCCCAATTTAAAAGGTGTAATAAAACTTCTTTTTTATAAAAATAAAATTTTGTTATTTTTGTAATTGGTTCATAAATATTTTCCCTGAATTTTTTGTATGCAAGTCGTTTTCCTGAAATTCTTTGATGTTCATTACTGTACACATAAATGGGGGAAACAAATTTTATGCTCATGAAAGATTAATTTATTAGAATTAGGAAAAAGACTATTAAAAGTCACGCTATGATGATATTAAAAAAATGTCGTGAATAAAAAACATTATAAATGCTAATAGAGTAGGAGAATCATGAAAAAAAGTCTTAGTTAACAATAAATGATCAAGATAGGATGGTAGACACATTTTAAGACATGGAGGATGGGTTAGAGGCATATTAAAGGCAACCACGGGTGTAAAGAGCGATAAAGAAAGATCTAAATAAATTACTGTTCTTAAATAACTGGAGATGTAGAAATGAGGATATAAGAAGTAGGGGTTATTATACGTGTTCAGACTGAAGGCCCCCCCACGTACATAAATTCATAAAATGGGCACGTATCCAGGATACTTCTCTGATTGTTAGATTTTTAATTAACAATAATTGATGATGCGCGTTTTCTTTATTATAGTTTAATACTTACTTACTTTTCCCCATTTTCATGTTAAACTTAAAATACTTCAATATTTAAAGATTTTATTAACGGTAAATTAAAGAAATTCTGCATTACGTTATTTATTTATTATTTTATTTTATATATAACTAACTTTGTAACAAGAATTAATTAGTGTAAAGTACCTACCTATTAATGCCAGACGCAAGGGAGGAATTGATAAACAATCTAATCTGTTTAATTTAGCATTTCATATAAATTAAACCACATACAACAGGACCAGAATGTTGTGATTCCTTTACTACCGAAATTTGGTTGTTAAATTGGGCTGTCGGTTAAATTTTATACAAGTTAAAAGCGTTGTGCTGGGAGGTTATTAAAAGTAGGAGTTTAACTTTTTAATTCAAAAATGCTTAAAATTTCCTTTCCTCTTTCAATTAAAAACTCATTAAATAATAAATCTTATATGACCAAATTTTTATAGCAAGGCAGTGGGAGGAGTTCAAATTAAAAGACAAACCCTATCAGGTTTTAATAAACATTTTTTCCCTTTGTTTTTTTAAAAGTCAAAATTAATGTATCTGCTTCAGGCGTTTCAATTTTTACCAAACATTAAAGTTTTTTGGGGACAGTAAATATTTGCACAACCATAGCAACATTGTTTTCCTGAAATTCTTTGAAGTTCAATAGTGTACACCGTATGTTAATTGGGAAAATACCTTTGGTGCTCACAAACGGGTAATTTAATATTTGGAAAATTTTTATTTTAGGGTATGTTGAAATGTAGTATTATAGAGAAATGACGATTAGGAAAATAAAAGGACCCAAATATACAAATGGTAGGACACATTCGAAGAAATTTAGAGATATTAGAAGCAGAAGTAAGAGTAGAGGGAAAAACCGTTCTCAAATAATTAGTGATGGAGGTAGATGCGTGTTCAACCAGTATTATATATAAAATCTTAAAATACATGCATATCCAAGATACTACTTTACTGATTGGATTTTTAACTAGCAATTGGCGTTGAAAATACTCCGTATTGTACTTTAATATTTACTTTTCCTCGTTTTCACGTTTCTCTTAAAATAATTCATTATTCATAAGGTATTAGACAGCCGTAAATTAAATAAATCGTACATTACGTTTTTTTGCTAGTTTTACCGCAGTTTCCTTCTGAGGTATTTTTTAAAATTATTTTACTTTAGATCTAACTTTCTTACTAACTTTGTAACAAGAATTAATTAGTGTAAAGTACCTATTAATGCCAGACGCAAGGGAGGAATTGATAAACGATCTAATCTGTTTAATTTAGCATTTCATATGAATTAAACCACATACGAGCAGGACTAGAACGTTGTAATTTCTTTACTTCCGCAATTTGGCCGTTTAATTGGATTATCGGTTAAATTTTCACAAGTGAAAAAGGTCGACAGGTTGGGCTGTTTTTTGGAATGATTACCATCCATTAAATCACTAATTTGTTATTCAATTTTTCTCTGATCTGTTTTTTGTTGTTACTATTTGGGGGCGTTCATTAATTGGGTGAAATAAGGGATGAAGGAAAATTTGTCCGACAAAATTTCATTTAAAAGTCTTTGTTTAACTTTTTAATTCAAATTCCTCTTTCAATTAAAAACTCATTATTGGATAGGTCTCATACGAATATAATTGGAAGCCCACCATATATTACCAAATTAATTAATATCTACTACTGGAGAGGGAGGAGTTCGAGTTAAAGGACAAACCCCCGCACGTTGTTAATAGACATTCCATTTATTATTTCAAAGGTCCAAACTAATGCATCTGCTTCAAGCGTTTTTATTTTTACCATAAATTGAAATTTTCTTGTAATAATAAATATTTACGCAAACATTTTAATTTTTAAGTAACCAGTCCGCGTACAGGGATTTATTTCTCGCTGCGGTTACGTACGTATATTTTTTGTGTATCATTGTAAGCATACTGGTAAATAAATAAATATAGCAACATTTTTTTCCTGAAATTCTTTGAAGTTCCTTAGTGTACACCGTATATCAATTGGAGAAATACCTTTTGTGCTCACAAACGGTTAACTTAAAATTTTTATTAGAGTATGTTGAGATATGGTATTATAGAGAAATTATATTAGGAAGAAGAATAAAATGACCCTACTTAACTGTAAATGGATTAGACAGGATAGTCGGACATATTCTAAAACATGGAGGATAGTTTAGATATATACCATAATTAAATGCAGATGTAACAGTAAAGACCTAAATTAAATTACTGTTCCCAAATAGTTAGATGAAGAATTCTAATTCTTAGAAAATACAAACAATATCCCAGTTTATTAGAAGTGGAGATACGTGTTAAACCGTTCTTATGCATATTTGTAAAATGCACTTTATATATAAATATACTTCAATTATTAGATTTTTGTTTAGCAATTCACCTTGCAATTTTTCCTTATTATAGTTTACGAAATATTTACTTTTCCTCATTTTCATTGAAATACTTCATTATTCATTAGTTTCAAGACGTGTAAATTAAAGAAGTTCGGTATTATATTTAAGTGCTTTTATTATAGTTTGCTCAACAACTCATTTCTATTTGTCTGCTTACTTCTTAAAATTATTTTATCTTGTGTTTAATTTACTGACTTACCGACTTTGTAACAAGAATTAAATGGCACTAAAGTAAAACGAAAGGAAGGAATTGATAAACTATCTATTTAATCTTTTTAATTTAGTATATACATATAAATTAAACCACATACGAACAGGACTAGAACGTTGTAATTTCTTTACTTCAGAAGTTTGGTTGTGAAAATGAGCTACCGGAAAAAGAGAAATATTGAAAAGTTGGGTTACTTTTTGGATTGATTGCCATCTATTATATAACTCTAGTTTGTTATTTTATTTTCTTTTAATATGTACATTTGATGACATTCATTAATTATGTGAAGGGAACGGGTCCAACGAAATCTATACAAATTTCATTTGAACGAAAAGGACGTCATTAAAATTTTCCGGATAAGCGATAAGTTCAATTCTTTAATTCAGAAATTATTAGTTTCTTGTGAGATAAATCTTTTGCCAAATTTTACTAAGGGGTAGGGAAGAGTTTAAACTAATAGAAAAACACCCCATGTAATTAATGCTCTGTTTTCGGTGTTTTAACTTTTATCAAACGTTATGATTATTTTGGGGTAAATATGGCTAAACATTTTATTTCAATTATTATTTAATGATTTTTTTATAGGTCTGTTACCTACCAAGTTCACCAAAAACTGTTAAATATGCTCTTTTGCCGAAACAAATAGACATAATCTGTAAGTAATAATTGTTCAATATTAATAACTGATCAGTCTGGAATTCAGCTGCAAAACAACTGAAATTGTAGTAATTATAACTGAATAATTGAGCCTATTGTGCAATGAATTTGCATATGTACTAATCCTCTTCACAGGTTATACATTTCGAGTACAACGGCGTTACAACCAAACCTGTTAACGCGGTCCAACAAATTCTCTTTTATGGATTTTTTAACGGAAGTTGTGTACTGAGGTAGGTACTGAATATTCCAATTAATATTTTAATTGGACGCCGTTTTGGATTACCTACTTATCGAGATCTATTTATGCTTTTTTCTAGTTAAACCCAAAATTACTGAGTAAGAGCTTTTTTTTTTTTTAAAATTCTCAAAAAAGTAGTTTCGTGTGTGAATAAGGGACTTAATATTCGTAATAATTCTGTCTTTCAACACAAGTACTTCTTTGAGAATTAAAAAAAATGCTCTTACTCAGTAATTTTGGGTTTATGTATTTTTACGTAAGGGTAAGAACAAGCACCTCTTGCACAAGCACACTTTTTATTTAAAATATTTTGAAAAATGGTAAGCTGTTTTAATTTTTTTGTTTTTTGTACTAAGTATAGTAAAAAGCTTCTTTTTTCTTATTGACGTCTACAAATTTATATAAAGTGCCTACATCTGTCAAATTTTTCATCGTAAAATAATGAGTCATTTTCCTTGCCTTTTGTCTCTCTGTTTTTAAACAATGGCTTGTAATTTGCTTCTTGGCGAGAGTAAATCGAAATTTTTTCCCGTATTAGAAAAAGTTGTCTACCCACTCATTCTTAAATTTGAACTTCAGTTTGAAGCGAATCCTGATTAAGTCTCAAAATTTTTCTCCTTCTATCGATTCGAGAACGTGGGTACATTTTGCCCATATTAATAGCAGCCTTAAACGTGGCATTATCTTTAGTACTAAACCATAAATTGAGGTAGAATTTCTCCAAGAAAGGATAATTTCGTTGTCTTATTATTTCCTGCTAGTAATGGCTTTATCTACAATACATCAATCTTAATTTATGTCGTCGAGCTACTTTAAAGTTAATTAAATGTATAATATGAGCAAACATGAAAGCCTTACGATCAAAATTATTAAATGTAATAATCCATATATTAATCAACTTTATACATATATTTTCTATTTTCATCATGTTTATTGAAGCTCGTTTTTATTATTTCTTATAATGTCTTTTTTTAAAAGCAAATAGTTAGCAATTTAAAATTATATGATACTTGTTACGGGAGAGAGAATGTTAATTAAAAAATGTACCTATTAATTTTGTGAATGCCTCTAACAGTGCAATTATAGGTATAGTACGAACTTCTATCCTTAAAAAAACTAAATTATTAAAAAAAAAGAACTTTTTAATACATAATGGATACGAATCATGACAAAGAACCTAGTTTTTGCATCTTCATTATGTAAAATTCTGAGCAAAATAAAAATTCATTAAAATTAGAACTCGATGTCGAATCCATTCAAAATAACGTTTACTTCAGGAAAAATTAATTTGCTGTTGGTATTTTGCGTGGGCTGAGGTATTCAAATAACACAATTTTTTTATGAAAGCTACAGGCAATTAAAAATACACATAATTCAAGAATAATAAGAAAAATAAAATCACAGTAAAGTAACAAAGTATTTTTTAATAGTTCTGTATTTTTTCATACACTTACACATAGTAATTATTAAATAACTACAATAACACATAAAGAGGTAGAATGAGTAGTTAACAGGAATTTAACTATTTAAACCAATAAATTTTGGGATCACTTTAATTCATAGATCTATTTTTCTCATTTTTTTTTTGTTTTTAAAACTTGTGCAATATTAACATATACCCGCCTATGTTTCAATTACTCTGAATGGAAAGATATATTGACTAATTTTTAAGTACCTACAACAACGTTAGTACTGGTGCAAAAGTTGGATGATACTTTAATTAGACACTCTTTGGGAAGAAGAGGTTTTTAATGACAATCGAGTCGAGGGCCATTTTCCTCTGTTAAAAAGACCGATTATAACTTGTTGGAAAGTTGCTTAGACTTGATGTATGCATAATTTTCTTATATCGATAATTACTTGTGATTAAATTAGCACTAAATATTTTTTCTTCATAACATAGTATTAATAAAATCACTGGAAAATACGACTTAAGTGAACAATTTATATTGTATCTGGCTCTTAAATATAAATTAAAACTTAATTAAAAACGTATGTAGCCTATTGATTTTGTAATTTACTTACTAATTTTTAGTCATTTGACTAAAATAAATGCCTTTATATTTTTTGTACAGTTAATGTTTCATTCTTTACTCAATTTGAATCATTTATTACGAAAAATAATTTTTAAATATTAGGTGAAGTGCAAGCTCTATTGAAGTTGTATTTTTTGTCCGAGATAATAGGCCCTGATGCGTAGGATTTCTGTTCCAACGTTTCGTCCACAACTACAGTAGACAAATTCAAGGGTAATGTCTTTTAGGTCTGCGGCCCGGAAGACAACTCAAATTTCATGAAGTAAATATTTATTAATAAACTAAGGACTAAACACGATATATTTTTGTACATTCGTTAGGTACATAATTCAGTTTAAATAATATGTTTTATCAAGTAGATATCAATTCATATTCTACTATCTATTTTTATAAAATTTTCTATATATTGTTGGACCTTACCTCTTTCTCTGCTTATAAAAACATAAACATTAACAAAAATTTAGAATGCTTGTAAAGTAGAATAATAATTGCATGGTCAATAAAAACTCCCCAGACATTAAGGACCAGATATCTACATCTAAATATCTAGGAACTCGTACTTTTGGGCTTAAACTTTCTATTAGTTAATCCAAAGGATATAAAATAAATTTATGACAACGATAGAATTGGAACTAATTCCTACTACTGCATGTGTTGTTTTAAATCTTCCGGTTTAATCGGAATTAAGTTAGTTAAAAACGAATTTCTCTGTTAGGAAATAGACTTTACCATTTCGGCAAACTAAATACAAAATCACTACAGTATTAAGTTTCTCCAAGAGGCAGTGGTAGGGTACCCGAAATATTATGGGAAGAATCTGATTGTGAGTGATCTTTCTGTACATATACATTATCAATCGTAGATAATACATACAATACGTATGTGTAAATCTATATGCTATATGTAGGTTACTTTTAAACCGTTTAAAAGCACACTTAGTTAGTTGAAGATAAACAGTTAAAAACAGCTTTTGTGTCCTTGTGCCTCCCTGTATGCAAATTTGTAGTTCCGGAGGTTTGCCAAGGCTAATGCTATCGCGTAACGCCCTTGAAAACGACATCGGTGTATTCGTATCCTTTTAAATCGAAAAGCTTCTGCACGTTTTATGTGCCAGCTTTTTCGATTTTCAATATGGGCTTACTTATTTGTTCTAACTTTAGTATTATTCTGGTAACACATCTTTTAACGTTAAGAATAAAGCGAAATAAAGTGGATATTTTGACTGCAAATGTAGGAACCAATCGAAAAAGTAATAGCAACACAACATCGAACTCGCTTGTAATATAGACTGAAGAAGTTGAACAGGTTTAAGAATGGAAAATATAAAGAATAGACTACCCGAACGAGAATAAGTTTTGGTTCTGCCAGATGATCTCATGCTGCATATTTTGCCTCTTTGCTTGCAAATTTTAATAAGTAATAAGGGATTATTAACTGTGAGCAGGAGAAACAGTGGCGTGGCTATAATATAGCAAGGTGTGCAATGCCCTTTTAAGCAAGTTTTAGGTTTAAAGATCATTCGGAACGTTCTGAGTATTTTGGATTTTTAGCACCGAAGATAATTGATGAAAAGAAATACAGTCGAACTTTAGTAACTCGAATTTTAAACTCTGTGACACAAGGGAACTTCGAGGTATCGAGACATTGAATACATAATATATACCTATTATTATGGAATACATATCAGTATAATTTGACATTTTCAATTTCTCACGGTAGAAAAAATGATATTTTACTTGTAAAACACTTTCAATATGAGAAACACAAAAAAAGTTTGTACCGCATTATGTTAAGATAAAAATGTCACCCTGCTCGTGGCCACTTGAAATAGCAATTTTTAGCTAAAACAGGCACGTTTGTAGGATATAAGATATTGTCAATGGGATATAGCACTTCTGACTGAGTTAAAAAGAATTATTGTTCATACCTTCAGCAAAAGCCATCCCAAAATGCTTGTTTTATTGTCATTTTTATAGGCGCTAAAAAATGTTTAATTATCAAATTAGTGTTAATTACTATTTTAATAAAAATAAAGAATGAAGAAGATGAAGTAAAAGCGAGGACATTCAAACAGAAAGGGAACACATATTTTGAGATTCTAAAAAGGTAGCAGCAAAATAACAAAATAAATTATTTACAACTCCTTGTAATAAATTGTATTCGAGGGTGGAAAATACAAATTTAATAGAGGCTTAAGAACATTTAGTTTTCAGTCAGCAATTTCTCGAAATTTTCTTTATTTATTTCTAATAAATACAGTGTAAATTATTTAAGGCGAAATTGAATTTTAACTAAATTAATTAAGTTAGAAAAATTAAATTTGTTAACATTGTTTGTTGCTTTTTACAATGACAGTATTTTAATTGTATATTTGGTTATATTTTATTCATATCGTGAGATATGGTGGGATTATCTTCGTTTAATAAAAATATTTTTTTAATAATTTTGTTTAATGCTTAATGGCGGCTCAAGATCATCAATTTCGCTTTCTTGACCACCTTTGTTCCTCCGCATTTTGCCTCACAGAAGCAAGAATTTCTTCGCTATTGAACGATTTTTAATATAGGGGCAACAATGTAGGTACATCAAATAAACCTTAAAAATTTCTATGTATTAAGGTAATTTTCGTTGAATAAGAGTTCGCCATATAGTGTAGGTATGTATGTCTATCCAAAATAAATTATACCACAGTAATAAGTTGGATTGAGTGAAGCTCACTAAACTCGATTAAATTCACGGCATTATGCTGGTAAATGAGGTGATGGGGAAAAGGGGTCGAGTTCCAAAACAGTAGACAGCAATAATTCTGCAGCCCATTTAATTTAATTACACAAACGCTTATCTAGTTTCTCATCAATTTTGCACCTAAGCAAAAGCTAAGCCGCCTCTTAGTACGTTGCCTATAGAACAGCTGGGCAAAGTTACTATTTAAAAAAAAATGCTTTTTTGAGAAAATTTTCACTTTTATCTACTACTTAGATTAAAATCTACAAATTTAAAGCCCTTGTAATTTTCTACAGATTATTTTGGATAAAATTGTAATAATGAATTGGTTAATTTGTCAATTAAACAAATATGTACATTCATTTCATTTTAAATCGAAAGATATAAAATATAAGCAACTTTTGTTATTGTTTGTAACTATCTCACATGACATCATCGTCAGGTACGTGGGTAGTTATCAGGTAGTTAAAACATTAGCAGTTTTGCGTTACGCTAATAGTTTCAGACGAGATAAAAAGGTAAACGTATAAATGCTTCGGTTTCAATTTACATTTTGGTCCTCACTTAAAAGCAATTGCGTCACACATTAACAATGCATTTATCGATTTAGGAATTGCATTTGCTTGGATTCTTTTATCTATTAGACATGGCACAAATGTTTGTCTTAAAACAAAATTGTTTTTGCAGGTATGGATAAGTTATCTTCAATCAAATTTATCATTTATTTCTTGATTAACGTATTATAATAAAGTAAAGCGCCTGTTAATCATACCAACACCTTATAAATACTTGGTAATTAAATGTACTTCAGAATTTGCAAAAAAAGTAGATACCTACATACATTTTTAAATGTACCTATGACTTCGGCTTTTCATTAGACTGATAAAACTTTTGAAAGTAGATTATTGCCCTGCAATTGTAAAGGGTACAGTTAATGGTATTTATAAATATTTGTGCTTTTTCTTTATTGTACCTCATGAATATATATTTTTGCCATGTATCATAGAATCAAACCTAATAAGAGGTGTAGTTTTTGATTACTAAAAGAGCCATTTTGGCTTGCATGAAACAACTAAACATGATAATATTAAATTTAGAAATAGAAAAAGTTTGTAGGAGAAAAGTTTCATGAGGTTACACATATATAAGTTTATTAAGCCATGGCACAGTTATCGATTCCGATTACTCAGGAAATATCCGTGAAAGCCATGATTTAATATTTGGTTATTTCAGGTTATACATCAAAATTAATTCCATATCAGTCAGCTCTTTTAGATATTTGCAGAACTAACACATGCTGACCTATTTTGAAACGATTCAGCATACTTGTAAAATACACCCTAACCCACTTTTAGCGGATTTACGGACATAATAAACGTTTTACAGGATTTTGAGGACAAAGAGAATGATGAATGAAATCACATTAATAACACCCTCTTGTTCGTGTGTTGGCAAAGTCAGCAAAAAGTTTCGTTATTTTTATAAATTAATACACTAGCTCCATATACTACTTATATAAAATTGTCACAATATCTGTAAGTTAGTAAATGATTTACTAGTCTTCACAAATATAGCGGTTTAGCTTATGCGCCATAATTATATTTTCTTTTGCATTACAATTAAGGGATAATCAAAGGCTTTCAAAAATTCGTTACTTTGGTAAGTAAATTCTTCTTCGAATAAAACTAATGTAAATTGGCATTATTAATTTTTCATCCTTTCATTTCATTGGTATAGAAGACAAAAGCAATACAATTTAAATAGAACATTGTTATTGAAATAAATTCTTTATAACGTTCAAGACATTATTAAAGCGTGACATTATTAGCCGTAATTTTTATATCTCTAATTAATTTCAATTAGTATATTTAGTTATATTAATAAATTTTATTATATAAATGTAATGGTCTGATAATTTTAATCAAGCCAATTCTTGTTAATTCTTTTATTCCGTTTTCCTTGCTTTAAAAGAACTTTAAACCAAAAGAAATTTATTTATACAAGGAACGAGACAATACACTGACACGCTTCATTTCATCTTGCCTTTTGTAATTTACTATTTTTCAAAATAATTTTTTTTTTTTATTTTGGGGGAAAAGTGAAAACACAGTTCTTTGTTTTTTCAACTTCTCAGCTACTTAATTATATTTGCAGTAGAAAAAAACGGAAATAAATCATAAGGAAAATTTGATTAGGGGTCCCAAGTGGTGTGTGCAGTTAATTTAATTAATTACGTAGTAATGCTTACTGCAAGCATAAGTTGAGTGTAAATTTATTTATTTTTTTTTATAGGTAATTGTGCAGTATGAAACGGTAGATCTCACTTACGCTGCTGGTTAGATCTCCTAATAATGTTCTCCAAAAAGGTGTTTTGGGGTGCTACAAGCCCCCTCCTGCCTCCTGGCATTGCGAATATTAATTAGACCAGAACAAGTTTTTTATCGCTTGTCATCTTGATGCAATTAACATTTTATTAAAAAATAAAAGTTCACAATAAACAAATCCACACAAAATTATTTACATAAAATTGATTTAGCCCGAATCGAGGTGTTTCAATTTATCGAGCATATTAATTCCTCTCTTGTACATACTCCCCCAATAAACTTTTTTTATTAAAGAAAGCAATTTTGCTGCAACAAACCGGTTCGAGCATTTTCCTGTTTACCGTTTTGAATTCGGTATTTTTTTATGTAATTTTCTTGTTACACGGTGTCCGTTAATTTTTTTGATGTTTCCGGTGACGTTTGAAAACGGACAGGTGAACATTTGTGCTTTGTCGCGCTACCACGGTAGACTGAAAGCTAGGGGTACATTATGGAAAATCGAAAACGATTGAAGCGCCTTTACGAAAGCGCAACGGTGTCCCTTCGTACTAACGGTCGTCCTTCGGAAGAATGCGTATTTGGAAAATACTCATACAAACTTATCATTTGGGTTACTGACATACATACTTAATTAGCCGAAGGAAAAAATAATAATTTCAATGCGTTCGCACTTTCTCGAACTTCGCTCATTTTCCCCAGTAACAGCTAAACTCAAAAGATTTATGTCATGGAATAAGAATTTTATAAAACCAAGTGTAGCAATAAAAGATTCATATTCAAATTAAAAATTTGTTTTCGAATGATAATGATCTTTTTATTACAAATTCAAACCGAAAGGTACCTATGGAATTTATATGTTATTGCTATAAATAATATTTTGAAACTAGGTAAACTTCTTGTTCTTAACGTTGTATTACACACATAACAAATTAACATGCTCATAATTTGGAACTTTTTTCATTAGTAACATTGTAAAAAGTGAAAGAAACATTTTGAAAAAACTTGCAAAAAGAGCTTGTCAAACAAAAAATTTTACCCGGCACTAACTGTATATTTCAACTGGAAAAAGAACGACACTAGAATATATAATTCCTGTATAACAATTTTAACAATTAATAAGTAAATCAGCACATATCATTAAATATGAGAAAAATGAAAACGTGTTAATTATTTTAACTATAAAAAAAGCAATTAAAAAAGCGGCATCCGATTAGTCAGTTCCTCGGTAACTATCTAACACTCATAGGCGCAATTAGGGTGGTGTTAGAGGGTGCTAAGCACTCCCAAAACGAGAATTATCACTCCCACAATTTTTACAATGCCTTGTTATTGCAATATTATCAAAGCACACCGAAAAATCAGAAGCCATATAGTTTTACATTTATTAATCTTCTTACTTTGGCGACTAGTGAAGATTATTGAATAAAGAATAAAGGGTAGCTAAAAATGAAGAAAAATTTAGTCTAATGTTTCTCATAATATTTGGTAAGGTATGTCTCAAAAAATATGAATATTTCGAGTAAAGAACAAACTGAAAAAAAAATTCTACTCAAAAACTTATTTTAATTTAGAATTAATTAGTCTTCTTAAAAAATAAAAATCATAAACCATGTTATTAGTATATGTACAAGTCAACAAAAAATGGTATAAAATTCTGTAGCACAATAAAGCAGAACTATCATTTTTTTACAGTGTAGAGAGCCTTTATATGCCCTTTAGGATTGTCATTATAATTAAAAAACAGTAATCCTGGTATGCCACAAAGTAAATTTGATTTCAGTGAGCAAAATATTTAAAACAACATAAGTTGTCAGTTTTATTTTTAATGATTTTTAACCTTACAATTTACAATTTTATCCAGAATAATCTGTAGAAAATTACAAGGGCTTTAAAATTTGTAGATTTTAATCTAAGTAGTAGATAAAAATGATATTTTTCTCAAAAAAAGCATTTTTAAAAAAAATTGCAATGTTTAATTAGTTAACTTTAATAATTTGTTACATAGTGTAACCTTTGCAAAATTATTTACTAAAATACTGTTAATTGCAATTGTGCAAAAAGTATAAGTACGACAGAACCATGACAGAACCCTTCATCGGCGGCTTTAAATTATTATTTTTTTTAGAAAATGACCAGAAGGTTTTCACGTTTTTCTCGGCGAAAATAGCTCTGACCGAGACGACTCATATTTTACAGCTTTTGTAATTTCCTACATGTTATGCCTTATGATTAATCAAAATTTTTTGGAGATAGATGAAAAAATGTAAGGAAAATAATTGTAAATTGCAATATGAAAAATCGATTAAAATAAAACTGACAACTTTCGTTGGGACTATAAAATTTATACAAAAATACAAAAATTACGCACTATAATAACTACTGTCCTAAAATGCATATAAAGGCTCCGCACTCTGTAGTTTATTGATGTGTTTTTTTACAGATGCATTTGGGAATGCACTTATTTT
This sequence comes from Agrilus mali, assembly GCA_029378335.1. Taxonomy (NCBI): domain Eukaryota; kingdom Metazoa; phylum Arthropoda; class Insecta; order Coleoptera; family Buprestidae; genus Agrilus; species Agrilus mali. Next base: position 21,036,622 of record CM055657.1, read on the forward strand.
CCTGCCTTTACCAAGTGAGATAATTCTTTCTTAAAGAGTTCCATTTACACAGACAGAGTATTTCCTTCCTAAATATTAAAGGGCTTTTTAAACATTAGAAGGTAAGATACCTTTGAAAATAAATGCATAAATACTTATGTAGTTATTTGTGTGACTTTGAAACTGTGATATTTGCATCGTAGACTGCATTATAGAGTTAAAGTGAAATAAGTACATACATACATATTTGATGTAAGGTAATTAAAGTGTTTTTTTTTATAGGCTTCGCAATAAGGCAAGGGCACTACAGTCTTCTGTGTAAAACATTACGAGGAAGTCTTAGCTGACTACGAATACTTCCTTTTTGGCGAGGCACAATTTGCGGTCTTGGAATTTTTTGGGTAAGTTTTATTATAGTGAAAACGAATCGCAACAAAATTTTTACTTGAAGTTTTGCGGGCAGGTTTTCAAATTGGACAAGTACTTACATTAACTATTTGCCCGTAAAACTTCAAGTGAAAATTTTGTTGCGATTCGTTTTTTCACTTGTCTGTTGCCTTTTGTTATTCCACTTGTTCCTTGAAGTTTCACTTCTACTATGTGTCCCAACACACATTCTTTTTTATCCAAATTCACAAAGGGTTTGAATTTAAAAATTAAGACTAAAAACTTTTTAGTATTGCCTAATTTATCTTATCTCTGAGCCCTAGATACAGACTTTATCGAACATCATATAGATGGCGTATGCATCAACTTCTTGTTAATTAAATTTAAATAATTTCTAAACGATAATTTTAGATAATGGGCCTAATTGACCAATTAAAAAAGTTTAAAATGTTCAATGTTTAACGTTAAAAATTAATAATTTTTCAATAAAAATGTTAATCTTTCATGAGATGGCATATTAATTAAATTGGCAGTTTTATAATTTGTTATAAATAATTTTTCCTAAAAAGACAAAATTAATGAACAGAACATGGAGTTTCTGTAATAAATAATAAAGTGTGAAAATAAGCAAAATTCAATTCTTTTTCGACAATACAAAAGTTAAAATTTCTTTATGTGTAGGTAGCACTGTTAAAGAAAATTCAGGTAAAATCTCAATACAGTCAACTTATTTATAGATCTTGGCGCCACTCTCCAAAAGAAATTTTAGTTTTAACCATGTATCTATTTATTACTTTTTACTAGTATGTAAAAGCGATAATTAACTGAGAAAGTAATTTACAAACATATATGTATCTACATGGGCCCGAACTCGTAGTCGTAATACCTACGTAAAGAACTAAAATCTGGCGGCAATGTATCTACAATGCGGATTTGTATGCGACGAATTAATAATTAATAAAAAACTGCTAAGTTAGTATAATATAATCATTTACTTATTGCAATTAATTTTTTATTATATAAATTAATTAAAAATTTTAACAAATAAAATAATAAACAAGTAAAAATAATTTTTAAACTTATTTTTATATCTTTAAAAACATTTATTATTCATAGAAGTACCTAATTGTAATAAACAAACTGATAATTAAAAGCTTTTACGTAATAATAACCTAAAAATTTAAGCAGCCTAGTTCATCCTTTGAAGCATCGCGGGTGACTAACTCAGGTATGCGCGATCTATTGTTATAAAGGAGATCGACACAGTTAGACGCACCTGATTGGCTGGTTGCGGCAGCACCCATCTTCGCGTCTCGCAGAAACTGGGTCAAATTTAAAGAGGACGTGTTCTTAAAGGGGATATTCTTAAAGACGTTAAGCGCCACTTAAAGCTTCGAGTTAAACAATTAGAGGTAACTCAGTTATTTTTTAACCGATTTAATTGCGATTTTCATGAAAATTTTGCAAATTAAAAAGCCTCTTATAACAAGTCAAAAAATCTGTTCATGAAAATGATTTCTTATAACTATATAGGTCAAGTTCAGAGCATGTGTCAAAGGCATTAGGCACCACTTAAAGATACAAATTAAAAAATAAAGGTAACTCGGTTATTTTATAATCGATTTAAATGAGGTTGTCACTAAAATTTTACAAATAAAACGGACTATTATAATAATTTAAAAAAAAAGAATGCTGCGACACATAGTAGAAGTGAAATTCCAAGGGACAAGTGGAATAACAAAAGGCAACAGACAAGTGAAAAAACGAATCGCAACAAAATTTTCAATTGAAGTTTTACGGGCAGATAATTAATGTAGGAATTTGTCCAATATGAAAACCTGCCCGTAAAACTTCAAGTAAAAATTTTGTTGCGATTCGTTTTTCCACTTGCCCGTTGAATTTTCACTTCTGCTATGTTTCCCAGCACACATCCCTTTTTTATTTTAAAACTGGCCTTCAATTATAAATTAATACTTAGTATTATATTAAAAAGAGTATTTACAGTAGTCCAAATAAAAATAAATAAATAATTGATACAACTGCTTGCAATTAATTTGATCGTTCAAAATAAACAGGTTTAATTAAAGATGTTTTTCCATGTGCAGTTAGTTTCAATGAAGAGGGACACGGATGACTTATTCTCTACTGTAAAAGGGATGAGGATCACAACAAAAAGTCTACTGCTGAAGGGATTTGCTGCATGGAATTGATCATTATTTAAATACATTGGGAGTTTGCTGGACAATATAGACGGTAAAAAAATCATTTATGAATATTATTGTGGCGTTAAATTTGTTCGTCAAACAATTCTAAGTAATTAATAATTTCATTGTTTATATTCATATTTGCTTGTTAATAGATATATAACTTAAAAACTAAGTAGTAGCTACTCAGACGCTACTATCTGCATCGTATTCATAGCTAGTAGTCACTACTAACTGACTATGAATAATGAAAATTTAAAAAAATGACCCTTGTCTTCACAATTATTTTTTTTGGTTTCTTTCCAATGCATCGGTTGTCGTTTATTTAAATGCAAATAATATTAAGAAAATATTGTAAGCCCATTTTGAATTATATCTAATTACAAAAAATCAATTACAAAATTTCCGACTTGCTACTACAGAGACACTGCCAACTTCGTCGTATAAATGTCTGTGGATTTATGCGCATTCTATGGTCGTAGATGACATTCGTCGTTGTTTCTTTCGTCGTCGTTTTAATGGTTTTAATATTGTTAATTTATATGCACATTAGTAAGTGTTTCTAATTATTTTTGTGTCTTATTTATTTAACGGTAGTTAATTCGATCTTTTTATGAATTTCCTGCAGATCAGCGAGTAAATTGAAGGGCGACTAGTTTTTGAACTCCATTTCCTGTTCACTATTTATCTAGGACAATTCTGCAGCCATTTAAGGTGAGAATAATTCCACAAAATCAAATATAAAGATTCAGCACAACTTTAATATTTCAGTATACATGTTTATTAGTGAGGAGACCAATTTAATAATATGTATTTGGGTACACTTGTAAAACATTTAATTTAAAGAAGTATGTACCATGGAAAGTCTGGATGCCATGTGTTAAGAAGCTTTGTGACTATCAGCCCCCAATACATTGGGATGTAACAGTGTTTGAAGAAAACATTGAAATGCTGATCTTTATACGTCAGGAAACACAGACAGTGTGTTCTAATACTATTAAAGGAATAATTTACAAAAATTAATGGGTAAGTAACAACATTAACTGAAGTTAGTACATGTCAAATTTTTATTCAGTTATTCTACAAATTTCAACTTTTTAAACATTTGGAATGTACTTTAACAGCAATGATAACAGTTAACCGTTAAACGTTACTTGTTTATTTCCTAGTAATCCTCGTATCTGCAGTTGTTTTTTTTTTATTTACTATTAATAAACATAACCATTTTATATTCTACATATTTACTTATTGTTCAAAGCCTATGTGTATTTTCTATTTTATTTATTTAGTATTGTGATTAATTCGTTTTTCTTTTAATTTCTACCGATAGCACAACAGTTGACTAAGTTCATGTTGACCGTCTCAGCAACCTTTATTCTTTCTGCAATGCTTCAGTTTTCTCGGAATTGTTTTGCTACTTGATGCTTTTTATCTGGCACCATTATTCTATTTGGACCACATTGTTTGTGAGACAATGAAAACTGCTAACTGTTTCATATTTGTAAACTTGGGGTTGACATAGTCTGCAGTCAATTAAGGTGAGAATATATGATACAATTAATATTAATTGCTTATTACTAATCTGTTACCACCCTATTTTCAAATATACTTGAAAGAACATGCCAATATAAAGATATAATATAAATTTACTTTAATTTCAAATAGCATTGATTGTCATTTTATTTATAAGGCTTCTTGGATAATCAATTTCTAATGTTTATGTTGAAGTGTTTTACTAACCTGAATATTGTTTAATGTAGTAAATATTTGTACAGGTATGTTACTCAAAAAACTCTTGGATCTTATACGTATGTTATGGGAGCACTGATGTCAGTGGACATGGATTTTAAACTCATAATGTACAGAATCGTGAAGATGTCTTTTCTTTTCTATTGAGAAACATGTGCTGTCTACTGCAAAGGACGGATTTGAGTGATAATTCGTAAGTGACAATATAAATTATAAATAGAATTTGATTTAAGATCATAAACATTAAGCAGAGTTTATCGTCAAGTAATATCATTATTTTCTAAATTTTTTTGTTCGTTTTATAATTATTTTAGGCATTATAAATTGTAACTGCGTATATTTGTATTATTGCAGTTTTTTAATTACCATATATGCAAATAATCTATTGTTTCAGCCTCTGTTACTTGGAAATTGGAATTCATAGTGAATGAACTAATGTAGATAATAACAATACACAAATTTTTCACTAATATTTATTATTGTTAATAACTGTTTCATTCTACAAGGACGTCTTCAGAAGAAGTATTATTCATACTGTTACGAGTACTTGCCAATTAAGTTGGTGTGAGCATAATTAATGAACATCTTCCCTGATTACATAAGGAATATTCTCGGCTTTCCTGACACATCTAGAAAACACCAGCAAAGATCAATGGGAAAACAATTGGAATACTAGACGGCTGTAGAATACCCTAGAAAAAGGCTGAGAAGACTATAAAAGCGGACGAGACACTCACACCGAGTTAGTTGACAGTTTACAGTAACAGCTGATGCAAAGCGATCGATAGGCGATACAGGCGACCCATAGAGGCGATAGTGTTCATAGAGAGCGATAAATAGTGTCTACCGGAACGGCGATTAAAAAGTGACTTTTAGTAATTAAATAAACTCGTTGTTTTGTTTTGTTAATTGTGTTTTCTGTGACCGAACACGTCACAATTGGTGTCAGGAGTGGGATAGTAAGGGAATTGAAGATTCCCGAAGAAAGTTAGTGCGACAGATCGTAGAAGAGGTCCGAAGAGAAGAAGAATTTTGAAGCCTTATGCCAGTAACAAGAAAACAATCAGCAATAATGGAGGAACAAATAAAGGCTTTAATGGAAATGATGAAGGCAATGAAGGCAGGCCAGGAAGAAATGAAGGCAGGCCAAGAAGAAATGAAGGCAGGCCAGGAAGAAATGAAGGAAGAATTGAAGAATAAAATGGAAGCTGGACAGGACGAAATGAAATTAGCACAAGAAGAAATGAAGGCGGGCCAAGTAGAAATTAAGGCAGGTCAAGAAAAATTGATTGAAGATATGAGAGCAATAAAAATTGAGCAGGAAGGATTGAAAGAACAGTTAAAAGAAGTCAGAACCGAAGTGCAAGAAGAGTTAAAGGAAGTCAGAGTAGAAGTGCAAGAAGAATTAAAGGAAGTACGACAAGAATTGGAGACGACACAAGAGAAACTAAGAGATCAGTTGAAAGAAGAAGTACAAAAGGAAGTAGAGAAGATGAGACAGAAGTTCGAGAACACTAGACCGGCTAGTGAAGTGAAGTCCGAAGACACTGCGAAAACGATTAGAATTAAACCACCGACTTTCGACGGAAAAGTTTGCTGGTCTGTATACAAACGACAGTTCGAGGCAGCGGCAGAAGCAAACAACTGGAACGATTTTGAGAAAGCAACGGCGCTGGTCATAGCTCTGCGAGGAGAAGCATTGGATGTCCTTCAAGGTATTCCAGAGCGCCAACAACGAGACTTCTCTGCGCTGCTAGAGCGACTTGAAATGAGATATGGCGACAAACATTTACAACAAGTGTACCAAACCCAACTAAAGTGTCGCAATCAGAGGACATCAGAAAATCTACAGGAGTTCGAGGCCGATGTGGAACGTCTAGTTAGATTGGCCTATCCTACCGCTCCGCAGGACTTCGCAGACCAGCTAGCAGTCCAAACATTCGTCGATGGCGTGAGGGACACCGACTTACAGCAAGTTCTCCGTTTGGCCCGCCATAAGACTGCGAGTGACGCACTGGCGCACGCCTTAGAATTCGAAGCTGCAAAACAAGCTTCCAAGGGCCACGTGCGTGTACGCCAAACAGCTGTTGAAGACAACGAATACAAGAATGAAGTTACGAGGCTGATTAAAGAATGCGTCGAAACTGTCAAGAAGACTACCATCAACGACAAGAGAGAATCGGCCAAATGTTGGGAATGCGGGAAGGTCGGTCACTTTTCCCGAGACTGTGGCCAAAACAAAGGAAGACCAAGGTGCTGGGAATGTGGAAGGCACGGACATTTACGGCGAGACTGCCCGGCCGAAGAACGCCGTGCGGACCGACAGCAGTCGGGAAACTAAGATCAGCCAACTTTGAGGGGCGCAAGTTGGCTTCTCCCCACCAAGTCCCAGCCGAAATCGTCGTTTCCCAACTAAACGGAAGCAAGTCCTTATTCGTCGAAGGTCACATCAACAACAAGAAGGTTAGAATGGTGGTCGATACGGGAGCTTCTAAGACCATAATCCGGCCGAACATCGTTAACGAGTGGAGAATCCGTCCCCTGCAGAGGAAGCTACGTTTGACCACGGTTACCGGAGAAACAGCGCCGATTAGAGGAGAATGCGATATCGAATTGAGATTGGGAGAAGTATGCCTTCGACACAGGGCACTGGTAGCCGATGTCGCCGACGACGTGATCATTGGATTGGATCTTCTTGAACGAAACAAAATTAATCTGGATTTGGGCTCCGGCATTTTACGCATCGGCAAGGAAGATTTGGTGATGACAAACCCCACCAAAGAGTACGGTCTTCGAAAGGTCATCGTTGCAGAAGACCGGTTACTACCTGCTAGATCCGAGGTAGTTCTCAAAATAAACATCGACGGCGAAGGTGCGGATGGTTTGGTGGGGATAGTAGAAGCCAAAAACCCGGATTTGACACAGAAAGCCATACTGATAGGACGAACACTGATTCGAACTGGGACGCCGAACGCATCTGTCAGAGTGGTCAATTTGAAGGACTTCGAACAGAAAGTGTGTAAAGGAATGGAAGTAGGAGTCCTTGAACCCGTGGTGTCCATCCTCCAGTGCGAAGTTGAAGCTGAACCCTCAATGGCAGAGAGCGAACCACTTCCAACCGTTCTTCGAGACTTAGTGCAGCGTTCGGCCACAAACCTTAACAGCGACCAAATTATAAAATTCGAAGAACTACTCAGCAAGTATCGAAACGTCTTCGCCCTCTCTGACAACGACTTTGGGAGAACGAATCTGACATACCACCGTATAGACACGGGATCAGCTCGTCCTATTAAACAACCATCTAGAAGAGTTCCATGGGCTAAGCAAGAAGAAGTCAACAACCTGGTGAAGAACATGGAAGAACAGGGGGTAATTGAACCATCACAAAGTGCTTGGGCTTCGCCGATAGTGTTGGTTAGGAAGAAGGATGGATCGACCAGGTTCTGCGTTGACTACAGGAAGCTCAACGACGTAACTTTAAAGGACAGCTATCCCTTACCCAGAATCGACGACACCCTTGACAGCTTGGTTGGTGCCAAATGGTTTTCAACGTTAGATTTGAAGAGTGGATACTGGCAAGTGGAACTGGATCCACAAGACAAGCAGAAGACCGCATTCACGACTGGTTACGGGCTGTGGCACTTTAACGTTATGCCATTTGGACTATGTAACGCTCCTGCCACCTTCGAGCGACTTATGGAAAATGTGCTACAAGGGCTCAATTGGAAGGTTTGTCTGGTGTACCTAGACGACGTGATAGTACTGGGAAAGACATTCGAAGACCACCTCCAGAATGTCGAAGAAGTGATCAAGAAGCTTTCAGCAGCCAAGTTGAAACTCAGTCCCAAGAAATGCCATCTGTTTTGTAAGGAGGTGAAATATCTTGGCCACGTTATCACCTCAGAAGGAATAAGAACTGATCCTGACAAGACTGAAGCTGTGAGAAGTTGGCCTGTCCCGAAGAACCAACACGACTTGAGAAGCTTTTTGGGGCTGTGTTCCTATTACCGACGATTCATAAAGGGATTTGCAGATATAGCTCGACCGCTCCACAAGTTAACAGAGGATGGTGTCCCTTTCCAATGGTCAGAACGATGTCAGCAAGCTTTTGAAACACTGAAGTCTACCCTTTCTCAAGCCCCAATACTGACGTACCCACAGTTCGACACAGACTTCATTGTCGATACGGATGCCAGCAATGTAGGAATTGGTGGTGTACTGTCGCAGATGCAGGAAGGAAAAGAAAAAGTCATTGGCTACTTCAGTAAGGCACTGTCAAAGCCGGAGCGAAACTATTGCGTGACCCGTAGAGAATTGCTGGCAGTCGTCAAAACTCTCGAACATTTCCATAAGTATCTCTACGGACGAAAATTCCTGCTAAGGACAGACCATGCGTCCCTGAAATGGCTGCTGCAATTTAAAAACCCAGAAGGACAACTGGCTCGATGGCTACAGCGGCTACAAGTATACGACTTCAGCATCGAGCATCGTGCTGGAAAACAACATGGTAACGCTGATGCCCTCTCGCGAAGACCATGCTCGAAGAACTGCAAACATTGCATGGCCGCCGAAAAGAAGGAACCAGTCAACTTGGCACGGATCTGTCAGACGATGGTGGAACCTGAAGAACACTGGCAGAACGAAGACCTGGCGAAAGACCAAGATAACGACGAAGACATTAAACCGATACTGCGGTGGAAAAAGGCAGGAACAGCACGACCTACCTGGGCAGATGTTAGTAGTACGAGTACCATCACGAAGAGTTATTGGGCCTTATGGGATTCACTCATCGTCGAGAATGGGGTACTAAAAAGAGTGTGGGAAAGCCCTGACGGAACTAAAATTCGACATCAAGTAGTTCTCCCGAAGAACAGAGTCAACGAGGTGCTGACAGAAGTCCATGGAGGTGTTGGTGGAGGACACTTCGGAGTAACAAAGACGTTGGAGAAGGTGCGAGAGCGATTCTATTGGCTAAAGTGTAGAAGAGACGTCGAAAATTGGTGTAGGAAGTGCCCAACGTGTGCGTCAGCCAAGGGACCTCAGACTCGAAGCCGAGGGCGAATGAAACAGTACAATGTTGGTGCCCCATTTGAGAGAATAGCTCTGGACGTAGCAGGACCATTCCCAACAACAGCTGCTGGCAATAAGTACATCTTGGTAGTGATGGACTATTTTAGCAAATGGCCCGAAGTGTACGCAATCCCAAATCAAGAAGCTACTACGGTCGCTGGAATGTTGGTCAACCAATGGATCAGCCGGTATGGAGTTCCGATGGAGATCCACTCTGACCAGGGACGGAACTTTGAATCCGCAGTATTCCGGGAAGTCTGTGAGCTGCTAGGAGTACAGAAAACTAGGACCACTCCATTACATCCACAATCTGACGGAATGGTCGAACGGTTTAACGCGACGCTAGAAACCAATTTGAAAATGGTTGTTAACGATCATCAGACAGACTGGGACCAGCATATACCTTTGTTCCTGTTGGCCTATCGAAGTGCGGTTCATGAGACCACCGGCAGAACACCAGCCAGCATTTTATTTGGAAGAGAGCTGAAGTTACCGATGGACATCCGGTTTGGACACCCAGAAGATCGGCGACCTTCAGCTACCGACTACGCACAGCAGCTAGAGGAACGACTCGATGCCATCCATAGAGCCGTTCGTAACAAAATCCAAGTAGGGAGTGACCGCATGAAGACCAGGTACGACCGGAGAGCCAACAGCACAGGATTCAGAGAAGGGGACCAGGTGTGGCTTTACAATCCTGTCCGTCGGAAAGGACGCTCACCGAAGCTACAGCGAGCCTGGGAAGGACCTTACACTGTGGTCAGAAGGCTGAATGACGTGGTCTACCGTATTCAGAGAGGACCAAAGGCCAAGATGAAAGTTGTACACTTGGACCGCCTGGCGCCCTACAAAGGTCAAGACATTGATCGGGACGATCAATTCTAAGAAGGGGGCAGTGTTACGAGTACTTGCCAATTAAGTTGGTGTGAGCATAATTAATGAACATCTTCCCTGATTACATAAGGAATATTCTCGGCTTTCCTGACACATCTAGAAAACACCAGCAAAGATCAATGGGAAAACAATTGGAATACTAGACGGCTGTAGAATACCCTAGAAAAAGGCTGAGAAGACTATAAAAGCGGACGAGACACTCACACCGAGTTAGTTGACAGTTTACAGTAACAGCTGATGCAAAGCGATCGATAGGCGATACAGGCGACCCATAGAGGCGATAGTGTTCATAGAGAGCGATAAATAGTGTCTACCGGAACGGCGATTAAAAAGTGACTTTTAGTAATTAAATAAACTCGTTGTTTTGTTTTGTTAATTGTGTTTTCTGTGACCGAACACGTCACAATACTTTACTGAAGATGTCATCGTAGGATAAAACAGTTGTGAACAATAATAAATATTAGTGGAATTTTGTGTATTGCTATTATCTACAATAAATTAGTTCATACATTATGAATATAACTTGTCTATGAATATAACATACCTACGCAACCGCTATTTATGTACAATTATATTTTGTCACGTTCTATAAATACATCTATGATTCTTAAATTTGCAACGACCGAGTATCTATGACTGCAATATTGACGTTTGACAGTATCAGTCCTATTTATTTTATTTTAGCTTTTGATCATTTAATTGTGTTATTAATGTGTTTTTATTGTCCGTCTATACCGATTTATGGATGAACGAAGGAGCAATTAAGTAAACTTTGGGTCAAATGGAACCCATTCACAACACTGGAAATTGTTTATGGATTTCACTTTTTTGAACAATTGTGCAGTTAATTTAGGATCTACAAGTAAGAGCATTCAACCACAACCCTATTTGGACTTCACTACAACAAAGAATTGTCCACACTTGCAACAACAACATATTGGCTGGCTTGCTGGCTGGCTGGCTCGATGACTCTTTACTGCTGCTACATGAACATCATATTCTGGAATTAATTTAAGGTAAAAATACATAAAATAATTAATGTTGTTTGCTCATTGTTAATCTGTTACCACCGTATCTGTTCCAGGTCAACGCTGGAGAAGACAAAGAAGATACATTCCGTAGTTAGAAATCTTTTGATATGAGGTATTTTTTTTTTAGTCTTAATTTTGCATGTTTGTTTTATTAGAATTCATTTTAGTTTGTTTTTATTATTTTGCATGTTCTCTTGCTTGCCTCTTCGCTTTGCTTACTGCAATTCTTACTATCACGCTTCGCATTTACCCTACAAGATCCGCAGGATTCAACGTTTCGTTATCTTGCTTGTTCCTTCTCATCTATGGTTCGAAACGGAGGCCTCCCCGAGTGACTTGCCATAGACTTAGCTTTTTAGTTGTTCTTTGAAGTGTCTTATACACTTCTCGCGGTCTACTCGAACGTTACTTCCTTTCAGACTGTTTGGTGTGGGTTATCTGGAATAGAAGCAATAGGCGACTGCCCAGCTCTCACAGACGAAATCTGTCCGATCTTTTCTACCAAATTCTATTAGTTTTTTTCGTTAGTCCTTTGTAGTTTAGTTGGTTAATGAACTGCACTATTCGCTTACAGGTAAAGAACATCGATCGAAGACATCTTACTGTTTAACTTTTCTTGTATTCTCTTTGATATTTCGTTTGTTTTTTTTTTTTGTCTTTTTCTCTTACAGGTATTTATTTGTTATTTTATAAACTGTTATGTTAATATTTTATACGATGTATTTGGGATAAAACGCTCCTCTGATACTTATAATTTTTCCAAATTGACTTTTTGACACATTTTTTACAAACAAATTGAATTTTAATAATTAGAAGTAACTGGCGGATAAGGGTGTAGCTATAAGGGGTTGATGTGGAGGCTACAGGGTATTAGAGGGGCTTTTTTGCTCCAAATATAGCTTTTAATTATTAATATAAGTTTTTCGTATTGTAATAAATACTGAAAAAGAGTTAGAAGTTGTTGGTAGTCGTATTGTTGAACTTGTGGGAATACTAATTTAACTCTTTTTAATATACCTAACAATACAATAATGTGAGAAAATTAATTAAGTACATTGAACAAGAACTTGCTCTCTTTTCTGGAGTATTTATTAAAATACGAACGACTTGTAAACTTTTCTAATGATCTAATTACTATACAACAGCTTATGTACTTTTGTCATAATTTATTGTATTTGATTGGTTTTGTATTTTCTCTTTTAAATGTTTTATTTTGTACTTTATAAATTGTTACATTAATATAACAATGTTATATTTAATATTATTATTTTGACGTTAATTTCTGAACTGTAGTGAATGTATTATATGAGTCTGAAGTATTAAAATGTTTACTATACAATGTATAAGTATATAAGCAGATATTATTGGTAGTCGTACTGAATTAACTTTTTCGTATTGTACATGTAGTATTAATTTAAATCATTTTAATATACCTACAAACAACAACTTGGTGTCTTTTTTTGTAACTTTTTATTACATGAACGACATAAACTTTTATAATGATGTAATTGAATTAAATTTCTTGTGTATTTACTCCTTCAGGTATTTTATGTCATTATTGTTAAATATTAATATATTAACTTAATTTCAATCAACATTAACAAAAGTTCGTAATTGCAATTTTTTTATTTACAGTTTTGTACGCCCATGAGACTACAAAAACATTTTTGTAACTTAGTGCAATTTTCAATTTGAACCTACTTTACTTCCTATCCATAGATGGCGCCGTAGAAATTGTTTGAAGCAGTTTGACAATCGAGATATTATGGACTAGTCGCAAAACACTATAGGGATGGAGGTCGGGGACGGTGGGGGTCTACCTACATAGCTCAGGATGAGTAGCTTAAATATGAAAGGCGCCTTCGGCGCCTTTCATATTGCAAGGTAGACCCCCACCGTCCCCGACCTCCAACCCTATAGTGTTTTGCGACTAGTCCATAATATCTCGATTGTCAAACTGCTTCAAACAATTTCCACGGCGCCATCTATGGATAGGAAGTAAATTAGGTTCAAATTGAAAATTCTACTAAGTTTAAAAATTATTATGAAGTTAGTATCATAGTGTATATGTGTAAGTGTTTTGTCTTGATGTTTCTCTATTTGTATACAAATATTAATTTGTTTGAAATAAATGGCTGAAATATACGTATTTGTTTTTTGTAATAAGTAACCAAATAAAGTGCTTCTGAAATAACTGAGTAATATAAATAAGTCATTAAGCAAATTATAAGAAAAAAGATAAAACTATTATTACATACTTAGTGTTCTTCTAGAAAAGTGACGAACTGAAAAATTATGAAACAGCTGTATATGGAGTAAGTTAATTAAATGTATTTGAGAATAAACAAAAGTTTTAAGAAATTAATTTATTGAATGCGTAAGATACAAAAATTTTCTAAAACAAATACTGTGAAAAAAGATATAATTTAATTTAGAAAGTCTCTATCAACTGATTGTACCTACATATAAACAAATTTAATTTGTTGACAGTTCCTTGTTGTAGTGAAGTCCAAATGGGGTTGTGGTTGTATGCTCTTACTTGTAGATCCTAAATTAACCGCTCAATTGTCCAAAAAAGTGAAATTCATGAACAATTTCCAATGTGAATGTGTCCCATATATCAACTGTTGTACAATCTGCAGAAATTGAAAGAAAAACGAATTAATCACAATACTAAATAAATATAATAGAAAATACACATAGGCTTTGAACAATAAGTAAATATGTAGAATATAAAATATTACTTGCATTTAAATAAACGACAACCGTAACATAGGAAAGAAACCAAATAAAAGGGTCATTTTGTTAAAATTTTACGCAGAACTTTCTAAATTTAGCTTTCGTTAGATCTAGACTGACATATGCGATGAACATATGGGCTCCGCTGACAAAGAAATTGTGGTATGAGCTTGAAAAAGTTCAATATAGGTTTATAAGATTTGTAGCAGCATTGAAAGGTTGCCCATTAAGTCGTTTTGGTCATGATTACTCTGATATGATGTTAAAACTAATTTTACCCTCAATCGTGTCATTTTCACAATATCTTGATGTATTATTTTTATACAAAGTTAGGAATGATAATGAAATCGTTGACATCGATATACTAAAATCTGACGTGGTGAGCCACCCAGAAATATGAGACAGTGAAATATAACTTATGTTATCCCAAAAATCAGCAAAGAATTTTTCTCAAAGAAATCTGTTGATTAGGGCAATGAAATTTGTTAATGAAAAAAGATTAGCTATTAATTATGATTTGTCATTACTGGTAATTAAGAATAAGACAAAAGGATATTTTTCAATATTGTTAATTAAAAATAATACTGCGATAGATTGTGCTAGATATTAAGTTTCTATTTGTTATAATAAGTTTTCTTGTAATTAAATGTAAAAAGGTTCGTAAATAAAATAAATTACTTAGAATTGTTTGACGAACAACAAAGTATTCTTAAATAATTTTTCTTACCATTTATATTGTTACGAGTACTTGCCAATTAAGTTGGTGTGAGCATAATTAACGAACATCTTCCTTGAATACATAAGGAATATTCCCGGCTTTCCTGAAACATCTACAAAACACCAGCAAAGATCAATGGGAAACAATTGGATTACTAGACGGCTGTAGAATACCCTAGAAAAAGGGCTTAGAAGACTATAAAAGGCGGACGAGACACTCACACCGAGTTAGTTGACAGTGAACAGTCAGTGAACAGCTGATGTTTGAAAGCGAAGCGATCGATAGGCGAATTACCAGGCGAAAGAAGTCATTGTGTCTATAGTATAGCGAGTATTTATAGTAGACGCGAACGGGAAAATAGACTTTTAGTGAAATAAATTGTGTAGACTTGTTTATAACTGTAGTGTAGTCAAATTAACTTTAGTATTTAAATAAATTCGTTGTTTTGTTTTGTTAATTGTTTTCCGTGACCGAACACGTCACAATATTATCGTGGAAGTTACCAACATATCCAAAAATTAATCAATTCCATGCAACAAATTCCTTTAGCAGTAATTTCTTGTTGTGTCGTTATCCGTTCTTTTCAGGGGAGAAAAAGCCACCATTATCACTCTTCATTGAAACTAAATAGAGATGAAAAAATAACATTAACTTGCATTTCTTTAGAATAAAAAGAGTTTATTTTTCGAAAACACCAACGAATTTAACTCAAAAAAAGCGATACAGTAGCTTTCATTAATTTTTTTTGTATCTCTCTTTACAGTAACTGATTTGTTCTATACAAAAATGTGAATTTCGCCCACCCCATAGGTACATTATTAAAGAAATTTCAGCATCAAAATTAATTAATTTTGGGAAATTAAAAACTTTCTGCAGGTTTTTTTAAGTATTATTTACGGAAAATATTTAATAAACACAGTTATTTAATTATAAGTAGCAATCTTTGAACGAACAAATTGATAACGACCAAACATTTACGTTAATAATTACACTTTTCATAATTAATTGCAAAAGTTAACATTTCGCGATTTGTTTAAATATCACCGTAACAGTTATTCTAAAAGAACACAACAAAAAGCACCCTGCAGTTTTTCACTTTATTTTGCAACAACAATGAACAAATGTGCAAAAGCTTAAACTATTATTTAAAATCGTTTAGTGAACCAACTGAAAGCTATAAAAATATTCTTAAATCATTTTTCTTACCATCCATATTGTCCAGCAGACTCCCCAAGTGTCCAAAAAGCAATCAAGTCCGTTCAGAAAACTTCTTTAGCAATAGACATCATGTTATGCTCGTCATCCTTTCCAGAATAGAAAATGTCATTCTCAGCATTCCCCATTGAAACTAAATAAAGGAGGAAAAATATCATTACTTAGAATTGTTTAAAGAACAAATTTAAAGAATACAAATATTTTTAAATATTTTTTCCTACCATCTGTATTGTCCTGGAAATGACCAACGTATTCAAAAAGTAATCAATCCCATGCACAAAATTGCTTTAGCAGTGAATTTCTTGTTGTCTTCACCATCCCTTCTTTTTAGGAAAGAAAAAGTTATCCTTAGGACTCTTCACTGAAATTTAATAAGCTAAGACTTCCTGGTAATGTTCTACACAGAAGACTGTAGTGCCCTTGCCTTATTGTGAAGCCTTTAAAAACAAATAAATACTTTAATTACCTTACATCAGACATGTATGTACTTATTTCACTTTAACTTTATAATGCAGTCTACGATGCACATATAACAGTTTCAAAGTCACACAAATAACTTTACATATTCATACATTTATTTTCAAAGGTATCTTACCTTCTAATGTTTAAAAAGTCCTTTAACATATAGGAAGGAAATACTGTGTTTGTGTAAATGGGACTGTTAGAGAGAGAAATATCTCACTTGATATAGGCACGAAAATAAGTGCATTCCCAAATGCATCTGTAAAAAAAAACATAAATAAAATTGTTGTCACACAAATTACACCAAAAACAATCCATATTTTACTAAAAACAAAACAGCAAAGATACTATCCAACCTTGTATAAAAATAAAGTAAATAATGTATGAAATAATAAATTAATTCGTCACAATCAATTGATCTATAATAAATCGATAACTATTAT
The DNA here is from genome assembly GCA_029378335.1 of Agrilus mali. NCBI lineage: Eukaryota > Metazoa > Arthropoda > Insecta > Coleoptera > Buprestidae > Agrilus > Agrilus mali. The sequence continues at coordinate 21,053,513 of CM055657.1, forward strand.
TTTTTATAAAGTCTATCGAAATTAACAAGCCTTCATTCAAGATTTTCAAATTATATATCAAACATGGATGCCTGAACTACCTAACACACATTTACTTAATTCATAAAAATCGTATAAATAATCCGATCCTCGAATAATAAAATACGTACCACATATTAAGCTGCAATTCCGGAATATATTGTGATATAAATTACACATATACTGTAAATCTTCTTTTTAAATATCACATCCACACTTCAGAATTAACGAGCAACTGACTGCAACTGATGAACTGACACCACTGAGACAACCATAGAGACAACGCACAGGAATGAAGTCATTGACGAGATTATAATAAATACAATATCTCGCACTCTTTATTTTGATTGCTGCAAATGTCGAATTAAAAACATTTTTTTTTATAAAAAAAATTTAAAAATACATATGCAATTTATTATCACGATAATAGGATGAAGCAATGCATTTTTGAATTTAAATAATTGCCAAAAATTGCAACTGGTAACGAGGCTATCTGAAAGTTACCGTAGTTGACGAAAGGGTGGGCTGTAGGCGCCAGACGTGCGCCAACTTTTAAAATTAATTAATAAAATATGAATAAAATTATTCATTTAATATTGTCTCTAAATTACTGTTTTAGCAAAATTATTAAAATAAAATTGAGATTTGTTCATTAAAAGTTACTGGGGCGGAACAGAGTTGTTATAAAGGGAAATGTGGAGGACACAATGTGGAAGCTTAAGGAAGCTTTTTCTCTACATGTTAATGCAACTGTATAAGTTGTTGGCATTTTAGTAAATATTAGAAAAAAGTAACAAATACTGGCAATCGTATTGAATTAGTTTTCTCGTATTGTTATAGATCTATGAATATTAAATTATGTATCTCTTAAATTACTGTTCTTATAAATATAATAATATAAGAAAATTAATTTAATTCAACTACCAAAACAACTTCTTGAGTATTTATTAAAATAACAACAACCTACTTAAATAATAACATTGTATATTAATCTTTCTCAAATTATATTTTTTAATTTGATAACGGCTATAAGTTTGTGCATTTGTATTTAATATGTAATTACTGTCTGAAATTGTAATATATTGTAACTTATATAGTGAAGTACTAATATATTAGTTATCATTCATTGTTACCCGCTACAAATTTTAACTCTTAGTCCTTTGATGCAGATATTTAGAAATGAATATAACTTCATAATTTCGTTCCCAATCAAAATTTGGTCATTCCACTCCAGCAACCATTATACTTATTTTCTTCTTAGGATCATCAAATGAACTTTATTGTTATCTCTAGGATCTGCTTTCTGCGTGCCCTACAACTTACTGATATTAATGACAAGCTAAGTTCCACATACAAATGAAAATTGAATATTTTCGTACGTTTTTAAAGAGCCAAAAAGAACACAAAATTTGTCCAATGTAAATAAGAATAAGGATATGACATGAAACATAATGTAAAATGCTTTATTTAAATACTTATTACAATCACGCATGAGTATTTAGGTATAATTCGAATGGTACAATATTTTTCGTTTTTTTTTTAGTAATCACTTTAGACACCATTTTATGCTCTGGAAGCCATGCTACCTACTTAATCTCATGTATACAATATATACAACAATTTGTTAGTACAATACTGAATAGTTTCTTGTAAACTGTAAAAACCTTTGCTGAAGTGCAAATGATATTTACATTATTTTATTTTTTTTTATAAACATTTACATGAGCGAATGGAATCGCCAGTTGTTTGTGCATATAAATGCGATTCATTTTAAGGACGTTCCCAAAGAGCAGTTATGCTCAACTTGTTAAAAAATTTCCCTTATGTAAACTACCATGACTACAATAAAAAATAGTTGAGATACAGTACATTCTTTCGCCTCTGCTCACCTGCACAGAACTACAAAAATTATTCCATTGCGTCGTTTTTCAAATCTGGCAGCTATTTTTACTGTGCCTGAGATACGTGTTGTTTATGTAGAGAAAAAAATATGTTACTAGTATTTTATGTTAATTCAATGTTTATGATGTTAATATGCTACTTATTTATATTTAATATCAATAAAAATTTTACTTGTTACAAAAATTAGCTCATTTTTAATATTTTTTATAACAAAACCAATACCGCTTGTCATAATGATTTTTACAGAAAAAGATTAATTATATATTTATCTTTAATTAAGAGTTCACAGTTTTTTTTTTAAACAATTGTAAGAAAATTACTATTGTTATTTAATAAAACATTCGCTCTAACATCGATCGGGATAGGGTTCCCATGTTAAATATGCAAATTTTAATAGTCAATATTTAGAAATTTACTACCGCAAGAACATTTGAAAAAAATTCCTACGTATAAAGGACACTTATAAGTATGTGTATTTTAAGTTTCAAAAGAATCGTAAGAAAATTGATATTTTTGGGAACGTCCTTAAACGAGTACAGGTAGTTTAAAAGTACTTTCGATTCTTAAAACCAACAAATAAAAAAGTATAAAAAGTGTCAAAATGGAATGCATTAAAACAGTCTTAATAAACAAATGGTTTGAATATGATTATGATGATAATTATGGAATATCTGAAAAACACTGTGATTCTAAAATTACCCATTCTACAAACGATATTTTTAAATATGAAACTAATGGTAATATTACTTTACATCTTAATCGTGGAATGTTCAAAGTCATATTATAATCATACAGCTACATCTGATATTAAAAATCGGATGTGCAGTTTACGACACTCTCTAAAATTGACTCCGCAATATGTAATAAACAAAAGGCTTTAAGTTGTATTAGCAACACTGCAATATTGCAACATTTAAAAGCAATTTTGGGGAATGTTATAAACTACACTTTTACCTAAAGTAATTTAAATTAATTAAACGTCGAGGTAAGGTAGCCTTGTCGAGTATTCATTTAACTACATACGTTTTAGACATTGCACAAGTATGACTAAAAGTTCCTCATTTCTTTTATTAACATGTAACTCATAATCTTATCAGGCACTATAGATTGTATAAGTGTAACATTAATTATTCATTTAGTTATAAAAATCGAACTTGCCAAATAACGTTTTAGATGCTTTATAAATACTTAAACAAATATTTTATGACAGACTCCCATTGATAGATTCGAGCAGGGTACATGTTTACAGTATCGTAACGGAATAGTAAAATTTAACACTAGAAGCTATTGTGTTTATTGCTTGATATATTTCTTTATTGAAAAGAAATTGATCCATAAATTTTTAAACTAGAGAAAATTAATTCCGACATATTGGTGATTAATGTTGCTCCAATAGTTGATACATTCCTTGTTTATGTTATGGCTGTTACGATTAATGGCACTAAACTTTGCAAAACGTAAAATTAATGTAAAATTGTATTGTTATTTGCATTTAGATTAATCTTTCCAAACTTATTCTGTATTAACACAAATAAGATAAAATTATTCAAATAACATTACCATAAAATTTCAATCCCGCAAATTGCCATATATATTTGAAGTATGTATATCTTAGGAAATATTTATTGCAAATAAATTTATGGCACCAAAACATCGACATGACTGAAGTGCATTCTATTTTGCTATTTTTCAAAGATTAAAAAGGTATTACTCTTCGTAGTTTACTTTTTTCTAAACTTAATGAAACCTTTTTAAGTCGCTGTTATCAAACCGAAAATTAAAAAAACATCACAAAGTAAAATGAGCAGAAAATGAATAATTATGACTAGAAACGCACTATAAACACAAGAGCTTTAAAAAAAATTTACGAATAAAATTCTCTATCTATATCTGCTAAAGGAGGTCGGGTCCTATTTCTCCTAGCTTGTAAAGGTAGCGTAGTATCATGTGTTTGTCCAGGTACGGGCGAATCTAGGAGAGTGGTAGGTGAAAATCTCACCCTGTTTACGGAGCTATTACTGTCTTTCGCGGAAACGTATGAACTGTCATCACTAGTGAGGCTATCGGGTGGTGTAGGGTTGGTGGGAGTATTTCCTCCAGAATGTCCTTGGCTTACGTTATAATTGCTCCTCTTAAGACTGGATCTTAACTTGGTGTAACCAGAAGGTTCTAACGTCGTTGGTCTTTGTAAATTTGGGGAATCATGGGAATTTTGACGCAAATAACTACCAGAATATTCATATTCTACAGGAGGTCTTCTAAAATAATTAGATCCTGTATAACTACATTCTTCATCTAAACGAAAGCTAGGGTTAACATTAAAACTACTCGCATTTGTAGAACTTGAATTCGAGATATTCGATGGGGTTCTTCTGTGCATCTGGTATGGTAATCTCTGGGGAGTTCTGGACCCACTGCTCACACTACTAGGATTATCATAAGCGTAATCAGTTCCGTATCCATAAAGAGTTGTTGTTGTACCACTATAATCCGAACCATAACTATAAGCGCTATCCGGGCCTTGAGTATAGATAAACCCAAATGAAGGATCCGGTTTGGAGTTATTTTCATTTCTAAGACAACAACCCAAACAGTGGGTGCCTTCACTTTGGCATCCTTGATAATCACCTGGAACATAGATTGTAGTGGCTCTATCATATGGTGCAAAGTACTGCTCAGAACTCTCGTTACTAGTTGCACTAGATCTTCTGTGAGGGGAAATGTTAGATGTTATGGACGACTGATGTTGAGGTGAATCGGTAGGTCTTAAAGGTTTCTGTTCTTCGTGCTGTACGTTCATCAATTGCGAGCCCATAAGCATAGGTCTGTAGTGTTTTATAGGGCCATGATACGTATTATGACTATAACCACTTGCCGATGAATATTCATACTCATCTTGCCTCCAAGGTTGTACTTCATATCCTGTATCAAGCCTATAACAGTTTGAAAGCATTATAATCATTTTTATTAGAAAAAATACATATTAAATAATTTAATTTGAATTTAATTAATAATAATTTAATAATTCATTAATAGGTTTAAGATTTTCAAAAAATACACCCTATATTTTGCAAAATAAGTTGAATTGTTAAAAAAAAATTCTTGTACTGAAACAGCTCACAGTTTTTAGTAATTCACAGTTTGATAAAAACAATTAAGCCTTTAAAACGTTGTAAGTAATGAGTAAGTAAGTTACCTGTTAGGCTGTAGCCTAGGATGTACAGGGGAAACATTAGATAAACGAACGTCATATCCCGATGCCACACCAGCGAGAAGTGCTGCCATGTTGTACAGAACTAACTCTATAATACTAAGCTTATGCCTAGATTGCAGTCCTAATTTAAAGCATTGAGTTAAGAATAACTGTTGATAACACTTAATCTAACTTACCATCGCCAGAGTAAAGGGTAGGTATAGGCACACTACTTCGAAGGGTAGCAGCTATTGGATATTCGGGACCCCAATCCTCCGAAGAGACATAATCTGCCAAGCCAAACATAAAAACCTCTAGCACACACTTCGTATCAGGCATCGACACAATTTAAACCATAGCAAAATAATGATAATCTTTTTATCATTAGGGTATATTTGAATAGAATACATTTTTGATAACATTTAATATGAACATTTAACAAGAATTTTTTTTTCAAAATGAAATTCGGTTTACAGAATTACCAATTTCTTGTCTTGAGTTTATAGAGCTCTTCTTAGAATTAATTAACATTTACAAATACTACAGCAGAAGAAATTAATTTATTGCAGTTACTATCTGTAATAACCGAATTTCACATGAAGTGTTAATTTTGTTATTTGAAAATTAATATAAAGCTTTTAAAATTATTTTTTTTTAAGATCTTGACTTTATGAAAATGTTAATACAGGAAGCATTATTTCTGAATGCCTTTTCAAAATTGTATTAAGAAACCAATAAAAAATTCCTAATTTTGAAAAAGCATCCTAACTCTGTAAGTACATTATAAATTTGTTTAAAAAGAATGAGCTTTTAGTGAATAGAATAAATAAATAAATAGAAATATGTGCTTCAAACAAAATAAAAAAACATGCTTACGTTGTAGAAAAATAAAATAAAAAAGTTAAAACATAATTACACTTTTATTTAAAATAATTGTACATAAAATTAAGCCATCACCAGGTATTATTGTACACAACTTGAACACAAATTTGCATTCATTTAAAAAAACAGATTTACTTACACACGTCTACAAGGGTGAAAATAAAAATAAAAGGAAATGGAAACCGACGGAATGTGTTCAAGCGGCATATGACTAATCGAAATCCACAGCTCGTTTAAACCTAATCTAACTACAACAGTCATTATCGTAAACCAAACTACGTACGTAAAACGAAATAATTTTTGCAAAAGCTTTACTTATACGAATTAACAAAAAATATCACATGCTACGCTTAAATAAACCAAATATTCGGGTAAATTCGTCACTTTGTCAAAAAGTTGAATATCATCCAATTACTTATTGTATTCCAGTGAATATATTGTATGATAAATATAATAGAAGTAAGAATTATTAACAATAAGATAAATTTCTTCTTAAGTGCCAAATTAAACAAACATAAACAAAACAAAAACTAAATTTTAAAATATTTAGAAAATATAACGACTTTCTGATAGCAAACCGAACTTATGGTATAAAAGTATCTTTATTTGCTTTCAAAATTAAAAATTAATTTTCCAAAAGCATGTATCCTTCTTCTTACGTGACAATAGTTTATTAAAACATAAATAAAACACAAGAAGTCATACATTTAAACGGAATAATTTTCCTACCTTTCAACAAGAGATGAAAATACCCGTCGTCTTTGGTAGATTTATAACCATGTTTCACAAAAAATGCTCTTTCGAAAATTTACATGCTACTGTGCTTAAAAACATAAAAAAAACTTTACACCTAATACTCCAATAAGACTTATGTTGGATCACTTACAGACAGCGTTCTGTAGGAACGTTTCCTCAGAAGCAACTAGATTAAAAGAGATAGACAGAATCTTAGTTTGTGTCTTTCTATAAACGGAAATCAATAAGAAAAGGTACTACATACAACGAAGATACTAGGCAATCATACACACACTTAATCTTTCAGAAACGACTCGGTTTCTTTTTCTGGGGTTTGCGCATCATTCAAATCGACATAATTGCAATTATTATTGCTAATACCTCGCGCAATAACAAAACTATCAGTAGTAAACACAGCGTCGTAATGGGACTCAAGAATATTACCGATTGATCGACTCAGCCGATTCTGTTCAACGAGTACAGAGCCCGAGGGCGAGGTTAAGGAAGCGTTATTTGTAGGCAGACTATTGTTACGCCAAGTACCACTCCGAAACGGCTTAAATTCTAAAGCTTTATTTAGAAAGTGTTGCAGTCTGGAGGAAGGTTGCGTGCTATCGCCACCTCTGTCACCCACTGATTTGTCAGATAGATTTGATTTACCTATATCAGGTGAAGGCCGATTCAGTGTCGTCCTGGATTTGTCCAAGTTGGGCGCGCTTTTTGACCATGTACCAGTGGGACGGGGCGTTGATTTTAACGGATGTAGTTGACCCCGTTCGCGCTGATGACATGTACTAGGGCCCCAAGTTTTGCCCTTTACACCATCTGCGTTTGCTGTAAGATAAAACAACACTACTGTTCGATACTTTGCCCTACCTCGGTCGTTATTTAAAGCCTTAACACAATCACCTTCATCGTCAAAGAAATGAATGTAAACTATCTTCAGATCATCGTTGAAACAATTTTTGTACTTAGCTAATTTTTCCACAAAATCGCTATTTACTATGCTGGTGTACCAAAGACACTAGTTGAAAATAAACTTTTGGATTTTAAATTTTAAAGATTTTATGCTCATGAAAGTTACATATATGCATATTTTAAACCGATATCATTTCCCCGATAGTTCTAATAAATATAAAATGATTTAATTATTTTGTACAATTTCATATAAATAACAAAATTAAAATAAAATGCATAATACATTACACTCGAAACTTCAAGTGCATCTGTATACTGATGTATCCAGCGCCACTAAATAGAACACAATGTTGATACATAGTCTTTGTTTGAAAAACCATGCACTCGACGCAAAAAAAAAGGCATGCCAAAAGCAAAATTTAATATTTTGTTTTGAGTACTTACGACTTAAAACACGCATGGTATTAATAGCAGGCGATCCAGGAGGGCTTTTGGGTGAAATTGCGCTGCCTAGTCCCTTGGTATCTAATGTGTGTTGAACTGTTATCGTATGCCTAAAGTCAGAAGGCAAACTAATGCTCTCCTTTTCTCTTTTGATGAATTTAAGTTTCGACCTCTTGAACTTTCCTAGAACAAAATAATTGAAAATAATAATCTTACAATTATAAAAAGTAGTCCAATACAATTAATGTTTACCTTTCCTTTTAATTGGTGTAGGAGTTTGTTGTTTGATCATGAAATGCAGCTCTCTTTCTAATAAATCAATTTCTCTTGCTTGCAACTCTTGTTCTTTCTGGCGTAATTGCTCTTCATGCATCCTCTGTTGTAGTTGTGCCCTGTTGAGATCTTCTTCTCTACATCGCAACTCCTATGAAAGAATATTGTGTCAATAAAACGTCCATTGAAAAACAACGAAAACTTTACCTCTTCAAAAGACTTACAAGCCTGGTGCAAATATACAAGTAGCAGCAAAAAATCGAAAGAATTATATAATAAACAATCAACCATTGACTTAAAAATCTCATGATATACGAAAAACACTAATATTTGTTACCTTTTCTTTTCTGCGAAGCTCTAACAAAACTTCTTCGATCTCGTCTTTCCAATTTTTCTGCATATCATGGAAACTTTCATGAGGTGTTTGAGTAAAAGACGAGTGAACTATATGATCCAACGCCTTTAGAACAGCATCAAAGGTCGGTCGATTATGAGGATTTGGATGCCAACAAGCTGTAATTTACAATTTTCGAAATTTCATTACAAATTAACTTACAATTAAGATGTACAAATAGAAACTGGAGAATGTGGTAAAAGAATAAATATAGGTACTAGAAAAAGACTCACTCTAATTACCAGTAAAAATTTTCACCACAAACACGTATTTTGCCTACTCTTAATACTTTTTCACAAATATCTTTTGCTGATTTTTTTTTACAAATTACATTAAGAATGAGAAGTGCATGCAGAAAAAATCGTTTTATTGGTAAGATAGTTACAGTGTAAATAAAAAAATCCAAATTGATATTGATTAACAAAATGCTGTAAAAAAAATTATGTGTTCAAAGTATACGTATTTGCTTTCGTAAATACAGCATCCAAAATAGCATGATAATTAATTATTAGAGCTTTAGACAGAGTACTATCTCTTTCTTAAAATTCCTTCTCCTCCACATGTTTCCCCATCTGCTACAACTATATCCGAGGATATGAATACCACGTGCTTGGAACACTAAATGGACTGCACATAAGTTTGTTGACCGCATAGTCTTTATACAATAATCATAAATCGTCTTTGTACAGTAATCACGAAAGCGATCAATAATAGTTAAACTTTTTTCACTTGTATTCCATACAAGTTGAACTTTTGTTTCAATTATAATAATTAGAGGTGAATAACCAAGACAATTAAAAAACTATGGACTAAATGACGTTCAAATACTAATTCTTTAACTAAATTGACATAAAAAATAAAATAAAGGTATAGATGAAATAGTATTTACTGTAATATTACTAAACTTATTAACACATATAATTTATTATGGCTAGTACATATATTATTGAAAACAGCATAATTACATTAGTTGATACCTTTTTAAATTTTAAGAGCGTGTCTCATCCTAGTTGATTTTCGTTTAATTTTTTTAACAGCAATTCGAATATACCACATTGTAAAGTAAGGGATACAATATCTTTTTTATCGATGTTTAAACATTGCAATTTGTAATTTTCGCATTTATCTCGAAAACTATTCGATTAATTGTAATGCTCCAATAAAATACTACGTACATAAATGCAAAAGCTTTAAAATAAAATTTGAATCGTCACGGTCGGAGCTATTTTCAACGAGAAAACCCTCTGATAAAAGTAATTTCTTTATTATATCATAACTTTTCTAGTTTAACTTTTGTAGCATCGGTCTTCTGGGAAAAAGTTGTTATAATAGTGCAAAATAAAGGTGTATATGAGGGGTTCTGTCGGACTTATAGTTTCTGCACAATTGTAATTAACAATAGTCTAGCAAATAATTTTGCAAAGGTCACTCTACGTCGCATGAATAACTAACGCATGTGAAAATTTCGAACAGATTACTAAGGTTAAATGATGAATGAACAAAAAGTATATATCATTTTTTATTTAGACGTTCATAAATAACCAAAAATCGCCTGCAGACATTGCTAATTCGACCTACCAGCAGTCCAAGTTATAATTTGAATTCGATTTTTGGCTACTTATGACAACTTAAATTAAACAGTGACATACACATTTTGTCCATTAATCATTTAACTTGGAAATTTGGCATCCGTTAATTTAGATACTAGAATACTGTTAATTGCTATAAGTCCGACAGAAAACTCCCATCTGCTCCTTTATTATGCACAATCACAACTTTTTCCCGGAAGATGCTACAAAAATTAAATTAGCGAAGTTACATTTTAAAGAAATTACTTTTCTCTAGAGCAGTGGTTCCCAACCTCGTGCCGATTCGTATGTGCCCGCCACTATTCAACAGAGACAGAATTTTTTCATAAACATTAATTAAAAATGTGAATTATTTTTATTTATTTGAGAGTTAAAATTTTTTTGAGTGCCTAGGTTTATGAAATACGTTCGTATGTTTGCGATATTGTATGTATGAGTGGTTCCTTTGCTGACAGTACTTGTCTAGCGGCGAGCCAGACTAAGTGTTAAAAACCCAGTTTGAAGAGAGATTTTCGCAGTTTACACTTATCGAGCCAATTGTTTCCCTCTGTATCAATCCTTTTACTTGCCAAATAAATGTAATGGAAATGGCCGCATGTATTGCAGATTTTGTTCAAGGTATTAAAGACAGAAGAAGTAGAGTTAGAAATGTTGGGCATTAAGAATGATATTTTGCTAAAATCCCTAATATCAGAGGACTTTTGGAATACAGTGGACAGAGAAAAGTTCCCATTTTTTTAAAAAGCGGCATATAAAATTGAATCATTTTTCGGTTCGACATATTTATGCGAATCATTGTTTCAAACATGAACTTAATAAAATCAAGATATAGATCTTGACTCACCGATGAGCATCTTTATGATTGTTTGCTAACAGGATTATCGTCATATTCTCCTAATTATGAAGCACTGGCCAATAATATACAATGCCAAAGATCACATTGACATATTCCATATTGATAGTATATTTTTTATAAAATGTTTTTGTTTGTATTTGTTTAAGTTTTGCAAATACATTTCTCCGTGTGTATGAAATTTGAATAATAATTTATTATTTTGAAACATTTTTCTTTATTATTTATTTACAAATTATGAATATAAGAAAATAAATTATGGGAAAATGAGAAGTTATGGAAGGAGTTTGTTGATAAAAAATAGGTGGTGCCCGCCACCCTACCGATATTGTAGAATGTGCTCTAGAGTACAAAAAGGTTGGGAACCCCTGCTCTAGAGGGTTCTTACAATTCTCTACATATTTATTTTCTCATGAGCGCATTTTGATTAACACAATACTTTTCGAAAATTACAAAATTGAAAATTGCATAATTGAAACATCCATAAAAAATGATCGGCCAACTTTTGATGGAGCCTTTTTCTATATTTTATTCCTTGAATTCTATTTTACATTGTGGCATATTCGAATTTTTTACAAAAAGTATGTACTTTTGAGCTATAATGACTGGCCTAATGGTAATTTGTTTCAAACCAAAGCAGAATAATAAATTTTCTACTAGCCACTTGTTGATAGCATAACTCACCAACCACGAATTGTTTCATTGCTAGGATTTTTCTTTGCCTTACCGTTCATTAAGTCTCGCCATAGTTGCGGGCAAGTGCTCGGTATCGGCAGGGTGAGCTTATTTACGGCAACTCCGTAGGCAACAGCCAGTGTGTCGATTCCCCTGTACGGCATCTCCCCCGTAAGCAATTCCCAAAGCAAAACTCCGTAAGACCACACGTCACTCGCTTTCGAAAACGTCGAATCCTTGATTACCTCAGGGGCCATCCACGCGTATGTGCCCGCTTGCGACATCCTTGTTGTCTTGTAGACTTCCCGCGCCAAACCAAAGTCCGTTATCTTGAGCGTTTTGAACTGCAGGTCCTCATTTTCAATATCCTCGCTGAGCAAAACTGAAATAAACGACAGCGATTAATATGCAGTAAACGTGCGTTTCTGTGACACCCACAAAAAATTGTAATGGTGATTATATTAGCGCACTGTTTGGGTGCCGTCAGCCTCTTTCCTGTTCGATTAACCGTTTCAGGAACATCACCTTACTGGGGTCTACCTATTTTGGTAAAGAGTATTACAAATGACGGCTATCAATCGTCTACATTTACAACTACACGTGCCTTAAATGTATTTTGTATAAGATTGAAGTAACAGATTTGACATGATTATTTGCAAGTTTAATTTCCTCGATAAGAGGTTGTAAAAATTAAAAAAGTAGAATAAATAAACATGTAAAACCCATAATCCACCTTAACAGTCACTCGTTACCTACAGGAGCAGAAATTAGGTTCTGCCAAATTCCGGAAAGAAAAATTGCACCTCTATATTTCTGTATATTTGAAAAGGTTCCTTGAACACCCAGAATCCCAAATTTCATTAATAAATCTATGATACTTCTCGAAACTATTAAGTTCTGAAAAACGCAACTTTTATCGCTCTCCTTTTCACAGAATTTTTGTGGATCCCTTCTCCAAATTCTGGATCCGTCCAAATACGTAACAAACTACCTAATTAATTTCGATTTAAAGTGTTACAGATAATATGATATACAATCTGAACTCACAATAAGAATACTTCTAGAGAACAGAAAATAATTATGTATTACGTTTGTGCATGCATTTAAAAAGTCAGAATATACGCAATTAACATTGATCGAACAAACTAACAAGGTTTCCATTGCGGTATAATGTGAGTTTTACCCGAAATATGAAATATTTTTATCAAATTATCATTATGCTTTAAAAACATCAAACATTTTAAAATTATTTATTGAGTGCATATCTTTTAAATATACTGAAAAATAAACATCTTTGGAATAATTCTTTTATCTCTATAAAATTCAACTAATAGCTAAAAGTTTTGATTTGCGAAAAATTCAAAAATTATCTTGTATCTGTTCTTAAAGGAAATATATTACATTACAATAAGTAAAAGTTCATAATTCAGTAGTGGCTCGTGAATAATTTCGTTGACTTGGAAAAACATTAAAATCGAATTTAATATTATCGTTTTTAAACTTCTGTTGTTAATGATTATCTAAAAAATAGGTGACCTTTCCGAAGGTCCCTCGAAGTAAACATCATAACTTTAAATGTAATCAGGTCAATCTTTTTAAACATAGCCCAACCTACAAAATATAAAAATAAAATGTATAGTACGGCGCATCTTCGAGTCCTTTTTCTCAAAAACTATTGCAAATAATTTTAATAAGAGACAGAAAATGAAACTAAGGCATGTACCTATCCTTCTTAAAAAGTTATTAATATTATTATTCAACCCTCCAAGATAATTTAGAACAAATTTATCTAGTGGTAGAGGTAGTTAGTATAAAATTGATTTATACTTCACAAAGTAGTACCCTTATAAACATTTCTGTGTACCAAATTTATTTAAAATCGTACGCAACATTTTATTTTAATAACAGCAACTTGTGGTTGCTTTATAATTACGGAGTTTTGAAACACCCTGTATAAACGTTCAACGTGACATGATCCACTCGACTGGAACGTACAGGGATGGTTTATAAAAGAATTGACTCGAGAATCCTTAGCTGAGCATTGGGAACCTTTTATCATATTTATCACAATTTCAACGTTGTTATAAAAAAGCAAACTTCTTTTTTCTAAACAAGAATGGACGCCACTGTTTTTATTTTATTAACAGCTTTTTAATCGTGATAAATTGCACTAATTATGTAGCATGCAGTTTCATTTTTACATAAACTATTAAAGTACAAACCAAATTACGATCAAAGCACTTTTTGTGCCTCGTCAATATCTGTACGATTATATTACCAATTAAATTTTTACAAACCCAACAACTTTCAACAACACCGTATCACACATTAAATATTATAGTAAATATATGTATGTATGGTGTAAACATGTAGTTGTTGCAGCATTCTGGTAAGGTCACTGTTCCATACAAAAGCCTCGATAAATTGTATTTCGCAAGCTGAATCTCATTTTCCTGACTATCCTATAATAATCTTTTGCGACTTTCTGTATTTCAAGTAATAAAAATTTAACTCATACAACATGTAAATACTGCTAGAGCATAAAGGATAAAGGGCACAAAAAGGACGAGAAAATGTTTTAAAGAGATGACAGAATATTTTTTTAAGAAATGCAACAACGTCAATATCTTCTAAGTATAATACACGAAACGTCTTAAAGTTTTTCAATAACCTGTCTTGTAAAACAAAACAATACCAAAATCTTAGACAGTAAGAAAATAGAAAGTATGTCAGTACAATAACAATTAAGAAAAATAATACAAATGTGAACAAATACGCCTATGTATTACTATTACGCAAATCAATAATTCTACTATTGATTAGTGAAACTAATTGAATTGCTACATAACAAAATGTTTCTAAACTTAGATATATTTTATAACAAATAAATGAATATACATTATGGATAATCTGTATTTACAACCATTAATACAGCTTGCAAAGTATTTCACTCCAATTATTTTAGTATAGGTACAGTAACTATTTATCTATAGGAAATCCTTTAAGTTAATGGCTTTATTTCAATTATTCAATTAGAAAAATACCTTCGGTTGTCGCTACAAAACGCCTTGATTGTTTTATCTCCTATATGATTTGCAACCCTGTTTTGCATATTATGCAAACAACAAGAGTAACTAAGTTATTTATTTACATTAGTCCTGCTAAGCAAAATACTCATATTACTGTAATATACTATTTTATTTAATTGGTCGCCCATTAAAAATTAACAACAAACTCAGCAAAATAAAGAAAGCTTGGGCAATAAAACTTGCAAATTGTGCCCTATTGAGTAGTTAAATGTTCTCGAAAAAAAACTTCCATTAATATCATAATAGGTACTATTATTTATAGCACGTAAACTTAAAAGCATCTCGTACATTTTTTTATTATTAATAATAACGAGAAATAAAAATTATCATTCAAAAGATACTGTACCACAGATGTGGATAAAATAAAAATTAACAGAACAATAATTTTAGAAAAAATGCCCGGAGCATTTAATTTCTCATTAGGACATTTAATTCATCTTTAACCAATACATTATTGAAACAGTGATTTTCCTGTTTTTAATTCCATTTTATGCCAAAATTTTATATATATATCGCAAGAGAGAATGAGCAATTAATTACTAAAATTATCAAAAAACTATTTCCATTGTTCGCATTTAATCTAACAGTAATTTTTATTTGTCCTCTTATGAGTCTTTAATCAATGTATCTGTATAATTGAAATTGGAGTTTTCCTTTCTAGAGCCTCTTTTTAGTAGGTACCTTTTTCGGTTAACTTATTGAGCAAGTCACGAAATCATTTATTTACTAAATAATAATAATAAATAATTCATAACTACCTGGCCATATAATGAGAATCTAATTATTATTATGATAAAACAGCTATTTTGAATATTTGAATGCTTTTAATTAACTGCTTAAGACAGAGTACGGTAAGAAATGACAACACAAAGTGAGCACTTATGGGGTCATGGTCTTTATTTTCCCCATCCAAAAACACTAGTGTTCTACAAGATTGTCCCAACTCTTTTCACCCATTCCCTTCTGCGACAGATAGTCAATTCGTAAATTCAACTCCATGTTCAATTTTCAGTATATCACGTCTTACGTCTTCAAATGCCCCCTTCCCGTAATTAAAAACACTCAAATTGTATTATACAAGATCACCTCTACCCCCTATGCGAACAAGGGTACATAAACCTAGGCGTCCTCCCAAAATACAAAAAAGTTGTTGTCTGAATCAATCTCTGTATTCTTGTAAGTCATACGTTTAATTAATAATACGGATATAATAATACAAGAAAAATAATCCCATCCAATTAGCAGGTAAGCATGGATTATAAATTAACGGCAATATAGGTATTCAAATGATCTTTCTCGGATAGCCGCAGGTAACGAACGCTATTGGTATCTTTCATAAAATTTGTGTATCTCTGTATATTTAAACAGTTACTATTCTGTATTTTACTGTAATTTAAAGATTCATGAAGCAATCGGTAGTATAGTAATAAAAGAAGAGAGACAAACTCACAAACTCTACAAACTGTTTGAATAGAAATAAATATGCACAAATTTTATAACATAGGGGCCTACAAATTACCTTCTTTAGCAGAGGACAAGGGTGGTAGGTAAAGGAGTAGATTTATTGTTCTAGTAATAAATAATAAAGCAAAAGATTTACAATTTTGACTTTATAATCCAAAACAGGCAAAATTAAACTGAATGCTGAACAACATGTTAGGTATCTCTCTAGGTTCGAATTGATCTTACTAAGATTCCAGAAAAGCAATGTTCTGAAAAAAAACTTACCATTAGAACTTTTCAGGTCTCTATGAATCAATGAAATTGGGGCTCCAGTGTGTAAATACTCCATACCACGTGCAATTTGAATGGCCCAGTCAACTAGAACATCAGGTCCTATCTTCCTTCCACTCAATACTCTACTTAAAGATCCTCCGCGACAATATTCAAGAACTAGACATAAATCAGGTTGCTGTAAACACACACCCACCAACTGCACAATATTCTCATGCCTCAACAAACAAAAAAGTTTTGCTTCCTTAAGAACATTTGCTAAAGTTACTGATGTATCAGTGTCTGAATCTTGTCTAGCAGCCTTAACTGCAACTTCACGGTTCCTCCAGAGACCACGGTACACTTTTCCAAAACCACCCAACCCAATCACATCATCTAGCTCAATTTCTCTAAAGTCTATTTCAAGGGGGCGAATATCATTAATTATTGAATTAACTTCATCTACAGGATCTTCATAAGCCACAAAATTTGCTGGAAATATTCCAACTTTATCACCAATCTTCCCTGTCCACCACCCTTCATCTCCCGATATTTTGGCATCTTCTGAAAGAACTTCAACAATTTGGCCCTTCCGAAGGGATAATTCATCTTCACCTTGAGCATGATAATCATAGAGGGCTGTTAATAAACATCTCTGAAAATGTTCACGGTCGAAACCAGATGACAAACTAACCATGTCTCCATTGCAGGGCGGTTCCATGAACTTCGGAGGACACTGCTCCAAAAGCGGAGGCATCCGTCAGCACGTCCCTATGACGACCAAAATTGACTCTGGGCTTATTGCTGTCTCCGCGTGAGTGGCTCTCGATATTTTTCGAGTAAAGGATGTACGTACAGTCGGTTCATAGTATCGCCATCGATTAATATTATCAAAATTTGAAGCCAGGTGGTCATTAAACATTACTTTACCGTGTTATTTCTACACTAACCAATATTAAAAAACGTATCACTTGTATATTTAAATGATACAGTGTTTGTACTTCTAGGTTTTCTTTTAACGTGCAGTCACTAAGAAATTTATTCGTGGTGCTTCTTTTCAAACCTCATTCAAAACTGTTTACTGCGGAACATATCTTTCAGCCATTTTTCTTACAACACATAACCACCTTTTGATTTTGTTGCTAACTGTGAACATGATAATAGAACGACAGGTTGCTCCCCGTTGCTCCACTAACAGCTCTGCCCTCTACTTAGCGTTGTTATACTACATCGTTAATAACGAATTCTACATATAAGTTATTAAATTCTGTTCAGTTAGTAAACTTATTACGAGATAGCGCCACATACCCCTTTTCAATGATTTTCAAAAATGAAATTATAAATATACATTAAGTAAAAAAATACTCTTCTATAAAGTTTAAAATTTATTTGTTAAATTTCAAATAAAACCTAACATAAAAACTATTTGGATGGACGGGACTGACGAGAAAAATAATAAGATTTCCAATTGTCATATACTGTTCTTTCGCGAAGTAGACAAACATTTCTATCGCCAGTTTGCTGTTTCAGTAATTTCTCAGGATTCTTTTTGTAAAAAGAAGTACAATTGAACTGACATGGATACAATTCACCTATGCTAGCACTTTGACTTACTTCACCCTCAGACATAAAATCTGATGATAATACTGACATACTTTCAGAATATGAATCTGTATCGTCTTGTTCACAGCAGTGTTTCCGTGTCCGTCTATTCTGACTCCAATTGCAACTGGGACCTTTCTGAATGCCAATTTGCCTGGGCAACCTTTGTTTTGATTTGCATGTGCAGAAATTACGATTATAAACTTTGTTATTTACCCGTTTTTGATCAAACAATTTTTTATTACAATTGATTGTATTCGTCTTCAGTGAAGTTTGAATTTTAACTGACTTCTTCTCTTCCAAATATGAGTTTGATGTGCATTCCTTGTAAATTTGTTTATTTGTACCTTTTGGAATACTTTTCGTGAATTTCTGTTCTTTTCTATCTATATTGACCTGAATATTTTGACTTATTAAAAGAGGCTTTTTTTCTTTTTCCTGCGAACTATTCTCACACGACAAACAATCATCGCCATTTATCGAAATGTCTGCACAATCAGTTTCTGAAACAGTGTTTATACAATTCACTTCGGAAGTACTTTGAGAACAATTCACTACTGTTGGTCTACATTTTTTTTTAGTTTGAATACCAATATTTCTTTTAATTGTATTATATTCTGTTTCTGCATCACATTTGCTAATAGATTGTTTAATTGGTTTATCTTGTAAAAAATCTATGTTCACCAATTCTTTTTCTTCAGAGCATTCACAATAAAATGTGTTCGTTTGTACAGCTTGTATTTGGGCAGATTTGGATGTGCACTCGTAGTTTGATACATTTTGATTTATACATTTCGATATAACAGTATTTTCATTCGTATCAAATTTTTTTTGAAGCTGAGATTTGCATTCCAAACTTGAAAGACTTATCGGTTGTTCTTTGCATGTTTGAAAACTTGCTTCACAATTGTTGTCATGGCCAGATGGAGTAATTATGTCGACATCACATAATAGAACATCGTTTAATGAGGCACCGGGCTGCGATTCTGCTTCTACAGTTTCTTTAAGATCCATGTCTAGCGGTGGCAATTCAGATTTGATCGCTTTTGTATTACATTTTGTCGTCTCTTCCTCGTTTATGTTTACTGTGCAGATAGAACTCGCATAATTTTCTAGGGTGCTCTTTTCAAACGTAAGAGTTTTTTTTTGAGAGTCCGTTTCTTGAATCCTAAAAATCGTTTGATGAAAACATTCCAACTCTTCACAATTTATATTATTCTGGTTGTCAACTTTTATTGGTAAATCAGTTTGAACTTGTTTAGATTCACTAGAAATCGATGTATCAACATTATAACATGCTACATCACGTGTATATATCGACTGGTTAAGACATGTACACAGTACGTCACGGTCTTTTAAATTTCTAGAATCTAATACAAAAATGTATTTTTTATCACAAACTTTACTATCTTCCGTACCGCATACACATAACTTCAAAATCTCTTGATGTGACCTGTTGCAAGAAATTTTACCTTTATTTGTATCTGAAACATTTTGCGATTTTGCTTCCTCTTCTTTCATGGTTTTATTAATGTTACTTTTGACTTCACAATTTTTATCTTTTAAAACAATTTCTTCTGTTTGTTTCTCACATTTTGGTGATAACAGTTTTTGATCAAATTTAATATGATTTTCAATTAGTGGTAGACCATCATTCACAAATGGGCGTGTAACTTCTTCAGTTTTTATGTCATTTTTTTTATTTGTAATAGAAATATCTGTCGCTTTGTCGCATTGTAAAACATAATTATTTGGAAATATGTCTGGGTAATATTTTAGGTTAATGAGTTTTTCAGAGACTTCTGAAGAGACCGTTTCAGAAAGTTCCAGAAATTGAGTTGTTGAAATTTCTCCTAAGTGTTTTAAATTACCAATTACTTGATCCGATATAATCTTTCTCTGTAATTTATCGTCATCGTTCTCTTCTGTATACATATTTTCTTTTTGTTCCAAGTAAATTGTCGGTACAGAATGAGATTCTTCGATTTCTTTCAAGAAATCTTCTAATTCTAGTTTAATTTCAGATAAATTTACATTGTCGATGTTTTGTTCCCTTTGTGACGCAATTTCTTTAATTGATACGTTTCTTTTGTCTCTTCTTGTACTTGCTATATAAGTTTGATATACATCCCCGTCTATTTTATCTCTAATAGTTGAATTTGTTTCCAACATGTTATCCGTTATATTTTTCTTTGGTAGAGCTTCATAAGACTTCAAAATTGATCCAGCAGCAGGATCTGTAGTTAAGGTACCTATAACTGTATTCACTTCCAAATCTGCCTTAGGATTTGAAACCGTCGCAATATTTGAACAAGTTTTTGCATTTATTTTTTCTGAATGACCTGTTTCTTTAATACAATTTACAGACCTATGCTGAACAATTTCATAACAAATATTTCGCATTGTAGAAGACGTTTGTACCGTACTTTCATTACATTTGATCACAACTGTGGGTAGTGATTGCGTCACCAATTCATTTCTAATATTTAGTGGTGGTAAATGTTGCAGTACCAAATCGTTTTTCTTGGTACTGCATCTTATTGAAGAATCATCTACTGTTTTCTCAATTACATCTTGTTTAGAAGAACCTCTACAGTATTCTGCTGCTTTATTTATACTATTTATACAAGTTTCTTTTGTGTCAAAATCATTTATTGAGACTTCTCTGACGGTAGGTTGGTCTTTATAACTGCATCCCTTTGTTTCATCACTAAAGCTGTGAAACACGTTTGGCAATGCAACTGTTATGTAATCAAGATCGCTTACACTAGTTGAACTAGTGCTGGTTATAGATGTTCCATTACAATCCCTTGAAGAGCAACTTACACCTGAAATATTTTGTTTTTCGTCAGCCTCGCTTTCATTGTATGGTAAAAAATTGTTAACAGAACCAACGTTTTCATCTTCATTTGGAAGGGGAAAATAATTCATGACACTAAAGCTAGTTATCTTTGATTTAGCTTGTGTAGGGCATTCTTTATCAGCAGTACGTATTTTTTTATTTTCTGCATCGTTGACCGTGGATACAGGCGTATTTATTATAACAAATCGCTTATTTGGTATCTGTCCTGGAGTTTCCAATTTGTTAAAATTTTCATCAATTAAACTGTCGATGGATGCTTCATTTTCCTTTTCAGTATTCTTTACAGATGAATCACTGAAATTCAAAAAAGTTCAATTAATATTTATTGTTTTACTAGATATTTTGTATCCTTCAAGGATTTTGTTTTGTAAATTCAACTTTTTAAATAAACTTTGAAAAGGTTATTTTTATAAATAAACACACCCGATGTGCTTAAGGCTAACGTAGTACTAGCGCCATCGTCTTTAGGCAGGTGCGCATGTAAAATTACTATTCTAAAAAAAGTCTAATATACATTGAATATTTTATTAAGACATCAATTAACAATAAGATTGTACAAGCTTCAACTATTAAGTAATTGTTTGTCTGTGGTAAATGTATAAAAAGGGTTTTACGTTTTTTATCTCAGCTTTCTTATAAATATACCACCGACAATGCTATTCCAATGAATTAACAATTACGATTGTTTACGAAACTGACATTGTCAATACATATTAACGTCTGCCATCATATCATAAATGCAGAGTTTTCGCTTTATAATAAACATAACTAAGTTAATAAAACTTTTTAGGAAGTTAACCACTAGTCATGCACAAAATCATTAAAACAACTTCGCATAAATTCGACTTTGACATATAAACGTGAAATAAAACGCACCAGTCAGTTGCTACATTATTAACGTAAATATGACTCGTTAATAAACATGCAATAATGTAAAAATTTATTTGTTAGTTAAGGGGCAATTAAGTTTAATTGTTCCTGCTACTTTTACCAATAGCGTTTAAAGCTGTTTATTTTTTTTTCTGTAGTTCCTGTTTTCCAAACAGAAGCCACGTATGTATATTAGTGGATATTTCTTTTCACAAAATTTTAATTTAGTCTAATCAAAATAGATGCCCTTTATTCTTTTATGTGGTTTGTTTCAAATGCAGACAAAATAAATTGCGTAATTGAATTTTTCTTTGTGATCCATTGCATGTTTTATAACACATCATACAAAAAAAATCGTCCCAACAGCTGCTTTGATTATAAAATCAAATACAGATGTTTAGCAAAATTACTCCCAGTCATTAGAAATTCCACTGTATAAACAATATTCAAATAAAAGCAATATTTTATCATTATTCAGTCTCCTTTCTAATATACAACAATAAAACTAAGAAGCAACGATATATTTATTTTTCTGTACATAAAATATGTAAATCTAAAATTTCCCAGATGGTTCCCGTGTTACAGGCAATACAAAACTGAGCAGCTAATTTTGCTTGAACATGTGAATAATGAAATGTATACCAACTTTTACCTGACAGTTACAAAAAATTTCAACTTTATCTTCCCTTTAAATGAAAAGTTACACTGCTGATTCAGCTACAAAAGTACAAATTTGAAAGCAATCTATTCTCATGATTATTGTTAATATACGGAGACTTTTCCGTGAGGGCTGATAATTGCCGTAGTAGATATACAAGGAGTTATTTAGCGAATTTATTGTTCTTAAAATTTACCAGCGAGTGTTGGAGTTCCTAATATGAAGTGTATTCTTCATATTGATGACTAGGTTACTTTCAAAAATTACAATAAAACGTCGTGTTCGAACGTACCATAAATAACGAAAATACACTAAATATGATCACAAAATATTTACATTAGGCTCCGATAAATCCTATAAAAGAAATGTTATTATTGTGCTGCCTGATACATGCAAAATAAATTTCATACTGACAACTAGCTGGTAAATGCAGTTTTCCATTGAGTCTCTTAGTTACAAACTTGTTGTGCGTATCAAATTTATTTAAACCAAATAGTACGTTCAGCGATCTCTATACACGTACCTCTAAATATGCTCAAATAATCCTAATAACACCCATGGATTCAATTATTAGGTATTATTAATATTTACAAATATCTACAAGTATTCAAATAAAAAAGCCAACGTTATTCCAATATGCAATTATGCAAAAAAATAATTTAAAATTAAGGATTAAATACGAGACAATGTTCAAGACGACCGAACTGGAAAAAATCACCGTGCACGTCAATACAATAATAATTAGTATTATTATTATCAATGTATTACAGTTGTACTGAACTCATATGTACAGAAACTTTGGCTCCAGACGCCAATTGACCAATGAAGATGTACAAATAATACGAATGATCTGATACCGATTACAACTATGACACAGCCTTCTTCGTTTCGATTTTTCAACTGCACCACCATCTGACAAATCAAAATTCAACTAATCTTCACCAACTTTCGCCAGCGTTATCGACAAATTTAAACTGCCGCCAATCAATATTTCATCGGCTTTATAAGGAATAACCAGCAACTAAGTGCCTTCTCAATTATTCCCTTAAGATTCTCTTTCTTTTTTTACTTTATATTCCTCTCCCAATATAGTTGCAATTTCTCCTTGCATAAAAGCCCATGGAACATTAGAATTTGCCAAAGGACATTTTTCACCGCTCGGGCAGTACACCTGAAACAAGTACATGTTTTATAAATAAAAACCCAAAAAAACTATAAGGACGCCGTCCTTTTAATTAGAAACTACCGTTGTATTGAATATTTATCGTATTTTTTGTGTTGTAGCCAAATATAATACTAACCTCTGAACCTGCTCCTTGCCTCTTAATGCTGTCTCGACTGCAAGGGAAACAAAACTTGTGATGAGGAACAGAAGGGCATTGTACAAAATGGGTGTCCTCAAGCCGCTCTTGACACAGAGTACATTTTAATGTTGCTGTAGGTGGTGCACTAGGGGCAAGTGTTTCATTAGTGGTTGGTACTATTTCTCCGGGCGCTCCCATTGTTGCAGCACCTCCTTCTGTTGAAGTAACTGTTGTGGACGACACATGTCTCGAACCCGATGATCGTCGTCCACTAGAACCCGCTTTAATAAGAAACAATATATAGTTAATGTAAAGCCTCTGAGCACATCTACCTAACATTAACTAATGTATTACAGAAAACACCACAAAAATGTTCTTCAAACACAAAACTTTGGGAACTTCTCGTAACTACCTGTGGAATTGGGAGAATGCTGAGAGCCTCTTGACGCTGACCTTGGAACTGCATTCCCAGGCGGACTTCCTCCAGTTGATCTTGGACTACCTGGAGGTAAATTGTCAGCAACCGACATCAATGCAGCCATTGGACTTTGGCCAGATCCAGTATTTTGTTGATTAGGCTGAGAACTAGCAGCTGTACTACCATCTTGAGGCGAAGCAGTTCTATTATTTAATGGAGAATTTGCTGTTGCACCTGTTCCACCAGCTACTGAAACCGGAGTTATATAACCTAGAATGTGGTTACAAAATAGTGTTAAACATGGGCATGTGCTTATTAAATAATCAATACTCGCTTGAATTTCCTTACAAACAGGGCTAAAATGTAGTACTATAGGGGTGGCCGGGATATACATACATAAGTATGTGCTGCAGAACTGACAGGTCTTTTTTGACAACGTAACTTAAAACTGTTGATCAGGTTAATAAAATGATTTAGTATGCTTATCTACTCTACACCATTACTGAACGCTGATGTGCTTGTGCAAATCAATTTTATCGACCGTCCTGTACCTGGAGGCAGAAAATCTGATATTTTTTTATGGTATTTCTATCGGAGACTACTTCCTGATGTATCGAATATTTTTTTAAGCTGCTAGCTAAGTTAATGTTGGCTTTAAAAATATTATAAATTATACACTGCAACTTGAAAGCGCAATATGTATTTAGTACAGTCCTTTAACTATATTTATATCTACTAGACTGAAATTAAGTCAAATCAATTCGCATATATATGTTTACAAAACGCTATCTACTGAATCATTTCCTGAAGTTTGTTGGGCTGGAAGCGAGACCCTCACCATGAAGTAAATAGTGCAACACGGCATAGTTGTGTCACATGACCTCGATAAACGAAGCGTGACGTACTTACGTCGTGACAATTTTAGCGTTCGGACATTATCGTAAACTTTCGGTATTATTCGAAACTTGTCATGAAAAATGTGACCGACTAGACAAGATTTCTGGTGTTACGTGTTTTTGTTTAACAACGGAAATGACGTCACGCGCAGCTGTCCTGATACCGCTGTATATCGCAGTGTATGTTCGTCTTAACGAACACAACAAGCATTATTGACAACTAACAGTATTGAATCACGTAATTACACAGTATTTGAATCAACAATTAACGAGCAGTGTGCATGTATTATACAATAATTAGCTGCTTTATAATACGACAGAGTTGTAACTACTTTTTTAAAAATTGTTATTGATTGATATAGATACAATTAAACTACCAAGGTATACAATAGGTATGTAATAACACATATGGACACGTACAAAATCACCAACCTAACAATATTTTTTTAGGTGAACTGTAAATAATTAACAATACTAACTGCTCATTCTTCTTTGTCAAAGTAAACTCTTTGCTGCTCGATATTACCATGACCTACGACAGTTTATTTCTCAATGCTTGCTGTGTAATAGCATAGCAACAACTGCACTATAAATAAGCCAACAGACGTACAAACAAAGTAAATAATAAAAGTCATTTTGTTTCAGTCGTAAAGTTGGGAATGCAAAACTAATCGCTAAATAAGCAGCACTATGAAAAACCCATTGTTTAATGCGATTGAATTAATTGCTCTTTGTTTTCTAGAGCCAAATACCGAATCAGAATAAGCCATTAAAGCTTTATCGGAGAAATATGTTCCCCACATGAAATGACTCATGCAGTTATAAATAATTCGTTAAGAGAATGTTCCACGTTCAGAAGTTGAGGCTGTTATGTTTCCAATATTTAAAACCTACAGTTGGTACAAAATTTCTTAAGCCGGTGAAAATGCAAATGCAGAAGCAACGGTACTTCCAATAAAGAAAAAACTTAATGACAGCTAATCTCATTCTACCTTACATACACACTTAAGCAGCAGCTGACCTAAGGCTTGTGAAAGCCGCTTATGACGTAGTCCACGAACCAGTACAAAAATAAATACAAACAAAAACCGGTTTATTTGGAGGCTAACTAAGTTCACTTGTTCGTTATAAGTTGAGTTCTAAATTTGCTTCGATGTCGTTCAAATGTAACTACGCTTCGTGAAAAACACGAAATAAGAAAAATGGACATCAATATTTTAAGAAAATTCAAGCGAGGCTCAACAATTTATAGTATGTGATGCCCTTACCATTAGGTTTAAAAGCGGTAGCTGTATCAAAAGAAGGAGTTCTAACAGGATGCTTTTCTTGCTTAAATTGCCTCTCAGCAGCTACAGCGAATGGCTGAGCTAAAGAGACTGCAGGTAAAGAATCTCCCCTCGTAAGAGGTGGTCGAACACTGTTACTATGTTCTTCTACCGACATCATACGCTTTGCTCCGTTAAGATCACCGTTAGCATGATGCCCATGGTGATCGTCGTCATCATTGCCTGACAGACCGCGTTTTAAGCTTTGCTGAGGTATAGAAGTAGGTCTTCCGTTTGCTGTATGATGATGTTGAAGAGGATGATGTGCAGCCACAGCTAGATGCGCTGCAGTTGGCAGTCTAACCGTTGCTCGTCCAACCATAGCTTCATGATCAGCAGTTGCTTCCTGTAGCTGACGATTCATGGAACCGGAGCCTCTTGGCGGAGGAGCTGGTTGAGCAGCTTGATATTCCGCCAACATTCCAGTTCGGCCATGATGAAGGCTAAATGTATTCGAATGGTGGGTAGCGGCTGTTTGTTGTCGACCGCTTGCTGTCACCACGTCGCCATTTTGGTGATCGTGTCCAGCCGAGCGGTGACTCTTATTAGAGCTATGATTTGCTCTCTGCTCCTGAAATCCATGTGCTCGTTTCATTTGTCTGGCATTTTCCAAAACGATTTCGATTCGATCGGCTCCTTCATAATTAACGCAGCCCCGACAAACCGCTTCAGAAAAATCGTGAACCATAGCCCACGGCATACGAGGCAAATCGCACAAATAGCAATGTTGCCGCTTGGCTTGTTGCATCTGCATAACCGACATGTCCATTACTTTTAGTTCGGGAACAATTACAACGAAAACAATGTAACTACACTAAACACAATATGTATTTAAAAAATGTTTTCATCGCACATACTTCAACGAACACTGTTATTCACCAGATTGCTCACACCCAATTCCTACTCTCGCCTCACCGTAACTGAACCCCAAACACGACACAACGTTTCTCAGCAGCGGGCGTGGTGCGGTGAGGGGATCAGTGTAATAATCGTTATCGTCTGTGACGTCATGCTACCAGGCAAGCCAATAGTATCCGGGCTACGTCACGTATTGCGCGCGCTGCACCAGACAAACTACTTCCAGTGAACACGAAATACTTAATACTCGAACCGTTAATTTATTGTTGATCAGACCTGTTTTAAAAATATTTTAGAGAAACATTCGTGCACATACTTTCATAACGAATGATTCATATATGCCTTTACCAATACATTTTTTTAAGAAGCTTGTAGTTACCGTTATTAAAAAAAATATTTTAGGCTGGGCTTATATACCTACTGCAGGTAGGTAAATAAGGAAGGAAATAACTTATTTTTAATTGTCTTCAAAGAACATCAAGAACTATTTTTTTTAATGTTGATAGATACGGATGTATCAAACTACTACATAGGTGTACTTGTATATTTTGGAACACTATTTATTACTGGAATATTCCATAGTTAATAAAAGATACCATTATTATTTATAGTAATAAATAATGATAATTAAAACTTGTAGATGTTTTAATGTTTTATCTGTTTTTATATGTACCTAATTATATTCTCTCGCTTGTAACGGTCAGTGTAAAGATCGGTCAAACATGTGATCAAACCGTGAAAAGTAATTTAAACACGTATACACGCAGACTTTACTATCCCTTTGATAGAAATACATTTATATTTAAGTAAGCATAAGTTGACGTAATGAAGCATCCACGTATCGTTTCTGACCTCAAAAATGATTTTGAGAATATCATCCAAATATAAATATACATACGTAGGTATGTGGATGTTATACTGATGTACTGAAAATAAACAATTCCTTTTGCACAATTACAATGACCTTAGCAAAATACAAAATACCTATTTAAATGATTCCTCATGATATGAGAAGAACCCTCCTCCTGACATTGACACAAATAAAACGTTTCTTTTAAAAAAATATTTTCTGATAAATTGGTAATTGCTTCCATCTCATTATCACTGAAAGTGATTATGTATTGTGATTATGGGCTTATCTCATTTAGCGCCCATTTAACCTAGTGCTTGCTTAATACAGTAGAAAAGTGAGTGCATTGAACGCTTTCTTAAATCAATACTCGTCTACGGTTGAGCAAAATAATTGCATAACTGTCAAGCATATTTGCGCATGCGAGCTCTACGTTAAAGAGGAGCATCCAAAACGAAAATCTATGTGTGTAATATGTATGTTTGTGTGTGTGTGTGTATGTGTCTACCTATGATTCTGTCCAGGAACATTGATCGTCACAGACAATTTTAACATAAGAAAAAAGTCAGAGTTGCAATGATCAAATCGTGAGCATTGAGCATCTACTCAAAAAGTTAGAAAAAGAAGAAACATTTAAGTTGTTGGTGTTATGCCTAATCAGTTTAATTAGTACCTTCCCGTTTTTTTCTTATTCTACATTTCAATATGTATCTATAAACTCCCAACAGTGATACAATTTCGGCTGTATGCTATGTGAAAAGGCAATTATTATTAAGTTTATTTAAATCTAAATAGATCTAATGCCAAACGTTAAAACTTAGGTTCAATACAAAAAGTCTAATAAGGTCTGTTTTTGAGGGTCCACAACTTATGACATTCATTTTTTTTTTTTTTTTCGATGGCCTGTGTGTAGGTAAGTGCGTAACAGCATTTTTCCCCACAATAAAATAATTAAAATAAAAATTATGTAGGTATTTTAGGTATATACGATTATTCTCATTGTAGGTAAGTTGGTTTTAGCTAAGAAAATCACGAATGGCTTACGATTTCTCCTAAAGATTACAGAACCTTGATTTTAGGAATGCAGTTCGACAACGAATAAACCAGTATTTTGCCGCTATTTAACGTCTGAGTAAATAGCGGATGTTAAGCTGAATTTAAACACAAGAACTAACCAGAAGACAGTTACTAAATAACGTTATTTCAGACGATTTTAGCACATCTAGTAGTTTTCACAGAAAAGAATTATCCTACCTATTCGATAAAATACCAGACACAATAACAGCTTTATTTTACTGTTCTTTATTCAGACATGTAAAATTTTGTACTCGAATTTAAATAAAAAATATATGTAAATTGCATTCATTTAGGTATTTCTGTAAATGTACTTATGAATCCACGTGGACACGTGGATGAAGATTTAATGGGCGTGTTTGTAAATAAAATAGATTCAACATTGGAAACCTCATTAAATGAAGACACATTACAATATCTTCTTGGTGTGTAATGTAAGCGATTTTTTAGTCAAACCACAGAAACTGTAGGACAACATTGAGGTATCGTCAGAAAAAGCAACTTATTATTGTTAATATAATTACAGTGTTCAATTTTATTTTATATACGGTAGATGATGAAGCATCACAGAGTATACCTGAAGTTACCTATTATACCTATGTACATATATGTACTGTATAGGTACTATTTGCAAAAGAGTAGGTAATGTTTTGACCAAACGTTGCTATTTTTAAAAACGACATGGTTTTGTTTGATTTTTTCAATGGTTTTATCTGTAAAAATATTGATTTTCTTGAAATTCGGATGTTGGATACGTCGTAGTAGTAATAATATTAGTAAGCACGTTCGTGTTCACACTGCAGAACAAAAGACAACATCGCAGAGGATTTCACTCGCAATGTTGCCATTTCGTCCCTATTTCTGCGACTTTCTGACGTAACGCACACGTAATAACAAGGACACACATGTACACAGACGTGTTTCTGTCTCGGATTGTACAGCTCGAGTTTGGCCTGCTGAGAGTCTTCGGTTTGTACGCAAAAGCAGCAGCAGCGACACGACACTGCTTTGTGAATGTAGGACCGACCGGAAAGTTGGCTGGAGACCAGGCCGGGTTGTGTATCTGTGACGTCACACGATCAATGTGCTCTCCGCAAGTGAAAGCACGCGTTCCCACTCTTCCCTCCTATTCCCCTCGCGGTCATGGATTCCTGTTTTCGGTCTGCAACTACGACAACGACGAGTCAAGTTGGAAGCTTGCAACAGCGGTTCTTGTCGTTCTTGTTATTATGCTACGCGTTCCGAGCCAAGCATGCAATTCTCTTTTTATATCGGTCGATCGTCGGCCGTCAGAATAGACCACTTCAACGTTGCCAAATTAACGTTATATAATACAATTTTTGCTAAATTTAATGTTGTTTACGCATTACACGTGCGAATGTTAATTTAATAACAGCAAACAAAGGAAGGACCTAAATTTAGAGAAAATGTAAAATTATAAGAATTATAGGCATACAGGCACATAAAAGCCCTGTAATTTGAAAATGTATTATCTAAAACGAATTTGATGGTGGTGGTTGGTCCAGAATCTTTTCTATTCCTGCCATGAGTCCGTGGATTAAGTCGTGTATCCAACGTTTCATTAGCTCGAAAAACTTAAATTCGGTCCCATTTTTTTCCCGGTATTTTTTAGTAAATTTTACGTACATACATACGTAAATTGGGCCGCTTTAATAAAATTTTGGTACGTAAATTGGCACCCGCACGTTCATTTGTGTGATGGCTATGAAGTTCAATTAAAATAATTCAAGCTAGGTATTTGCTGCAATACTGAACTCGGCACCAATCTGCGGATTAAAATATTAATGACTCGTTTGTCTTTTTAGATGTGGTTAAGGTTATGGTAAGGAAAGGTCCCCCTTAACCCCCTCCGCACATCGACGTTGTTTAGAAAAACATTTTCTTTAGAATATGAGCAAAAATATTGGTTTGAAAAATCTCTTCGTGTATGCCTACCTTTTGAGGAACGTAACGAGAGTCTAGAATCCATCACTTCACTCGCCCATAACAACAGTGTTGTGAATCCGACGTTTAGCCTACTGCTGTACTTAGCATACTGATTATTTCGAGATCGTGGCGGAAGAATATAATCTCGATATCTTCCACAATAATAAGTGACTTCACTGCCCGAATAGAAGCAAAAAAACGAATTCTGGACGGCGACCGTCAAATCTGATTAATTAGACCTTGTAATTTCTTTGTAGCAGTCAGCTGACATATTGACGTTTATAAGCCCTTTTAGCCTTCAAATTAATTGTCCATAGGCAAGAAATATGCTTAACAACGCATTTTCGTATAATATTAATAATCTGACAACCGATAGTCACATGCTCTTTATGTGACAAACAAATATTATTAATGATTTCTGAAGTGTAATTTTCAACCACTTCAAAGACGTTCTTGGAGTTGTTTACATAAATTTCTAGAGCTTTTCGGTATTAGTAGTACATCCTTGTGCAAATTCAAAACATTATTACACATTTTTACCGATAAGTGTCTGTAATGTCGATGGCCTTCCTCGTTTGTTATCTACAAACGCCTAAATAGCCTTTAAATAGTATAAGTTTTTTACTAATGTAATTCCGCAAATCGAAATACACGAAAAAATCTATAAATAATAATAATCAATGTAGGCCTCTGGTTATACATATTTAGATATCAGTGTTTCAATAGTTTGTAAACCGATTAAAATTATTAGCAATTTAATAATTTCTTAAAACCCTCGTACTATAACTTTCTTTTTTGTTTGTTTTATTTTTAATTTTTTCTGAATTTAAATTTGAACGGTTTGTATCAATTTAATTTCTTATCAGCCCTAAATAGCTTTTCTATATATACTATTATCTTGTTTTCAAATTCTACCCCCCTTCGTCCTTGCTCTTAACCGATTTGTTTTTAGTATTGTAAAAAGGCAACTAGGTACTCACTGTCGAAACCATTAGTTAGCTACTATATGTAGGTACATTTAAAAAAATTCTCCTTAATTACTTTTAAAACTTTTTGCCACAAATGTTTCGCCCATTTTTATCGTAGTGAAAATGGTGTTAATGATTTCCTCTTAGAAAGTGGGCGAAATACATATCCGCAGTGAAACGTTTTAGTGTTGAATAAAGTGAATTTCTTTTTAGTTATTTAAATAATTCAATAACAATAAATAACTCAGATGTTACGCATTATATTCCATCCAGTATGAGAACATCAGTTATTGTTTTGTTCCATTTTATCAGAGTATCGTTTTAAGATATATTTCGCAAATTCTCCTTGCTGATTGAGTCTCCACTACCCCCGTACTGAAAATATTTACCTAAAGACGAATATCTATCATTCTATTTAGGAGTATAAATGTTTTACGCGTTTTTTATTTTTAGCAAATAACTAACCTGTCTGACTCAGCAGTAAAAATATAAACAGACACACGTGTTATTCCACAGGAGTATCACAGATGCACATGTTTTATTTGTTTACGTATTTTTGTGCAATGTATTGTGTTATCGTGTGTTGTCGTTTCCGTGAAAATCCCAAACAGAATTTATTTTTTTCATCAACCCAATCAAAACTTTTTAGGTTCAACTTTATCTGTAAAATTTTTTATTTAATTATTTATTTGTGGTGCTGCCCTTAGCCAAGTGAGGACCTAGAGCCACTTTAAATTGTTTAAAAAAATTAACCCAATAACCCAAAAAAATGATTAGCATGGAGTTTATATTCATCGCTTATTGATGTCCGTTGCAATAATGTGATTGCATGCTTGCATTTTTGTGCTCGTTCGATTGGGATTTTTTTTTCGTCCTGGATTATTTGCGTTGTAATTAGACTTTGCTATGCCCTAAGGCCAGCACTTTAGGTATAATTATTTATTATTATTCAAACAAAAATAAAAAATAAAAATGTGTGATTTGAAACAACACACAAACACCGTTGAAACCCTTTCTGATTCTGCTCACTTTCAAATTTTTCTGAGATGGAGTTAATGACAGAAGTCTTTCTGAAATATTTTAAATGTTTTGAAAATAAAAACAGGTCCTTCCTGTCTCAACTTCCAAATATCTCTTATTTAATCAGCTTCCCAGTTGATGTACCTGCTCATCTCCATGCAAAACACGAATATACCCCAACTCCTTCTCTATTAGGTACTTTGCTTGACAATTTACTCTTGTTCAGTTAAAAATAAAAAACATATTTATCCTTCCGAATTGCTATAATTATTACAGTAGGTATATTGGGGAAGAACAATAATGTAGAAAATTACATTAGCTGGACTCTTACCGTTACAAATTTTTTCTTTCTCAAAAATTTAATAATTCTTGTGGGTTTTAGCCCAGAATCGATTTAGATTTGCCTTTATTACTGGTTGTTACAATTCAAAGAAAAATTTATTTATCAAATTATGCAACAATAGTAACATTATTTAGATGCAGACAGGAGAAAGTTCCATTGCCAGTTCAATGTAATCTTTCCTTTAATCAATATCGCATACAGTATTTAATTTTATTAACGATAAGCTTAAGAATAATCAATAATACTTCAAATTGCTTCAGAGTCACCTACCTACCTATCTGTATTTTAAACAATTTCAATATACGAATACTTTTGTACTTCATCAAAATATGTAAGTATTGTTTTAATACAGACTTTATCAGCTTCTCGATAAGACACCTATTTAAAAAAAAGCAAAAACATAATCTATAAAAGTTACAATTACAATTATCTATGAAATACCTCACACAGCGAGATTACACGTAAAAGTGTGTAAACAGATCCAACCCATCCATTGCGAATTTTTAAAGACAAACCTTGATAACGTCATTTTTGATATGTACCTATATGCGAAGCCGCCGATAACTGTAAATACTGTCATTACACCTATTGATAAATAAATAGGTCATTGTAGGCCTAAAAATAACATAAGTAATGGCAAAATTAAAAAATAATGTTACTAACGATATGCCTATGTACAGATACATATGTACCTACTAAGGGTAAATCAACTCAATTGGCAATTTTGATTTCAACTGAACTATAATAAAACGACATTGAAAATACCTATTTTTCTGTTAATATATTAGTAGGTAATATAAATCAAATTACATTGTATCATGTACAAGTGCCTAAGATTGTAACTGTGTGCGTTCAAAGCCTCAATGAAGGCCATTAAAAACGAATGTTAATAATACCTATCTAAATGTAAGTTAAAAATTAATCTTAAGTAGAATATAATTAGTTTATAAAATAGCACGTGAAGTGTTCTGTTTTCGTGTAATTGTTAAAGAGATAAGATAACAAAAGCTTTACCGCCATTTTAAACGCGTAATACCTACCATACATATCGTGCTGTCCGTTATTGAAAAAAATGAATTATTTGCCAACAATGAGGCGATTAGATAAGGAAAATATTTATTTTTAAACGTATTACCACACTATTAAAGTTCCACGGAATTTTTCTTGTCATTTGACGAGACAGTTGTGCCGGTAAAACTAAAATAAATTCCGACTTATTAAAGACACCTAAGAAGAATTGCTTGAAGAAGTTTGTAAGGCAACAAATCGCAAAATAAAAGAAAAAATACCGGCCAAGTGCGAGTCGAACTCGCGCACCGAGGGTTCCGTACAAACCTGTATATATGTGATGTAACTAAAAATTTAAGGTTTTCGGAATTTTTCCTTTATATGTGCTATAAAACATTGCTTCATGCCAAATTTCAAGATTCTAAATCGACTGGAAGTACCCTTTAGGTTTTGATTCCCTTGCGAGTAGTTACCGAGTTTGAAAATATGCGGCTTAAATTACTGTTTCTTTTGATTGCGTTGACATAGAAGTTTTATTTTGTTACAGCTTAAAGGGTATTATAGACCTAAGTACCTATTTGATATGAATTTCAATTTAATA
Source organism: Agrilus mali (assembly GCA_029378335.1). Lineage (NCBI taxonomy): Eukaryota > Metazoa > Arthropoda > Insecta > Coleoptera > Buprestidae > Agrilus > Agrilus mali. The sequence continues at coordinate 21,088,796 of CM055657.1, forward strand.
CCTCCACGCGTTCATGAGGAAAGGGGTAATAACTTTAAAATTATTAAAAATATTTTTATTATATGATGTAACTAAAAATTTACGGTTTTCGCAATTTTTCCTTGACCTGTGCTATAAGACGTTGCTTCGTACCAAATTTCAAGATTCTGAGTTCACGGGAAGTACCCTGTAGGTTTTGATTCGAAAATTTGCGGCATAAACAGCTGTATCTTTTGATTTCGTTGGCTTAGAAGTTTGATTTTTTCACAGCTCCAAGAAACAGTAGACCTGAGTATTTGGTATAAATTTTAGCTTGATACCTCAACGCGTTCCTGAGAAAAAGGGTCTTGACAGACGGACGGACGGACGGACGGACAACAAAGTGATCCTTTAAGGGTTCCGCTTTTTCCTATTGAGGTGCGGAACCCTAAAAATAAACGAATTTGAATTGATAAAAAATGTCTAATACCTAAATGTTTGATAAAATTAAAATTGTAAAAGAATTAATTAAAACTAATGGCCTTGATGCTATTGCGTGCTTTCGGTAAAATCCGAAACAATGAAAAGAAAATACCATGAGCAGATTCGCTCAGAAATTCATTAACAAAAGCAATCAAATAAAGTTACGAAACTCAGTGATTAAAAACTCTTTTACAGATACTGCCGATACTTTAAACGTAGCCAAACTATTTAAATAAATAAACAAAGATACTCTCCTCGGCACCAAGGATAACCATTAAAGTGCCCACCCTGAACGTGCAATGAGTATTAAGGGAGAGCCAGCAAAATATTCGTTCCAGGGGTCATTCTGCACAAAGGGAAATCCAGCAATGTGCTATACACAAAACTCAAATTTCAATAACCACCCTACTAATCTCTAACTTCTCACGGCGATACGGCGATCAGACAGACAGTACAATTCGGAGATCATAATTAATTAACATTACTTTTACGACGTAAACTGGCAGCATCAATCAAATTCGGCAGTAAACAACAGATTGCATCTTTTACAAAATAGTTAAATAATTAATAAGAAAAACTCGTGAAATAAACTCACCGTAGTTGACAAAAATCCTCTTGCACTTGGTCACACACACACACAAAACGAAAAACGAACTGAAGAATAAAACGTTCTTCGATACAAAATCTGACTCGACCCAGAACTGTTTATGTTTCTCAAGTGCACGCGTCGCAGTTAAGATTACAAACAACTTAGTTTAACTTAAAGAATGCGTTTTCGAACGTTGTTAGCCTAATCTGAAGAAATTAATATACAGAGTGATATTTTTCCTTACAAATTAAACTTTCCCCTATCCATATTGTCATCAATTTTTAGGAACACAAAAATAGTATTTCTTTGTTGACTCATATCTTTGTATGCAACAAATGATAAAAAAAGTATTTTTTGAATAATATGAAGAAATATTAATGTACTGCAAGCTTTTAACAACAGCTTATTGGAATTCATACCATTTTACTGCATTATTGCTTGTGTAGGAATCAAAATGGCCAAAGCAGGCGTTTATTTTATTATTTATTTAAACAACTTGCTTCTTAAGCCGGCGACTGGTTGGTAATATTTAACTGTAATGTAACATGTTAAAATTCGAGCATTTCACTAGTCAGTACAGCGAACCGAGCCTGCTCGTCGGTTTGTTCGCGAATCCCTTTGATTGATACATTAAAAAACAGTGTAGGTCTGGCGTGTTTACTTCGAACACTTTTAATACATTCATTACTAGGTACGTTTTAAACTGTGCCTGGTAAAGTCTCTCCACCATTGACACTTCTTTCTCTGAATAAATTTGATTGCCACCACCGTCTCTCTTTTTCAATTTTTTATGGCAAAATCCCATTAAAATAAATGCAGCACCCGCAACATGTAAACCACTCATCTTTAAGTCGAGTTAGAAAGCATGCATTTGTAACATCAAAAAAATGACTTATTATAGCGTAGATGTAAAGTAATGCTCACTTCGAACATTACGTACATTACATTTGCATCGTTCGGCTCAAGTCGGTCGGCGGCTTTACTGATGCGAATAGATACTGTCCTTTTTGTATTCAATCATTCAATGTACAATATGCAAGAATGTATGAACAGGAATCATTCCCGCATGGACAGACGTATCCAAACGGGTCTATCTATCGCTTGTACACTGAACTAATCAAATAATAATATTACACTTGCGGTTGGAAATTAACGAAATAAAATCTTTTATGCTATCCTTTTACTTGAAGTATCACAGACGCAACCCCCTACCCAGCTCCGCGATCTTAGCACCTCATATGTGGAATTAATAAAATACAAGTATACCACCGTATAGGTCATAAAAAGGTCTATAAAGCTCAGCTAATTTAATTAATTGGTCAGCGATAGAAAAATTTTTATTAACCGTTAAAATTTTCCAAGGTCATTTAGAAATGTTAGCAAATTTTAGCACCTCATTTTGAATAAAATTAAAAGAAATGAAAAAATAAGTGCTATACTTGATCGGAAATTATCCGCTGATAATTGGTCAGCTAAAATAAATAATTGGTCAATATAATTTCATTGAAAAATTAATTATTTAAGTGTTGTTGACCGCAACGCGCATGCTTCAGCCGCGTTATTAGAAGTATTAGGACAGTGAGCGCGTAAACTACACGTCCCCACCATGTACCAGACGGAGTAGGCACATTATTTTCTTGCCATTTTTATTTAAAATAATAAATGACAAAAAAATTTTTTAACCACATCAAGCTTATAAGAGTAAACGAATTAGTAATAATCAAAGTTACTAATATGAGTGATTAACCAATTCATTAATTTTTTATCAATTCTAATGATTCCCTATAGTAAAAAACATAATTTTTCAAAGTGGAAGAATAACTATTAGTAATAAACTATTCATTCTCTATTTATGATAAATATTATTCTTACTATTTTTCAATTATATAGTATTCGTGACTAATGTCTGTAATACCTACAATAATTTACTATACAAACGTAGCTGAGTTCTTTTTTCACTACTAAGATGGCATTCAACTAGATATAAGAAATAAAAAGAATTCTACAACATTTAAGTTTTTAGTATATATTTATTTAAAAATAAAATTAGTTTACTTATAGAGTACTTAAAGAAAACATTTTATCAATATTGAATAATTATATAATGATTGTGAGAAATCGACTAGCAAAGAGGAAAAATTCGCAAGAGGAGTAGGAGTCGCTCAAGAAGTATATTTACATATCAACGATAGAAATGTAAAAAAGCATAAACTATGATTAATATATCTTAAAAATCATTATATTTATATATATTTACTCGCTCACTGTCGTAATACTTCTAACGGGGCTGAAGCATACGCGTTGCGGTCAACAACACTTAAATAATTATTTTTTCAATGAAATTATATTGACCAATTATTTATTTTAGCTGACCAATTATCAGCGGATAATTTCCGATAAAGTATAGCATTTATTTTTTCATTTCTTTTAATTTTATTCAGAATGAGGTGCTAAAATTTGCTAACATTTCTGAGTGACCTTGGAAAACTAACGGTTAATAAAAATTTTTCTATCGCTGACCAATTAATTAAATTAGCTGACCTTTATAGACCTTTTTCTGGCCTATACGGTGGTATAATTGTTTTTTATTAATTCCACATATGAGGTGCTAAGATCGCGGAGCCCCCCTACCCGTAATCCCGGCCTAGGATTGATTAGGAAATGCCCCTTAATGTACTAAAATTGGTTGAAGTAGGTAGTTAGTGCATGGTGATAGTGTCATGTTAAAAAATTTTTTTTTTCAAATTATGTATTTCGTTCAGCAAGACTCACTTTGTTGCGTTAAAGAACAGAATACCACAACATTTGTTAAAATACCGATAAAACACACTTGGCTTATATTTGGTAGAAGTAATATTTTACCGTTTTCCCGGTAATCGTTATAATAGTAGTCGAATACTTTATTGTACGCTCTACACACAGATCACAACTCGTTCAATATAAATTCTCCAGTTGAGAATTAATACGTAAAACACGTTGAATTCAAGAATATTAAAGGATTTTACGGATCACAATAGAAGTACTACGCAGATTCATATTGTGACGTGTTCGGTCACAGAAAACACAATTAACAAAACAAAACAACGAGTTTATTTAATTACTAAAATTAATTTGACTACACTACAGTTATGAACAAGTTCGCACAATTTATTTCACTAAAAGTTTCTTTTTAATCGCCGTTCCGGTAGACACTATTTATCGCTCTCTATGAACACTATCGCCTCTATGGTTCGCCTGTATCGCCTATCGATCGCTTTGCATCAGCTGTTACTGTAAACTGTCAACTAACTCGGTGTGAGTGTCTCGTCCGCTTTTATAGTCTTCTCAGCCTTTTTCTAGGGTATTCTACAGCCGTCTAGTAATTCAATTGTTTTCCCATTGATCTTTGCTGGTGTTTTCTAGATGTATCAGGAAAGCCGAGAATATTCCTTATGTAATCAGGGAAGATGTTCATTAATTATGTTCACACCAACTTAATTGGCAAGTACTCGTAACACTGCCCCCTTCTTAGAATTGATCGTCCCGATCAATGTCTTTACCTTTGTAAGGCGCCAAGCGGTCCAAGTGTACAACTTTCATCTTGGCCTTTGGTCCTCTCTGAATACGGTAGACCACGTCATTCAGTCTTCTGACCACGGTGTAAGGTCCTTCCCAGGCTCGCTGTAGCTTCGGTGAGCGTCCTTTCCGACGGACAGGATTGTAAAGCCACACCTGGTCCCCTTCTCTGAATCCTGTGCTGTTGGCTCTCCGGTCGTACCTGGTCTTCATGCGGTCACTCCCTACTTGGATTTTGTTACGAACGGCTCTATGGATGGTATCGAGTCGTTCCTCTAGCTGCTGTGCGTAGTCGGTAGCTGAAGGTCGCCGATCTTCTGGGTGTCCAAACCGGATGTCCATCGGTAACTTCAGCTCTCTTCCAAATAAAATGCTGGCTGGTGTTCTGCCGGTGGTCTCGTGAACCGCACTTCGATAGGCCAACAGGAACAAAGGTATGTGCTGGTCCCAGTCTGTCTGGAGATCGTTGACAACCATTTTCAAATTGGTTTCCAGCGTCGCGTTAAACCGTTCGACCATTCCGTCAGATTGTGGATGTAATGGAGTGGTCCTAGTTTTCTGTACTCCTAGCAGCTCACAGACTTCCCGGAATATCGTGCATTCGAAGTTCCGTCCCTGGTCAGAGTGGATCTCCATCGGAACTCCATACCGACTGATCCATTGGTTCACCAGCATTCCAGCGACCGTAGTAGCTTCTTGGTTTGGGATTGCGTACACTTCGGGCCATTTGCTAAAATAGTCCATCACTACCAAGATGTACTTATTGCCAGCAGCTGTTGTTGGGAATGGTCCTGCTACGTCCAGAGCTATTCTCTCAAATGGGGCACCAACATTGTACTGCTTCATTCGCCCTCGGCTTCGAGTCTGAGGTCCCTTGGCTGACGCACACGTTGGACACTTCCTACACCAATTTTCGACGTCTCTTCTACACTTTAGCCAATAAAATCGCTCTCGCACCTTCTCCAACGTCTTTGTTACTCCGAAGTGTCCTCCACCAACACCTCCATGGACTTCTGTCAGCACCTCATTGACTCTGTTCTTCGGGAGAACTACTTGATGTCGAATTTTAGTTCCGTCAGGGCTTTCCCACACTCTTTTTAGTACCCCATTCTCGACGATGAGCGAATCCCATAAGGCCCAATAGCTCTTCGTGATGGTACTCGTACTACTAACATCTGCCCAGGTAGGTCGTGCTGTTCCTGCCTTTTTCCACCGCAGTATCGGTTTAATGTCTTCGTCGTTATCTTGGTCTTTCGCCAGGTCTTCGTTCTGCCAGTGTCCTTCAGGTTCCACCATCGTCTGACAGATCCGTGCCAAGTTGACTGGTTCCTTCTTTTCGGCGGCCATGCAATGTTTGCAGTTCTTCGAGCATGGTCTTCGCGAGAGGGCATCAGCGTTACCATGTTGTTTTCCAGCACGATGCTCGATGCTGAAGTCGTATACTTGTAGCCGCTGTAGCCATCGAGCCAGTTGTCCTTCTGGGTTTTTAAATTGCAGCAGCCATTTCAGGGACGCATGGTCTGTCCTTAGCAGGAATTTTCGTCCGTAGAGATACTTATGGAAATGTTCGAGAGTTTTGACGACTGCCAGCAATTCTCTACGGGTCACGCAATAGTTTCGCTCCGGCTTTGACAGTGCCTTACTGAAGTAGCCAATGACTTTCTCTTTTCCTTCCTGCATCTGCGACAGTACACCACCAATTCCTACATTGCTGGCATCCGTATCGACAATGAAGTCTGTGTCGAACTGTGGGTACGTCAGTATTGGGGCTTGAGAAAGGGTAGACTTCAGTGTTTCAAAAGCTTGCTGACATCGTTCTGACCATTGGAAAGGGACACCATCCTCTGTTAACTTGTGGAGCGGTCGAGCTATATCTGCAAATCCCTTTACGAATCGTCGGTAATAGGAACACAGCCCCAAAAAGCTTCTCAAGTCGTGTTGGTTCTTCGGAACAGGCCAACTTCTCACAGCTTCAGTCTTGTCAGGATCAGTTCTTATTCCTTCTGGGGTAATAACGTGGCCAAGATATTTCACCTCCTTACAGAACAGATGGCATTTCTTGGGACTGAGTTTCAACTTGGCTGCTGAAAGCTTCTTGATCACTTCTTCGACATTCTGGAGGTGGTCTTCGAATGTCTTTCCCAGTACTATCACGTCGTCTAGGTACACCAGACAAACCTTCCAATTGAGCCCTTGTAGCACATTTTCCATAAGTCGCTCGAAGGTAGCAGGAGCGTTACATAGTCCAAATGGCATAACGTTAAAGTGCCACAGCCCGTAACCAGTCGTGAATGCGGTCTTCTGCTTGTCTTGTGGATCCAGTTCCACTTGCCAGTATCCACTCTTCAAATCTAACGTTGAAAACCATTTGGCACCAACCAAGCTGTCAAGGGTGTCGTCGATTCTGGGTAAGGGATAGCTGTCCTTTAAAGTTACGTCGTTGAGCTTCCTGTAGTCAACGCAGAACCTGGTCGATCCATCCTTCTTCCTAACCAACACTATCGGCGAAGCCCAAGCACTTTGTGATGGTTCGATTACCCCCTGTTCTTCCATGTTCTTCACCAGGTTGTTGACTTCTTCTTGCTTAGCCCATGGAACTCTTCTAGATGGTTGTTTAATAGGACGAGCTGATCCCGTGTCTATACGGTGGTATGTCAGATTCGTTCTCCCAAAGTCGTTGTCAGAGAGGGCGAAGACGTTTCGATACTTGCTGAGTAGTTCTTCGAATTTTCTAATTTGGTCGCTGTTAAGGTTTGTGGCCGAACGCTGCACTAAGTCTCGAAGAACGGTTGGAAGTGGTTCGCTCTCTGCCATTGAGGGTTCAGCTTCAACTTCGCACTGGAGGATGGACACCACGGGTTCAAGGACTCCTACTTCCATTCCTTTACACACTTTTTGCTCGAAGTCCTTCAGATTGACCACTCTGACAGATGCGTTCGGCGTCCCAGTTCGAATCAGTGTTCGTCCTATCAGTATGGCTTTCTGTGTCAAATCCGGGTTTTTGGCTTCTACTATCCCCACCAAACCATCCGCACCTTCGCCGTCGATGTTTATTTTGAGAACTACCTCGGATCTAGCAGGTAGTAATCGGTCTTCTGCTACGATGACCTTTCGAAGACCGTACTCTTTGGTGGGGTTTGTCATCACCAACTCTTCCTTGCCGATGCGTAAAATGCCGGAGCCCAAATCCAGATTAATTTTGTTTCGTTCAAGAAGATCCAATCCAATGATCACGTTGTCGGCGACATCGGCTACCAGTGCCCTGTGTCGAAGGCATACTTCTCCCAATCTCAATTCGTTGTCGCATTCTCCTCTAATCGGCGCTGTTTCTCCGGTAACCGTGGTCAAACGTAGCTTCCTCTGCAGGGGACGGATTCTCCACTCGTTAACGATGTTCGGGCGGATTATGGTCTTAGAAGCTCCCGTATCGACCACCATTCTAACCTTCTTGTTGTTGATGTGACCTTCGACGAATAAGGACTTGCTTCCGTTTAGTTGGGAAACGACGATTTCTGCTGGGGCTTGGTGGGGAGAAGCCAACTTGCGCCCCTCAAAGTTGGCTGATCTTAGTTTCCCGACTGCTGTTGGTCCGCACGGCGTTCTTCGGCCGGGCAGTCTCGCCGTAAATGTCCGTGCCTTCCACATTCCCAGCACCTTGGTCTTCCTTTGTTTTTGTCACAGTCTCGGGAAAAGTGACCGACCTTCCCGCATTCCCAACATTTGGCCGATTCTCTCTTGTCGTTGATGGTAGTCTTCTTGACAGTTTCGACGCATTCTTTAATCAGCCTTGTGACTTCATTCTTGTATTCGTCATCTTCAACAGCTGTTTGGCGTACACGCACGTGCCCTTTGGAAGCTTGTTTTGCAGCTTCGAATTCTAAGGCGTGCGCCAGTGCGTCACTCGCAGTCTTGTGGCGGGCCAAACGGAGAACTTGTTGTAAGTCGGTGTCCCTTACACCATCGACGAATGTTTGGACTGCTAGTTGGTCTGCGAAGTCCTGCGGAGCGGTAGGATAGGCCAATCTAACTAGACGTTCCACATCGGCCTCGAACTCCTGTAGATTTTCTGATGTCTTCTGATTGCGACACTTGAGTTGGGTTTGGTACACTTGTTGCAAATGTTTGTCGCCATATCTCATTTCAAGTCGCTCTAACAGCGCAGAGAAGTCCCGTTGTTGGCGCTCTGGAATACCTTGAAGGACGTCCAATGCTTCTCCTCGCAGAGCTATGACCAGCGCCGTTGCTTTCTCAAAATCGTTCCAGTTGTTTGCTTCTGCCGCTGCCTCGAACTGTCGTTTGTATACAGACCAGAAAACTTTTCCGTCGAAAGTCGGTGGTTTAATTCTAATCGTCTTGGCAGTGTCTTCGGACTTTACTTCACTTGCCGGTTTTGTGTTCTCGAACTTCTGTCTCATCTTCTCTACTTCCTTTTGTACTTCTTCTTTCAACTGATCTCTTAGTTTCTCTTGTGTCGTCTCCAATTCTTGTCGTACTTCCTTTAATTCTTCTTGCACTTCTACTCTGACTTCCTTTAACTCTTCTTGCACTTCGGTTCTGACTTCCTTCAACTGTTCTTTCAATCCTTCCTGCTCAATTTTTATTGCTCTCAATTTTTCTTGACCTGCCTTAATTTCCACTTGGCCCGCCTTCATTTCTTCCTGTCCACATTCCATTCTTTCTTGTCCAGTTTTCATTTCCCTCATCATTTCCATTAAAGCCTTTATTTGTTCTTCCATTATTGCTGATTGTTTTCTTGTTACTGGCATAAGGCTTCAAAATTCTTCTTCTCTTCGGACCTCTTCTACGATATGTCGCTCTAACTTTCTTCGGGAATCTTCAATTCCCTTACTATCCCACTCCTGACACCAAATGTGACGTGTTCGGTCACAGAAAACACAATTAACAAAACAAAACAACGAGTTTATTTAATTACTAAAATTAATTTGACTACACTACGGTTATGAACAAGTTCGCACAATTTATTTCACTAAAAGTTTCTTTTTAATTGCCGTTCCGGTAGACACTATTTATCGCTCTCTATGAACACTATCGCCTCTATGGTTCGCCTGTATCGCCTATCGATCGCTTTGCATTAGCTGTTACTGTAAACTGTCAACTAACTCGGTGTGAGTGTCTCGTCCGCTTTTATAGTCTTCTCAGCCTTTTTCTAGGGTATTCTACAGCCGTCTAGTAATTCAATTGTTTTCCCATTGATCTTTGCTGGTGTTTTCTAGATGTATCAGGAAAGCCGAGAATATTCCTTATGTAATCAGGGAAGATGTTCATTAATTATGTTCACACCAACTTAATTGGCAAGTACTCGTAACAATATTAAAAATTAGTTCTTTATTCATGTGTTTGAATCGTTTGAAGCATAAATGAGGAAGATCAAAAAACAATAATTATTTCACTAATATTTAATCATCTCGAACCCAATTTCGAAATGTTTGGCCTATTAACCGTTAAAAATGAAAAAATTGAACAAAGCAGCGTGGAAACATCAATAAACTGCAAGGAACTAACAAAATCCCAAACAACACCTATACACTGACAGGGAAAATGTTCGTATACAATCTATACTTTTACATTACAGTGGGTGTTGTTATGGCTATTATTATATTGGTAATTGTATTTACATGGGCACGAATCTATTCATAGACATGTTTTCTTGTAACACGACTAAGTATCCCCCTATTTATACCGTTTTATTACAATAATACCCTTGGACACCAAGTACATACCCGATATTCATAAAAAACAAAAGCAAAATAATGTTTTTTTTTTCCTGTTATTTAATGATGATAATTCATCGTTTGCGCTATAAGAGGGTTCTTGAAAAAAAGCCTTCCTTGCACAAGCATGTAATAGTAGAAATCGGGAAATAATTGGCAGCTATAATAGAGGTAGTTGTACGGTCACTCCGAATTGCTAGGATCGCAATCGATGGAAAAGGTAAAATCGTCGATTGTCACTCAATTTAATAAGAAATTCGAAAAAGCTCTGGACAAAACTCAATCGGGTATTATACGTATAATAAGATTTTAGTAATTTGATCCGTATCTTTTATTTATGTATTACAACCGATAAGATAAACACTGAAACAAGCAAACAGTGGAATCGCTGTGAAAATTAAATAATAAAAATTGTCCTAGCAGATTGTATGCTCTCCTGCTACTTGGAGTACCACAAAACAACCCCTTTAAGAATTTCCAGCGCACAATTAAAATATAGGAATGCCCCTATGATGTAGTTGGCGTTGGTTGGGTGTAATGATTGATGGCTACTTGTGGTTTTGTACTTTGCAAACGTCATATAAAAACAGGACATCTACATAGGTACTGATATCGTGTTAAAATTGCAAATATAATAAGGGTTTTTATTAATATTCACAACTGCTATTTCATTAATTCTGATATTTATTATTTATACATTAATAAATTGTATCCTTTAGAGTATCATTCCGTGCTGTAAGACTTACTTTAGGCATTTTGTATAAAATAGCGTGATTTTGCGTTATGAAGCAGCATACTGCAAAATTCGTTTAAATACCGATAAAACATAGGTTCTTAGTAGCTTATATCTTCTGTATGTTGTAAAAGTAGTATTTCATCTTTTCTCTGGTAATTGTTATAGGTAGTAGTCGAACACTTTATTGTACGCTCCACACACAGATCGCAACTCGTTCAATACAAGTTCTCCAGTTAAGAACTAATACGTAAAACACGTTAAATTCGAGAATATTTAAAGATTTCACGGATTATAATGGCAGAATGGAGCAGATTTATACTAATAATAATTGGTACTTTAATTAGTTGGTCATATCTTGTGACATCTTGAAGTATTAATCAAACTAGTTTACAAAAAGATGAAGGAATAATTATTTCGGTGAAATTGAATCGAGTCGAGTACCTGTGCTCTTTAAATGATGAAAAAGAAATTGAAACATTTATTTCAATGTTTGAGCCATTAACCGTTAAAAAAGACAATATTGAACAGAACGGCATAGGAACCTCAATACCTAATTGCAAGGAACTAATAAAATCCAGCAATAGCGACAAAATAACATGGAAAAGTTTCATTTACAATCCATATTTTTACTATATAATGGGTGTTGTTATAGCTATCGTTATTTGCGTAGTTGTATTAAAAAACTGCTCATAGATACATTTTCATTTTAATACACGGCTATGAATCCCATATTTAATTTTTATATCCATTTACATATTACTCTAATATCTTTAGAATATGAATGCGCTATAAAATATATAAAGGTAATGTTTTTTTGGCGCTACAATTTAATTTTATAGTTTACATTATTATAAGGTTCAAGAGAAAATAGTTTTCTTTTCATAACTGACGTGTAAAACAGGAAATAATTTGTAGGGATAGAGGTGCTTGTATGGTCACTATAAATAACTAGGATCGATTCCCAACGCTCCTCTTTTTTCTTTTTTTAGGGTTCCGCACCTCAAAAGGAAAAAGCGGAACCCTTATAGGATCACTTTGTTGTCCGTCCGTCCGTCCGTCCGTCCGTCTGTCAAGACCCTTTTTCTCAGGAACGCGTTGAGGTATCAAGCTAAAATTTATACCAAATACTCAGGTTTATTGTTCCTTGGAGCTGTGAAAAAATCAAACTTCTAAGCCAACGAAATCAAAAGATACAGCCGTTTATGCCGCAAATTTCTGCAAATTTTCGAATCAAAACCTACAGGGTACTTCCCGTGAACTCAGAATCTTGAAATTTGGTACGAAGCAACGTCTTATAGCACAGGTCAAGGAAAAATTGCGAAAACCGTAAATTTTTAGTTACATCATATAATAAAAATATTTTTAATAATTTTAAAGTTATTACCCCTTTCCTCATGAACGCGTAGAGGTATTAAAATGAAATTCATATCAAATAGGTACTTAGGTCTATAATACCCTTTAAGCTGTAACAAAATCAAACTTCTATGTCAACGCAATCAAAAGAAACAGCAATTTAAGCCGCATATTTTCAAACTCGCAACTACTCGCAAGGGAATCAAAACCTAAAGGGTACTTCCAGTCGATTTAGAATCTTGAAATTTGGCATGAAGCAATGTTTTATAGCACATATAAAGGAAAAATTCCGAAAACCTTAAATTTTTAGTTACATCATATATATACAGGTTTGTACGGAAGCCTCGGTGCGCGAGTTCGACTCGCACTTGGCCGGTATTTTTTAATAAAAATTAAGAAAGAACCGTTGTAGGTTTTGTAATAACTGTGGACGTTCAATAAGAAATAAAGTGACAAGTGAAGAGAGATGTAATAAGATTTATTACAACCCCAACAAGGATTCCTTCTTGTAATAGGTACATGAGCAGGGGCGTCATTATAACTTTTTTGAGCGCTGGTCAGATTATACCAAAAACAACAAGGAAACTCCTTTTGCCTTGCAGTGACAGAACTAATTTATCAATAACTCAGCACAATGTGATGAGTAAAAGCTATTGAGTTAATAGGTATGTGTATGAATTAAAGAGTTGAGCTTTATTCAAGGTATACTTGATTCTGCTGTCGACCCATTATTATGACGTGTAGAGGTTCGAATTAGCAGAAATAAATAGCGTTTGATTGTATACAATTAGATTCTCACATATGCCTTAAGTAACATTAACTTGAAATAGAAAAGACGCCCAAGGCGATGATTTTTTTTACTTTCATGTAATACACCAACACCACCACCATTACTACCATCATGGCAGACCTCCATTGTATTTTGTTATGTCCATGAGTATGTGTAGGTTTGAATGTAAATACATATGTGAACGTGATTTGTATTTGAAAATGATTACCTTGGTCACGGGTCGACGTTCACAACAGCCAGTGCATGACTTTAAAACGTCACGCTCATGCAGAATGGTCACGCAAACCAACACAACAGCCGTATGATACCATGACCATAATGTACATATTGTAGGTATCGCAACGTAGAACAACGTACAATATGAACCAAATGAGCAACGGAAATTCGCTATATGAGTGAGCATGAAAAAGAATCAAGGTTTTTACAAAAAAAACTTATCTAGCCTACATATAAAGAATATATTTTTATAATTAAGATGTGTGGTTCTTTGAGCCAGATAGAACATAGGGATGCCAAGTGAAGTGCTGAAGTCGATCCATATAATGTTTCGTTCGTTTAAGGAGTAGTAGGTAGGGTACTGTTATAAAAAAGCAGTTAAAATGGACTGTCCATTAAAATATATATTTATAAATGGAAGCGACACAGTTTACGTTACATGAACGTTTTAAATACGTATACAGAGTTGTATACAAAAGTGTTTTTTACTGTATGGTCGGCAGTTGAATCACGCAACCGACAGTTTGCATGCTGAGAGCGTGTTTCAGCGTAGTACCCCATAACTAAATTTAATGCCACTGTAAATCGACTCTACTCACGTCTTACTATTCTTGGATAAAAAGGTTTCCGTGTGCAAGGCGTCCAAAACCAGTTTTACGACTCGCAACTTTAAGAATGTGTAGGTACGTTAGATTATGGCGTGGCACACTAACTTTTTAGCTATTACGACGTAGAAACGGAAAAACATATTTTCCCCTTATGATGAGCCAGTAATCTGGTACCGGTGTACCACATCATGATTCTATGAGAAAAAGAGCCGCTTAAAATAGGTAGGTATAGGTACATAGCTGTTGTGAGTTGAATTTTGCCCACGTTTTCGAAATTATCTTGAAAAGTATCAGGGTAATGAGAACAGTAAGACTTTTAAAATACATTTTGAATCGTCGGAATCGGGCCTATTTTCACAGAGAAAAACGTAAAAATCTCCTTAAAAGGAGAATTTCCTTAAAAAATCATAATTTAGCTAAGGGACTGTTCACAAAATACGTTACACTAAAATTGGCTTTTTTGACCCCCCCCCCCCGTTTTCACGCTGTGACTCCCCCTGTAAATATTACGTCACAAAAACTAAACACCCCCTCCCTGAACATGATAAATTTTGATTGATAATACACAAATTTTGATAGTCAAAAATTTGTATTTTATTGTCATAATAAAATTTAAATAAATTAATAAATATCTTTTGTAACGAACAAATAAATAATATTTCTATTTATCAGAAGTCCAAGGATTCTGTAAAAATTCAGTTAAATTTTTTGATGAACGGCGAACGTCACGTTGCTGTCCCTGTCCCTGTCCCCCCTTGTCACATCTTGTCACACTCAGCAAAACCCCCCCCCCCTCTATACGAACGTATTTTATGATCGGCCCCTAATAATTTAACCAATCAACCTTCGAGGAGAAGTTGTGATCATTTTTGATATTTTACTGATTAAATTCAAATAGTAAATAAAAAGATATTTAATCATTTTCAATGCAATATTAGGATCAAAAAGTTCATGAATTAAATTTTGCAAATATCTGATTGAATTATTACTTAAATTAACCGAACCTTTTCTATGTAATTAAAAAAAAAAAAAACACCAATGGCGCAAAAACATAAGCAAAGCAATCTAAAATTTTACTACTTTTTTAAATTCTACAATGATTTTTTCTGAGTGTACGTAGGTATGTCAATTAGACAAATCAAAAACAGCAACTCAAACACCCATAATTACATACCAGTATTAAGTATGCGTATTTCGACTAACTCAGATGTAGGCGAAACATAGGTAATTATGCCCATTGTAAATAGTGTTAGTGGTAATCATACTACACCTCCTTTTGCGACTTATTCATTCATTCAATACAGTTTTTGTACATTTTATGTGAGTAGGTACTCGTAGGATAATACGATGTTATAGAATATGTCAAAAATAATATAAGATCTCCCATGCGGTGAATAATGGGAAAACGTACTATAAAAGACCAATCTTTCAAATTGTGGCGAATAATTTTAATAATTTTCTCTTTAAAGTATGTATAATATTTGGATCATTTGATTTAACATACTAACCGGAGTTATCTCATGTTACAACAAAGAGGATTTGAACAATCAAATTCACACTTTACGTAATAAACGAGATAAGCAGAGTATTTAATCAAAAAGTAAGCAGATAGGGAGTGTAACATCACGCTATAAATACCAACTTATCAGAGAATCTTCACCTCTTTTACTTGTTGAGTGTTTTTCCGTATGACGTTTTTATTATGCGTGTATATTATCAATACATATTAAGTTTGTGTACTTAAAAGCGATAATAAAACTTTACAATTTATTTTCTACTTCTACAGAAAGATTAACTAAGATAAAAAGTTCTATATATTAGACTATATTAACTATTTAATATTTCCACCTTTTTTATGGAATACCTACGAAATATAGTAGCATGCGGAGGGTATTATAAATTTAAAAATTAACAATGGTAATAGAGAAAAACCACAGGACGTTATTCTATACCTCGGGAGCATCGACAGATCTGGATTAAACCATAAATGAAGTGTCAACAATGGGGAATTTATTTACTGTAAAATTAAAAGGTTTATGAAAATTTTTGATTCATATCCATGCTGTTCTATTCAATAAGATTAAAATAAGTTTTGTAAATTCAGAAGAAACAACCCAATCAAAAACCTGAATTTATTTAAGTCCAGACTTGTCGTTGCAGTCACCTATTCGATATCAAGTAATCTCCTGCAGTGCGGTGCTATAAAAGGTACCTACCTACTTTAACAGTCAATTCTACTATCTATAAGTATTTCTGAGCTTAGTATACTTAAAAATATTAATGATAAAAATTTTGAGCGAGTAAATGCATTCGTTGCTAATTATTACGTATAGAAGGACAGAATATACTTTGGGGCTGCTACATTCAAATAGGTAAGCCCTTGCGTGGAAAGACCGTTGAAATGGTAAAACAATAGTCAGAAGCGTCATGCGAAATGGTCTCGGTTCTTTCGCAAGCAAACAGAAATTCTGTGGATATTTTTTCAAGTGGAAATTTTCAAATTTACGTCTTTCTGCATTATAATTCTAATTCACGCTTAAAGAACTTCTGATATGACTGATAAGCTTAAAAACAACGTACTTTTGCATTGTTTATTATCGTGACGGTAAATGAGTACGACGTACGAAATACCAATCAGATATCATTTTTTATGTTTAGTTTCCGTAATTTAAATTTTTCTTTATAAAACAGCGTGCCTTCGTAAAAATATCAAAATGCGAGTCTTGGAGTATCGGGCGTTCTTTGCTGTCTCTTATATTTCGTTAATAACCTAATCATAATACTAATATAATAAAAATAATGAACAACCAAACTACATGTACAGGGTGATTCATTATAATGTCGCCCCCTTTTAACTTTGTTATTTCGAGTGACCCAAAAATATTAACAGTATGGTTATGTAGGTGCAAAAAAATTCTTTTTTTCTATTTATAACAAAAATTTGAAAAATGATCAGTATACAGGAAAAACCAAAAAGTTCATTTGTTTTTAAATGGATCACCCTATATATGAATTAATTTTTCGATTCCTCGTAAAATTCTAAGCATAATTTATATAACATACCGTATACTTAAATTCAATAGTTTCTGAAATATTCGCATTTGAAACGTTATCATAAAATATTTTATTAAAAAATTGTTACAAATCAAGAAGTCCCAGGATACTACGCTTTTTATTGAAAACATATAACTAACAGTGACATTATATAAAAAACCGTGTATACGACCACCAAATTGAAAACCTGGATTATCTTAAAGATTTGATACAGAATGAAATTAATAATTTAAATGAAAATAACCCAGCATTCATAACCGATTGATTAAAGAAAATGGGAAGAACCCTTATACAATGTGTTGAAGAAAATGGAGGCTCGGTAGAGCATCTTTATATTTAACTAAAAATTGTTTTTGGTATATTATTTATTGTTAGATTTCTTGGTTTGTTGTTGTTTAATAAAATATTTGATGATAACGTTTCAAATGCGAATATTTCAGAAACTATTGAATTTAGGTATACGGTATGTTATATAAATTATTCTTAGAATTTTACGAGGAATCCAAAAATTAATTCATATATAGGATGATCCATTAAAAAAATTAACTTTTTGGTTTTCCCTGTATGCTGATCATTTTTTGTTATAAATAGAAAAAAAGTATTTTTTAGCACCTACATAACCATACTTTTAATTTTTTTGGGACACACGAAAAAAAAAAGTTAAAGGGGGGCGACATTATAATGAATCATCCTGTACATAATTTCCAAATTGGATTTTAAAACCCCAGAAAAAAGTAAAATTGTCAGCAAATAACGTTCAATACGACCCCTCATTGTCATAAGTAGATAAACATTTTTTTGTTATCGCACTTTCCCATAAAAACTTTTCTTACGTCGTTATCATTTAAACACAGTACCTTATTATAAGATTAGATATGAAACTACATATTTATGTAGATATCATATTTTTGCAAAAAAAAAACTTTTACTGCTAGATACTATATTATCTATATTAAACTAGACTGACGAAAACGAAATTTAGTTATAGCTTCAATTTAAATATTAAATATGATATGAATTTCGGTATAAATTTAATATTTTTCGAGAGTAGTATGTCCAATTTTGTCATATTTAGAATGTGTCGTAGAGATGTAATAACCTTATAAAAAATACACACAATTCACGGAAAATTTTTAAGTGATAATTTAATATATCTAGTCATTTTCCCAAAAAAATAAAAAACAAAAGAAAGACATGACCCGGGCAACATTTTTTGCTTCGTTCGTATTGCTTCTTGTTACCGTAACATTCTTTTCAGGCAAATAAAAGTATTCTTGGGTGTCGTCATGGTCATGTCCTTTTATATCCTTCTATTCTATTTACTATTTACTATATTTTTTTAGAATGTTACAGGCAGTAAGGCAGTTCAAATATGTTCTAAGAAGTAAAAGAATGTTTTATTATACCTAACATTTCAGAATGATTTGGCAATGTTCAAGAATGTTCCAGAATCTTGAAGATCATTCAAGAATGATCCAGAGTGTTAATAAAAGTTAGAAAATGTTTTGAATCATTATGGGATGTTCTGGATAGTTCTAAATTCGCGAATATTCTAGAATGTTCCATCAAACGTGTAAAGGCGGCGACCGACTTGAGCCGAGCGATGTAATGTAATGCTCAAAGTGAGCATTACATTACATTTACGTTACAATAAGTCATTTTTTTGATGTTACAAATGTTTGTTACAAATGCATGATTTCACAGTGCTCCATTCTCTCAGTCGAGTTAAAGATGAGTGAATAACAAGTTGTGGGTGCTGCGTTTATTTTAATTGGATTTTGTTTTTTATATAAAATTAATAAATAATAATAATACAATATAAAGTATATATTTATATAAAACACAAATTCATACACGTCCAGTACGCACAGTTTAAAATATAGTTATGAATGTATTAAGTGTTCGAAGTGAACACACCAGGAGCTGCACTGATTAATAATCAATTTGTAATGTATCAGTCAAAAGGATTCGTGAAAAAACCGACAGGCGTATGGAGCACGCGTTCGCGCTCGTTGCTCGCTTCGAGCTGCTCGTTTCGCTGTACTGACTAGTGTAATACTCGAATTGTAAAATGTTACATTACAGGTAAATGTTACTAGTCGGTCGCCGGCTTAATATGTTCTTACCCGGGCAACGCCGGGTATTGCTAGTTCGTTTATATATTATGGAAGTAGCAATACATAGATAGTACCTATGTATTATCAAATAGTTTTTAACATTTTCCATGAATTGTTCATATCTTCAAAGGATTGAGAACCAGATACATATGTCTAAAACACATTTATTGGGAAAATGGGTCTATTAGAAAGCATGAGCACGATTGACCTCTTTCACCTTGTTCTTCTTCTGCGCCAAAAACACGCATCTATATTCATGGTGAAGGTGGTGTTACGAATTTAATTTCTATTTTAGAAAAAAACCAAATTGTCAGAGATAAAATTAGACTGATTGTAATAGACGATGTTAAAAATTAAAATACTTTTTATATTATAGTTCATCTAATATCCTCATCCTTAGAAAACTACTCTGTTCTTCAACATTTTTAGTATAGGAATAAAATTTAGACTAATTATCAATTTTTATGTGTACCTCTGTTCTATATATTTTATTAGCAGGTATGTAATCAAAAATTTTTAAAAATCCAATCCTAAAATTACGTGCTTTAGAAAACAAACTTATTTATAAGATAAATCTGAAAAGTATGTAAAGCACGATATGTACCTCATTATTGCTGTGATTACGTTATTACTGTGTAATCGTTTTATGTTCAGCATTTTAATACATCAAGTTTGTTGCTCTATGATGACTGATTGATAAATCATCAACGCACTGATCACGTATTTAATAATTTTCCTGTTTTTTTGCGAGAAAGTTAATTTTACCAGATGGCTAAAAGAGTAAGTACTTAATATCACCATACAGATAATATAAACAACAAACAAGCAAACAACGGCCGCTATAATTGGCGTCATATGAAAATAAGGTTAGACAAATAACAACTAACTGTCTGCTTTTAAAAATAAATAAATTGCCTTTATCAATCCTTGCACTCCCTATATGTATAACATTCTTTGAAATAGATAATAACCGCCATTATCTGAATTTCTTGCGACACAAACTAAACGGTTACATAGAAATACACGTGTTCGGTAAATTTGCTATGTAATAAAAAAATAAAATGTATTTATTCGTTTAGATTCTTATCAGTCAACTGATAATTCCAATGAATAAGTAAATTTAAAAAGTTATCTGTCAATTTTGACCTAAAATGTTACACAATTTTAGTAAACATACACTTACAAACACACAAATATAGTTATAAATTTTACGATATTTACTAACATGGTGAATATTATCTTTTTAGTTAAATTCTTCAAGATATTATGTATGTACAATGTAGGTACATAATATAACCTTCAAATGTTACGTTTAAGCACGTATTCGCGATAATGTACCACGCTACTCATTAATAAAACCGATAACAGAAAACATTTTTGATACTTCATAACAGATAATAATTTTTCGTAAAATTTGACATACATTATCTTGACATTTTAATCTATACCAGCCGTGGTTTTTTTATACTTTTACTGTTAAACTGATAATAAGAAAGCGATAACCAAATATAAAAAAATTCTGCTACTTTGGAAAAGGAAAATCCATTCATAAATAATAATTTTAGATCACAGAAATAACCTGTAGGTATCAAAATGATTTTTTATAGTGCATCAATTTCTTCACAATTATTGCAGTAAACGATAATTCCTATAGAACTACATTATGTATTTTACTTTTCAAAAGAAACTAATGACATAAAACAAACTAAATTTAAAAAATTAAGTGTTCTTTTAATCAAAGAACTGGTTACAAAAAGTTGAAAAAGAATGATCAAGTAGTTTCGACTCACAATAATAAGCGGATTTATATCATAAAAATTTAGGAATTGGTTAAGTTTGTTTATATTTTGCGAAATTGGACAATGCGTTGAAAATATTACTATATCTAATAATTTTTGAATGAATGAATTGACACTTTATTTTCCTAATAATTATACATGTATTTTTGTATTTTATTTTCTTTTCACGTTGATCGAAATAAGGAATACAAAAATAATAGTTAAAAAGTTTTTGTGATCTATTATAGGTATCAAAAATTAATATTCATAACGATTTTAATAAAACATATGTAGAAGTCGGTTGGCGTTCTAATTTTTGAGCTTCACGAATATGCAATCTTGAAACTCTCTAATAAGAGCATGTGGGCAATTGCACCACTTGAGTTTTAAAACAACACCATTTTAATAACCGTAAAGGGTCAAAGTTCTCTTCTTTTCGCACGTCATAACCGTCTTAGCCCTACGTTCGAAATGTATAATCAAATGTCCCTACTTGAGCACTTCGGATGGACAGTGATTACCCCATTAGTCCAATCAACTGTTAATATTACATACAGTATAACGGAGGTGAAAAAAGTGGTCAAAGAATGGAATACATAACAAGAGACATATTCATGTCAATATTAAGAGCATTTAAATAATGCAAAATTTAAAATACAAATTGAAAATCCGTATTTGCCGATAAGTTGGTAAGTAGGTATATGTTTTTTAATCATACCTAATCGAGAACGAACAAATATTTTTGTTTTAGCGGATTTATAACTCGAAAAACCATATAGTTTCGCTAACGAAAACAAGCGATAAGATAGCATGTGTACATAACATGCATTTACACAACCGCCGATAAGGGGTATAAACGAGGTGCTATGTCGGATACGCTTATCGCAATGGAAGCGTCGTCACAAGTTCATCTACTCGTAATGATGTTTAACATGCATACATACATTTTTGTTGAAGCAATTAAATTGTTGTTTAAGAAATAACAAAATCTTCTTCAAACGTGTATCTTCTACTTTCCCCTCTAAAAGACATTTTTTAAGTACATAGGTACCTAGTACCTAGTTTAAAATAGAATTTTTAATTTGTTGAATTTGAAATTACTTTTTCTACATAGGTAGATGGCTTAAAGAAGGAAGCGATTCATCCTTATTAAATGAAGATGAAGGACAGAAGAAGGTTTCGAAAATCTATGAACCTATTCGATGAGCCAGGGGAAAAGACCAGAAATGCATTTACCAGAGGAACTACAGAGAGGATGTATTATAAAAATGTCTTGATGAATTTAACAAAGAGCTAGATCATCGGTATCATATCCTCATAAACTCATATTATATGGTGTTGAGAAGCTTAAAAAACTTTGCTTTCATCAACATAAGAAGAACTTTGTAGTACTATCAAAATCTAACAAAAATCGGGATAAACTAACAGTAAACTTGTACTAAATTTCCTCAATTTCATCAAAACGAAAGACATGGTAATTTAATTAATTAATAATTATTAACTTGTCAATAGATATTCTCTAAAGATATGTAGGCTATGTAGAACAAGTACATCTTGTTTTTTCGACTCGCAATGTGACTCTAACGAGATATTTTTCATGGAACTTTCCAGGAATTCATTCGTTCTGTTTTTAGACCAGACAGTATTTATTATTTTCCAAGGCAGCTTCAACCTTTGATAGCGTTGTATAAATAACATTATCATTATCACACAAAGACAAGTTGTTTTATAAATGTGTGAAGCTTAAAATTATATATATGAATTAAATAACTATGTATCAGATAAATACAGTGCGTCGAACTTAGCTAGACACTCGTACATAAACGATGGATTGTGTTAAATTTGTATCTATTAGTAGGTATTTCATAATATGTCGCCGTTTTGATAACAAATTGTTTATTCAATTTCAAACACTAAATTCAATAACATTAGGATATCGTGGAATGGACCGTTATTACTCTTTTGGCTTTGTTCCATGTACATATGTATATATCTTTAAAAATTCGAAGATCATTTCGGCACATATGGGACAATTTTTTTCCACAGATAATCTTCACTTCTCTTCCGTCCTCATTTCATCGGTTTATATTTTGCTCTTCAATTATCACCCACCCACTCTCACGATTTGTAATGTAGACCGAAGGGAGTCTTCGGCTCTATCCTCCGACTTTGTCCCAGAAAGACTGTCCATCTATTAATTTCAGTTTTTGGTAGGAATAAAGCACCTTAAAATTTAAGAGTATTTGTATGTCTAATTATTTTCGACCATTGATTCCTTGTAAAATGTACGATAATAAAGTTGTACCAATTTGTCAAAATTGTATTTGATTGTCGCTTTGTATTTGAGAGTTCTGTCGCTGTTTTTATTGATTGTGAATAAAGATAATGTAAACCCATATCTTCATGAAGTACAGTCTCTCCTCTTCCACTTACATTAAGGAGTATTTTTTATCTAACTATGAATGATGGATATTTTAAGAATAGGGAGTAGCTATTGATTAAATATTAGATTAGCTTAGTATTCGGAAGGACATTGGCTTGATTAATTTTTCTGTGGTTTCCTTGAATCATTTCGGCTAATGTTGGGGCAGTAATTTTACACGTAGACTTTTCTTTTATTCGTAAACCATCATCCATCCACTCCCATGATTCGTAAAGTAAACCGAAGATGGTCTTCGGGTCTATAAGTACTCTGACAATGCACCAAAGTGCTCATCCATTACCATCAATTGTTGGTGGGAAATTAGCACCCTAACGTTTAACAGTTTTTATCTACAGGTACACGGTTGAAGCTGAAAATATTTTAAAATTGTTTTCGACTTGACTCTTGGCCTAAGGAACGATAATAATGTTACACTTGGTTGTTCCTTTTGTTTTAGTCTTGTCACTGTTATTATCGATTGATGCAGTCTACTCGTCCACTTCCTTCAGGTATTTTCCAGGCGACATAACATAAGGTATCTAACTATTAGGTCTTTTGACCTAAACTCTAAGTACCTAAGTGTATTCCTTGGAACTGTCGAAGGAAGCAAAGGCAAGAAGAAGTAGTATATAAATCAGTCAACGACAATCTTTATTATGATTATGATTGATATCTGCCGATATATGGATGTGTGAAACATAGTCGAGTTTGAATTTGAAATAACGAATAAAAATTGTAGTAATGACAACTTCTGGGCTTGTTTCAACTTTTGGTACCCCATAAATTTTGAGGGTCTAGACTCGGTCTTGATGGACATAAGCATATAAGCTTAAATCCGTCACTTCTTGGACAAAGGATAGTGAGACGGACTTTTCTTAAAATTCATTTTCTCTTTTTTTGCCGAAATGCATCTACGTATTTTGCTTTTAAAACGCCCACTACATGAATTGAGTCGACTGGCTTCCAATAATGCAAAAGTAACGTAGCTGTATTTAAATTCAGACCAAAAAGCTTCTTAATATAAACCACGCGATGTTATTTACATTGCAAAAACATTCATCGATGCATTTGTGTCGACGTGTTTTACAAATGAAATATATCTGTAGCTCGCTACGACTTTTTTCAAATTTGATTTGCATAACACGTTTGTTTTTCAACTACCCACGTCGCATTTTGGTGCTGCGAATATAATCATCGATGATTGCGGTTACGCGGATAGGAAACTGAGTGAGTGAGCATATGCGCTACTACGTCAGTAGGCCTTGAACCCTATTCAAGTCGGCCATTATCCATTATAAGCTGCCGAATGGCAACGTTGCCAATTTCTCCGCAAACAATCTTTCATGTTTCTTTGTGAATAGGAAAAGAAACAATCGAAACACATGCATTAGAAAGATTGCTGTTTTGCTTTATACATCCAACTATTTCCAATTAATTACTTCTTCCTGATAACAATTGATCAATGAATGTTAACCATTTTTCAATTTTTGTTTCAAAATAATGCATCAATTAACAATTTAACGAAATTGAAGTTTGCAATATAAAGAATTTTGTTTCTTGGTTCCCAATCCAATACAAACATACTGGTCTTCAATTACTGAATCTCCTGCTCAGTAGATTTATTTCCGGTAAAACCGTATTCCGGAAGGGGTAGCGAATTGTTGGGAGTGATCAGAGTGGATCTTCATTGCGTCTCTCCAAAATAGTTAAAAAAGTTACACTTCTTCAAATCTTTTTATTATGTCATATTGGGGGTGAGGAAGTGTTCGGGGGTATTGTAAAGCGTGCTTGGAGCAGTACTCCAATGAAAACCTGTGATAGTAACTTCTTAAGAAAAATAAAATCTCTTTAATGTTTAGTAAAATTTTTGAGAGGAAACTAACTTATTCTAACTTGAAGAACAGAAGGGACATTTCTCTACAAAACAGCTTTTATACGGGGTTGGAAATTTAAATTTTACACAAATCCCAAGCGGACAACTGCAGCGGTCAACTCCACAAAGTAAATTACACCAATTTAAAGCTTTAATTATTTATTAGATATAATATAAAAGTTGTTTTGTGGGGAACAATGCCCCCACCCCCATATTCAATTTACATTTGGTTAGGTTGGTTCCTTTCAAAAATTTTTCCAAATTTCAAACATTCTCACTCCCTCTCGAGGATAAATTCAGCTAATAAAGTAGTAAGTTTTTTTAAATTGAAATATTTAAAAGGGTGTAACCTTTTTTTGGAAGGTTGCCAATACAATTTTTTACTTGAGTAATGATGAAGGATCCACTTTCCACCATTTCCAACAATTTTCGGAAGGTGGGGCTGAAATTTTAACCTTTACCTTATTTTCGTTACAATTCTTAGTTGCCAATGTCCAATTATTACCGATAATATTAATATAACTAAAAGAGAGTTGATAAAATTTCAATTTCCACTTCCATCCTGATGACATTAAAAAAATTCTCTTAGGGAGGTACCTATTCGTCTTTCATCTTTAAATATATCGGAAATTTAAAAAGATGTTCGTAAAAAAGTACTGGAATAAGCGAAAGCCTCTTCCAAAGTCATTTCAAATGCCTGACAAGTCTCTTCACGTTTTTTTGCCCGAAACGGTAGCGTGTTGTTGGCCCCTGCACATCACGGGCTCCACGTTAAGCTTAAATTTGGCCTGTTTGCTGGCTGGAATACATACTACTTCTTCCTTCGAACGAAAACGTGATCAGACTACAGCGCACCAAAAACTATGCAAGTACGTGAACTCGTTCAAGTTGGAACGCTTCTAGCTTTTTGTTGTGCGGCATACAAACACGACTCTATTTCCATTTGCCATTTGTGTCACGCGCAGACAAGTTCTCTTTAAATATTTCGAACGAGGGTTTGCAGTAATAACGGACTCACGAAACTTTTTGCAACTTGCTGGGAACTACATACGGATACGTGAAGAAGAATGGAATATGAATCAGAAAATTTCATCTTTTCATCCGAACACAACAAATGTGCTTTTTCTAAATACCTTTCATTTCATTGATGATATGTACGTGATGCAAAGCGTCTCACTGAACACATTGCCATGCAAAATTTTTGTTTTGCAGAAGACTGAGGAGTTCCTTCTGCTGATAAAAATGTCATTCCATGAAAATCGACCTGTGGAGAAGGGATGTATTCACCATATCCTCCTGTGGCTACGACACTACTCGAGATTCTTTTAATTTGTCATACCTTTTCGTTTTAATGATAACTATTTCAAAAAATATAATAAGGTGATCAACTAATGAGAATTTTAAACTTCTATGTTCCTTGCAAAATAACATTTTTAGTTTTAATATTGATAATTTTTTGTCTTAAAAGGAAATGCACTTCAATTCTTCGATTATTTTGATTTTTTTCGGTAAGTACCATTTTCTTTTATTAACAAAACAATGTTTTATGTACTTATTTTACCCACACACGACAGCTTTGAAGAAAGTTATTTTAACGCCAATCAATACTTAGCTACAGTTTATTGATTACATTTGGCTACGTGGGCGGTCAGACCGGACCTATCCCTTCAAAAGCTGGGGAGTAAACTTCGTCATAAATGATTCACTTTCAAATACATAAATTCTAATATGGTGTAAATAGTTAAAGATTATAATAATATGTTCAAGAAAACGAAATATAAATAGGTACCCATAAAATGGAACCGTAGTGTTACTCGCTCAAAAACGTTTTTTGTTATAAAAATGAATGATGTTAACAAACAAAGCATGATTACTCATATAGAAAACGCAAAAAAATTGGTAGCAAAATCTACAAAAGGTGATAAAAATTTTGTTTTTTTTGGACAAAAAAATAGTCGTCCTTAAAAAATTGTATTATAAACAACGGTCATTTATAATAATTAAGAAAAATAATATAAAAAGTCAAAAAAACGAAATATGCCTCCTGTGAGGTTTGAACTCACGACCCCTGGTTTACGAGACCAGTGCTCTACCACTGAGCTAAAGAGGCTCCTTGTGTCAACTTGCTAACAAAAGATATTACAAGAGAACGGTTTTTTTTTTTAAAACGACTAGAGGATAATAAATTAAATTTGTCATAATTGCAGTTTCTTATTATTTTCAACTTAACTATCAAAATATAACGTTACTTAGAAATATATTTTCTTCGTTGTAATTGTAAAAGAATAAAAGTTGGATTTTATTTAATTGTTGTGACGTAAATGGGTACCTAATACCTTATTTATAAAATGCAATATAACAACAATAAGTTCTTGTATGAGAGATAAATATTAATTTTTTAACTAACAATGACAAGATGTACTTGTTTTATGACAGATCTCTCTTAAAAATGTTATGTTTATAAACATACAGATTATAGGTAAGATCTATATAGGGGTGGCATGACAAGTACCCATTGTCGGATGAAGAACATACAGCTATTATTCGTTTTTGCAAAGATATGAAAAAATACCTATGTATTTGGGAAAATGAATCGGAAAATTGTTTGGGAACTTACGGTACGTACCTGGTCTGAATTAGGGGACTTATTTTTCATAATTTATAAATGTATCATTACAATTAGAAAAACTAACATTTTGTGTACCTATCCATTGCGTAATCTTAAAACGATTGAATTCAGAAGAACTTCAACTCGATTACTGACGCCTCTAGTAACAATAGGGTGGCCTACTCAATGCCGCCCACGTAACACAAACAAATTGGTAACTAATGGTCAATGTGGGTCGACTGACTAGGTATATAGGTATGTATTCTAAAGTCGAATGAAATTTCAACTTATGAACGTGGATCACTTTGTTGTGTGTATAACATGCTGTTGTTACGCTGTACAAACAGGGTCAACGGAACAGAAAGGACAGCCTTGTCTGACGTTATGCCCCTACTAACGTACCGTTCACGTAATTCGTTAAAAAGCTTCCTAGTATTTCTACATCTCGTTGACTCGGAAGGTCACATTTCGAAATCCATTTAATTTTGTAAACTACAACACGGTACAGACACAGCTTTTCACTTTTATTACTACACAATAACAACCGGGTGAGTAAGCACCCGGTGTCGTAACCCCGAGCGAGATACCTTAGCTCCAAACCTGTAATACCAGGCGCCGCCATTGGGTGCCATCTATTTCCTCTACCATAATCTACCTACTTCTCTGTATTAAATAACAAAATCGTCTTCAAATTATCCTTTAAGATTTTAGGGAAATATAGTTTACTAACTATACTTTAATAGCCGCCATAGATCCAACTAGGAGGATGCGAAGCATCCCAAAATAAAGGCACCAGCCCCAAAATGAAACAAATATCAGTCTAGTTTACAAAATGTCCAAGCACCCCTAAAATAAGATGCCATTTGCGCCTGCGACCTATCTATAATGCACATTAGTTTATCAGCAGCAATCACACGCATATAAATAGCCACCTTTTGAAAAATTAAAAGTCTGCTGTTAATTATAAGAAGGCTTCTATTTTTAAAATAATAGTCCGAGTACATATTAGGTATTCAAGGGGTGACTAGTATTATAAACTACATTTCGTTAAAATCTCAAAAGGATAATTTGCTGTTCAAGATAAGAGAGAAAATACTCCTATGTTTGAGGTCGTACTCTTGTATATTTATCCATTTTAAACAGAATAGCTATTTTCACACTCAATTTAATTATAAAAAAAATCGAAAATATTTCATGAAAAACATAAAAACAACATACTTACCTATTAATATTTATTTCAGAAAATCAGCTTGAAATAAAACGGGCGCAAATGCAAAGGAAATGAAAGCAAACGCTAAAATTCTAATTGGCTGAGTAAACAACGTTATTAATAAACTGTCTAATTTCGATAAAACTATTTTTTAGAAGGTCGTTGAGATAGTGACATAGAGACCCCTCGACGAGCTTCCTTATTTTCTGTTTGTGACCTAGAAGGACTTGTTTTGTTTGTTATATCGTTAATTTGGTCTCGGAATTAACTATTAAATCATTAAAAGGTTATTAGTGGCAATATTTAGCAATAGAGATGTGATATGGTGATGTAATAAATCATCAAGTCTCTACGAATGAAAAAAATAATGGAAAATACCACTGAGCCTTGTTCGATTATCTCGCCTGAGCAACGTTGCATCTTCTACAGATAATGTTTTGTTACGACAAATACAATAATCAAAACAGTAATATTGTAAACACACTAATAACAACAACGAAAAATGTGAATTAATTAGGTTGGAACAATGAATGTTGTTACTTGAAGTTGCGATTAAGATTATCAGTTCGTAAAAGGGCAATGTGTACAAAAAAGTATAAATCGTTTTAGTGTTTCAAAACATCTGATAATCTGAAAATCCCATTTTATCACTTTTAATTGGAAACAATAAACTGGAAAGTAAACTTTCAGACGCATTTTCTTCGGATATCAATAAATAACGGTTCTTTATTTCCCTTCCCTTTATGAATAACAGGGGCTGTAGTTCCGCTGACGTCTTATAGCCACGTGCAATAACAAAGAAAAGGTCTTTACTCACAATAAACTTATTGTGAATAAATCTTTACAATTCCAAGCAACGCGTAAAGGGAGTTCGTCATAGAATAATGCATGCTGCGTTAGTTACGTCAAGGTTTGTACGTAGTAAGTTTCAGGTAAGGCTTGCACAATAGATCGAATAAGTTCATTGAAACTATAATGTCTTCAAAAGCAGTGCGGGAGCATTAAATTGAGATTTCGACATAAAAAGCAAAAAAACAAGACCCCTACAATTTTCTATATACAAATTGTCAAAGAAGGAAAACTCATAAGGGCATGTGAGGAAATCTCTTTCTTTACCTACACTAATTAACGACCAGAAAGTAAGAGATGATATCAGTTTTTCAATATTTGCATGTATTTTATAATATATCATACTTACGTCACTACGTATACTTATCAAAATTTGAAAAGTATATTGCGTTAAAAAGATTAGATTGCAAATCTCAATAATCACTTGGTAGACTTTCACAAAATATTTATTTTGTGAGTCTTTTTATTTTTTATTTTGTAACCTCGATAATCCCTGCAAGAATAGAAACGATTTGAAAATTATAAATATAAATATTTAAATTTAATTAAGAAACGATTCCTTAAAGGACATTCCTGATTCAAGTTACCTACGCCTTTGCTTTTCTTATATTAATTCTTCTAAAGCGTTATTAAAGGTGGGCCAGTCTTCCCCTTAGCTGCCTTAGCAAATCTACGTAGTTACAGCTGCTAGAACGACAAACCCTAATCTCGAATTTATTTATTGAAAGGAACACATGTTCTAGCAGATGCATATTGTCGTAATTATGTTAAATATTTTGTATACATACATAAATGTATGTACAAATATTAAAATCTAAGTTTAAAATTGTTAGATTGTTACTGCTAAATGTAAGTAGTGTATTGACGTAATTAAATACGCAGGAGAAAAGAATACGTAGGTACGTAGGTAGTTCCACGTCATTGTCAGAGTTTCGCCGAGACTATCATGACCCTTAGCTTGAAGGACAATAAAGTATTTACTTGCGGCATATATATTTTATTTGAATAAAGCTAGAGCTGGACAAAGTTCTTATCTAGAGGGTTTCAAGTTTCAAGCTCTAAGCCCAAACCATTCAAGTGCTTTAGTCCTTAAAATCCCAATTACATTTTAAGACCTAAAGACTTCGAATTACCAATTATTTTCAAAGCCCCCAGTACTGTAAGTGTTTGAATTACATCAAAAAGGTTTCAAAAACACTTTAAACGATTTGAGTGTCTGGAAGCTTTTATTGAAATACAAATGCCAAGCATTTTTCAAAAGTACATAATTTGATTATCAATAAATCATTATTTAGTTAATAGATTGCGTATCGCATTCTTTGTGAAACATTTTTTGGTAATCATTATTTGTTCGAGGAAAGGCTTAAAACACAGTACTTTTAAGGCCTGAAAGGCATCAAAGCATAAAAACTGCCCAGCCTTGTATAAAGCTAATCAACAAAGTTACAATAAATAATTAGTAGTACACGCCACTATTAGTCACATTTTTTTTGTTTCAAAAATAATCTGAAACTCTACATGCGCAAGGTTTCTTGTATGGCCTTAGACAACCAGGGAATATGCTTACATAAGTCTGTAATGTATTTAATAGGCAATAGGCACGTACCTATGTGGTAAGCGATCAATCTTAAGTAATATTTTATCCCACCACGACAAGATAAAAATACATTATTACTTACCCAATCAATCAATCAATAGCACAGATTATTAATTCACTCACTATACTAAAGAAGGCATGAGTGTTCATTTTTCGCGAATAGAATAAATAGAAAAGATATTTTGCGCTTACTCTACTTAAAAACTAAAAGGGAATATGATTTAAATGTGACTTACCCCTCATCTTGAGAAGCACGAACTTCTTGTGGACACTCTAAAATACAAAACAAATCTAAAGATTTCTGAGAAGCAGAATTTGGAGTCAATTGCAAACCTGGTAATTTGTTGTCGTATTCTTCACATAATCTGATCTCCTCCAAAATACGATTTTCTTGATATGAAAAACAATATGATTCTTCTACACTTTTCATAATATCAATATGAGGTGAAATAGGCCGTTCCCGATTACTACACGATTCCATCTCCCACAAGCTACAACTACTCTTTTCAGCAACTCGGTATTCTATGCATTGATTCTTTTCGTCATCTATTTTTTTTATTAGTGATTGTTTAAAATATTTTATTTCCTCCAATATTGCATTTAAATTTGGATCATTTTTTGGCTCTTTAGTTTCGGTTTTCTTTGAAATTACACATTCTTGCGGTTCCTCCACTGGTTCTTCTAAAGAAATATCATGTCGACATTCAGCATTACTGTTATACTTATGTACGGTCTCTTGTTTAGTTTGTGGGTAGCGAAAATTCTCTATTTCAGTCTTAAGTTCATTTAATGTTTTATCTGTTGTACTTTTTGTTTTTGCAAGATTTTGGTGTATTTCTTTTCTAAGTCTAGCTAAATACAATTCAGTTTCTTTGGAGACGTTCTCTTCCTGTTCCGTTACTTTTGGAGTACAAGTTTGATGAGGTGGTATTGTACGACAATAAGCAACATTTTGTTGATATTTTTTGGAGTTAGATTGATTATTTGCACTTTTCAAACTTACATTAAGATTTGTACATGTAGGGAGACGATTGCAATTTACAGGTTTTTTGGTCGGATATTGACCGATGTTTCTGTTTTGGCCAACGTATTCAGGTAACGCACCACATTTACAAGATGCTTGAGATATGCTTGGGGGTTTTCGATCAGTTTGGTTTACGTTACTATTTTGCGTTTGTGAGAAAAAATCTGTATGTGAATCAGAGGTTTCGTATTCGCTAGTATTGCAACAAATACGTTTTGTTGGTTTACTTAATTCGCAAAAATTTGTAACTTTTTTTTCGTTTTTTTGATATGCATTTTTATTTTCTAACCGAGAAGCAGCTTTAGAGCAACAACATAGTTTTGTTCGCCTATCCTTAGCTACAGTGTTTGTATTTAAAAGTTTTTGTGAATCCATTCTAATAAAATCGCAGTTTACAATATAAATTGTAAGAGACGATGCCCTTTAAAACATTTTAAACTAACTTAAACAACACATTAAAATGCTTCTTAATTTGTTAAATAACAACAAATATTTTACACATTACGCTTCTATAATCATCGAACGTTAAACCTCCAAACAAAAATTTTGACATTAAGCTGTCGTTTTAATGAAACTACAGCATACTTGTGACATCTGTCAGTACAAGGTAAAATTAAACAAACGGTCTCTTTCATTTGCTTTTGTTTAAAAATTTAGTCATCAATTCAATCTGTTAGATCTTTGACATCATTTTGACATATGTAAATATCAATTTAAACGTATGTTGAACGGTACCACTTTAGTTTGATCGTTTGCTATTTAGGATAAAATTTGAAGAAATCTGCACAATATTTACTTTGCGCAAGCGTTATGTATTGAATGGTGATCAAACTACTCTCGTGGGTACCTCACCAGGTTATGTTAATTTACTAACCTCAAAAGTTGACGGATAGAACAACATTACAAATTATTTAAAAAAAATGAGTGTATCCATCCCTCCAGTCGCTGGAATCGATAATTTAGAACCAGAACAAATAAAAACGGTCAATATTACAATATTTATTAAATATTATTATCTAATTTGTACTTCACTTTTAGTTTAAAGACTTCCTCGTTTCTTATAACAAATTGACCGAAATGTGTTTTAATGATTGTATAGATAATTTTACAAGTAGGAATATCAAAGATAAAGAGGTAAGCAATACGCCAAAGGGGTTTTAAGGGTATCACATCTGTCATATAATTGAATCTTTCTAAAGTTTTGCTTGTAGGACAAATGTGCTCTCAACTGTTTAGAAAAATTTCTTAAAGTTAATCAACGAATTTCGGAGAGGGTGCATGAATTTCAAGTTTTAGCGAATGAAAATGCTATGGCAGCGGCCCAGAAGATGAAGCAGGGAAGTTAGATATTTAAGATATAGTTATTCAATGTTAGTATGTAATATGTACATATGTAGAATGAGGTTTTTACTAAATAAGTTGTTACAAAGAATGAATAAAATCTTTTACAAATAATATCAAGATCAATATCAGTTGATTTATGCACAACAGATTTCTGCATTTTTCTTTGATTCCTTTTTAAGTGACACAATATCATTAGAGTTAGATGTGTCATCGATATAGCTGTGGAGGGCAGCTTGTATTAATCGTTCAAAGGCTGCATCTAGAAAAGATATACAAATGTAATATTTATCTTTGCTTAAGCAAGGGTGAATCCAGGCCAAGGACAAGTTCACAAAAGTTTCTGCCGTTTTTTTAAAATTCCCCAGTCATGTACTTATCAAATATTGATTAAAATAAATGTTGAATTAGTCCCAATCAGGGTGTCCAGACCTGAACTCCCTCGCCCCTCCCAATGAATTCACCATTGTGAACTTTATCCCACAATAATGTAGCAACTTTTTATTCCACAGATTGTTCAAAATCTATGGAGTCGTTAATCCAACGTTTCGTCAACTCCAGTAGCTGAAATCCTCAGTAACAATAGTGAAGGACATTAAGCTCCCGTTTCCTGAGAATGGCAGCAAGAGTTGACGAAACATCGGATAAAGGACTTAATTGCAGTGCCTGTCTTAATAAAGTGAGTTAGAATGAGTTCCTTACCAATATTGGTGTTTTCTTTTGCTGATGTTATAAACCAATCTAAAATATTTTGCTCTTTACAAAAATCCACAATTTCATTGGGAATATTACTACAGTTTACATCTCCCTTGTTAGCTAAAATTATTACAGGCAGTGGTTGTTCATTTTGTAGTGTTACTTTTCGGCGTAAGTCTGAAAGCCACTAAATCCTCAATAGAAAATCATTTCATTTATGAGTAACTCACTTTTTTAATAGAGTTGTAAGTGTGTGGTCTCGTTAAATCGAAAACGATTGCCGCAGCAACCCTAAAGTGATTATACAAGATAAAATTTCTCTGCTTAATTTAAAATAAAATTATGTAAAAAAATCAAGTTAAGGGAGGATGACGAAAGTTTAATTCATAAAAAGGAAAAAATGACAAAGGAAGTTAGTAAAACAGAAGACACAATGAAAGCCAATAAATAAGGAACAGACAAAATTGAATAGTAGGACACTTTCTAAGATAAGAAGAACCAGTTGGAAATATATTAATTAGAAGCAGAACCAGGAGTAAAAAGAGGCAGTGACTATTGTTCGAGATTTAGTTTTCGGGAAATGCGAAGGTTGGTTCAAGATAGGAAAAAGTAGAGGAATAATGTGATAATTTTCATAAGCGTAATGCGAATGTGTATATTTCAATTATTACTCTACTTACGCATATTTATAATAAACTCTAGTTAAAGAACCAAATCGTTCATTGCCGGCTATATCCCATAACTGTAAATGAAGTAAAGTGTTTTCGTTTACCATTAAAGATTTAATAGCAAAATCAGCTCCAATTGTCATTTTGTAAACAGACGAAAAAGTTCCTAAAATTATATCGAAATTTAAACAAGTATTTAAAATTAATTAAATAAATTCGTAAAGTAGTTCTGACGGAAGAGAAAGGCATATTTTTTTAACGTAAATGTATTGTAATCAACTGACTATGTACGTAAAATTTAAAGTTATTTAGTCGATACATAATTACTTTTAAAATAATTGTCTGATTATAGTTTATATGTATATTATTTATCTAACTGGTTTATGATAATGATATAGATGCTGGACAACCATGACCTATCCTTTGAAATCTATGGCCCGTGTTGATATATCTTGTATATTAATTTTACTCAATAAAATCGAAACTTTTAAAATGTAATCTGACTCACATACGTTTTGCTGATATTTTCTCAATTTCTTCAGTTGGTAGATTATGATGGTCTATCTAGGTAGGTACCTACTGAATAAACTGAAAAAATATCAACGAAACGTACGAGTGTCAGAATATGAGCTAATATAAATGTTTTTACAACCCCTTAAATTGCTATATTATTATAATTTGAAAAACACATTTGGGTAAGAATTACCACGTTGAACTTAAAATCGTAAGTTTTATATAGACCAAGACGCTTGAAATTTTTGCAAAAATAAAAATTTTAAACCACATACATATTTGTGTTTAAATTATCATATTACGGAATGGACGGAGTGTTTTAGTAAGAAGAAAACCTGACGGAAATTTCAGAACCGTTGTATTAAAATTCAGAATTCAATTTACTACATAGAGAGTAATTCATGCAGGATATGGAATCAACTGTTTTTAATGTTGTATTGCTGTTTTTAATATTCGTTTTAAATTGAACCCTTTTTCAAATAAAACAATCGAACATTATGAAATTATTAATTCAGGCGCGAAAGAATTTCTTAACATTTCTTAACGTTAATGAATTGTTTGGTTTACTTTTTATTGATTGAAATAAAACTATTCGAGGAATGCGGGAAATATCGATTTTGAAATATGTACATGTAGTTGTACCTACTTATTATAATTGGGATCAACCATTTCTTATGAAATAAAAAAATTATAACGTAAAGTATAATTGAAATTAATTCGCAACGATAGTTATTGTGACCTTCCTAAAGCAAAAAATAACGATAAATTATCTTTTAGTAACTGAATGATAAAAAGTTGACGATAAGTAAATCAGTGTGTACTCACCTTCAGCGTATCGCTTTATAATAGAAGTTTTCCCTAAAATTATAAATTAAAAATGCCTCTACTTTAAATAATATATTTGCTTACCAACGCCAAAATCTCCTATTACTAGAAATTTGAACAGCAATTCCTTCTTTTGACCTTGCAAGTACTCTGACGAGATTTGCGTTTTTTTGGTGTTTTCCATAGTTTGTTGTTATTTATTATCAGTAGATTGTAGATAGATAATTAAAATTTAGGTTTAACTGTCACACTTTTTCAAAAAACAATTTATGTCTTAGTTAATAATACTTTCCACGTAACTACCGCAAAACACGGCCAGTGTGTACCAAAGCTGTTGTGGCTTAAAAAAAGTTTTGACAAGTTCGAACCATAAAGCTGCTAAGGGTAGGGAGGGAGCAAAATTATCTTGATTTTTTTTAATATTAACGATTATTCAAAAATCGTTTGGTTTTGGTTGCGGTATTGGATTGAATAACAGGTTATTAAAAAAAATAGACGTATTTGGAATTTTTGCAATGATATTAATTGAGAAAAAATCATCATTTTGATTTCAAGTTTTTATTTTTGTTAGTTAGGTAAACAAATCACAAACAGAAATTGTGGCAAACATTAATAACAAATTAAATAACTAAGAAATTGAAAACCACTGGTTGATACTTAAACATTTATTATACAAAGTGGTTTAACTTTAAATAACAAATATAAAAATAGAGAGCGAGAGTAAGTTTAGAATAGAGAGAGCCTATCGTTGCAGTTGCTGTTCCACATAAAACAGTGCATTATGGAGAAGATTTTTCTCGATTTCTCTCATCCTGATGCTTAACTGCACATTTTCTGACATTTGGGTACAATTAACTATATGATTATTTTCGTCTGAAGAGCATTTTGTATGCAGACAAAAGCAACTTTAATCGTGCTTGTAAAAACTCCCAAGATTTGGTTTGTAAATTGCTATCTATGTTGCATTCTCGAAGTTTAAGATTGTCTAAGTTACCATCCTTCAAATAATTCTCCAAAGTATCTATTAAACATTTTTAATTCAATTATCGCATTTATTTATATGTATATGTCGGTACACAGGATGGTTTATATATATTGTGGCTACTTAAGTTTGAATTACATTGAAAACTTTTTATTATTAACTTTAAAAAAAAAGGTTATTTTTCATGGTTTGCATGAAATATCAATTTTTGTATTCGAATAACAGGTTTGTTAAGAAATATTAATTTGACAAAATCTAAAAAAAGTTGATTAGAAATAAAAACTAAATTTAAATATGTCAATTTGCATTAAAAAGATGTTTTTCTGTACATGTAGAATATTAAACCACAAAACAATCAAACGATTAAAGAAAACAAATGGTAAAAATTAAAAAATCTACACCCTTTGTCTTAAAAAACTAAGGACTGCTCTATAACAATTTTTCATTTGCCAAAATTTGTACTATTCCTAAGTCTACTTTAGAGTTCGATAAAAAAAATAGTTTTATTAAAGTAAAAGAGGCAGTTATCCCATGTTCCAGTCTTGATAAAGCAACCTGTACAGGAAGGATAAATACTACATACAATCATCAACTAATTAAATTGTATTAATTATAACTTCACAATTTTAATTTTATAAGATAAGCGATGGTTAATTGTGTCCTAAAAGCATTTATCGCTAAAGAATGGGAAGTATTATAAAAATTGGTAGGTATATAAAATAGGTAAATCAATTGAAAATGGACTGGTGATTTTGATCTAAACGTTTGTCAGTTGGAATTGTTTCCTAACGTTTCGCTAGCACGAGTGGCTTCTTCAGAGGTCTTTTCATTTCCTAAGATAGAAGTCCTTCAACTAGCCGCGAAAGCCTTTACCCCTTTTTTTAAATAAGATTAGGGTTTTGGTAAGGTACTGAAATTTTATTTTGAAGCATAGCATGGAAGAGTAATAATTATAATAGATAACTAAAGACCTAAAGGGCAACACATGTTTAATTGTCAATAATTTAATGTAACTTAACAATTGTTTAGCTACATTGTAGCTTCATCGGAAGTAAATAATTACTTAAACTACTAACTAACACTTATCTAATTTATAGCATTTTGGGTTAGGACTATAAGAGGGGAGGGGGAACAAATTGAGTAATGTGGAATTATTTAAATCTCATTGATCGTTTAACAGTAAATCTGTTTTTTTGAATTTATTTATTTCCATTGCTTCCAATAATGAACTTATTATTGTTTGTTTCTGTATGTAAACTAACATATTTTGTATTAAAATGATGATTTTCTAAAATTAGGTGCTTTGCATAGTTGGAATAGTTTTTTAAGTTTAAATGATCTATAATGTTCGTTTATTCTTTTTTTGAAATTTCTTTTTGTTTTCCCTATATAAATTTTATCGTAAGAACCACAATTTAATTTATAAATACCTGATTGCTAATCTTTATCACTTTTATCTTTATTATTTTTTAAAAAGCTAGAAACTGAATTATTTGTTTTGAATGCAACATTAATGTTGTTTTTGCATAATATTTTTTTAAGGGGTGTCCTAAATACGTCTTTTTTATTTTTTTTATTTGTATAGCTAATTTAAATTTAATTTTATCTAAAAATTTTTAGTTGTTATTGTAGGCAATTTGCTTTATGAGGTTCAATTCTTTTTTATAATTTTCTGAAGACATAGGTACTTTTAACAATCTATATAACATGTTATAAATTAAACATATGTTATCCTTTACAAGTGACTATTAATTTTCATCAAGTCAACCAAGACATGATTAATTAGACCTAAAGGGCATTTAGTTCTGAAAATACTTATCCAATTTATATCACAGTTGTATAACTTATCCCTAAAAACTTTATTATTTTATTTATTTCTGCTTAATTTACAATTTCATGACTTTATTCCTCTCCAGTTTCTTTTTGTGTTTTTTGATTTGAAGTAAATTCCAACTTTGTTATTTATTTCCTGTTTAACTACTCGGGTATAGCCTTTACGTTAATTAATGTGTCTTCCTCAATGTAACACAGGTCTCTTTCTTTTATAAGTAGAAAAGACTGTAATAGTAAATAAAACGCTCTCATGATAGTAAAATTGAAGGCCCATTAAAATCTTTGATAGCTGGTTAAAGAGCGACCATAATTTTGTTAATAAGTTTGCAAACTTATACGTATGCGAGGTGACCCCGTCATCATCAACTTTGCAATAACACTATCTGTTAATTGATTTATATCGGTTTCATAATCGTAAACTTGAGTGGCAAAATTGATCTTTAATTACAACAATAATTATATATTTCCGCAAATTAGTCATCAGAATATAGAGTAGTTTATAATAAAAAAAAATCTTTTCATTTAATGCGATTAAGATTAAAGTCAATATAACATGCACATTCGATTCACAACTATTTTAAATCAGACTGTGGACATCTTTGTGTAATAATTTGCGTGTAATCGTATTTGATACTTTGCAAGTCCATGGGAATTGTAAGAAACTTATTCAAAATCAACCCCTTTAAAAAATTTAAACCCAAAGTTGATATTATATGGGGTGTGGGCGAATATTAATAGTACCTACACGTAGAAAAATAATCATGATTTTATTACTTGATGAGTCAAGCAAAATTTTTCTAGTTAAATACTAACTAGAATTCC
Source organism: Agrilus mali (assembly GCA_029378335.1). NCBI lineage: Eukaryota > Metazoa > Arthropoda > Insecta > Coleoptera > Buprestidae > Agrilus > Agrilus mali. The sequence goes on from CM055657.1 coordinate 21,129,028, forward strand.
CATAAAATGTATTTGGTGGTATATAACAATTTTTCATTCTTTCTAATAATTAGTACGTATTAGAATAATCAAGCTAAATAAGTCTAGACTTTTTTTCTCTTCCTCTCGATTATTTTATTGTGTCGTAAAGAAAAAAATACTAGAATGAGAATAGTTTAGTAAAATTAGTCATAAGAACTGTAAAAAATGTTTTCTAATCAAGTCAATTTTACTAGAATTCAGTCAGTCTCAACACCGAACGTAGATTGACTAGACATTTCTACTATTTCTAGTAAAATCTCCTCTGGAGAGCGTCTGGTCGTCCATATAATTGACAAATTTTTTAGTCATGTTTGCTAGAATTCTAGCAATACTTTCATGATTGTTTTCTCCGTGTATTTACTTGCTTCTTTTTAACCCTATTCACCATTCCGGTTTAACTTCCTTTTGTTATTTTTTTAATAAAATAGTGCTATGTTCCTACATTTTTTTTAAGTAAACAGTTATTTATACAGATCTATTTATGTAACGGAATAAAAATTACAGCAGTATCTGTAGGTTGTAGATATTACCATTTTAACAAGTACAGGAAGTTAAAGTCAGGCGCTTTTTATTATTATACCGAACCATAATTTTTTCTTTAAGTTAATGTAAATTAGTAATTGTCACTATTTTGCTTTGCAGTTTGTCAGTGTTTTGAACCAAAATGGGTAACACGGAACTTTGGTATTAGGTACTCGTCTCTCTGTTAATCACAATAATTTTTTATAGAGAAACTTTTTTTCTAAAATCCGATTTAGCTTATGGTACAAATAATGCTCTTTACAAAAAAAAAAAAACACGAGAGAAAATTATTTCAATACATCAACTTATGAAGTGAAAGAAAAGCAATAAATCAAATGCGCTTAAATATTAGCATACCTGTTACTCTTAAGAATTACAAGAGAATATAATATCTAATATTTATACTCAATGTCAATTTGTCAAGCGAATTGTGTATCTATTTATTTAATAAAAACGGATTTTATAACTTTATGAATAAATCGCTTTAATGTCGTTAAAACTACTCTTTAAAATTATCTTATGATACTGCCAGTTACTTTTCACTTACTATTATCGCAGAAACAAGAAAAGCGTAATATATATAATATATTTCTTAAGTGCCTAAGTTACAACCACCAAACGGTCATTTCATAAGCAGTAATTGTATTTCCTTTTCTTTTGAAAATCAATAAAGGAAGTAGGAATGTGAAAACAAATTCCGCCAGGTGTAACAGCAGATGTTAAACGTAATATTTGAAACACATACAACACGACATAGGTACTAATAGCAAGCTCATTTTTTACACCAATAGAAGATGTTGGAAAGAAAAGGTAGCACAATTAACTGATACAAGATACTTGGTTATATTTTATATTATTAAGAAAGAAAGTCTGCACGGTGATATACAATGAAATACCAAGAAATACAGGGGAGGCAATTAAAAAAGATTAATAAAATTTTTGTACGTTTTAGTAAAAAGACTACTCGGTATAATATTAAATAAGTAAATAATTAACTTACTTTTCGTAACGGAAAAACTATGAAAAAACTGTTTAAGAAATGCTAGTAGGGTGGATAAAAATTAAAAAGGAAAGAGGAATAAAATTTGGCATAAAATATACACAATCTTATTTTTACTTAAAAAAGATGTTGTATGTAGTATAAATTCCCTCTTTTTTGTTTAAGAAGGTAAAATAGTGCTTACCATTATCCATATTAAAAACTCTCAGAAAAGCTAGTAAGTCGCCATCAATTGGCTCGGAGCCCTTTCGAATCCAAAAATCAAAAGTGTTAATTGATAATTTTTCTAACAATTGGATACGTTTCTCTCGTAAGGGATCAGTTTTACTTATTCCAAGTTTTAAACTATAACCATCATGAATGTTATCCTCGTAGACGAATCTAAATTTTTTTAAATAAATAAGCGTATACTGACACTTCAAACGGTAAAAAGTAAATTTTTATGCAAATATTGCAAATTGACAATTAAAGTACGAATATTTGGTAAGGGTAGCGGAAAAAGTGGGGATGGTAGGAAAATTGAACATGCAGTTTCATCCTGGCTGGAGTACTCCTTTACTTTTTCAAGTCTAGGAAATAATTAAGGAACACCCCTTTCCAACAATATTTTCGAAATACGTATACAGGGTTTTTAAAGTTGATGGGCTATTAGAAGTATATGAATTAGTAGAAGGAATTCAATTCTGAAACTTGGGCTCATTTGGTTATTGTTTATGCCGCTTCTTTTAAAAATATTTTCAAGTTCGATTTACATCCGGTTATACCGGAAGTCGATACGAGCTCTGTTATTTTAAATGGAATGGTATATTTTTCACGCTGAATTCGAATAAAACGTGTAATTCTAAGGTAAGTTTGATAACCAACTTGTACACCTATGACGATCGGTTTCTGAGTTAATTTAATTTATAGAAAAAAAATCGCTACCGCAACCCAAATTATAAAAAATCATAACTTTCACAAAATACTAGTAATAGCTGAATATTAGTGCTAACGCCTTGACAAAATTGAATTAAATAATTTATACAGGGCGTTCAAAATAAAATTCTAAAATTGAAAAACTTCAAACACGAATTACTTCGTTTTTTCAAATGGCACCTACTATTTTTTATTTTTTCAATCGATTCCTTTTTTTATCCTCTTTCGATCTATATGGATACTTCCTATTTTATTTGAAAATTTTGGAATAATTTTGAATTATTACTTAAAATGAGCCCAAGTTTCAGAATTGAATTCCTTCTACTAATTCATATACTTCTAATAGCCCATCAACTTGAAAAACCCTGTATATGAATAGCATGAATGTATATGTGAATCAATAATATAATTCTAGATAGGTACGTTTCAATAAATGATAAAATCATTGTAGTATTGAAAAAGGGGAGGAATGTCATTGAGTATCATTAACCCACCAATTTGTACATACAGGTCAAAGAAAAAGAAATCAACATGTTAATTATTATTAGTTGTCAATTACTAATTAGAAATATAAATTTCTACCAATTTATATTGCCATAAAAGACCAAACTCAAAAAGGGTGTCACAAAACTGTATTAAATCGTAGCATACGTTTCGACAAACTTTGGCCTCTTCAGACCAGAGCATTTACTACTAAATATGCGTTGCAAAGTGGGTGTTTAAATAGTTTACAACAACGATTGTGAATTATCGTAACAACAGCGGTCAAGCATAAAAAGGAAGAAGTTTTCGATGAAGAAATGGACGAAAGAAGATCAATTTCTATTGAAGAAACTCAATTTTTGGATTCTAACAGTGTTTTCTTAACGAAATCCCCATGGTGGGTTCAGCACCAGCGTTGGAGATCCTACATCGACAACGTCAAGTTGTGAGGGTTTCATCAAGCATACCCGATTGGAATCAGAAAATCCAGTTTCTTCTTTCCAGTGGTACAACCAAGGGGGGGGTCCAGACTGCTCTCCTCCCCTTGATTCTACTTTCGTATTCTTGAATTGCAATAACATGATAAAAAACATTTTAAATCCACTGTTCGTTTATAAACGTTTTTTTTTGCAGGAAATCAATGCCCGTTTTCTAAAATATAAAAATATTTTTCCAAATAACAGTGGTTTAAATATTGAATCTAGGGTTCAAGGCTTATAAACATTATATTCATTTATGTTAAAAAGATAATTTATCTGACAATAATTTATTTATGAATGAAAATATTGTCATTTGATTTATGTAACAGTATTCCAATATTTACCATTCGATTCCGATTGAAATTGAGAAAGTTCAATATAAGTATTAACTTCTGAAATATATTAATTTGAAAACTAATAACAACAGCAATCTAGCAAAAAAGGAAGAAATTTTGTTGTGGAAAAATGATCATATACAACCTTTATTGTAAACTATGGGGTGTATCAAAAAAGTGACCTTTTATTGATGGTGTGAATGTCACAAAGGCTAAATTCGTTAAGTTGGGACCACAACTCGAGAAGGGATGATTCACTACTGTGGAACATAATGGGCTATATTTTACTTATTAGTTTTATTGTTTTGTAGAGGACAATAAACTATTTATTGTTAGTGCACAACGGTATCTTTTTTGATAGACGTCATTACATATTTAAACATCCACTTTTCGGCCCGAAACAGCCAAAATTTGGAGAAACATATTTTACGGTTTAATAATGTTTTGTGAAACTTCTGAATTTTGTTTTTTTCTGGTTATAACGGATTTTCATCAAGTTAAGCCAGTTAAGGTCGAAACTATTCAATTTATATTGCGTTTCTTACCCATTGTGAATAAAAAGGTCAGCATTATTTCGGGCTCCATAAAAAATGAATATTTGGTCGTTCTGCTTAAAATCTTTAAGAGAAAAACACTCGCTACGTCGAAGCTCAGGATTGTAATCTGTCGTTATCTGTTCAATACAAATATACTTATTATGTATTTATTCAGGATCAAAGACTGTTATTTTCGTTTTATCTATTTCAAACTTTGCAAAACCTTAAATACCTACTCTAATAGCAATCGCTTTTCAAATCGGACTAGTAAATTTTGAATAAAATTGTCAATTATAACTTACACTTCCGTTCATATGGTTACATAAATCCCATAATGGGATAAGAGCACTAAGATAATTTCCATCTTCAGTGGGTACAGTATTTTGGCGGGTCATTACTGTGGATGCAGCCCATCTAAAAATACGATGACGTTTGATAACAAATTATTATTGTGTCTAGCGTTGTATTGTTGTGGTTATTAAGGACAGTAATTATTTGCTAAATAAATTAAATCAGTTTACAAAAACAATAATAAAACTTACTAACTGATAATAGCTAAAAAATCGATTGTAATTTAAATTATATTATCGAAACAAACAATACGTTCAAAGTTAGTAATTGCACAACCATAGAAAATACTATAAAACAATCCGTTTTACCGTGCTGTTATTAAAAGGCTGTTTAATATTGCCATAACGAATGTTGTTATAAATATGTATGTACATTTACCTACAAGTACAAGAGGCTTCTGAATGTAGCATAGAATTTTCTTTCATTGACCGCATAAACTTTTGTTCGAATTGTTTAAAACCATAAAATTAAAAATAATAATAATTGTTATTATAGTGCTATTTTGTTCATCTTAATTAAGTTTAATTGATAAATATTTGTGTTAACATTAGTTTTAGAATGGAAGACGAAAAATTGTGGCGCATGTTTTCGGAAATTTTATTGTCCCACAAGCATACCTATAAAAACGAAACACATATTTTGAACAGGAGATTAATTTTCATATACTTATGCAAATGCCTTTGAGTTCTAATTAGTGGAAAGTATTAAAATCAGTGTGATTTATTAGTTATTAATATGCCAGGTTTCTGTGTCGGTCGGTTTTGGTAGGTATTTAATTTTTAAATTCTAAAGCTGCTGCCATTTAATTTTGCAATTCAATTTCCATTATTTGCGATTTTTAAATTCTGCACGCTAGACCCAAACTTTTTAATGTTTTGTATTCAAACTGATGCTTCAGTGCTAATGGGTACACGTATTTTCTACGCTTAAGGAATTAAACAGCTTTCTATAAGTATTAAGTAAATAGAAAATTTCTTAAAGAATTGTGGAAAGCTGGAAACAGAATTACACAATGTACCCTTGTTTGATTTGGCATGTTAGTACTATTAAATAAGTCACATATTAAAATTTAGAAAAATGGAAGCTTCTTTTTTTTAACGGTTTTGAATGATATAAAATAAAATCATTTTAGGATAGTTTTTTTTATGATTACTAAATTGCTAATGACAGTTCTATTATATGTCTATCCATTATTTAATTTAAAAAAAGAAATCCAATGATCATGATACACAAATTTTAATAAAAATCGTTACGTTATAAAATTGAAACTTCGATATACCAGATTTTAAATATTCAGTATTTTATACATGACCTATTTTTTGATGTATTTACAATAAGTTTTGTCAGTTCTTATAACAATCAAGGAAATGGTAAACCAACTTTCCATCAATATTTTTAAGAACAATTCTACGATAATAAGTAAAATTGACATTGACCATGGGTATAAAAAGAAATTAAATAGTTTCTGCTGCGACATCTTTTGTATGACGATCGTTCGCATTAAATAGTGAAGAAGAACATTATTGTCACTTTCACCTTGTAGAAGAAAAACCGATTATATTACCATATTCAATATCTTTCAGGTAGTCTTTTATGAAGGTCAATAGCGAAAGCGTTTTCGCGAGACTAGACGCCATAGGTATTTGATGAATCGATTATAGATAAAGATATATTTAAAAAAAAAAACAACTTTTATTTACTACACAATTTTGTTTCTTCTTAAATATCAAAGGAACTGATGCATTCAGTTCAAGAAGTTCAACACGTGTTAGATATTTTGGTTACTTTACTTAAGTAGATATTCGTTTTATAGTATAGATATGGGTGTGTTAACTAGGTAAAACAATAAACCTACAATCCTAAAATAGTAAAATGTGGGAAACAACTTCTCAACAAATAAATAGAAAAACAAGATTTTCACTAAACCTTTCTATTTGTTTTGTCGTAAAGCAAAAACCATGACAATTATTTTGCCAAATTTTGGCTTCATCAGATTGTGTACGTAATAATGATATCTTTATGATCTAACAAAAAAGACAGAATTATTATTTTTGATTGGTAACAATGTTAATAGTAAAGATTTTTAATAATCTTGACATTTAGAATTCATGATTTATCAATTACTATTGCTTAATATTGAGGGCAAACACTTGTGACGAATTTCGAAAGTTTTAAACTAATTTACTTTAGTTTATTGTCAAACAAAAAGTAGGGACTACAAAGAGCACAGGTATTGGAATTATTATCGTGTTATGTTAAGTAAATTTATAGTTTTTACTATTACATATTATTTGTATTTGACTATTTGAATTCTTAAGTAACTGCTTGAGCTACTTAACTTCTTATCAGAACTATTTAATAATTTTAATAGACGCCACAGTTTCGTGACTTGTTATTTTGGGGCGATTCTTGGAAATTATCAACGGTCAAGTTTTGAAAAGGTTAATTTAACATGATGACTAGGATAATAAGAGGTAAATACATCCAACGCCCATAATTTTGGAAGCATTTGTTTGTCGGTAAATTATTTTAGTTTTACAGGTGGATATAAAAAATTTTAATAGGTTTCAAATCCGAGAACTGTAATAAACTCCAGGTAATAGATCGGAATTTTTAGAGGGGCGCAAAATGATGTGTCTTCCGGCTTTCTTGCTGAGGTCTTTAAAATCTTGCTGTTTCAAATGTTTCGGTGGTTACTAGAATAGTTATTCAGTACCCCAACCAAGTTATCATTCAAGATATTGCAAAATAATTTTCATTGAAAATAGTAACACAAACCGGAAGACAATGTTAAATCATTCAACATAATGATTAAAAGTAAAAAATAATGGAAAAAAGGAAAAAATAAAGGATATAAACTAACTAGCTAGCCGAATTTATCAGGTGTACTTTTCAATAGAATGTGATTTCATTTTAACGATGGTTTATCTAGACAATGAAGTCATAAAAACGTAGTCAGTTATAAATTAATATCGTATAAGTACCACACATTCATTATCTCACGTTTTGTCCATTATAACAATAAATTAAGTTCAAACTTCCATTTTTAATTACTAATACTGACCAAATGTTTAGGAATTCTCAAATTATTACTAATGTAACCTAACTGCAGTAAAATTTTTGAAGAATTACGTTTAGACTAATTATTAACGACTACGACATACGGAACGCATGTTATGTGGTATCAGTTGTCAGTTACGACTTACGTTTACACTTCTATATTATCCTAAGAATAATGTACATAGTTAATATTGTATTCCCTGTGGGTACCAACGGATTAAAATCCAACACTCGCCACCATAATTTTTTAAACTCTAATAAGATATACGTACGACGGTGGTCAAATGAAGTGCCCACTAGTAGGGTACGTATAAGTTCTTTTGGTCGTTTTGCTTTATGAAATACATTTGATTTTCTTTAACTTGAAATATTTTAGTTTATATTCTCATTACAGTTGTTTAAACTTCATACACAGGTGCCATTACATTTTCCATGCAATATTTCATTAACTTTAAAATTTTTAATTTGGACCCCAAATTTATTGTTACGTGACTTTAATAATATTTTAAAGATCACGACAGTCCCGTAAAGTTGAAACTATTGTAATATAAGCTGAAATTATTTTTTAAAATTTTTTTTGCTTCCATTTGACCGCCACAGTATTTATTTCTTTCAGTTTAAGGGCGTCATTGAGCAGCCTGTTTAGCACGTGGGGTTAATTTTAATTATTATATTAGGTACTTTTGGATGGATTCGTACAGGCGATTTTAATGACATAAATATGATCCTTCAATAATTGTATCTATGTACGAGTCATTTATGTGATGAATTTGTTAAAAAAGTAGGCTCTGTTTAAAAATTAAAACAATAGATGTTTGGTGTTATAAACATCGATTATAAAAAACGAATGTTCTTCATTACTCAAACAAGCATATGTTTTACGTTCGAAAAAACAATTAGAAAAAGACGTGAAGTATAGTAGTAGTGCAGCCGTTTGTCCATAAAACTTTTTATTTCGCCATTAAAAGTCGATTTTCGAGCTACTTGTTCTGAATAAGTGAGGCGGTCGTGTTACCAGACGACAACAAAACTTTAACGATTCTTTCTGTCTTTCTGCAAGATGTGAGAGAAAGCTCACGTATTGTACGAGGGCCTGGTCAGAAGTCGGTTAAATTCTAAAGAAATTTATAAATGGTCTTTCTTCGATCCCCTCCATTGGCACCAGTACCAACAACAACTGTGGTGAAAGGTGACTTACGAAGAAACGCGCTTAAACATAGCACATGTCGATGCTACTTGTTCGAAGCGTGATGTAGTTTAGTTGGAAGAAGGGTTATTTCCCGGCAAATATGAAAAGTTTTCAAAGAAAAACATGTCATTTTGTCCCTTGATGATAACCAGATGACAATGGTGTGTTTCCAAAAAGTTATCATACTTTTAATGACAATATCGTGTTTAGTTGTAAGTGAAGAAAAAGTAGAATCGGACAATTTATACGTAGAGGTGTCAGAATCTCAGTCAAGAGCTGTGAAACAGGTAAGAACCCTTTTAATTACATAATAGTATTATAATTTTCCGTGTTCCTCCAAATTTATTAAAAACAATTTTTTTACTCTTGGCCCAAAAAGAAAAACTACCCCTTGTAATGACTCCTTACAAAAATAAATATTACTTTTAATAAATCTAAACCTTATTCAAACACTTTCTTTATTTTATTGGAAAAAAGATCATTCGCAAAAATTTAAATCCAATTGGAAGAAAATCCCAAAACTTTATTAAATAACAACGATTTGAGTTAAATCATTTTCCTAGTCGTAAGGTGTTTCTGTTTGCTTAGTATAGTTTGCTTCACAGTATCCTTGAATATGACTTAATTTAGATGTTTACCTGGTTGTTAATTGCGTACCTATATGGAACATGCAAAACCACAACATTTCATACCTTTCTCTTTATGCGAACACATTCATAATCGGCATTGTTTTCTCGTCCGAAAATAATGTAATTATTGGGGCTACTCTGCAATTGCAATTATTCAGTCATTTAATTCATCAATTAAATTATGTATCTACAAAATAATACCAACCGGTAGCATTGGAACAGCTTCGTGCTAATTGTTATGTACCTTTGGTATCACTGTCATAAAGTTGCCGTTTATCAATCGTGGGCATGTGTATTGCAATAATTTTTAAAACAGAAGTTACTGTAATACAATAATCCATATATTAATTTGATTGCTGAATAAAACATTGTTTGGGCAATTATTTCTTATTAAGCATCAGGAGGTCAACATTAACATTTTGACCACGTTTTTATATTAAGGAAGTTAATGCAGTTCTTAAATTATTACCTATTATCTACTTATTTTACATTTTCGATTACTTTTTTATTAGAAATTTCCCTCAATAATTTGAAATATTTAACTTATTAGCATGTTATATATTATCAACAGCATACACACCACAAACTTAATTAAAATATTTGTAAATATGCTTGTTATCTACAGTACAGTTGTAACGAACAATAAAACCAAAATTTTCTGAATTACTCAGTTTCTGTTATGAGTAATACTAATACAGTAGATATTTAATTTACGATTAATAAAACAGGTTGGTTATTTAATTAGCGTCATTGTCAATTACTATTCGTTACCTTCCTATAATTATTTACATACATTAGCAAACACATACCTACCTAGATTAATTTTAATTCTTGCTTTTAATAATGAGTTCTTGGTTTTTCGAAGTAATTGAAGTAGGTAGTAAAATTTTTAATGACGGTTTACCCATTCAGTTTCTGTTTCTATAATATCTAGTACCTACTAATAACTAATTATTTCTTAATTCAATTAAAATTTTGGGCTCCATTAACTCCATTATACGCTTTTGCCCTTGAAATCTAAAGAAAATTGTTGTTACTTAATGAATAATTCCATTTCAAAATATAACAACTTTCACGTCGTACTTACTATGTACCTACAGCTTTTCTTACTCATACTTTCATTAATGAGGATGAACTTTAAAATCCTATATTATACAACGCTTATAATTAAACAAAAATTTGATTGGCAGCTTGAATATACAAACTATCGGTTTTAGAAAAAAATCCTGATAGAGTTGTTACTTAAAATATTTACAGTTCAAAAACATACCATTTTAAAAAGTAATTAATTTTACTATTTTAAGTACTAAATTAATTATCCACGACTTCAAAGAAATTATGATAATGTAGAGGACAATCTTAAATCATTTAAAAAACCCGCGTGATTTTTCATGGTTTGGGTGTTTTTCGACCCGCTGTTTGGTCTAATTTTTGTTTATATGTGTGAGTAGTTGTAATATCATTTTAATTAACTGTCTTTGAGCAAAATAAGAAAAATTTTACGTATTATCTATACAAACTTTTTAGAATTATGGCCAAAAGCAAATGAACAATCAGACTGTGGTAATAATGGAACTTACACCTTCCATAAAGTTTTATATATTGCACCTCGCACAGCTAAGCTTGCGATGGATCTTGTAATATTTGATATAATTTCAGAGAGGTTGTCATAAACACAACATCCGTCCAAGCTTTTATCATCATTCTTCTGCTTTTTAATATCATTTTTCGGCGTTATTCTCTTTTGAAATGATCAAAAACTGTGTAAAGCTCTTCCTATTTTTACGACAACCCCAGAAACCCATCAATGTAGAGTTTCACAAATAGGTGATACATAATATTTCTTATTTTAAATAATTTTCTATAAAGTTTAAGTCTATCAACTATTTTTCAGATACGCGCATGTTTAATTTGTTAATTATATGTGATTTAAACTAATTAGATAAGCGTTAATTATAGGTCGGTTTAACCGAAAAAGTAATTTATCCTGTCTACAAAAAGAGCTTTTATTTTACTAGTTTAGTTATCAGAAGTGATACTTACATGTACATTATACGTAAATTCAACAGGCACGTACTACATAATAGATACGAATTTAATCTTCGTCTACATTATTATATACGTGTATATGTGGCAAACGATATGCATATTTGCCTATACGATATAATAGTTCAAGTTAAAAATTGTATTGTTGTGTAATCTGAATGCTTTCATGTTACAATAAGTACATAAAGAGGTCTTTACCACAGGAAATCTTTATCTCTGATACGTGATACAAACAGAGTAAAGAAAATGAATGGAATTACAAAATGCATTTCTACTATCATACTAGTAGAACAAGCCTACATTATACTTTTAATAATTCCCATGCAATAAGAACTGCATAATATTCATTTTTAATTAGGTATGTACTTCACTGTTTATTAATGAATAAAAAGAGAAAATAAAATTTTAAGGCCATAGTGTCTTCCATGTAATAGACATGTAAAATTACAATTACGACAATATTTGGTAAACTAATTAAAAAATAAAACATATTATAAGGGTGTATTTACGATTATCGTTTTTAACTTAAATAAAACATAGATGTACACAATAATATCACTATAAATTTGAATTGCATATAAGTATGGGGCCGTTCATAAAATACGTTCGCATACGAGGGGGGCGGAGGGGTCTTGCTGAGTGTGACAAGATGTGACAACGGGTAACAGGGGGTCTACGGCAACGTGACGTTCGTCGTTCGTAAAAAAAATTTGCTCAATTTTTACAGAATCCTTGGACTTCTGATAAATAGAAATATTATTTATTTGTTCGTTACAAAAGATATTTATTAATTAATTTAAATTTTATTATGAAAATAAAATAAATATTTTTGACTATCAAAATTTGTGTATTATCAATCAAAATTTGTCATGTTCAGGGGGGTGGGGCTTTAGTTTTTGTGACGAAATAATTACAGGGGGGGTCACAGAAAGTGAGACACAGCGTGACAACCGGTGGGGAGGGGGTCAAAAAAAGCTAATTTTAGTGTGACGTATTTTATGAACAGCCCCTATTTACTTTTAAATTTACTATTAAATTTTATTCTTAGTGCGGCTGAATTAGTTAATTTTCATAAGTAATTGTGTTTTTGTGTTTAGAAAGCACAAAATGTACAATGTTGTAGTTTGGCAACCACGATAAGAAATAGGAATTTATCTATACATCGAAAAATGTAAAATATTTTTGGATCTAATTTACACTTAATGATTTATTAAATTATTCGCGTTTTATGAGTGTCAAAAATTTTGATTGTTCTTCGTTCCCATGAACAACATTGCTTTGTAAAAATGTAAGTGAATGATGCGATAATTATAAGCAAATAGTGCTGACGAATAGGTAATTTAGAAAAACAGTGACGGTAATCAGAACAAACATTTTTAGAAAAGGTAGGTAATTAAAAATTCTTGTAAAATTCAATTTGCATGGTTTACCAGTTAAGATGAAGAACTATTTAGGTAACTGTAACTACAGAAGGAGTAGGCATATTACAAAATGTTTTGATGCAAAAAAGTCAGAATCAAATATTTTTATGCATGCTAGCAACCACAGCTCTTATGAGAATTTAAAACTAGAATATTTTAATCTATTTAAAAAGAAAAACATAAATGTGCCTTAAATCATTGAGGTCTTAAAAGGTGTGCATTTCAAGCCTTTTCTCGAACGGATTGTTGGGGTTTTGTAATCGAATTCCTTTATAAAAATGCTTTGAAATGTATAATTAAAAAAAAAGGGCTTCAAACATTTTCAATGTACATAAGCCCTTTAAATTTTTTTAAATCCCTTGTAGGTCGTTGTAAGTGCTCTTAAAGTTCTTGAAATCTTTTTGGTTTAATTCTCGCTCTTATAGTAATACTCGAAGCGATCTTCACAAGAGCATATTTCAAGTCTTTTGGTGTATTTGAAGCTGTTTTGATTAAATACAAGACCTTATGGTGTGCACGAAGCTATCTTTCAAGGTACTTGGTAATTCAAAGTTCTTGTATATTAAAAAGTACTTACAACTTTAAGAGCCACAACTCTCTAATTATAAGGGCATTGGACTTAAAGACATTTTAGTTAGGGGTTTGCTCAACTCCGTGATTTATGGGAATTTGGCACAAGCAAGTTCGTTTTTGAAATTCTGTATCCACTCTGACAAATTCACAAAATAAATTGTACCGTTAAAATTGGCAAAGGACTGATAACATGTAAACAATGAAAAATTTGTATTTTGACTGTTATTTTAAGACTATATTTGTGAAACTAATTAAAAACTATTTATCTTTGTAACTTTTTAAATAACAAAGGTGCCAATCTGTACTAAGAATTTTGACGCGCCCTGAATACATAACGTTTGTTTTTTGTTAAATTTTATAGTACTATACATATAGATCGAGTTTTTGGACCACACTTGATAAGTGTCACGATTAGATAAGACACGGTAACATTATTCACTGTCTGGATTTGAGGTATTTTTTCATAAAAATATCAAAAAATTAAAATACGAGTATAATAAATTAAAAACCACGTTACTTCCTTGATGTTCCACTAATTAACCTTCTTTACTAAACATGGATATATGTACAATAAATTAGGACATCTCGCAGCATTTAACTGGTAACACCTTTACGTACAATTATTCTCGTCTAAAGTACATTTATAATAGTTTACCAGTAGTGTTGTTTAAGTATGCCGTATATTCATTTTGATTTGTGCTTAAAAATCCTTCTAGAGCGTGTCTGAACATTCCGACATTACACATCCATTCGAATATGGTGTTATTGCGGAAGACAGATCGTAAAGAATGTACGAAAACATTTAAAAAAGGCGGAAAGAAGAAAGAACAACTATCATGCGCTACTTAAATTAATTAATTATGTAACCTGCCAATAAGAAAAGTAAACCAATCAGTCAGTTAGTTATACTAATCGTAAGCACCAGAGTAAGGTACCTTGACAAACCGTTATTTTCTTTAACAAAAAAAAAAACTAAAGAAAATGAGAACGAAAACGCATTGGACATGCTATATCACTCTCAACCATGTACTTTACTTCTTTTTATCACTGTACTGTTGTAATACAACATTAAGACTTTTAAAACATACTTTAAGGTTGGCAAAATACATACCTACATATCAATTACCAAACAAAATTTTTCAATGTTCAATTGAATTATTAAATAAACAACTTTATTCAGAGCGACAAAACAGAGAAAAAAGGAAATAAATGCTCTTGAAATAATTAATGCACCTAATACTTTTACAAGAGATGGTTACAGTATTGCTTTCCTACTCCCCACAGAATACAGAGGCGAAGGTTTCAATTTTCGTAGTATTTTTATTATTGAAATTTTAGGTCATCCTCCATTTTATAGTTCTTATTTTACGTAATATTTAGGCATCTTCTGCCAGCAAAAATAAGGAGGGGTTCATAAACTTCCCTACGCAGGCTTATGTAATTCTTGAATAAACTTTTATTTCATTGACCTGAGCGCCTACATTATTTCGACTTTTATTTAATTCTAAAATTAACCGGTTGTTGAGTCTAGAAATCTTGTTGATTATTAAAACAGTAAATAGGTACAAAAAAATTGTAACGATTTTGTCATGTCTATGCTGTCGAAAGCCTACCCTATTATTACCGGTAATAAAAAAGGTGCAGTCCGGTTACCATTCCTGTAATACTATAGCTTTGCGGGAAAAGTCACGTTCGTCTCTTAATTATACGTTTGCTAACTTCACGCCTGTTTTCGCAACACATTAGTACCTAAGTATATTTAATGCATTCAAAAGACGTATTTAATCAGACGGTATTTTCAATTGAATCATTGGTTAAAAAAATATGTGCTCGTTTATTAGAATCCCGGTTGTCAATTTTTAAGTGAATTCCTTATAAAAAGTTTATAAACTAATAATAACATTAAAATTAAAAACATTTTTTGTTGAAAAGGAGGCTAAATGTTCGTTAATACAAATGACAAACACTAAAAGATAAATTATACATAATGATCTTAAGCCTGTATCCATAAACTCTCGCGTGTACTCTTTTATGTCGAAGATATACTCATGAAAGCAATGACACAAAAAATTTGCTAAAGTGAAATCGAATTTCACGCATTTTCCCATATAATATTCGAGACAACATCTGCTACACGTTTGCAGTTAACTAGTTCAAATAAAACACTTTCTAAGACAAGATTTCAGTAGGTAGTATATTACTGCAGTTCAAAAGGATTCCCGGATTTTCGTTTTATGACCTTAAAAGCTACCTTGGCAGCACATTTGCATACAAAGTTCATTTATCATTAACCAATAAGCCAATCGAGTGTATCTAATAATACCAGACAATCGTCAGATGTTTTTAAGTAGAATATTATTTACAAAATAATGATTGGTCATTACTCATTAGTTTCCAAAAACGAGATGTTTCGGAGACACCATTAATTTTAAGTTTGTTGGTTCTAATTGTAGAGATATTTACTTTTAATCATTAAGTAAACTACCGTAAATGAATTATTAAATTGTTTTCTGATAAATTCGAAGGAACATGTTTGACTTATTACAATTGTGCTTATTCATTACCATCAAAAAATGATGCTGAATAATATTAGAATTTCAGAATATTGGGAATATCAACCATTAATATTAATTTGTCTTTTTTAGGAATGGCAGGCAATTAAAGAAGACAAACCTAATTTTTTCCCAGAGTGGAACGAAGAAACGTCATCGTTAGAAGAAAACACAAGTCCTAGAATTATTAAACGACGACGAAGGATCCGCAAAAGGAAACGACGTCCACAAAACCAACAAGCGCAAGGGTCAGATTTTGATTCACTCAAGACCATTGAACCCGTTCAGCAAAAAATTAGACCTCAACGTTTGGATGAACTAGATGACTCTTGGATACATTTGAGCGAAGAAATGATGGATAAACCCCACAAACGAAGAAGAACCAATCCAACCTTCGAAAGCGACACTAGCGAGGAAGTTTCAAACAAAAATGATGGCTTGTCATTTGAACGTTTCGGTCCGGATGATGCCTTAGAAATTAAAACTACTTCTCCAAAATTCTATGAAAAAGTTAGAGATCCATTTACTGCTCTTGAAGAGGATGACAAAATAAAGAAAAAACGAAAAGGTGCATCAGATATAAAAAATATACTTAAGAAGACCGGGTCTGTGAGTGAAATTTTACAAAAGAAAAATCTGTCACTGACTGATCTTCTTATGGGCAAGGAACAGGCAATTTCTGCTTTAACAGATTCAACTGTAATAGACGACCAGGTGCCGGTTAAGGAATATAGAAACCCAGTAAAAGAAGAATTGTCTTTCTTTAACAGTAACGACAATCCCACAGAATTAACAAAAAAGAAAGCTGAAAATTTCGATAGTCTACATGAAAGAAAGAAATTACACAGATTTGGACAAAAAACTACAACGGAATTACATTCGCGTTTTGCCGAGCAAAAACATGAAATCCTTAAAACAACAACCGCTATTCCATTTAAAACCCAAACCCTCTCATAAAACACATTCAGATTCGAATAACTTCCTAAAAAAGAAATTTAAAGGCACAACAGTGAGTGATAGTAGTACTCAGCACAACGCACAGAAAACCACCACTACCACTACCATCAAGGAACTTTATGATGAAGGGCCGGTTAGAATGTCCTTAAATGTAAATCAGGTAATAAAGAACGACAATAAGGAAAAAACCAATACAGAGCTACCGCAAAAATTGCGACCATTCAGTGCAAAAGAAGAAATAATGGAAATGATGAAGGATCCGGAGGGCAATCGAAGACTATCGCGCATTTTACAATTGAAGAATATTACACTTGATGAATTGATAGAAATGAGAGAAAGGGGATCTAGCAAAAAGCATTTGGCTGACCTATTTCATAATCAAAATAAAGAACCGGAACCACCTACAGAACCGTTCATAGGACACATTCGGGCCTCTGTAAAGCAAGTGTTGACTGAAAGAAAACCAAAAGCTTTTGACGAAGAAACTGAAATGCCATTCCAGAATAGTCCTACAGACTTTACCAATATGAATTCTAAAAAAGAAGAAATTACAGTGAATTCTTCGGCAGATACTTATACAACAACGACATTCCCAATGATACGAATAAATAAAAACTTTTCATCTCCACATGAGGTTGATACTAACAAAATATTGTGGACGAACATTTTATCTAAAGCAGATGCAATTGGAGGCGATGAAAACGATAGCCTCCTTATATCGAAAAAAATCGAAGACATTTTGGAAAATGATGTACGTCGAATAGACGATTTAGGAGATAAACTTTCAGATGCATTTAACGATCAATTACAAATGGAATTCGATGAAAATACTGCAGAAAAAAGAAACGATTCAATCACGGTTCAAAATGGAATCGCTTCAGCCATTTTAGCTAGTCTTTCTATAGTAGGAGTTTCACTCTTTGTGTTTCTGACTATACTGTTTGTGTTTAAGTTATCAAGACGTAAGAAAAATAGACGGTCCTTTTTGAACCATTTTTCAGAGTACAAAAGTAAATATCCCATCTTGGGAGATAGTCTTAGAAAGACATTCTCACTTTCTATACCGGAAACGTTTTCGTCAAAGAAAGTGCGAGATCCTGCTAGTTTTATAAAACAAGTGCCAGAAAATGAAAACCGAAAACCGTACGAATCAGTGACATGTTATTAAATTAAGCTGAGAAGACAATGGTTGTGATTTTTTACGTGCAATATTTTATTTATATTCAGTAGATACTTACGAATACAACAATGTACTTTAAAATAAATCTTAAGTCTTGTGTTTGTTTAAAGACAATGTTGTTACTATTTCTGTAAATAAAGATATTTTTTTTTCTTGTTCTATGCTATTATTCAGAATTATACTGCAGACAAATAAAAAAAAATATATACAAAATAAAACGATGATGATCGTATACATATTTGCACACTTTAACACAAACTTTGCTTCGCTAAACTTTGGTCTTCTTCAGAGTTCTCAAGTTCGAGAAATTAGGTGAAAAAATATTGCAGAAATAAAGTTTTTAAAAAGGAGGGATATTGATAAGGTAAGAAAACTGATCTCAATATGACAAAATAGTGAACTACATTTTTTTTAATTCTCATTATTTTAGTGAAATACAGAACACTTACTTACTTACTTAACGCTAATGAGTAACTACACGTTTTCTTTATAACAAAAGTCAACAAACTGATGTTAAAATGGCCTTTTTAGAGAAATTATCCTCTTTTACTATAATCGAGTCTTCAGATATGAGCGCAATGTTTGGTTTCAGTTTAATTTTTGTATTTTTAGATTTGTTGGCGTCTAAAGAACAACTTGTAAAAAAGTCCCCATTCAAGAAAACTTCCATCATGTCTAAAAAATTCTATTTAATAATCGACTTTCCTCGTGAAGAAAACGTAGTCACTTTTAATTTATTGTAGCATTAAGTTTGTGTCCCGTATTTTATTAAAATATAAAAAATCACAGTAATTTTTTTAGCTTATCAATACCCTTTCTTTATGAGACGTAACCTATTCGTTTTCATAAAGTAAAGTATAGATCAAGACGGTAATGTATAATATAAAAAGGCGGTAAGAACGAAATCGAAATTATTTTTAACCATCTCAATCTTTTTTGTATGAAGTGTTTAACAAACACTATGTTGAACTCGTGAGATGTAGTCAACAACTTATCTTTGTATTATCTCAATTTAAACATGAGTAACTCTGAACAACCAACATTCGGGGCAATAGCGTGAACAGCCTTCACAGCGATTTTTTTATTTTAGAAATTGTCTTCAGAATAACGCTTATACAATAAATTAGTTTTAGTTCTTTATCAATGTCAATAATAGCGTGGCATGCAACTGATTTAAATGTGAGTTTATAAATATTTTATCTTGCAATTAATAATGATATGATTATAATTACCTGTATTGATTAAATGTAAAATATTTCTTCAGTAGCTTACACGAAGGATTTTCCGAAGTCCATATCATTTTGTGTAAATAAGCATATTGCCGGCATATATTTCTAATTTGTTTCAGAGCAGTTTCCAGAACTGAAGATCCTTTGAGTTCCTTTAATTCGTCGTATGTAAAATATAAGACTGTTGAATAATCGACTGGTAAAATATCAATGTAAGATTTCCAAAAGGATTCATCTTTAAACTTTTCAAACAACAAAACTAATGTTAAAGCAACATTTGGCATATTATTCAAGAGGGCATCTTTCTGTATGAGACTTTCCAAAGAAGTGCCTTTTACGGCTTCTGTAGTGAGCATTATTTTACGAGGGACAGATATTATGAGAGAGGATTCGTTTATGTCCTTCTTGGCTTGAAGACCCAACTCGTAACCCGGAAAATTAGCTATTTGGATCCCTTCAAATTCAGCGCCATTTTCTTGCAACCAATTTACGAATTTATGAATCGTAGCGCCATCGCTTCGACAGCTCGGTAAAGTAACCTTGTCTCTGGAGTTCTCTAGTGCTTGTATTTCTTTAACAATTTCTGCTATTTGATTTTGCAGTTCAAGTGCTTTGTTAACATTTGATTGTGTTTGTACAGTGGTCACTCTAAGAAGATTATCCACTAATTGCGTTAATTTTGTATCTTCTGACGGTTTTACTGATGCACTGTTAATTCCATTTTTTAAATCTTTCTGTTTTCTCCGTCCCATTATTATTATAAACTTTTACTTGTCTTGAAAAAGCTTTAGGATATTTAACAGATAGGTCCACGTTACTTGAAACCACTAAATACGAAAATACATTGCCAAAATGCCATGTTCCGGGACTAAAATAGATTTTAATACAATGAAGCCTACTCAAAACGACCGCACGTACAGAAGAAATCTGTTAGGAATTTGTGTTTAATTCCGGTTGTTGACAGTATGTGGCTGCATGAAATTGAATTTCAGTTCCGTGTTGGTTGACACAAGACACGTGACGTAATCTACGTAACTATCGCAATCTCATTTGAATTATTTGAAACAGGTGACCCTTTAAAAAAATACATTCGGAATATTTAAATGTTCTAACAAATAATCAATAGTATTGATTTTAAAACTTTTCTGGTTTTTTAGTTTCGTTTTCTCTTTTTCGCAATTTCCGAACAAATCGACATACCTACTAGAAAATGATTCAAAACTTTAAAGCTTTTTCTTATATATAAGCTGTGATCCTCTTTAAAAAAATAAACATGTATATTAAAAAAATATTTTTTCATCTTCGTAAAAAATCTGTAGAAGTAAAACATGTCTTATGCAATTTTATTTTTTTGTATGGACATGCGACGTATTTCACACCATTAGTTCTTATTTACTTTTCCGTGCAAGATAGTTCTATTGTACGTTATAGTGCATAGATAATAAAGATGGTGTTGCAACGAAAAAGTTGTAGATATTTGTTAAGTACGTAAACATAAACTGGTGGTTCTGTATTCACGTCTAATCTTCTGTCAAATAAGATTAGGTTTGCTCATTCTCTAGTTAATAATCTAATAATCATCGCAGCATGGTTTCCGCAGTGAAGCAATATAATTCTGACGTATTTTATGGTTCAATGCTGTCACAGAGCGACCATTACAATAACTTTCTAGTGTGATTACCTCATTACCTTTCAAAATGTATGCAACTATTTGTTAAAGAGATCGCTGAACCAAAGGGTGGTTGTTTCAATTATAGTATCTACTTATAAATTGTAACAGTACGACAATAAAACCTCATAATGTCTTATAAATATCAGTTTTTCACTATCCATCTGCAGATTTGTAAAAAGATCTTATTGATATGTCACTAGGTATCACTAAGTGACATGACAAACAATAACAAAAAAGAACATGTTTAAAATATACCTTTTTGCTGATTTACATCAATGTCAACAAGTTGATGACTGACACTGATCTCTACATATTCGTTCAGATTCAACATAAATATTTATTTTTCGTAAAACTGCACTTTATTTCACAAAAATACAGTACACTGTAAACCGTAACCACGTCCAGAGTGTGTTTAATCCTTTATTACAGGTCTATTGAATGCAAATAGTCAAAGAGTACTTACACAGAGAAAACAATCATGAAAATATTGCTAGAATTCTAGCAAACATGACTAAAAAATCTGTCAATTATATGGACGACCAGACGCTCAAGGAGATTTTACTAGAAATGTCTAGTCAATCTACGTTCGGTGTTGAGACTGAATTCTAGTAAAATTGACTTGATTAGAAAACATTTTTTATAATTCTTATGACTAATTTTACTAAACTATTCTCATTCTAATATTTTTTTCTTTACGACACGATAAAATAATCGAGAGGTAGAGAAAAAAAGTCTAGACTTATTTAGCTTGATTATTCTAATAGTAATTATTAGAAAGAATGAAAAATTGTTTTATACCACCAAGTACATTTTATGAGAATTCTAATATTATTTACTAGAAAAATTTTGCTTGACTCATCAAGTAATAAAATCATGTAGGTACATAGAAATATTTTGAATCGTATTTAGTTCTTCACATTTGATGTTAAAATATATTGGGTCCTAGTTAAACAAAAATTAAATGCAAATGACCACAACACATAGTATTTATAGAAAATTATCAAAAACGAAACCATCCTTTATTACTTATTAATTAAATCGATAACATGTTTATACGAGAACATGACTCACGATCAGTAAAAGTTTAAGGGAAATGGAAAGATCTTTATCTTAATGGACTATCGGGAAAAGTGAACAATAATAAAACAATAGACCTATATTTGACGGGCAACTTTAGATGTCCGATATTTATGAATAATGACCGGTCGGTATACATAACGCCCGTATGGAATGGGCAATGTAAGTAAAACTGCAAACTAATCATTTTTCCCGGTCAATATGAATAACGACTACCCTATCTTGGGCAAAATAATAAAACAGAGTGTATATACTTACGTATATTACATGAAAATTTATGCATATATTCATATATACGATAATAAGTAATTTTAAAGAATATACGGTACACATAGGCCCGGAGGATGAAAATTTAAAAAAATGAAAACTATAAACCCGAGGCAACAATAACGTTTCGTTTACTTTACGATATAGGGGTTAAATTAGGCTTTGTAAAGGTTCCCCTATCCCCTAATATATTTTATTTAAAAAAATGTTTTTTTGATAATGTGAGTTAGGGGAAGGAGTAAGGGGTAACTTTTACATACCATAACCTACCGCAATGTCGCAAAGCGATACATAGGTTGGGGTTCCAAAAAAAGACTACCTATCTACCTTGTCCAAGTGATTGATTCAAGCGATCACTAACCTTGATTACCTACATAGACCACCGGCCGTCGGGCATTATTAATATGGGCCGGCCAAAGTAATAAATTTATCAATTTGACCGACGCTGTTGGTCATTGTTCATAATGATCGGTCCATATTAATACTGCGCGGTTAATCACGTTGCCCGTAACATGTACACTTTGATATGTTTGCATTAGTTTAGCAATTTGCACGAAAACTCATAACACAGGATAAGGGTAAGAGAATCCGTAATTGGCAATTTTCTTAGGAATCAAGGGGCATTCATTAATTACGTAAGGGTCTCAAGGGGGAGAGGGAAATCTCTACAAAACCTTTGTCTCAGGAAGGTAATGAACGAGTCAAAATTCACCTGAGAGTGTGTTTTTTAATAGGTATATACTTAGTAATGAAAATTTGAAATGAAAAGTAAGTATAATCCATTTTTATTTTTAAGTTAACTTTTTGGACGATGACTCAAATCATTTAATTATTTAAATTTTATTCACCTACTTACAAAACAATATCTACTTAAACTAAGACTGTTTAAAATTTTATTCTTAATAATACGCACTCAAAAACTGAATAAAAAATCAGAAAACGTTTTTTATTGCAACTAAGCATTTACTTATTTAAAACTTCTTAGAAAAACTATATAAACTCGCACGTAAAAAGTGGATCGAGTCTAAATAATCTAAATTATCTCTTTCTGTGTGAATAGGGGTGGGGCGGTTAAAAATGACAAAAATCGTCCTTAGGTAATTAATAAATGGCTCACAAGTACTCATGATAATTAAAATAAGTTTATCGTTTATACACACAAAATTATTAATTCGTTGTATGAAAGAAAAGATGGCTCATAACAACTAATAATTTCGAATATTCAGTAGAACGAACTAGGCGTGTTTATAGGCCAGTTCTATTAAATTCTTCCCTTATCCTTGTAGTACGTAAAAATAAAATATAAAAGGTATATCACTTACATGAATTTTTTACAATTAGGTTCTAATAGATGGTATTGACTTACCTGAAAAAAAGAATACAATATTACAAAATTATTTGGTAAAAGATGCAAAGATAATAAAAACTGATAATTTCACAAAATATATTTATTCTCGAGATGTACATTTCAACCATCAAGTAGTTATCTTTAGTGAATTCTAAAAAATTTTTTTCTAAAATATGTATTACAGCGTCTAGGTAAACTATCTATGCACATATTTTAGGAAATCGTGTTAAATTTATTCGCTCTGTCTAAATGTACTGAACATAATCAATTTGGTGGTTGAAATGTACATTTTTCTACAGAGTGTATAGTTTTTGTTGAATTGTCGGTGTTTTTAGTATTTTAACAACATAAGTTTACTTCATAATCACTCCATATAATTTTTATATTAATTATTGTTTAAATCTATTTGAATATTCTACAGCAGATGTTGTTAATGTACCAAATAACCATCACTATCTAACTATCCTCCAGGGTTTGAAATCATTTTATTATAATTCGATACGTTCACCACAAGCAAATAAATTGAAATTATTTTCTTTGTACAACAGATTAGGCCAGTTATTATTTCAACTTAAAGCAACATATTGCCTCAATTACATTCTATTTATTCCTAAAAGTGAGAAAACAACAACATTATTTTGATTACGTAAAAAAATTGGCATTCACTCCGTTACAGAATGGTCTAGATAAGCACATAAAAATATTTGTGTATAAACGAATTCGAAAGAAAAAAAAACAACTGGGGAGTATTTTTAAAATACGCAAGAAAGTGGAACACGAAAATACGTAACAGTCATAAAAGAAAATTTCAGTTGCTATCTCATCACATTCTGATTTCTTTTAGAAGCGCAAACTTTTGCTATTGTTTACCAAATTGTGTTCTTAATAAATATGTGATAGGCTTGAAAAATACCGTTTAAATTGGAGCATGGTCGTACAATCATCGTTTAATGGTAAAAGAAACGTGAAAAAATCAATGAGATTACTATTGCAATAATAAAATTGGTTTTGTAGTGTAATAAATTATTTTCTGCACAAATAGTTCTTTCTTAGATTTAATATAAATAATAAACTAATCCAATTATGTATTTATTTATTTATTATGTATCACATTGAGAAAATTATACAAGGATTTAGCTGAATAGTATTAACAAAGAAAGTTTCGAGAACGTTCTGAAACATTTAAAAAGTATTTTAAACGTTCCATAATCTTTTTATCTTTTTTTTGTATATTTTTTATCTACACTTTAGTTTTTCAATAAAAATTCTTTTTGATTCTTAGACTTTTTTTGATTTATTCATCTTCGTTTATAAAGGGAAAAAGTTGTTAATCAAACAGTGCTTTGTAGTATACTGAAACTTGCAGTTACCTATTATTACGAAACCTTACACATGTTCGTTCTCTCAATAAGAAAAAATTAAAAATTAATAAAAACAAATGAAATGTAAACATTGAGTTAAGTGAGCTTTCTTTGACATCCGACTTTCTCGCTCCATTCGTCTGCAATTGTGAGGGCATTTTCCAAAGAATGCATTTTCTTGCCAAAACTCACAACGAAAAAGTGTATGATGTTCAACATCTGGCTTCTAAATATAGAATCGGCATAATAACATGCAAATTTTACGAAACTCGAACCATTTCTTTTTCTACTCTGGAGCCAAAAATTTTTGAGTACGTGACATTTCGTTAGTATGTAAGGTATTTTGTAATTATCGTATTTGAACTTTTGTTCACACCATTCCCCATACAAGTTAAAAGATAATGATACAGTGTATGTCTCTTAAAACGCTGAATTTGTTTTTCATAACCGGTATTCAATTTAAAATATCTTTCAAGAATGAGAACTTTACCAACGCTGTAAAACTTATAGGCACTATCAGACTATCTCATTGTTTTATCTTTCATAATCGTTAAGATTGCAGATATGCAGACAGTAGATTCGTTCCTCAATCAACTAATGACAATAAATATTGAAAATTAATATAAAAAGGTGAGAAAATGGTATTGTAACAGTAACTCATGTTGTTAACAACTTATAATCCCAAATCTCTATTATTCATACCCTCTAAGTATTTTCCAAATTATTAAGTTCAGATATTTTTGGAGCCAGACGATATTAAATTTGCATTTCAAAGCACATTAAAAAAGAAAATTATATTATCATTCATTAAAACCTAAAATGGAGAAAATTATACAAATAATTAAATTGAATATATTGTATGATATAGGATATAAACAGATAATCAAAAAATAAAAATAAACGAAGAGAAAACGGAGATGCAAAGTAGAGTTAAAAAATACTTATTCCTTAATAGATGTGACTGATATTGTAACAAATTCATTTTGTGATAGAAGATTCACCAAAATAGAATAATAGAAATTGGATTCAATTTTATTTGCATTGATCGGTCACGTAACGAATTGTCAATAACTGCATGTCTGGGTAGATACTGACATTAATACTAGAGCAATCATAATCAATATATTGCACTACTTACTTTACTTCTTTAAAGAACATAAATTGGCTATCGGAAAATTTAAATTTTAGTTAATTTTTTTTAATTTCAATTAGTCTAAACAATAACCCAAAAATACTAATCTGATTAGGCACTCAAAGAAAAAACTGTAACGTATTATTTATCAGAAAACGATTCAAATTGAAATTCAAAGTATTTACAAATTAATAAGAATGATGTAATTACAACAAATACTAATCTTATTACTTTAACGTGAAATCAGTCCCTACAAATATTTATTAGCTGCTTTTTAAAACAGCATTTCTAAATACTATTTATTTTAAAAAGTATCTATTTACGAAAGGATAAGCTTCTTATTACTTCGAAGAGGTGAATCAAGTGCAATTTTGTCATTTTCGAAAATTGTTAATTTTGAGTAAGGAAAAACCACTGGGAAGTTTCACTAAACTTTTATTGAAAAATCTCAACAATATTGTTTCGACCGTTTTTGTTACTGAAAAATTTTTTGCTCTTGATAATGACCGAAACAGTATTGTTGAGATTTTTCAATAAAAGTTTAGTGAAACTTCGCAGTGGTTTTTCGTTACTCAAATTAATTTACAATTATTAAATCATGTTTCACAAAGAATGCGATACGCAATCAGTTAATTTGATGGTTGTCATTTTCATTTAATATATGATTAGGGAATGTAAATATAGGAATAATTTATGCAAAACAAATTAGCTTATAATTTCCATATGACACTTCTTGGATTCAAGGTGATGTGCCTATTAATTTATTGCATGTGATGTAGAAAGAATTTTACAAAATCTCGTGCACGTATTTAGCGTTTTCCCCCCTATTTAGGATAGTGAAGGTGCGGGTTTGTGTTATACATGCTTTTCTTGATGTTTACTGAAATAAACCTTAAAAAACTTTTGTATAACGAGTTGGAACAACTAATCATTCTTGACAGCTCTGCTAACAAAGAAAATTATACCTAATACAAGTAAGTCGCAAGCTTCTTTTGTTAGCCTTTGTAGAATATCCCCTATATGTTAGAATGTTAGACTTTTTAGAATATCCCCTGTATGTTAATATGAAACGGAGTGTTTTTGACCGTCATGTTCGTTAGTAGACAGTCGAGTGTTCGAGTATAAACTTAAAAAAATAAATTTGAGACTTTTTAATTAAACTATTTCTAACACTTTATTGTTTATTGCTGGAAATGAATGTTTTTTATATTGTAGTTTCTGTTTTTTGTATTAAAGTAAAATTAATTATGAATTAAAATTTTTTATTCACACTATTATTTTATTTTCATGTTCAAAATAAAAGAAATGAAACTAAATAAAAATCTAACAAATTAAATGGGTAAGATTTTTTACTTTAAAATGCCTAATATTCAATTTAGCTTTATGATCTGATTTAAATTTAAATGGTAAATAAAAAGAAATTTAATCATTTTCAATACAGTATTTACTTACTTATATTGCATGATTAAAAAGTTCATCTAATAAAATTTACAAAACATCTGATCCAATTATTACTGAAATTAACTGAAGACGTTTCCATTTGATTTTAAAAGAAACGTCAATGGCGCAAAAACATAATCAAATCTATTTTGATTCTACAATTATTTTTTTTTCTGACTGGGGGATTCATTCCAATTTATTTCATGTAAGGATTTGTCTCATTAAAAACCGTGACTTTATCAGAATATCCATAATAAATACAATTGCTATAAAATAACCAACTGATAATTTACTGAGACTATACCAGTACAACTGTGGCAAAAGACATTACACCCCTGCAATATTCCCTAAGGATGCTAATTGCTAACCAAATCACTAGTTGACGTATCGTTGGAACTTCTTACCGAAGGAAAAACGATCCTAGATTAAACCAAGGCGATCAAACCTGAATATCGAATATTTTGTAGTTTTCCAATTACTTACATAAATTCAATCACGGTAGAATCTTTCTGAATTTGACGGTACCAAAATAATTTGCAGTTAATTAAAACCACTTCCTGTCATTTATCAAATAAAATAAAAACGGCATACAGGAAATGCCTATTCACAGCAATTTAATATCGACCACGTTTAACGAACCTGTCAAGTACAAGTAATCAAAGCTTCGTTGAAAATACCCATAGAAGTTTCATAATCTTGTAACAATTCAAATAAACTAGTTTCCTAAAACAACTTGACACGAAGTTGCAGACTTTAAACCAATTTGCACTGAATTACGTATAAATACATAACTCCGAGCTGGTGGACATTAGGTGAACTATGGCAGAGATCTTACGTAACCACGGTCATTTTAACAAATGAGTTTGCATTCTTAAGTAAATCTATTTGATTCTTGAACACAATCAAATGAAATGAGAAGGCATATGTATTTTAGTAGATACTGTCTTCGTCTTATACACCTCGATTCAAGTTATTATCAACGAAATCAAACTTTTAAATTGTTTAAATATGTATATGGTTAATTATCGGATTATTGTGAAATATTTTCGTAACATTTGCTACCTACCTCATCGTAATAAAAAATTATTTTAGCTTTGTCATGAAATACTTTGCAATCAAATTAAAATGGTCTGCTTTGTTATAAGCTTATACAGAAGGACAGTTTAATAGTTTACACTTAAAAATGACTATGTAGTTTCAACTTTTACTTGGGCTAGGTCATGGTTTGGATTGGTTTCTCTAATTAGTAAAGCGTGTCTGGTATGAATTACACTAAAGTGTTAATTAACTTTTAAATTCAAAGTGTACCTACAATTTTTAAAGCTGACATTTGTTGTAATTTATTTCATTTGATTAATTAAATCCTTTTTATTAATGTATATACGAGTATACAGCAATATGACCAAATCGGTTTTTTATTATCAATATCAATAATTATGTTAATAAAATATTAGTTGTATATTACAAAAAAAAAATTGTAGGTACGTATTCATTTATCCAATTAAGAATAATGACACTAGGCAATAAATGCATTTCTTACGGACCAATAAAATTTTGCAACAAATGTTTCCTTTTACTTAATTGATTAAATAGTAGATGATAATTCAGATTTAAAGAGATATTTCAGATTTCCTATTTTGTTTCTATAAATTCTGCACATATTGTACACATTTAGGGCTTGGTTAAACAGATGTTTCATATTTGTTCTATTATACATATGCCAGGCAAGCTTTTGAACCATAAAATTTAATTCAATTTTTCTCTCTACATACATTAGATTATCTAATAAATTTTAAAGTAGGGGGTCGCAAAAAATATTTGTTCGCGTGGGTTTAGATTTTTTGTAGGTACGTTATTAGATATTAATTCACAAACATTTAGTCTATGGGAATTGATCATTTTACCTATCAGCTTTTTAAAATTAAATATTTTTTTCTAGCTTCGTTACTGAGAACTGCTCTTCAGTAATTAAAAATGAGTCCGGTTCTGACACCACTAACTTTATTCCTCTAACCCCGTCAACGTTTTTAAATGCAGTTGAACTTCGATAACTTGAATCATATGTGCCATTCTGAATCTAACTATTATCTCTATACTTTTTCCTTCTCTTAGATATCCTGGCACCTCATCCCCTTGCCATTCGACCCATATAAACTCCCTCATACCTTTCGCGTATCTGGATTCCCAAATTTTCCCCAAATCCTCACCTGTTACTATTTCATTACATCTTTTCCCCACATCCTACTAACATTCAATCCCTTTTCTCTCCACTCTTCCATTTGCTCTTTACTTATTGCCATTTCTGTTAAGGCTTTGTCCCTTTCCACATCATATTTACTTTTTGTCCCGATCTCCAATACATTTTTCTCCATATCTCCTTTCTTAAGTCCCCTTCCGGTAATTCTCCCAATTCTTCTTCATTTTTTTAAAAACCCTTCTTCTTGTATCTTCCACCGTTTTCCCACATTTTGTTTCCCTTCTTAAAATGTAGTCTGGGGTACTTCTTTCTAAGCGCAACACCCATTTTATATACCTTTTATAAATATTTTCTAATACTATTCTATATTCTTTCCATCCCCATATCTCGACTCCATAAAAAAGTATACTTTTAACTAACGTTTAAAGTACTACCCTTCTTTCCCAGTTATTTCTGCACAATTTTTGTCCTATTCCCCATACCGGTATTAAAAAGAGACGTTAAAATAATTGTACATACATTATAAAGGGATTTCATCATAAAACTTATCGAAGTTATATAGCGTCGATTATCTTCAAGTTATCCCCAGATATTCGAGTAAGATAAGTTCCACCGTTCGAGTTATCAAGTAAACATTACACATATTTCTTATAGTTGATACCATTACCAACTAATTAGGTTCAACTTAACAAAAATTCGACTTATCGATGTTCAAATTATCGAAGATTGACTGCACTTATTCTTGAATTATAGGCAAAAAAGTGGCGATAACAAATTGAAACATTGCTTATAAGTTACAATTTTTAACCCTCCGAAGGCAATACTCTATCTAACAGTTAAAAAGCCTTATCACAGTCTATCACTGGAACTCGATTTTTATGGCAACCTCCCTATGATTTTCATTTAATATTGTTATACACATATCACAGGGTAGATAGCTGATAAATAAATTTATATCAAAGTAGATTGTCAACAATAAACTTTTATACTTATCTGTATCTACAATTAAGTGTTTTTTTTAAATTGTGATTTTTTTACATTTTGTTTTTTAGACGTTAACAAATATAAAAACATTAAACTGCTTAAAATATTGCTCATATCGATACAGTAAAAAAAAGGTATCATTTGTCGATTTTTTTGGGAAAAAAACGTAGCCACCTTATAGTCTATTGCAGCGTTAAGTTTAGTGTCCTGTATTTCACTAAAATAATAAAAACATAATACAAAAAAAACTATTCATTTTTCAACCTTGACAATTGCTTCACTACACCGGCATCAAAAGTTAACCTAAATTCCATATTTTACCAACTAACACATATACTATCATACGATATTACGGGGGATCGGGGATTTCTACTACTCCTTTATTAGCAATTATAAAATCGTAAATGTTTTCAATTTCATTTAGAATTTCAACATTGTTTTGTTTTAGATGTTTTTTAAATTTCTACCGCTTCTAACATATCCAGTTTTTTCCCCTTTTTCTTTATAACGTAATATAGTCAACACTAAACTGTTGCTTAAAGTTTGTTATGTGATCATTAGTTTGTTTACATAATTTTAAACGTGCTCATCGTTTCTTACTCTGCATGATCTTGCTGTTTGAACTATGTACATATAGTCTATTAGGTATATTATGTATTGTAATTCAACTTATTAACTCCAATTGTATTCATTTTATCCTGATTATTTTTACCATTAATTTTATACTTTGAAGTAGTACTTATTTGCTGTTTTAAATGATATTTTAATATTATTGTTCTTTTTAAGTTTTTTACTATTTTTTTTTTGAAACGTTTCCTATGTATAAATATACTGATTTGTAGTTATTATCTTATTGATAATATTTGTGATCTTTTATGTATGCCTCTTGTTTTTTGTTTTTTATTAATTAGATCACCTCTTAATTTTATCCCCAGTGTTTATGGCAATTTGCTTAACACAATTTAATTCTATTTTATACTTATTTTCTGAAACAGGTATTTCATAATACAATGGAAGATTGATAATTTTTGCTGTGTAAGATAGTTGGTAAAGTATATAGTTGATGTTGTATATCTGAAGATGCGAAACAATTATCAAGAGTGAAAAATAAACAGTTGAAACTATAATTTGTTTTTTATTTATTTCACGAATTTCCATAAAGTAAAGTAAATAAAATATAGTTAAATTTATAAGTTTCATATGGGGCATACATATATTACAAGGTTTATTTCATGAGGGCTTCCTAATTAAAATGGTAAAAAAATTCAAAATCTCACAACTTTTTTGGGCTTTTAAACATTGTTTTATGAGAGTAATAAGTTCAAAATAGGTATAGGAATCTGACTGAGGAAATCCTTTTCTACCTACAAGATCTACCTGCCGTTTTAAAATTATTGTTATACAACATCACTTTGAGCATTATCGCCAAGAAAAAACCGTAAAACTCCGTATATTTACAGCAATTAAAAGTTTATTAACTGGTTGTTTAAGGAATTAAATTATCGCACCCCGCATATTGTTGTTTATTGTTATTATAAACCTTATTGTACAGCTTTACTTCCAAAGTACTAATCCTACCCGTATGGTTAAAATGCAGATTGGCCATAGTTCAAAGGAACAATTTATCTGTTTGTAGTTTGTTAGGTATGTACTTAAATCTGCAAACAACATAGGTAAGTGCAGCTTTTTAACGATAACAAACTTGATATTGATTGAGTTCATTTATGATAAAAGCATGTGTTATTTTGTCAAAAGCCTTTGTACAAATTTTATCAGATACTCAACGAGACTCACAAGTACCTAACAAAAAACGTTACGTTAAAATGTACCTCCATCTTTTGAAATTACGCGACAGCGATGCTTATAATAATGGAAATGTCCGGTGAAGGTAAACGGGTCTACATAGTATGACCACACTCCATCCCTTTCATTCAACAAGCAGAGCGCTACTGATCCCTAATTATAGCTCACCCCATTTCAGTGGTGCGTTAGGATATTCCTAGTATTGAATGAAATTTCAATAAACTGGTGACTGACTGTTGTGAGTGCGCTTCGTCGCTCTTTTTGCTCTTTGTTAGGAGAATGTAAAAAACTGGCTTAATTCCTTAATATACGAGTATACCTACACCTTGTTTACACGATCAGATAGCAGTTGCATAATAAATATGTCAGGTCTCCTACACGTAATAGGTACTATAATAAAAAAAAATATATTTTTTGGTTTTGGGAAGAAAGAAAGGAATACCTAGCTGACAAAGAATCGAAGTCAGAGTTGTACCTACTGACAATGAAAGTTAGATAAATGCTATACAAATAACATTTTGAAATAGTTACTAAACTCAATTATTCTTATATTCAGAACAAAATAATCCTTGTTAATCACTTACGGAGTTGTTAACAACAAGAGTTAATAATGAAAGAAAATTTTTTAATTTCTGAACAAAAATTAAGCAATATACAATTTTGTTTTAGGTATTACCTATGATTTTGTACACTTAACATGATTATACAATCAGAAAATGATCTCATCTAAGCTGATATTACATTCAAATCAACCCTTACGTTATCCCCGATTGGGTCTCTTTGTCACACTGTTGTATTGATTAAGCATTCCATTCAATCCGGTCCTGGAATTCTAGCTTCTGCGTCCAGTTATGCTACGCGCTACGATTCGCGAAAAGTTTGACGTTACGCAACTCACCAGATGAAACAGAAAAGCTAACGATAGCCTGAATGAAAAGGTATGATGAAACTCAACGTCCAATGAAAAGCCTGCAAACAACCAGACCTACTCTGTCATCAATGAGATACGGACGAGTCCAAGATATAGTAGAGGAGGGGTAGTTCATCAGTTACTAGTTTTAATAAGGATAATTACCTAAATATTGAAGAGTGCAAACAAAAATAGCATTCAGTGGATACCGGAACTAATACAGTGTGGATATAAATGAAGTAAGTGTACGAAATCAGTGTTGAAATTGTGGTAGTAGAATATAGAATAAACCGTACCTCCCCCTCGTAGTAACAGTAAATCGTTCTAATCGCGTAGTGCAGCTGACTATACGTACAATTGGTAGTAAGGCCCGGTCAGAGAAAGCAATAGTAGTAAGCTTCCCAGGAAATGTCAAGCTAATGCAGTGAAGGCTTGTTATTAGACTAAATATCGGTGTTGTAGAATGTTTGTGCGAGTTGGATAAACTTTTGCGGTGAAACGTTTGTGAAATATCGGCAACTGTGGCGGCAAAACCGGAAAAACGACAGACTCGCAAACGAAATATGCTGAAATTCCTCACCTATAAATTAAGAACTCACTCAATAAACGAGGATAATTTCGCTAAGGTGTGTATCATTTGGGGGAGAGAATAATTTGTTAAGGGCAACCCCACTGAAGGTCAAATATGAGTAAAAAATGGCTGCCTGTAACACAGTAGGAACAAAGGAATGTGTTTTCCGGTTTCGATTTTCTCTGTTCGTTGCAATTTTCCTTACACCAGATCTTGTTTAAATAAAGCTTAGTTTATTTTTCTTCCTTTGCAGCGAATTATTTTTAAAATTTTCGAAACAGTTTATGAATGAAAGCGAAATTTCTCTGCCGGTAAATATGGCCGACTGTAGAAAATTATTTCATCCGGAATAAAGAATTTATTTCTAATTCTTTTTCGTTGTTTAGGTTGATGAAGATCACGACTCCGGTACAGAATCTGACGACGAAATAGAAGATCATGTCCTAAACACTGTCGGTAAGCAAACATATTCAATTTTATGTACTTTTTACATCACTTTCACTGTTAAGTTTCAAATTTAATTATAATTTATTCAAAGCAATTTTAGAAGGATAGTATACGTTATGTTATTCCCAAGTACATGTGGATTATAATTAAGAAAGTGTATTACGATTGTTGGCAGGTTTTAAGAAAACTTCTAATTAAATTATAAATAATATCGAATAATACACTTGCTTTTGGGATATTAATCTACCACAAAACAACAATTAATAAGATCTTAATGCACGATTACTCACATAATTATGAATGTATACTTCTAATAGACTATAGAGAAAATGCAAAACATCAAATAGTAAAATCAAAACAAAGAAATTAGATACCTCCGTAATCTCACAAACACTGTATTGTGAGTTATTTTATGATTATTTATTAATTTATACCGCAACGGGTAGATCAAAATTGTGTAATACCTATATCTGGCATCATCCGGAATTTATTTTTGAAATTTCCTTATCGTCCACATGGATTTGTTACTAATGTTACCATGGATAACTCGTCAAAGTAGGAATCTGTATTAGCATTGATCAGGTCTTCCTTTGTTACACTTGAGTACGAAATAAGTTTTTTGCTATCTGTCTATAAGTATGAAGTTCTTGCAATGGAATTTTTAATCCCGATTCCTACGTTTGTCCTTGAACACTTACTACAATGTCATCGTTGGTTTGGTAACTAAGCAGCTCATTTTATTACATGTCCATTATATTTCTGTTTGTGAAGCAGAATGATCTTGTTTAACAACTTTCTAAAATTTTTTATTTCTATATTAGTAATAGGTATTAACTGAAATAAATTTCATCTTTATCGTTTTTCTTATGTAGGAGACGAGATATTTTCTGCTTTATGTATTGGTTTTAGGAGTTAAACGTCAAAATACCATATAACACTTTAAATTTATTTAAAATATGTAATGGTACTTATACTTATTTTACTTAGTTAATTAAAAAAAAATCAATTCTTTAGACTATTCGTACCTAACTACAAATAGTTGCAGTGCATGTCAATATTAGTGATGTTAAACTAGCACTTTACTGCTGTTTAATTTAGCTTATCGTTTATCTGCATTTTAATTTTGTTGAATGTGAAACACAATCACGCTAATTAATAGTGTAAATGTTCTCAGATATAGTGCACTTGCACTTTAAATCTTACATTTGGTTGATTATAACAGTTTATTAAAATTAGTTTAAAAAAAATATTTTGGGGAAAGGAAGTTCCTAGTAACAAATAAATCATTATTATTCATTTTATTATGTGGTTATTTATCTGGTTAATTTTTTTACTTTTTCTATCAATAATGCCCTGTCAGTTAAGATTTTTCTTTTATCATTAAAAAGGCTTCAAAATGAATTTTAGTAGAATAATGGATTGTTTCACAAAAGTATTTTACAACCTAAGTAGGTACATACTTGAAGAAACCTGTTTCCAAACCGGATTTGCTATTCAAATTTTTACTTTTCAAAAATTCTGCAATCAGTTTATGAAAACTGATAATGTTTTTGCATTAAAGTTAAATCATATTAACTATAAATAATTATGCAGTCATTTGAGTACTTATTAGGTTTTTATCAAAATTTATAAAATACCTACAAGAGATATATTTATTTATTTGTATTTAACGAATGCTGTAAAACTACTTTAAGAAACAATTTATATCATACCATATTCATACTGCTGGCATTTCACATTTGGCGACGATTTTAAGTAAGCACCCTCTAAAAGACAACATTTAGATTCGCTTACGCCCCCAAAAGCTAACACTATATATGAATATATAGGTAATAGAAAAATTAAATGTAAAACCGATTTACTCTATCGCCATAATCACATCTAATTAAAAATCCTAGTAGGTATATATTATAATTCGATATTAACATGAAGTAAATCGTGTCATAACAATTAGTTTACGCTTTTCTGATACGATGT
This sequence comes from Agrilus mali, assembly GCA_029378335.1. Lineage (NCBI taxonomy): Eukaryota > Metazoa > Arthropoda > Insecta > Coleoptera > Buprestidae > Agrilus > Agrilus mali. The sequence continues at coordinate 21,165,692 of CM055657.1, forward strand.
GAGGTACTTGATAAACAGATAGATTTATTTCCAAAATCTACACGTATCTTTTCTTTGTTGTGAACAATGTAAAATTATTTTATGTTGAAAAGCAGTAGAGAACAACATGATCTCGATAAAACGAACGCAAGCGAATTAAAATGCTGTTCACGACCCGTTTTAAATTCGTCAGCATGAACGCGATAAGAGTATCAAATTATACGACCTTAGGAGTGTTTACAATGTCACCTGTTTTTTTCTATTGCAGCTATTTATTAAAGATTTCGGATTTTTCGTGTATGTAAATTAGCTAGGATTAATGCGAATATTTTTAGAGTATTATGTTGAGGATGTAACAAATATGCTGATTTATGTAAATTTAGTGAAAAAATGTTAAATTAATTATCGTATGTGTATATACTTTAGGTTGCTGTATCAATACTCATTTTCATAATAAAAACATGCAAAGTTCATTTACTTGACTGTAATTTAGTCAAATCTGTTGTTACATCATTCGATTTACGATAAACGGTACGTTTGTATAATTTTTGAGTTTGTGCAACTTTTATTTCTGTATCACTTATTACAATGTACATTCGATAAATATTTTGTGAAAATGTTTACGTTAACATTCAAATAAGTAAGTAATAAAAACTGATAAAATAACTAAATATAGACGGACAAAGATAATGAATTACATTTATGTCATACAAAATATATGTTTACAATTTAAATAAAGAAATAGTTCAAGAAAAAAATTAAAGCAAAGCCATTCCCGCTTAGAAAAATATAATTGAAAATTTTGAAGTGCAATATGCTATCTATGTGTAGAAGTGCAAAAAGAAATCCAAAGAAACTTGCGTTGTATTCTTGTCTGCTGTGCGTGTGGATCTACTACCTACGATCTAATAGCAAAGCAATGCGCTGTTGGACATATTAATTATCAAACAGAAACAAGAATGTACACAGGCGATTACTTGACACAATCGGTCATAAATTGTTCAACTAATTAGTTTTGCTCGTAAACTTGCTACTATGTAATATTTATTGTTCACCATCACTTAAAGAGCGCTTTTTAACATTTTATCACAAGTATTTTTAATACATTACCTAGATTGCTTAGAAAAGGCGTCCGTTAACCTTTTTGTCTATAAGATACTAATTATTCTTTTATATAGGTACCAGCATAGAATTTTTTTCCTTATAATAAAGTTTACAACCTCGAACTTAAACTTTATGCATTAAAAAGAAAATAAATACTTTAAAAATACTTAGAACCTATCCTAAAATCATAAACCTTAAATCGAAAATCATTAATTTCTAATTCTATGTATAGGACTATTATCAGAAACTTTTGTTATTTTTTTGTTTGTATAATGTGTGTGTTTATTTTGATTGGTTTAGAACTTAAGGGTGCCGGTCAGATATAGAAAAAATTAAAATAAATAGAGAGGATGATACTCAAAAAATAAAAGGGTGCATGGGCGTTGCTTTTGAATAACTCTGATAAATAGATAGATAAATTAAAGGAACCTCAACAATGGAATAAAAAAGGTAACAGCAAAACAATAAATGTGTGTGAAATTCTACAATAAATTACTTGGCTACCAAAGGAATAAAAGATTGAGTGAATATTTAAAAAAAGTTTCGTCATTGATACTCAGTGGCGTAACTACTAGAGCTAGACGGGGCAGTGCCCCGGGGTCCCCAAGCTCAGGCCCCTCGGACTCTGACTTACAAACTATAAATTGTGTTATAAATATCCACTAACTTTTATTTAAAAAAAAACTATATTAATTAATTTATCCAGTTATTTATTCCTAAACTCTGCGTGTAGAACCAGGACGTGCCCTGCTATGCACAATAAAGAACTAATGATAAAGTATTTAAATGTAACTACATATTTAAATTTGTTTTGTTTAACCCAGATTCGTCGTAAAACGTACCTATACTCCATCGAGAAAGTGGTGTTATTGGATTAAAAATCTCTACTTAGGTAACCCAAAGGGCCCTATTAACGTGCCTGCGCTGTCTGTGTGTCTGTCACAAGACCGTATTTTTGAACGGCAGCGGGTAGATGTTTTCTTTTATTTTCATAAAATAAGTTCCAATTTGTATTTGGTTTTTTATTTTATTATGGAGTCGACTGTATTACGACAAATCTGAAGTACGTCGAATTCAGAACACGACGAATACGGAAAAAACGATTTTAAATAGTTTAGTTGGGGCCCTATTTTATTTTTTGCCCCAGGGCCTTTGGTTACCTAGGTGCGCCACTGGATACACTATTGTAACTTTTTTTCAAATAGTATGTACCTAGGTATTTAATTTTTGGTTTATTGAGTTTAGTACCTTTTGTATAAATTAACATACCTAACACATATTATAGGGATATTCTCTAGATGTATTTTATATGTATTGGTATATTGGTGGGATTTAAAGGATATAAAGGAAATGAGTATTCGAGATATGTAGGTATCCCTTACACAAACGCAGTAGGGCTGCTCCGACAAAGTAGGGGAGTACATAAGTTCCATACATTGCAAAAAGGCTTATATTTAGTAAAGAAAAAGAGTCCTTTTGGTATCTTCTTAAAACTTGATTTAAACAAGTTTTGAAGTCGTAACAGTAAATGTCGAAAAGATAGTTAAAAGCTATTACGTTAACTTCCTTCGTACAGGTATACCCAGTGGCGTAACTAGGTAACCCCCCCCCTCCCAACTGAACTATTTATAATCCTTTGGTCCGTGTTCGTCGTGTTCTGAATTCGACGTACCTACTTCAGATTTGTCATAATTCAGATTCGTCGTAATACAGTCGACTCCATAATAAAATAAAAAACCGAATACAAATTGTAACTTATTTTAATGAACAAATTAGAAGTATTTTATGAAAATAAAAGAAAATATCTACCTGTAACCGTTCAAAAATACGGTCCTGTGACAGACTCACAGACAGCGGAAGTACGTTAATAACGTCCCGTTGAGCACACTTTGGGTACGGAATCCTAATTAAGTAGAGATTTTTAATACAATCACACCACTTTCTTGACCGACTATAGGTACGTTTTACGACGAATCTCAGGTACGACAAATTAAAATTTTATCAATACAACTCAAAATATAAATATGTATGTAGTTACATTTAAATACTTTAAAGTTGCAAAGCTACTTTATCATTAGTTCTTTATTGTGAATAGCAGGGCACGTCCTGGTTCTACACGCAGAGTTTAGGAATGAATAACTGGATAAATTAATTAATATAGGTTTCTTTTAATAAAAGTTCATGGATAGTTCTAACACAATTTATAATTTGTAAGTCAGAGTCCGATGGGCCCCCTGAGCTTGGGGGCCCCGGGGCACTTCCCCGTTTAGCCCTATGGTAGTTGCGCCACTGGGTATACCTACCTACCTATCTATAGTAAGTAAGTAAACTATGTGCATGTTATAATCTGCACGCGCAGCATGCATGCATTTCCACAGGTCATACTGTTTGATGTTCAGTAGGTAGCTGTTAAAAGATAAAACCGTAACAGTTGCACGTATATATAACACACTCGCAACTATTAAAGTCTACAACATCGCGTGATAAAGGAGCGCAAACCCCTTTGCGTATTCAGTCATAACCATTATTACACATCGGCCGCGAAGTGAATAACCGTTGTGGGAAATGGTACTTATTATGTAAGTAATAATAATAATAATAAAATGGATCAACAGTGGCACCGACCGACGTCAGAATGCGAGAAACGTAATCGTTCATGGACGCAGCATGGATCCTACACATACACACACACATACATATCCATTAGTTGGCCTCCACCACCTCCACTACCATCATTTTCGAATAGAGTTCACTGCTGGGCGAAATGCGGTTTTAAAGTCAAATTAACGTATGATTAATAAACCTTCCTTCTATTTGAGTCAGTTAAATTCTATTGTACACATTGCAAGTTTCCTAAAAAAATTGTGATATAAATTAACAAGTAACTCCAACAATAAGTACAAGTATTTACAGGGATGTTACTTTGAAAACGACAGCAGAGAACCTCTCACGAATTCACTGATAAACACAGGATTAGTGACATAACATTCTTTAGATGTTTCTAATGTATTTTGGTACCCTAAAAACATTTTTTCACCCATAGTTAATTGGATTCATGAAAAATTTTGTTAAATCAATTAATCGGATGAAAGAGGGGTCCTGTATCCAAACAAAAATTTCTGAGAATTGTTGATGTAAAAATTGGAAAGGGCGTATTTGTGGACCTGTAATAAAGGGAATTACGAAAGATGAAGTTGTTGCAAATTTTCTAAGAAATGTACGAGCTAACAATTACTTTAATATTGTGAGTGAACTATTTAATGCTTATAGGTAATATGTAAAATGTCTCAAAATTCACTTTCTGGAAGCAGTAAATGACTAATATGAGAAAGGGACCCATGAAGACATTACTGCAATGAAAAATAGATATCCACATAAATGGAGTGCTAATTTGTTTATTAATTACTACTGAACATTATTAAGGGCTACTACATAAACAGTATAAAAGTCAAAAAAACATGACAATAACATTCTGAGGCACATTTAAGATTAATAATAATGCATCTGTTGTTATATTATGTTAGAAAATCATAATGCTTTACAGCAAAAAAACTATTAGTAATAGAAAAACCCTGAATCCGAATTTTTCGATGAACTTTAAAAAAAAAAAATTTCCACGTCATAAAGAAAAATTCAATTTTGGTTGACTACTGATTATGAAATATAATACAAGCAGGAATCTTAATTTTGTCATCCTATTACACTCTCACATGCCTATTGCATATATAATACATTCAAATGAGTAATTTTGATGTGAATCGTGAATGACACAGAAATGCGAAATTAAACAAAGGAATTGAACACTTATTACTTTCCGTTTAAAAAAGTTGGATGATTTTGTAATATACATATGTATATGTTCCAATAAATAGTAGAAATATAGATAGATAGAGGACCACAAAGTTTTAACCCTCTAAATTCTGCCGCTTTGGGTAGGTTTTCCCCCCAAAACTGTTGAGAATGTTGTATGGTGATGTGAAATAAAACAGTATGAAACTAACTTTGATTCTTTTACAGATAAACCATAAAATTTATTATCATTCATCCGAATATGATACTAAAAAAATATATTGAAAAATAAGCCGAAATCGACGTGGACTTCAAAATTGAAGTACTAATACACAAGTACTTAGCTAAGACAGAAAATATTATTGTCAAAGAAGAATAAGTGAATAAAGATGGATAATAGGTGTGTTTAGGAATTTTAGATAGTCTTTGAAATCTTTCAATTTCCTACTTCCTCCACTATGTTATCTAGAATATTTGTATATAAAGATACAAATTTGAATTAAGCTATAAGTCTATTTCTTTGTAAAAGAACAGATACATATATTAATGTAAAGACCAACTGGCTGGTATAGACACCCACTTGTTCTTCAGATGCTGGTCACGCGCCATTACTTTCTAATAATGGTACAAGCAGATCAGGTAAGGCAGGCAAGCAGTCGAGGAGACGGGTAGGTCGAAGCACAGCGAACCTATGTGCCGTATCCTACCCACACTGATATGAATTTCATGACCGAGGTCGTGACCTGCACAAGTTTTTCATTTACGAAAAGCTTACGTCACGTTGTGCATCCAGCAGCAGCCACAACAACGAGGTAAAACGACGACGGCGACGACGTCGATGCCAAGCGTCAAGGGGCTCTCTCTATTTACCGACGAGCCCATTGCATACGGGCACAACATAACACATAAACACACACAAACACACATACAGCTCCATGTTTCTTAATTTGCCAGGTCTTAACTAAGATGCTCTCGTTTCTTTTGTGACATAATATTCTGAGGAATTCCTTTCCCTGAGCATATATTGTGAATATAAATCAATAGACAGAACTGGAAAGATCATAAATGCTACTGTGGGACATCAAAAATGTGATAATAGGAATAATAAGTGTATGAAAGAACTATAGTAGGTTCTATTTATAAGCGAATATTTTCGAAATTGTAGTACAAAATCAAAACTAGTAGGGGGGCTTCATAACGCGTAGGTATAATACCTATTATCTCGCTATGGATTTCCATATCTGGGAGATTCTTTATTATATGTAAATCGATAGACAAGAAAGATATATGTAATTCATAAATCCAAGCTCTTAGTCACAAAAAAAACTCAATTTATAGATTAGATTGTAACATTTTATTGAAAAAAATACTGCCTCTTATCAATATTTATTGGTATATAATCTTTGTGGAGTTAGTCCCCTCGCTGGGAAGGATTCTTGTTCCCTCTTTAATATAATTTGACTATGAGGCCCCTAAAAGACATAGTAGGAGCAAAAAAAAAACGTTTTAGAAAGAGAAGAAATGGAAACAGAAATATAACATATTTTATATTAAATGCAATATATGTTAATGTATCTACGTTTTCATGGAAAAGAGTATAAATTGGGTCATGATGTGTGTTACTAAACTACATAATAATGATCCGGTTTTCTCCCCTTTACATTCGTTCTGCATTTAAATAACGCATGTTGTAAAGTACGAAGAGCGTTTTCAGCATAATTGTAAAACTCCCTGGCTTGCCTTAAAAGAATCTGTGAGAGTAACGACGGAGCTACGTTTTCCATTTCTATCGATTAAAGCTAGACAACAAAGACGGAGCTGGGGATTATATGCTTTGACTCCTTTCACTGCAATCAAAATTTAACAAACAAAACAGGGGGAACGTAGTAGGAAAATATTGTGCGTACGTTAGGTGGAAAATCGTATAGGACCCGCAGAAAAAAAATGATAATTTTGCCTGGAATTGCGAAACAAATGAACTAAGCAATGTGGCCTTTATTAGCTGGGAACGGTGCGTTGCAATTTAAATTTTTACATTCCCTCGCTGTGTCTCACGGATGTAGATAGAGAACTCTTTGAGGGCCTAACGAACTCGAAACAACAAGCAGATTACTCCCGCTAAGCAGGGATTTGTGAAGGGCTTTTAAAAAAAGTCAGCGTCCCAATTAATTCGCGAGTTTTTTCGCTCCGATCTCGCTTCACGAAGCTCATTCATTTCGAAGTAATTTCGCTTACAGGCAGTTTTTTGAGCCATCGTCATCAAGGCCTTCCGTCACTTTTATTAAATTACAAACAGGTACGTAATTTCGGAACTTTATTAAAATCATTACGCGTTTAACAAAAAACGGAAAAGCATCATCGCCAAAATAGCCATGAAACACCCAACTAAAAAAGAGACGGATGGCCGGAGAAGAGTGAGCAGAAATATCGATTTTGTGTCAGGTTATAAACTAGACCTAACGATTTTGTTAAAACTCATAAATGTCAGTATCCTACCTTCAAAATTCTGGAAACCAAGCAAAAATACAAATCAACAATACTTTCAATCACATCATACGCTGTTTGGCTTGATACCTTCACTTAGAAAAAAAACTGGGACGTATTATTTCAAATTGAAATTTAAGGTAGGTATTTTTATTATTATAAATAAGGATGATGTGATTACAATAAGTAGTAACTTTATTACTTTAATGTGAAATCAGTTTCTAAAAATATTCTAATAAATTAAGTGGGTAAGATTTTTATTCATTTTCAATACAGTATATTGTAGGATTAAAAACATCCTACTCTAATAAATTTTACTAAATATCTGGTCAATGGCGCGAATCTGTTTAAAACGTTCCTGTGTTTTTAAATTATACAATTATTTTATCTGACTGTTGAAAAACTCGTTTTCTTTTCACTAAATGAATGCATATAGAATAAATTATTATACAAATTACGATTATCAGTTATAAAACTGGAGAATGTGATTTATATGCAACCTCATATAAAATAGAGAGGTCTGACAGCTCATACAAATCTTACTCATACTACAACTATTGTTTTCAATTCATAGAAAAAAACTATGCGGTCAATTGTTTTTAATAAGTTAAGTTTGATACCTAAAATACTGCACAATGGACTTGTGGTTTATTGTATGTTAATTTTTAAGTTTTTTCATATGTAAAACTTTATAGTACGCCTTTATTTGTTCTTAGTATTGAACCCATAATTGGTTAGAAAACTTTTGACATGTAGCGAATAGTGATTTTATTTATTAATTAAGTATGATAATTTTCAATATTACGAAATCATGGAAAGATACTACTGTGCAAACAACAGAGTACTGTAAACATCGATCAAAATTACTACATGAGTTTTGTTTTGGATTTTGTTTTATCGCTTCATATAAGCACTTTGATGAAGAATGCATGCCCACAAAAACGTGGACTAGATACATACAACACAATCGGTTGCTTCAATAATAATTACATTAACGATAAAGGTAAATGACTTCATTACTATTATTTATAGTAAGATAAAGTGATTCGGTTTGTGTATTTAGAGAATCGTTGTATTTTATTTTAATGTGTGTTATTATTAACCACATCGATGACCCCCTATAAGTTAATCGTTCCGTGTAAACAAGACGTAATGGCGACGGATTATCTACATGACTTGTCACCCATATATTTGTTATTTGCTTTTCATAACAACTAATGGAAACTTTTCGACTTGTCTTATCCACTTTTGATATTCACTCACAAGGAAATTACTGCTGATGAGCTAAATACTATTTCACGATTATTTAAAAACTAATGATACACAGATGGTTAGAAATAAATGTTACTCAAAAAGACGAAAGGTTTACGTAGTAACTTTCTAAGTTCAGTTTTGTTCTTATGAAGCTGACATCTATCTGAAATTTTTGACGAGGACATCTTTTCGAAATAGTACATAACTGATTTCGAAATTTTGTTGTAGAAATGTCCGAAAGGATATGCAACAACGTGTCTCCGGCAGATACAGGTTATTCGATGGAGAGTCCCGCTCCTGATCGGGAACATGATCCACACTCCTCAGAAGAGGAACTGGAGGTGATTAATAATTCTAAAGAGGCACGCTCGTCAGAACGAACGTTTCACCATCACCACCTTCACCACAATCATTCGCAAGGACAGCAACAGCAACGAGCCACGTCCGTGTGCTTGCCGGAAAAGCGGAAGTGGTCCCAGAGGGGTGACAATACTGTCGCAACTTCCGCAGTCACCGGCATCTTTGACTGTAGTACCCGTTATAGTCCTGAAAATGAAGAGAATATGTCCCACTACGGCAACATTAGTTCGTCCGCATCACCTTGTTCGCTCTATGGCGGTAACAAGTTCGGTGACGATGCCGTCCATCTAGAACATTCCGGTAAGTGCCGCTTTAAAAAGGTTTGAAAATTTTCCGGATACGTGACTTTTTATATAAAGTGCGTCTTTTTCTTGTATAAAACAGTGAATTTTCATTTGTTGCTTGTCCAAGTTTAGGTAACGACTAAAGGTATGATTATATGTCAGATATGAACATCTCGTACTCGTTCTATCATAAAAAACATTCTTTAATTCATAAGCATTTTATTTTAAAAAAACATTATCGCTGCAGGAAAGTGGAAAATATGAATCCACTGACCTTTTGCTTTCTACTGTACACACTAAAATAGATGCTAGTGGATTTCTTGTTCGCCAATAAAATAGTTTCTCTTATAAAAAGCCTGCTTTCCACACAAATATTTTAAAGTGTAATTATTCAATTTCGACTATGACATACTCTGGCTATGATTTCGTTGAAAAGTAGCATGTTTCGTCAAGTCGTAAAACTGGCACATGCATGTAAATCACCGAAACTGATTCTGTATTGTGGAAGCGTTCGTACACGTTACAGTGTCTAAACATTTGTACTACGAGAACGCTAAGTCCTCAAGTAAAATAATTTATGGATACGCTCCAAATTATGTAACTGTCGAAAGTATGCATTGGTGTGTCAGGAAAATGTTAGTTCCGTCAGTTTTTCGTGGGACCTACGTTCGAGCTGTTTAGATAATGTAACTTCTTTGCAGTTGCTACAAAACAACATTTTTCAAAAATAAACTGTAAAAAAGAACTAGTTTTGTTCAGACAACATGGGACATTTATCAAAAAGACTGTTAGTTTAGAAATGTAGAATTTAATAAATATTAACACAGACTCCTGTTTTTGTACTGCATTATATTAATACAGTAAACGGAGTTTTGTAACAAGTTGTATGACTTCCTTGAAGCTTTGTATCTAGTAGTGTTTCTTTTAGAACTTTAATATTAGGTACATTAAGTCGTATGAAAATTTAAAAAGCCCTACTATTAAAAAATGATTTCACCATTTAAGGTAATAAGGTAGCTACTTCACTTAAATGCTTAGTAGTCATAATTTTACAAATAAATCCCTGAACTTAATTTTTGTTCTTTGAATGTGGAACATCTATCAGTATGTTATAGGTAATTATATTTTTAAAGGTTCTTCAGATGACGAAGTACACCATTTATTGGCTACTCCCGTACAGTTTCGAACGTCGCCGCCTCTGGAAGCTGTAAGACCTGGCGGAAAAACTCCAAATCACATAATTAGGTCCCTTAGTCCTCCTTCAAAATTACTTCACTATGAGGTATCCCCCAGGAAACGGTCACGGCATACGAGACACACCCACATTCAGAGGCCTTGCTTAGACTTCGAAAAAATGCAACAAGTAAGTTAAACGTAAACAGTTTTTTCCATCATTAGCACTAAAATATGCAATACTTCCTCGTATTGCATCATTGAGCTGTTTATTATATTGTGAATTTGATTAACTTCGCCAAAGATTATTTATTTATCGTTGCATATGCACGTAAAAACAGAGTGTATTTGGTTTTAATTAATGCGAGTCCTGGACACATTTTTAGGAGAAAAAGAAAAGGTTTTTAGGGATATCATGGATTTTAATAGATTGTAAAATTCTATATTGAAAAATGGTCAACAACTTTTTTTGTCAGGTTGATATTATATTTTTGTATACTGTTTTACTGTTTTTGCACAAAGTCAATGAGTATCTGTGCTTTTTCCTCGCTCATCGTCTTCACTTTTCAAAACTTGTTTCGTACTTGCGAAGTTTGTGCACAATTCACTTTAGATTTCTTCTCGGTATAAGTGAAGTAAAAAAGGCATGTAACTTACGACTTCTTTAAATACTTTCCTAGTTACTTGCGCCCGCTATTCAGATGTAAGGGGTAGTTAGTAAAAGTTGAGACGACAGAATGTCTCTCTATCTTGTCGTAGTTCCATCTTAAAATGGTCGCAAGTGAAGCGGGCATTTTCCAGATAATTTGCATGTGAAGCTTTTAGTTCGCGGCTAAATCTTCGTGCATTTCCGCCCGCGAAATGCCACGGCATTAAGCTGATCCCCTCTTTATCGTCCCTCCATGCCTACTTGCAACGACAAGGCGAACTGGGAGGATTAACTGGAACGACTTAAAGTAGAGAAATATGGGAACGAAACCGTTAAACTCTTCGAAGAGAGAAGAGATAGTAAGAAATAACCCAAACCGATCGGAAATTACTTCCGTTTCGATGTATACAGAACACAATCCGTGAAGTGCTATCATGAAACGATACACACTAGAAACAGAAACCAAATAAAAATAAAAATGTAAAAATGAAAATTTACTTATTATTGATCCGTTGATGTTAATTTATTGGTGGTTTATTGTTGAAAGATTAGAAGACGAAGGAAAATAAAACATTTCAATTCAATATGAAAAAATGCGGATCTTGGCATTGTGTTATGACCTTTTTTAATAAATATAATTTATCTTAGTTTTTGGTATTTTAAAGTAGGGCATTGTGATTTCATGGTAGGGCATTGCCCCACAATGCCCCCCCCCCTAGCTACGGCCATGAGTTTAAGTTGCCCTCATTTCAATATTTAATCTTAGAGAGTATTTCGGGGTGTGTCTAAATGCGTTGGTCAAACACAGGATTGACCTCCTACACTTTCTTCTACAACATGCATTTCAAAAAATAACTTACCAAAAAAAATTAATTGGTATGAGTAACTGAATTATTTATTTTTCTTTATTAAGAATAGTGTTTTATGTTTTCACTGTAGTAGGGACTGTGGTCATTAATGAACGAATACGGCTTATAGTGGGTAAAAAGCTTTCATGTCAGATACCATAATATAGCTGCTTGGGAATATCGTATAACTGAATTTCTGGCTGTACATATATTGTAATACTCGACTAAGGAAATCTTTAGTTCCACCAAAACAAGAGAATGGATTCGTTACGTAATTCTGACATTCGTGACGTACGATTATATGGAACCATCCCGCGATTTAATGGTCGTTCTAGGTGTGTACCGTTCAAGCGACAATCAACTTGTCTTGCTTTTGATGAAGACAGTAATTTCTCAGTTTGCCCTTTAATCTGCCGAAGCCGAAGCATATAAATCAAGCATCGCAATATATTATCATCACGCGAATTAGGAAGAGGTGGGACCAATAATGGCTCTGCAAATGTTGTTACGCCGGTTGAGATAAAGGAAGTGCCTTAATCTAACGATCAATTTCTTTGCGAGTTCCAACCCAAATGTACTCCTATCTTTCTAAGGCCATTTAACAGATTTTGGCATAAATAATCGTTTTTGAACCTATATTTATTAGTCTTAATTAATTATTGGTTTATTAAATAAAGGTAGATATTTGCAAACTGAAATTAAATGTTTCTGTGAGAATTGAAGACATACCCTTTGCAAAAGATAGTAAATGCAAAATCTTTTAAGCACAACGATCAATCGTTCTTGTTGTGCAAACAGCAATGAAAACTCCAGTCCACGTATTCTTCTACTTTATCTCACTTTACATTGTGACTCTATCCTTGTAATTCCCCAAAGACGTTATGCAGACAATTTGTAGGATAGATACTTATTACATATGTAAGTATACATTTTCTAGATTACTATTTTATTTAATATATAAAAGACTTATTTCCTATTTACCTATTTAATTTTTAAAACTTAACACTAGCGGTGACACTTTATAGTTTCATCCCCCTTTTCGATTTTTTGTTATGATCGTGCTGAATATCCTGATGAAACTTATTCATTTGAAAATCCCTTTGTGCTTTATTCGCGATTTTTACCACTTTTTTTTCGATTTATTCTATTTTCGTACCACAGACGCGTGTTTTCGTGAAAAAGTGAAGAATATATAAGTGCAAAATGATTATGTCATCGGTATTAAAAATACAGTGAATGATACAAACTGAATATCGACAAGTAAAAGGGCGCGCTAACTATTGCTTATCGGCGAACGCGGTTTTATTTTTTATATTTCATTTCGTTCTCTACATTTTTCTATTAAAGGTAACTAAAACGTCAACAAATTACTTTTTTATTATGAGCTATAACACTCATCAATGAACTACTGCATGAATAGTCTTTTTATTTACAGTTAAATCATGTAACTGTTAGTTGCTGTGATGTATATATTATACATATTTATAAAGTTAATATAAAATTTAATAGTCGAATTTGCATTATGGCTCCTTGTGCAACAGTTATTTCCTTTCCTAAGGCAGTCATTTGGATAGGTCGAAAGTGAACGTGTGCGTGTATACGTAAGCGCGTACCGTCATGCATTTGAATCGGGTGTTGATTTTAATCTGCTTGAAGAACTTGCCAACCATTTAGTTATTTTACGTAGGAATTTTATGTGCGTAAACTGATACGTTGACTTTCAATTAGCAAGCATGCACATGTCCATGCACACATATTGTATGTGCTAAGATATAGGACATGGCAAGTGTGTGCATCTTGTATTTTTAGCGTTTAAAATGGACATAAATAATGCGATGTCTGCAGATATAAGTCGTTTTGGATGTAATGCGTTGTGCAAAAACGCCTAACGAAACAAAAACTGACGATATTTGTACTGCAGATGTCACGAAGACCACGTTTCTGTCTAGGAATCACATGCGGATCTTTCTTACAATTAGTTTTTGTTGTCACCCTTCATATATTGTACTTGCAAGTGACAAGAATTTTGAAATTATCTTTTGTTTTTTGAAAAATCTCAAGTGTTTTTTGGTCAGATGGTGACTATTCGGGATAACAAAAACGTATTGGAGTACTTTTATTAATAATGTGTAGTACAGTACTGTAGTAGGTAATTAATATAAATGTTAGCCATAGTATTCCTTCTAATATTGCACAAAGTTTGCAGAAACAATATGATATAAATGGTATTTTTGGTCGTATCTATTTACTCGTATCACCCCACACAACAATTAATTATTACGTCATTCTCACTCAGACGTGGATCTCTACATCCAAATTTGGAAGTTCAACCATCTTGTTCGCTTGTTCTTCATCATTGAGGATTTAATAGTTCTTAGATACATGCTCATGCTCTGTCACAGAAATTATTTGTCTACGAATAGGTATTAAATTTAAATCACTGACCTAGAGGTCAGTGATACATGGTGATTGATTTAGGAGCCCGTGCTTCGAGGGCAGATCAATAATGATCAATTTTTTACTTCCGCCCTACCTGTAACCAATGCTGCCCTACCTCAAATTCGACTCTAGCTACAGCCCTGCTTAAACTTATCATAACCTAATTATATATTTAGTTTATTTTTAATACTACCTTTTGAAGATTAAGTTACGGTAAGTTTAGTTTGTTCTAATTTCAAAATTTAAGCTTAAATGTATTTAGTCATTTTGCTGAGCTCCTACTTATTGAAATTTACCATAACTACAACGCATACCTTAAAACATTTATATTAATTTTTAGGGCCTACTATTTTTTCGCGATTATTTCATTGGTATTATTGATTTGCACAACTTCTTTGCCTTTCCTTATAAAATCTATTTTTGTCCTTTGTCTTTGTAACCAGTTTACATTCCTTTTCTTTTTACTTTCTGTATTCTCTTCATTTACTTCCGTTCTATTTTTTTAATATGAAGTTCTTTGTTTGTTTTTGTGTTTTTATGGAATTGGAATATGTATTTTCTAAACCCAATTTCTACATTTCCTTTCAAAAGATCTGGAGATTCATTCAATGTTATTCCTAGAAAATTTCTATAAACTTTCATTAGTTTCATTTTTAAATGTTAACTTCATACACAAGAAATTGAACATTTTTTAATATTGATCATGTTTGAGTTTTTAATGATACATACATTAGACAATTAAATTAATCAAAGGCATTGAATCAAAGCATTTTTGAAAACAACTACTTATTCTAATTCTAATTTTTATAGACTTCCTTAAGATTGTATGGCAAGCAATTTGTACGCTTTTTGGCTTTTATCAATTACGGAAATACGATACAAGGTTTTTAAAATTTGGATGGATTGCAAATTAAAATGCGAATGTATGCATTTTGACATGACTGCATTTTTAAATCTTGACTGATACTTAGCGTTTGAAACAATATATACATATTATATATTCATAAAACGGAACAAACCTAGCCAAAAAAGCTGCTTTTTAATAATCAAAGAGGTTTCTGAAATTCGGGGGTTTTCGAGTGTCGCGCCCGAATCTTGTTTCTTTTGGAACAAGTTGCAGTAGCAGCAGCAAGTAGAAGCTGCTAGTGAGGCGATTTTTTTTACTCCTTTTCCGTCATTACTGCTTCGAGTGCCACGTTTTAAAAGCGTCAGAAATATTAAAAAAGCATCTCTTATGCCGCTCCGTCGCGCAACACTCGCCCTTATTCCCGCGGTCTTCGGTGGTGGTTCTGCCTACGTGTGAATAGGGGCGGAGGAGAGCCCACGGGGAGCCGTTGCGGTTTCATTTCGGTCGTTTCAACGACGAGGCATTCTTTTGCTTAATAAATTTCAACGGGTTTTCAACGAAACTTCCGCTGAAGTAACGGAATAAGTAATATAGTTGAAGAAGCAGCTTTGTACCCGCGAAATAATTAGGGGAGGTTAACGAAAACTGTAGAAAAAAGGCAGCCATCGAAGCAAGCAACTGCGGCTCCCTCAAATGGTGGTTCACGCTATGCACTTTGTGTAAAAAATCAATATTTTAGTGCGAATAGCTCATGCATCAGTTCAACAAGCCAGTTTTAATTTATGAGACTGCATCGTTGTTTCACATTCATGCAACCTCCTTTTTTGCTGGCATTAGGGAAAAATGATGTCGCCCTTTTTCACAATATTATACTCCTTCTGATATTGTGGACTGAAAATGCAACGCATCAGTTCCATTTCAAAGCTTGCATTAAAACAAGCAACAACCCGTTACGTGTTGAGATCTTGCAAGCATTTTTTTTTGTTTCAAATCTCTTATTTTTGCAACATTTTTATGTAAAGTACATGCTATATATATATAGATAACAAATACCTTTCCCTTTCAGGTGTACATTATGTAGATATTTGCCTATATACAATTGCAAAAATTCCATTATGCCGTTTTTTCTGTTATATCAGTGGCATATTTGTTTCCCATACATGACACTATCTGTTTATCTAATTAGGATGAAATTTACATCTCAATTGATGAAAATATAATATTTTAAATCAATACTTTTTGTAGAAATAAATGCAGGCTTTCGAACATCCATGTCTTTATTTGTGCTGGAGCTACAACGTTTCAACTGGTCGTCATCAAGTAATTGAGTTACAGTTATAGCTTCATCACAAATAACGATATGGAAGTCCGAAAGTCTGCGTTTATTTCTAACACAACCGCGTTTGCAACTAACAAACGAAAGATTTATTTGTGTTACAGGCAAAGGTCAAAAAAGCCCTAGGAACTCATTCACCATTAACTTTCATTTTTATTAATTCTTCCTAAAAATTAAGCTATGGTATGTTTAGATTTACCCTCATTTCAAAATCTAATCTTCGAATATATTTATGTGCTTGTTTAAAAACGTTGAGCAAACCTGGAGCGCTTATTGAGCTTTAATTACTACTTTAGACAAACTTCAATCAGAATTACTTTATGTATCCCTGACGTTTTTTTATATGTATGCACGTGATTTCAAAATGTTATTTTTTTTCAGTTGAAAGCTCGTTCAGTGACGCCATGGCGTAATAGTGGCGAACACGGTGGAGAACTGTCTGTATTCTGTTGGTGAGATAAGCTCACCGGGCGTCACCAACTGCCCAACATTGAGTCCAGCATCCTTCCTGAAATGAATTTGCCGGCATCTGAACAGACAGATTTCACATCCCTACCTGATCTGCGATTGAATCATCTCAGCTGTGAATAAACAAACCACTCTACACACTTATTACACGTGTACTTAGCGGGTGCACGCACACTCATACGAAAACACGCATACACACTATCACTTTCAATTCACATACACACACTAAGTATGATTAAATGTTCACGTTACAGACGAACTATTAAAAAAAATGCGTAAATCGACTTCGTGTTCTCATATTGTATACACTATTTCTCTTAATCATTTAAGAATTCGCTTATTATCACAGCACCGAATTAAAGTATTTTTATGTGTAAAGTCCTTTCTTCTAAACACCAGCACTAAATACCTACTGTATAACAATAATTCCCAATTGATAAAAATTAACAAATTTTTACCAGTTTTAACATTATTAAGTGATTTGTATATTTTATTCTGAGATTGGGTTATTATTTATTAAAGAAATTAGAAGTATGGCCAGATCGACAGTTTCTTTAGTAATGTTACTATACACACACAAAAATATACGGTGCTGCTGAATATAGGTAAACTGTTCCTTATTTTCGGTTTATCGACAGGTGATAGAGACAATGTAAAACTTTTTTGCTGTCTTGTAGTAAGTACCTTACTAAAATTGTAATTTTTTCGCTTATAAAAAATATTAATCATACCGCTGCGGTATTTAAATCGAAAAGTGAAATAAATATAGGACACATTTCATCATATTTCCCTAATTTTACAAATATTTGCTTTGTATATCTCCTGCCTTGATTTTTTTTATTATTTTAAGAAATGCTAAGAGCTGGACTTTGGCAGTTTCTCTCTTTTTACAATTAAATTTAAAACTATAAATTTGGTACCAGTGTCCAACATAAAGCCTGAACAATATTGAAATTTTTAATCATTTTTCCAAAATACTTTCCAATATGCGTTTGGACGAATAATATAAGTAACTATCAATCATTTTAACATATCCGTAAAAATGATTAAATAAATCTAAAGTACAAAGGATAACTTGATATTCCCAGAACTTACTGGCAATAACAAAATATTTCTGTATGGTGCAGTCTTTTTATTGGGTAGATGGTACTGTGATTCAATGAAAATCGTACAGTACATTTCTACAGACCATATTTATATTACGGAGTAGTTTTATCGTACTAAAACACTGCAGTGGCTATGTAGCACTATTATTGTTGATTACCTTTTTTCTTAAATTTAAAAGCGAATTTTTCATAGTACCTTAGTTTTCTACTATTAATTTTCGTTTAATACAATGTGATATAACTTTTTAGCATAAGTTTATTCGTTTACTTTTTTCTGAACATAAACAACAAAATTAATTTCATTGTGAAATAACTAACGAAAAAGTTCTCACTTTATAACCCCTGCCATCTCTTGTTTGCAATCATTTGGATTTTATAATTTGATCTGCTGACATTTTCAATAGTAATAGTTTTGCTGTAAATATTACTAGATACACACTTCACTCATTTGAATTTGTTCCTATAACAGCTACTAAGTTACTAATTACGTGTAGGGTGACCACCAATTTTTTTTCGCATTTCAATCAAATAACAAATAAGTTAGACATTCGACTTTTAACAATGCAATAAAAGGACATTTTGTTCTGTGGAGCTTCGCTGGGCCTAAAAACAATGTTTGCAATTGTTTATAATAGAAAAGAGCCTAACAATAAAAAATGACTCCTGGACGATATTTTTTACAAGACGCCATTCTCTTGTTAAAACGCACAAAACGTGAATTCCACCCTACCATCAATTGTGATTAAAAGTTAGACATTCTGGTCGCCCAGTATATCATAGATAGTAATTACCTGCTTGCCTATATTTAAATTTTGATATAAATTATTCATAACTGCGTCTCTTACAATAAATTTTTAAACACGATGAATAATTTTGCTTACTACAAGTAATTAAAGAAGGAAACGATAAAATCAAAATTACAGAAAACATTTTCAGAAAGAGACAGTATCATAGCCCCCAAAGTTCTTGTTGTTTAGAATGAATAAAGTAGATGTATTATATATGATAGGATTTTCAACAAATTTAAAGACTTATACAAATGGTATGTTTGTGGATGTGTTTTGCTATACTGTGAATATATATTGTAGAAATAATAGAGTGGTTCAAGAAATATTACTTATATTTTATTTACTATTAGTTTATCCTAATATTTAAGATATACCTAACAGCTTATTTAAAGTTTGCTTTCTCTGTAGTCAGCGTTAAAAGAGCTACCTAAGATTACTCTACACATAAGTTGACGAGTAAGAATTTACTTTTTATTTGTACCTTGATTTCTAACGGCACATTTATTATTGATACATGTAGTATATTGCAAGAGAGCAGATTTGAAAAGATTTGCTGAATAATGTACCGAAAGTTGCCATTTTGTTTTTCTTTTAAATAATGATTCCAGGGTAAGCATTTTCTTTTCTGTTTTTTTTCTGTAAAAAAGATTGTTATATATACATAATATTCTTATATATATATGAATTATATATATATATACAAATATTTATCTATATATAATCACAGAATAGTCGGTAGAATGTGCAAAAATTATAAGCGGTATATAATTATATGTATGTTTAGAGTAAACTTAAATACCTATGTGTTTGTTTAACCGAACCCAGTGATGTGTTAAGTATTTCTGCATAATCTAGTGCAGCAAGAATAGCGTTACTTTGACTCTTTTGTGATATATCTTCAAATAAATTGTCACATAAAAACAATTAGTTGTAGCAACTTTTAGACTGCAAAATTTGATATATCCAAAATGCTCATAATTTGTGTACAATATATTCTAAAATTACAAAAACTATTCAGGGATTCGTTGTTTTTATGTGGCTATACTGCACAGTGTAAGAATTAGTTGCAATAATCATGAGTTTAGTTATGTTACTTAACATTGTATCTAATAAATATTTTTTATCACGAAAAGTTGTTTTTATCACACAAAGCATATGTTTTTACTCTATTTATTTACGATGTACCTACTACATACAAACTAATGAAATACGTGGCGTTGCGTTTATATGTCATTTTGTGCATATTATATGTATATATGTCACATCTATATATTTAATATTTATTGTGTTTGTTTGTTGTATTTAAATTAAATGGCATATCTTTCTTCTACATACAAGAGTGTTTTAAAACAGGTAAATTTGAAAAACTAGTTATCTGCATATAATATAATATATAAATCATTTTTAGATAACAAGTTCAAAAATTTCTGATACTACAACTTCAAAGAAAAAATCGAATAATGAAACTGCCAAATATGCTTTGGGTGATCAAGGTAGTTTAAATGCATCTGCCGGTTCTTCAAAACAACTACAGTCTCCAATTTATGTACATGAGACCCGACATATTCTTTCAAAAATTCCTAGTACGTCAAGTGACAGTCAAAACAAAAAGAATAATGGACCATTTGAAAAGGAAATTTCAAATATATTCCATAATTGCGGAAATCACAATCACCAATGGTAGATAAAATAAGTAAATTTGATTTCCTTGAATATATTCCCAATTACAGCATGACACAAAACCCACTACAAAAATTGTTACCGCCAGCACACGCTAAGGGATTGTCCCTTAAAAGAAAGCTACGAAAATCAAGTTTTCCAATTATTGAAAACGGACAAATCAGTAAAGAAAATTTTGCACAAGCAGAAGAAACTTACTGGACAAACTGGAAACCTGATCAAAAACAGAAAAGTAGTTGCAAAAAGTCATCAAAAAGTGTTAAAACTAAAAATATACAGAATAGTAAAGTGACTGCCTCGTTTCTTCAGGGGTCAAATATTCGACGAAAAAATACTCAGAAAACAGCTTCTCTTTTTAGGTACAGCAAGAGTAAATCTGATAAAGAAAGCCATCCGTTGCCGCCACGTTTCAATGACCAAGAGTTAAAAATTTTTCCAACTTTATCGGTAAAGACCGATCTAACATACTATTCACAAGAATATGAAACAAATAGGGTCGATTACGATGAATCGCTTTTATTTTCAAGAAGAAAGAGAGAGGGCAGTACATCTTCTAGCATTTCAACAAAACCAGACAACGTAAACAAAGATAGTGGGTCAGTTTCTGTTCGAAAAGATGATAACGAGTCTGGTGGATTTTTAGCTAACAGGAGTCCATCAACCGCTAAAAGTCAAGTGGCTGTTACTTTCAGTGAACATTCCTGCGTTACTTCTAATAAGACGAATACAAATTTAATACTTCATAATTCTCAAACAAATTTACAAAATTCTGCTGTTGATTTAATATCTTCAAAGAAATCGGAAAAATCAGTTATTCAGTCCTTACCTAACGGTAATAATTCTCAAAAAACTGGAAATAGTAAGCGAAAACTGAAAGAACAAACAATTGAACCACATTATGCAGCAGAATCTGACAATGAAGAAGTAACAGAACTCAAACATACAGATTCATTAATATTAGCATGCAAAAAGAGAAGTCGAGAAAAACCGTACTTACAACAACCAAAAGCTATAAGGCTATTTAAACGATCTGTGTCAACGAAAACTACAAAAATGAAAACCTTTTTAAGCCCGATTCTTAAAAAAGATACCTCTTTCAGTACAACGCCACAAATTCGACCTGGAAAACCTGGTAGTCCGGTAACTGTTTCAAATAAATATTCAAGAAAAAGCAAATGATTTTCCCCATTACCTAAATATTTCAATTCAATTCAAGCAAACGATAATATAAAAATTGAAAACGTATTTTGATAATAAATTCATTTATAAAAAGTTGGAACAGATTTTCCCTTAAAAAAAATCTATCGTATATTCTGTTATTTATAATTTATAACAAACTTTGAGGATAATTTATCAAATTTTATCTTAATTATCAAATAATAATTAATTGACACTCGAAAAATATCGTCAAAAACAATTAAAAGTATTTAATAACAGGTTCACAAAAAGTACTAATTACTATTCAGTTCACTACTCAAAGATTTATTAATCTATAAATAATAAAAAATAAGTATGTGCTGTGGGGTAATTCATCTTTTACAATGAAAAAATACATAAATATACATACACATTATTGTAGCTGCTAAAAACCGACTTCAATTTGTTTTAATTTTGGCGCTCACAGTTTAAAAATTAAGATTGTACTACTTTCGGTTTGGTCCCATGACTGGCAACAACTGGCACACCTGTCTAACAGCTGATAATCACAACTAACCTCACTTTTGTCCTATTTACTTATGTTTTATGTGCATTTCGTGTTGCTCGTATGATTATCATTATTAAAAAAATATGTGAATTTTATCACAAAACTATTTCACGTTTGTCATAAGTACTTTTTTACAACTTAAAGGCCACTTTTTTTAAAATAATTATCATATAGTAACTAAGTAAAAATGCCAATGGTACCTGATTTTGGCGTGTTTACGACAGTATTCTTTTACTGTAGTTTAATAATTGTAGGACCTGTGGTTACCTTTTTCGTGGCCAAATTAATACTACTTGATGGTAAGCAGATGTACTTATAAAATTCATTATTACACATATTAACAAATGTTCCAGGGATGCTTGGAGTAAACAATGTTACTTCGAGTGTTTGGTCAGCTATATTAGCTGTTGTTGTACTGCACATTGCTCTGGGAATGTTTATTGTTAAAGCCTACAGTGATTCTGGGAAAAAACAAGAAAGGAAAGATGACAAGGTCGATTAAGTCTTATTTTAGTTAAGTGAACTAAGTATACTGTTTACTTGGAAGTCTCCTGTGTTGCTCCGTTCTACTAAAATCAATGTTATGTTATGTGTTGAAATCCTTATAAATTACTACTTCCGGATTTTGGTTTTAAAATATTGTCAATAATATTATAATTTTCTCCCACTCTAATGCATATGTTACCAACAAAATAGTGTAGACTTTTACTTGAAATAAAATAGATTTTAACAGGAAATAAAGTAAATATACATTTTTCTTAAGTATCATTTTGTTAGTATGGTGTCATGTATTTAACTTCAATAAAAATGTCTTTTTTTACTGACGTCCAAAGTGTATATTAAAATTAGTATTGACAATAAAAATATGTATATGAATTAATAAAAATGGGAATATTCTAATTATATATACTAATATAAATGTCTAAATAGAACTTATGAAATTGAACTATGAAATAGAAAAATGTGACCACTAGCATTAAATTATAAGATTATAAGAGATCATTTTCCAGTTAATAAGTCGCTGCTAAACTGCGCTGATGTAACTAAAAATTTTATTTTGGAAAAAATGTATTTTGGGTTGCATAAATTCGTTATTGCTCTAAAGTTAAATACCTACATCAGGCAAATACAACTTTTTAAAGGCAGGAAATACTTTAATTTGCTTGCGATAAACTTTATATTTCATTAATAATAATAATCGAAACTAAAAATGCATTGTAATCGTGTAATTAATGTGTCGTCCGAAGTAATGAAGTGAAAGTTTCTTATTTGAAGAAACCAAACTTAGTATACCTTATATAATTTATTTTTGCAAAAAACTATAGATGTGACAAAATAATAGGCCAATTCAGGAGAATTACCTTCTATCGTATACATAGTCATAATTACGACACAACTTATTATCTAATAAATAATTTAGGGGTTGCCTTATGACCTGTTTCTTTGTTTTTCTTATCACTGGATAAGACAATTGTCGCGATTATTAAAGAGAGGCCTTTGTAATATATACATTTACACAAAAAAACTATAAACATGCAAAAATCATAATTATATGGGGTGACTTACCGAAATTACCACTTATTGGCTCACCAGGTATTTTGAACGTAACATCAATTTCACGTCCTCTATGCCTTGAGAAAACACAACTGAAAGGAAAGAGTAGTCAAAATTGGTTAAGTATTTCATACAATCGTACAGCTACTAATATTCTTACATACTTATAAGTTTACATACAATTAAATAAAACTATACAAAGTTCAATTTTCCACTATTTAATTTACACACTTAACAATTATTTCGCCCAAGGGTATCTTCAGAAGACATATCATAGTTATTAGGTTTTCTGAAGATAACCGTGTTGGGTGAAATAATTGTTAAGTGTGTAAATTAAATAGTGGAAAATTGAACTTTGTAGTTTTATTTAATTGTTTAAAACGATTTTCCATAAAGTAATGACTGAATCAATCAACTTTACATATCTAGGTAAATACATGAAACAAAAAGATTTTGCTGGGAATAAAAAGCCGCATTCTACATTTCGTAGGTACTTTTGTTATAGCTAAGTAAGCTAAGGTAGGTATATCATCGTCAAGGAAAAGGAAACAAAAATTGTATAAAAGGCACGGGATATACCTAATCTTTATTTCCCAACTACAGGAAAAGGGATCGTATAACTACAAAAAAGAAATAAAAATTATATAACAAGATATAGGTAATCCTTATTTCCAATTGTTGAAAAAAATATTATCCTACTTATAAAACATATACCTAGATATGTAATTTTTGGTTCTACCTATATTAGATTTCTTAGAATAAATTGACAGCCTTAATTTAAAAAAATTTAAAAATGTGGCGCATTCCTGAGTTTGTGGCGTACAAGATGACTCATGCTAAGCATGTTAAACATTTAAATTTTTAACTTTTTTCTTTTAATTATATCAATCGTTTCCTTTTATGAACACCAGCATTTATTGGTTTACCTCGACGAAACCATTTACTTGGAGAACCAATCCGGTTCTCTACCTAGGGTGATGACTCAACACATCAACCACGATTGGCTGATGGCATCTCAGATCAGCGTGAGAACTGACCGCCTTTTTATATAACATTGTATTTTTGAATAATTATGTATTTGGAACAATCCTTCATAAAACTTATTTAGGAGAAAAAGTACCGAACCACCTTCGAAAATATTTTTTTTTTATTACTGTAAGTTCATGTATAAGTAACGTTTAAAAATTAGACAATAGGTACCTTTAATCAGAATATATCGTAAATCATCTTCAATCCACTGTTTTTCAAATTAATGACAAGGTGAAAAGTCCATTTTTTTCCTGATGTTTGGTAGTTGTTAAATAATTACTGGATAATCAATATCTTAACTAAGCATGTTAAATACCTAACAATTAGAAAGGAAGGCAATAATTGTTTAAAAAGTATTATAAGTATCTTATTCTTTCATTAATTTTTCTTATATAAAAAATAAACTCAAAAATGGCTCCACCGATTTGAATATTTTTAATGTTTTGTTCGTTTCAATATAAGGGTGGTTTAGAAAAAAAAAATGGTAAAAGCTTAACGAAACAGTCAAAAAATTAAAACAATCAAAATTGGTACCTAAGTACCTAATTTATAAGAGGTACAATCAAATTTTAGGTGGCACTGGCTCACCTATATAGTTTATTAGGTATATTTTTGAATTCTTAAAATATTAGGTATATTATGTCGTAGGTATTAATATAAAATATGTTTTAAAGCTAAAATTGTTAAAAACACACTTATTACCTACTCTTAGTGAGCAGGTACATAATTACAATGCATAATACCTACCTATAGGTACCCAGCAATAAAATTAATTAAACAAGTATTGCATTATTAAACAAATCATATACATATTCAGTCCGAATGTAAATTAATGATTTATTTACAATTGCTAAATACATACTTATTGTATTTATAATCTGATTGATATGTACATTATTTAGGTAATTATTCAGTTTTTATTTAATTGATTTTGTGACTGTTAGCTGTGTGATTGTAAAGCATCTTTGTACTGATTGAAACAGTGATAAAATAAAAAAATCCCAATAATTTACAAAAGGTATAACACTGGTACCGAATGTATAGTTTTTGTTAAATAGTCTATTGTGGAAGTCCTAATTCTTTGAAACTGATTCATAACGATTTAATGAAAAACAACAAATAATAGTTTGAAGTACCTATGTAAGTATTAGGTAGGTATTACAAACATCTATCTCACATCTTCAGTGTGTATGTATATAGTTGTACAAAAAGCAAAAAGCAATTGTAGTGATTATGACATAGGTATTCTTGAAACTATGTATTCATTATTTATTTTCTATAAATCGTTGTTTTTATTATGCCCCAATCTTTAACAACAATTTAACTTTATACATAATAAATAATCTTGGGCAATATGTGTTTTGAAAAATATAGGCATCTATGTAATATAGAGATATAAATATTCCTACATTATATTTTTGTTAATTAAGTAATTAGATTTTTTGATAAAAATGTCTTAAATACCATGCATTTTGTTAAATGCTTAAGTAATTCTTTTGAAAAAACCTGTATTTATATTTAGAAACATATTAACTGAACAGGTAAATAATTAGCTATTAGTACTTAGGTACTGCTAATAAAACTCAATAAATTACTTACAGAAAAAGTAACAGAATGACATGCGAGATGTACTCTAAATAATAATTAAGTACCTATGTGTTTCTTTATTACTAAAAAATATGATCTGATTAATTTAGTATCATAAACAATTTAAACGCTTTTTAGTAAGAACCATAACGTTAAATTACTGTCAAACAGGTGTTATGGATTATTACACACAAGTGCGTGCACCTTACAATGATAATTTCTATTCATTTATAGAATATAAAATGATAAATTCGTTAATAGAATAACTCTTTTAAAAAACGACTTACCCTTTTAAACAAAATCTGCCTCAAAAATGAAGTAATTTTATTTAATTTTTAATCATTTACATTAGCGGTTAGTAAAACACGCACATGCACACAGGTCCAGGGGCAAAAAGAAGCGGCAATTGCATAAGTGTCAACAGGTTCTATTATCTATGATATTTTTAGCGGTACATGGGTGTATAGTACTTTTTTAATAAAACATATGATTAATTATTTAAATTAACACTATACTTAATTAGAAAACATTAAGAAAAATATTTTATTAATAAGGTTAATAACATTATTGTATTTGACACCAACTTTAAATAAGTATATCGGTGTACATTATTATAAAAAGTACCCCTTTATGTAATAAAAAAGTACGACACTGAAGGACACGTGTTTCCGATAATTCTGCTATATCTATGAAAATTTTAATTAAACATACATTCTCATTTGTTAATTACCGTAATATTAACTATTATATGTAAATAAATTGAAATTTTATAAAATTAAATAATCTATTAGGTAATATATGCGTTTTTATTTCAAAAATTTTAACAAAAACCTTATCCTATAATATATTTTGTTTGTATAAAATCAGATTTTTGTTAAACTTTTTTTTAATGTATTTAAAAAAATATTTTTTAAAGTAATAATTATTACAAATGCTATGGTCAAAAAAACTATTATAAATACAGTAAGAACGCTTATCAATAAAAAATTACACACAGGTAGAAACAATCATTTTTAATCCTTAGACAAGCTAATTTTGAACAAGTCATTTTCAATGTTTTTTCAATTTCTAATATGCAATCATTCCAAATTTTAGTAGAAAGAAATCTTAAAACTTTTCAACCATTAATTAACACTCAAACGTAAATATAATAATGGTATTTATTTATACCAATTGATGTATTAGAGTCTTATTTTCAAAAAATATACATATGTATTATTTACTTAATCAGTGTTATTAAAACATTTTTCTTTATATAAATAGTTAATATTGCACTAATGTGGAAATAAAACCAATGCAAGAAATTTAAAAACCATTTTATTAATAATAATAATTTGTACTTCATGAATCTAAAAAATTATCAAGCCATTCCTCTAAATTTTGTTTTTCTGCACTACCACTGTCCATTTCGTCTTTAAAAACCCTGTTTATATTCATATCTAAAAAAAAGATAATGTTAATAACAGATAAATTTACTTTACAACTATAAATGTGCAAGACCTCTTATTTTATCAATGGCAGTTTCATGATCCTCATTGTCCACTTTCTTTTCATTTTCCAATTTTTCTATTTTTGATAAATAATCGAGATATTCATTCTTTTTAATAGCAGCACTTGTTTCAATTGTATGTAGTTCTTCACTCTATAAATGATTATCATCAAACTTTTAAACTGACTTACTTAACATAAAAATCTTACTGTAAAATATTCCTCTGGAATATCACACCTTTTAGTCAAGGGAAAGGTTGATATACTCTTAGTAATTAGGTTGAGATCCAACTTGAAGATATGATCTTCATCTATTTCTATATCATCAATTCTGTCACTTTTAAATTGAAAATGCCCTCCTTTGGATATAGGAGTTTCTGCTAAAACTGCAAAGTTTGTGGAACTGAGATCAGTGTAACTGTCATCATCAATTTCTTCGTATCTGCTCCAATTATTTTGCAATGAATGTTTATTTTCGTCCTCGGTCTCCGTGTTAGTGTTATCATAACGCTGTTGAATTACTGCTTTAGGTTTAAATCTTCTCTTATTTTTGACATGCTTAAGGCCCCTTTCGTGTTAAAAAAGAATTGAATATTGAAATTGTAAACTAGAGAAAACCTTACCGTGATTTATGACTGCTCAAATCCAACTCCATTAAATTACTTATTGACCAGAAATTAAACGTATTCTACGTTTTATGTTTTACTGAACGATATTATTTGTTATCAAGATGGTTTATTTATATTTTTATTTCATTTAATATTTCCTTTCATTTTTCTTCAAATTTTAGGTTAACTTATTAAATCGGTAAAGTGTCTAAAGTCTCGTAAACAATAAAGTTGGTAAACTTGTCAAATTAAACTAAGAATTAGATATGCACTAGGTGGGCAACACATTGAACTAGGAGTGGCAAAAAAACATTTCAAAATAATTGCTATATTTTATTACTAGTTAAAATTATGGAATGTGTAAAGAGTAAGCTAAGTTTTATTAAGACTTCAGTAACCTGTTTACTTCTTATGGTAGTTTTTTTAATTAGTTACAATTGCTTAATTATTTTGTAAACTTTCCGTCCGTATTATAGAACTTTTATAAATGATATTTTCAAATTGGGAATAGGTAAAATATTTTATTAAGATTTCTTGACATAATTTACTCATTATTTCCATTAATTAATAAAACTTATGAATAAAAGTATCTGGGATTTCTGTTGGATTTATCCGGCATTGGTTTACTCTTTGGAGTCAACTCTACATCTAAAGTAGCCATATTTGTTACTGGTTCAGCTATAAGTATATCAGAAGAATATTCCTCCGACATTTTAGTTGGGCAAAATTGAAATCCATGTGTATAACATTGACCCCTTTCAATATCATTTCGTATATTACCAACTACAACAGAAAGCCTTTCACCTTCCCATAAACTTAATCTTGGCATATACACTCTTTCAATGCCTCTTGGCCCTAAAACCAGTAACTCATAAAGAAAAATTGTTACTGAGGAGACTTCACTTAACAAATAACGTACCTAATTTAATTACCGTCGACATATATGACAAATATTCGGACGGAGGACCGACTTGTTTCACAAATGCACATTCTACACAGTTGCATGCTCCTTTAAGTCCTCTGCATACTTGCATTACAGATTGGGCAATAGCATAAGCTCGTGACGTCTGGGGAGTCCTATCATTGTCATTATTTTTGGCCGTCATAACCAATGGCTCAATACTGGCTATAATATTTTGCAGATCGTGAAATAAGGCCTGTAAGTAATTGTTATAAAAAAGTGATATTTACGACTAACTAGAATAAAAAAAATAGCTCCCATTAAGCGGAAACGCTTTGAAAAGTGTTGCCTTATGATATTAAAGAGTAAACTATTTTTTATCATTTGCATATTTAAATCTCCAGATTCTTCTTCCATCTATATTTTTATGTATCAGGTCTAAAGCAAATCATGTAGGTACCTTATTGTAACATGGTAGTTTCGATAATTGCTTTACGTAAGATAAAAGGGCAACAGTACTTTTAGAACTTGATCCACCGATCACTGGACAGAATATAATACTAGGATCTAAATTAAGGCATCTTGCCACCTCAGTATTGGCACGCAAAACATCGACTGTTGTTATTCCCATAATCTTTCGATAATCATAAGTGCGTGACTTTTTGTATTCCTGTTCCAATATAAAATATTTAGTCAATTTACTTAAGTATTTAATTTTATATTTCTTATTATTCTAATTACTGCTTACTTCAGAAACCATTGGTACCAGAGAATTAACTGGTTGCGTTGCAATGCAAAGTATGGCATTGGGATTAAATTCTGATGTAAATAAAGCAATGTTTCTGACATCCTCCGCGTGTACATCAAATAACAGTTCTTCTTTTCTGGTTATAATCTTTTTATCTTCTGGGCAAATAACA
The DNA here is from genome assembly GCA_029378335.1 of Agrilus mali. Taxonomy (NCBI): domain Eukaryota; kingdom Metazoa; phylum Arthropoda; class Insecta; order Coleoptera; family Buprestidae; genus Agrilus; species Agrilus mali. The sequence continues at coordinate 21,196,072 of CM055657.1, forward strand.
ACAATGTGAGCATTCTGTAAAATAGAGGCCACTGTTTACGTTAATACTTAGTCTAATTAGTTGGTTACTTCAATTGCTGGCTTTAATTCATTAATTCCACTATAAGCCTTTACTACTGTAGATCCATCTATTAAATTTAAGTCCGCCACTACTGTTTTGACTTTTTCATTAAAATCAAAAAGACGAAGTTCATCAATTACAGGATATTGTTTTAACATTAAACCAACATGTTGTCCAGTTTTAGAATTAGAGGCAGTTATGGTAACTATAAGGGGCTTTGGAGGGGAATTGGCAATGTACGGTTTTATAGCGGCTGATCTGGACAAGTTCCTAACTGTTACTTTTAAAATTTTGGTTAATACAGAAAATTTTGAAAACTTCATTTTCACGTTTCAAATTAATCTTTCATAAATCATTAGTATGTAATGACACTGTTTTGTGACAAATGTATACAGGGTTATTCACGCTATACGGCACGGAATATTATGGCCAAAATTTGATAATTTCAAAAACTTTAACTTTTGGGTTATATAGGGGTCTATTATGGTTACCAACACCAATTGATTTCTTAAAAGGAATTGTCTATAATACTCCTCCGACAACTCCACAAAATATGAAAATGCGCATAAGAGACGCTTTTGAGTGTCACCCCGCAAATGTTATCCAAAGTTAGCAGTGGTTTCGAAAAAAGAATTTACAAGTGTCTGGAAAACGATTGTCGACATTTCGAACACATGTTATAAACATTTTATTTGTATTATGTTGTACTTATATTAGTTAATATATAATTTAGAACATTTAATTAAAAAAATCCAAATGGCGCATAAAACAATTATTTAGCGTTTTCTGAAAAAACGCAAAGACTAAGCTTAAGAACACCCTAATACCAATCGATAGGCAATTAAAAAATACATCTTCTGGCATGTTAAAAAATATGGCGTTCCATTTAAATTAATCAAGTTACAACCCCTTAAAGTTCTTACTTAAGTAGTATTGATTTTTGGACACCCTGTATAAGATAACGAGTTTATTATAATTAATTGGGATATAAAATATGATCTATTGTAACATTTCATTGTAAATTTCGCTTACCTAACTTTAATACTTGTTAAGTATTTGAAACATGAAGATTAGGTTAGATTTTGATAAAATTCAAATTATTTAAAAAACCTTAATACCTTAATTATAAACCTTATCAAAACAAACACTTATTTTGATCGAAGAATTCAAAAATGCAATTATATACAGGGGCTTCCTTTATAAAAAAACATAACTGATACTTTTAGGGCATTTGGAACACCCTTTATCATATGAAAATAATTTTAAAAGGTAACCATAATAGACCCCTATATAACCCAAAAGTATCACATTTTTAAGAGCTAAAGAAATAAAACAAGAAAACATATCTTTTATATGTTTAAATATTTTATTCAGATTACAATCTACAACCAAAATATTTACATAGCTTCCATATCTACCATTAAGAGCTTGAAAATTTTAATTTTCCAATTTTAAATTTTCTGCAAGAGAACAGGATAAACCAGTACCATCAGGCTCAACCTGCAGTGATGTAATTTTACCATCTTCAATAACCATTGAGTACCGAAGACTTCTAAAACCACCTAGTGGTGCAATTTCCTTTCCCAAATCAACTGCTTTTGTGAATGCTCCTTGAGGATCTGCTAAAATACGGACTTTCCCAACTGCATTCTGATCTTTAGCCCAAGCTGCAGTTACAAATGGATCATTTACAGAAACACAAACTATTTCACTGATTCCTTTTTGCTTGAGTTCATCTGATAGTTTCAAATAACCAGGCAAATGGGTCTGAAAGAATCTTGTTAGGTAAGTCAATCAAATAAAATGACAAAACTATGATATTCGAGATTATGCGATTGTTTGTCTCTTGGTGAAATATTTTTATACTAAATTGAATGATAAAAAAAAAACATTTGGTTTTAAATGTATTTGTTCTTATAACAATACCGCTTGGGTTTTTACGCCATTTTCAAAAGACAGGAGTGCAGATGATACTAAATACATAATTTGTATTGATTGATTTGATACTTGATATAAGTCTAACATATTGGTAGTAAACAAAAACACACTTCTACTTTTGTATAATTTATACTTCTGAAGAAGCCATAGTGTTGGCACAACAGGTGTCAAGTTAGACAATAAATTTGTGAGTTACAAGTGTGTTTTTGTTTACTACCACTAAATACATAAAGTTAGTTCAGTGCTTAAATAATATTTTTAGAAGTTAGATTTTATGAGGGGGGACAGGGTGAAATCGATTTGGTCATTAGTTACGCAATTTTTATTTATTCCCTTTGTTATTTCTAACATTTCAGGGAGGTTTAGTTTTCTCCCCTAATTGTTACTAATGCTCAAATCGATTTTACTCTGTCGCCTTTCCTAAAATCTATATTCTAAAAATATTATTTAAGCACTGAACTAATTTTTTGTAATTAAAATCATCTTTACTCCTGTCTTTTTAGAATGGCGTAAAAGTCGAAACGGAATCGTTAAGAGAATAAATACATTTTTGTGAAACAAAAACCAAGTGTTTTTTTATCGTTCAATTTAGTATGAAACTGAGGATTTAACTTACTTTAGAACAACCTGGTGTAAAAGCTCCAGGCACAGCAAATAAAATAATCTTTTTCCCCAATGATAAATTTGCAATATTAACTTTGTTAGTTGGATTATCTTCATACAGATCTACATTTGGAACGGGGTCACCAACCTTAAATTATTGTTAGAAATTAGTTATATCTACCACGTACCTATAATTTTAATTGTCAATTATGATAACAAATGCTCTAAAATACAGCATGAATACAAATTTTAGAATATTATATAATTCTAATAAAAAAATTAGCCTTACTTTAACTGGCATTTTTGAAGATACTGTGCTTTGAAAAAAACGTTTAAGTAAATCCTTTGCAACTTTCCTTTCGATTTGTACTGATGTTAACCAACTGACATTCATTTTTTTGTTGTACCGGCGCGGAGGGGAGGTGGACCGGATTTGTTATCTACCTTATCTATTTACTTTTCTATCAATAAATTTACAGTTGTCTACAATTATCTATGCAACTATCTGTACTTGTACGATGGCCATGACCGCCAATCGCCAAGGAGAGTATAAAAAAAACGTCTACAACATTGCCAAATTAATTAAAAAAATTCGACTGCAGAAACTGGCAAAACACAGTCAATTGAATAATTTTAGTTAATTTACTTGTGTATACTTGTGTTATTTAATTGTAAACCCCCACAAAATTATAATTTAAAAAAAGAAAGCTTAATAAATTAAGAAAAAATAAAATCTAAATTAAATGAGAAATTAATCATACATATGCATATCTACGACAACATCGCCTGATGGGTATAGAGGTCGCTTCGTGTTTCCGGATGGGTCCGTGGAAGGAACTTCTGCTCCAACGTGTGCCGTGTAGCGCCATGTTGGCATTTTGCTTCCACTGTTTGTAAGAGGTACTCGTCACGTAAAGTTTGTGTCAGAAAAATTAACTACATCTTCGTTCGTCGCTTCGATTTTGGGTAACTAATTGTAAACATAGCAGAAATTTGTAATCTACGTCAATTTATTTGTTTGAATTTACCAATTCTACGTTTTTGGTGCGAATATCGTCGATTTATGTGCCCAAACTGACTTAAACAAAAACAATACTTGCTCCGACATTTTGAATTGGGCAGCCTCTTTTAATATATTTTTATAACTTCAGTTTGTAGTAATTGGTATATCTACTGCAATTAACGTCGTAAAAATTGTCTGTTCAAATTTTGTTATTTAATTATATGCGAGATACTATCTACGTTGTAAGTAAGCAAATTTAACTGCGTATTAAAACATTACTAAATTTGCTTCGCTGCGAAAATGGCTCCTGAGAATATTTTCTTAAGGAGACAACTCATAAAATATCATACTTCGGTACAGAAAACATACTTTAATATGTTACCTAGAGCTCGCATAAAAATACGTATTCGCCCAAATGACTAATTTAGAATTAATTCTACGCATGCATCCTATACATTCCGCAGAACAAGAGCATCATGAGTAAAGATAGAGGACTAGACAACGCTCGTGTCTATGTTGGAAACCTACGAGATTCAGTAAAAAAAGAAGAGCTTGAAGTGGAGTTTGAGAAGTTTGGAAAACTGAATTCTGTATGGGTAGCGTTTAACCCCCCTGGATTTGCTTTCATCGAATTTTCAAATTCAGTTGATGCTGAGACCGCTTGTGATAATTTAAATGGCACAGACTTGCTGGGTTCCAAAGTAAGGGTTGAAATGGCTAGAGGGAAGTCACGAAGAGGAGGTGGATTCAGAGGCGGTGGTCGACGTGGAAGTGGTGGTTTCAGAGGTTCTAACCGAGGACCTCCTTATGCTAGAGATGGAGGTGGTAGTGGTGGATATTCAAGTCGGGGGGGTGGTAGTAGAGCACCAGCAAGGTATGACAGCTATAGTGGAGGCGGCAGCCGCCGAGGAGGTCCAGGAGGAGGTGGTGGATATCGAGGAGGCGGCGGTAGAGATTTTAGCCGAGACAGAGGTCGTGACAGCAGAGGTAGAGGTCGTGGAGGCAGAGGAGGTGGCTCAAGATATAGATCCAGGTCTCCTGTTTCAAGAGGAGGGTATTAATTTTAAGAAAGAAATATTTAAATTACCTGGTTTGATATTGTTTTGTGTGTAGGTAAAACTTCGAGAAAACAGTATACTATTTTGTCAAAAGGCTTGTTTGAAGCTATATAAACCTGTAATATATTTTTAAGATCTGATTCAACAGGATTTCATGATTTTTGTATGACTAGTTTAAGATTTATTGCAAAGAAAATGATAAAATAAATGCTAATGATAAAATATTTTTTTCTTATGAAATGGGTAAAATATTTTAGTATTTATAGTTTAAGGTTTACCAAAGAAAATTAAGTCAAAACTACGTGAGCATATTTTCGACACAGTCATATAAGTTTTTTCTATAAAAAGCACTAGCTATGCTGTAATAGTACATTAAAATTGACAGTAAAAATAGGATGATGGTTTTGGATTTATGAATTAATACAGTAGAATTACATATGCTAATAGATCTAGTAACTTAAATACAAATTAAAATCTAGGAATTGCTAGTAAGACTCGCCATTAAAAGTTCCATTTTATGCAAAAAGTTTCGTCCTTCCATTTTTTCTAACCTGACATCGCGAAATTGTCCCCCTAGGTGCTCCCACTTTCTTTCGGTGACTAATCGACTTGGAAAAAAATCCGTTCTTGGTGAATGAGCGACCGAAACTTGCACACCAGACTGGGGTTCACATCTGACCGCAATTACCCTGTCTCCATTCGGAGATCCCAGTAAACATGAACTTGCATTACCTAAAGGTTCTACTGAACCTAGTCCTAAATGGTTGGAATTTCCGAGGAACTGCCATCCCATAGTTTTAGCCAGAGCTTGCACAGCTAAAATTTGATGTTGATTGATGTGACAAAATATAAGATCTCGCAGTTCTTGGGGCTCATAGCTCATGTGCATTACTTTGCCATCTCGACAGATACATTTGAGGTTCTTTTCGCCAACGTGAATTACCAATGGGGTACGACAAACGGCGTCATAGCCATGGGTAGATATATTAATTTTAACACAAGACTGTGTAGGACTGTTTAATGTATTCCAGTGTGAACTTATCAATGGATCTTTAACTTCTTTAGCAATTGTGTCAAGCACATATTCCGTACGCATACGCATAAAAAAATGCTGAGCTTGTTTGTTTATTTGCTCAAGAAGGGTTTCGGTATGAGTCATTTCTAGAAGCTCGTGACGGTCTGCAGCCATAGGACCTACGTCAAAAAAAAATTATTGAAAGCATTATTTTAATGAAAGATCTAAATAAAATTAATCACACAAAACAAAAGCTTTTTTTACCAGCGAGGTATCGTTTCTTAGAAGGCCCCAGGGGTGCAGAAGATGGGTGAGGAAATGGGTGATGCGTATTTTTGTGATGAACCTCTCGCAGCAGTTGATGTAGTGAATGTTCTAATACATGATCGTGATCGCTTTTAGAAGGTGCTGGAGTAGTTTGTTGATTTTTTTTATCAGTTGTAGAATGGCGGAAACCAATAACTAACTGAATTCCTGGCAATACCTAAATGACAAATGGTAAACTTTGCTTTATACAAAGAAAAAATAAACAGAACTGAGTAATTTTAATGTAAAATAAAAATAATCCAGGCTCACGTCTAATAATTAAAAGATATGTTAAACTTTCCTTACAGTGCTTTTTAAAACTTTCTTAAAAACTGTCAAATGTATAAATATATATAATTATAACATGCATTATTCAAGTATATTAAATAAAAAAGTAAGTAGGTGTGTATAATTTACTTTTTAAATTTATACATATTTTTAAAAATTGTCAATTCAGACAAATAGTTTTAGAACATAGTATGCTACTTTTTTCAATTATAATTTTAGTAAATAAGAATGTAATAAAAAGGATTAGAAAACCTTTTATTGCTATGCAAAAATGAAAATTATTTTTAAAAAGTTCTTTGTATAGAAAAGGATAATATATTGCAATTTGCATTTTGTAACTTACTGTTGCCATTATTTGATTACCAACAACCATATGTGGTATAGGAGCTTGTAATTGCACAGCCTCTTTTGCAAGCTGATTGAAGAGTTCTTTACAAAAAAGTACATTTTGAGCAGCTTCTAATTTTTGCTGCCAATGTAATTCAGGATTGGCTGTTGGATGTCCAGAACCCAAAAGATTTAAGTTTACACTGCACAAATCCTCTTGATCTGAAATTATTATTATTATAACTGTCCTTATAGTACCATGTACATTCAAATAAAACAATTAGTTGAAAACAAGTGATATTGTATAAAGTTTTGCATACCTTTCTGGCATAATACTTCAATATAAGCTACACCTTGAAGCTCTGATGGCACAGTAACTCTAAGTGAGCTGTTACTTTTGGGTACTGGAGGTACCGCAGGAGCTGGGCTACTTGGTGGACTACTTGTTTTCTCTTCTTCCTCTGCTTTTGTTACTTCAAACATTCCACTTTGAAAAAATTTTGATCCAGCAGTACGATAACTAAGGTCTCCAATAATTGAATTTGAAACCTTTTTTAATCTCCAATTTTGTCTCAGTCTTAATAATTCTATGTGGAAGTCGGGAGTTTGTCTGTTACGTAGTATTTCATTTTGAGATGTTTTAAGTCTCTCTGCACCTAAAATCATAACATTTGTTATTATAATAACTACACTTGGATGAAATTGAAGGTAATTACCTGTTAAAAGAACATTGGCTGCACCAGCAAGTGCCTTTTTGCGAGCATAAATTTGAACCATTGGTTTTGTTTCTATAGCCTCTTGTTGCACCGGATCTAGTACCATATATCTCTTTTCCTTAGCAATTGCAAGAACGTCTGCTAAAACACAAACCTCCTGCAAAGCACTTCTGAGTTTTGTTCTTACAGAATCCCATGGCCAAAGGCTAGACTGAAATGCATCTTTGCTATCAGAATCGCTTTTGCTATCTTCAAAACTTTCATCTATGTCTTTCTTTATGTCCAGTTCGTTTGTTTTACTGAAGTCAATCTTTTGGGCAAATTTTGCAAGGCTCTCCGAGAGAGTAAGAGGTCTGGAAAGAGGGGCTACAGTATTTTCAATTTATATTTAAGGTTAGAATAATCATACGGTTGGTATATTTCTGTTCCATCATATGTTATTTCTTGAATCTGGTTTTCAATTGGAGCTTCGACTGATATATTAACAGAATTTGAATTATAGGACATTTTAACTTTTTATTATTTATAACCTAAAACAATAAACTGTTGTCATTTTGGTTTTCTTCTTGTTTTCCATTATTTTCTATGGTGTTCAAGTGTTTTATTGATCATAGACATTACAACTGATTCTTTGTACTGATCACTGGTACCCTACTGTGCTCACTGATGAGCTCAGATGAGCTACATCATGTGTAGAAAGCTCTATGATTTTCCATGCAAAACATGCTGGCTAAACGGACAGTAGGGACAATATTAAGCGATTGTATTGTAAGTGTATTAAATAAAAGTTTCGAATATTTTGAAACCATGCTGTGGATGTGTTTTGATTTAATACCAATGTAAGTTACCTACGTAGAAATAGTTATAGTAGTTTCTTTTTATAATGTTTTAAATATACCTGTGAGTTTTCCCGAAATTTAATTGTGTAGCATTAATTCAAAAAGTTTGAAACGCCAATATTAGTGCGTTGTTTTGTGAAGATTAATATACATTTGAAATAACTAATCGAAAACAAAATTACACTTGTTTGAAATGTTTACAAACATTAAGAAGTAGGTATCTCCCAAATCTCTTATACATAAATACTTCTTGGAGCTTATAAGGAGCCATAATTGTTATTATTTATATATATCTAATATAATATTTAATTATAGATCATATGGATTATAAAGTTTCAATCGTTTCGTCTGAATGTTATGAAATAGGAGTTAATTTTTTTATATAGTTTTTAAATACAAAGGGTATCCATTTTTATTCGTTTGCCATCTAGCCATCTAGCCATCTAAGTAGTAGTCATGTAGTAGTAGTATTAGTAGTCAGTATCAATACATATAAAAAAATGTTTTTTTAAGTAAAAGTCGGATACAAAATTAAACACCATCTAATTAAATTAAATATATACCAATTTTATCAACAAAATTAATTTAAAAATCTGTTAGTTAACAACAAAAATAAAACAAATTCAATAGATAAAAGTGCTGTCAAATTATACTGTAAAGATTGCACAGCCTTTTATTTGGGACAGACAGGTAGGCCTATAAAAATTCTTAAAGAACATGTCTTGTCCATTCAGAATAAAAAGAATAATACGGAATAGCTCAACATTGTCTAATTTCAAAATAATTTAGACTATTAATTCAATTGAACTTGTACATTTCTGCTCAAAAGTCGTAAATTGTTAAAGTTTACTTGAATCTCGGAAATTAAGAAAGCCATTATAATATTTGAAAATATTGTAAATAATCAAATTGAAATGTTCACATTGAAATTCTAACCCATTTATTGGATTTTCCAAATTAGATAACCTGTTACCTACCAATGCTATAAAATTCGTTCTTGCCTTTACTGTAATCCGTTTATATAAGTCTGTTTACAACTATTTCATCTTTAGTAAGCTTCGTACAAAAATCTTGACAATGGACCCAGCATGATATCATATGACAAATTTAGGGTACATTAGTAAATATTCGATAGTTGAAGGGAAACGGTGGATACTATAGAGAGACAGGTTCAGTTTAGATTTTAAAATTACAGGTATAGAGATTGATAAAGCACTTACTCAAATGCTTCAAGCCCTAAGTTCAGGGCCCTCATTTAAAGTCCAAAATACATTTTAAAATTCAAGGACTTTGACCAATTACATCGAAAAATTCAAAGTTCTAAGCTTACAAGTTATAATTTGAATTAAACCAAAAAGGCTTCAATTGTATTAAAAAGCTTAAAGTCCATTTGTGGATCTCCTTTGCTCTCAAGCTCTTTGATGAGGGCTCATGCAACTTAAAAGGGTTGAAGTTCATTGAAAAGTCTTCAAATACTTTAAAAGAGCTTTGAGAATAATGAAAGGGCTTTAAGCACTTCAGTCTTTTTAAATTTACAGATTATAAAACACCTTTGTAAAGTAATTCGATTACCAAGCCCCAAATGCTTGTTCAAGAAAAGAATTGAAATACAAAGCTCAAAGAACTTAAGGCATATAGCACTAAAGCTTTAGCCAGGACCAATTTTCTCACAATTATTGAAATTAAATTTGATATACATATTGCGTTTAATCTTAGGGATAATCAGATTAATAGTGATATTAATTTAAAAAAGAATATTGGATGTTTAATTTTATCGTTTTACTAATGTGTGGGTAGACCATTTGACTTACATTCTAGTGCAAAACCGAAGGTTAGGGTGGAAGCCTCTCTTCAGTCTTCATTTATAAGAATCGTGGAAATGGGTAGGTGGTGGTTGGGAGCGAAAGATAACAAAGAAAGGAAATGCAAAATTATCTGTAGAATATTTTTTAATTTCTCAATGCATATAGTCATGGGCGTAGCTAGTTTTTCTCTTTACACTGCATATGTAGATTTTAAGTTTTATATAATTTAAAATTTTTGAGTTCCATAAAAATGATGGCTAATGTAAGACCAGATCAGATATTCCTGATAATATTTATACCATGGACGTAGCCAGGGATTGGTAGCCCCCCCCCCCTAAATCGTCTATTTCCTAAAAATCCTCGAAGATTACTATTATAAATTTCGTTTTTTTTGTAAGATTTTAAATTTTGTTTTTCTGAACTGTATATGTATGTATTTATTTAGTTTCCTATCAACTTAAAGTACTTTTTTCTGAGAAAAATCTACCATTACCTTGTTTTCAAATTCTCCCTACCCCATCGACTTGATTTATATTACAAAATTAATTGTCTTGGTCATGCCTCCCTCCTGTAAACCCTTCACCTACGCCCCTGTTTCTAGATGGTACTTAAATTTTTCTCATTTCATTTTTCACCTGTACCTACCTATCTATTATAATCGACATTTCTATCTGAAATGTAGCTAATTTTAGAGAAAAATTTCACGAAAGTTCCTATGAAGTGCTATAGGAGCTTTTTTACAATCTCTTACCTTTAGAAAATAAACGGGCAAGAAAGGTCAAAAGAAATAAAGAAAGAGAAAAGAAGTTGCTGGCTGAGATAGAAACGAGCAGAGTAGCGACCTATGCAAACGAGCTGTATACGGTCGATACAGGCGGTCGGATTGTCGCCGCCCTTTTCTACGAAGTGAAGCGACGCGAAGACCGTCGGCGTCGTGACCGGCGTCGACGTCGGCGTCGTCGAAGTCGCAGAAAATCGTGAATATTTAAATGCTCCTTTGGAAGCGTTCACGTGCCTCAAGAAAAGAGTCCGAAGATTTTCCGGAACCAAGGAGAAGGATAGCGGATGTTAACCCGTTTCACTTGTTTGTCCTTATTTTCGAGAGACGAACCGGAAGTGCTCTGGCAAAGCAAAGGACGTGGAAATGTACACACGACGATAGATCGATTCCATTTACGGCAAAAATATAAAACACGTAGCTTTTCTCAAGAAGCGGATGTTTGTCTTGGATATAAACTTACGTCCTACGATTACACCGAAAAATGTATACTTATAGTATAAATAAATTAATCTGATCTTTTTATATGATTTTTGGAATTAAAAAGAGTTTTGATATATATACTTATAAAAGATAACAATAGGTAGACATCAATTGTTTAAAAATATTTACTTCTCACTATTTTTTTACAAAAGAGGTACAAATTCTATAAAAATAAACCAAAAAGGGTAATATTTAGTGTTTAGCACTTGAAGATATGGTTCTGTTTTTATAAAAGCTTTTCAAAATCAAGCCTTTTCATAACTAAGCATGGTTGGAAACCGAATTTATAATTTGTATTTAAAAAGTGCTTGAAGCTTTAGATCTTGATGAAATAGACAATTCAAAGTTATTAAACTCTGAAATGAAACTTGGGTTTAGGCCCTTTGGGGCTTGGACGCTTTGCAATCTTTTGATGTGAGCCTTTTAAATTTATTATTTTATACTATTAGGTATTTAGTTTGTTGTTGAATTGAGTGGGCGACATCCTTGTTCTTTGAAGAACCTTGCTTTTTTTGACACTAATTTGCGTTTTTTATTTCAGAGTGCAGTGTGTCAAGTGTTCGATGTGCTGTATCGTCTGTAGGTAGGATGATAATAATTTTTATTTTGATTGCTTCTAAACTTGAACGTTTTTAATTATTTGTTTTGTAAGTAAGTTTTTTGACATTAAGTGGTGGTACATAGTTTGTTTTTGTGTTCAAACTGACACAATAACGACCCAACTGCATACATAATAAGACGAGGAGCTATTACAGTAAATTTTAGTTTTCAGTAATTTCTCTCCGCGTAAAATTCGTTTTACGAGATACTCTTATATAGGTAAAATTTACTGTATAGTTCCTAATTATCTAGTGTGCTAATTAATTTGTACTTTAATTATTTTCTTCGTAACGAATTTAACTTTAATTTTGCAACAAACTATTTTAATAACCTTTCTAGGTAGTTCTTTTAATATGTAAGTAAGTACCTACTAGGTTGTTGTCGGTTAATTACATTATTATTGAAGTAATGGGATTGCATTAAACATTTCTCTGTAATTGCAAACTTAATAATACCTACCCACAGATTCTAAGAAGCAAAATTATTGAATTTATTTTTAATTTATAATATGAAGAATTTTGGTGGAAGCGTCGGACATTTACAGGAGAATGTTCAATTTCATTATTTAAAATTACAAAATTAATTGAGATTGTAGGTGTGATTTGTGTTTGGTATCAACAGAAAAAGAAAAAATAAAATTGTTCCAAAATTGCCAAATTTGTGTATCCAATCGAATAAATACAGTAATGGTGATTTGATCGTTTAGATACGCTTGATTTGAAAGCGATAAATGATAATTCAAGGGATCAAGGGTTATATTATTTATATTACTAACACATTTCTCTTCGGCAAGTGAATTGTTATTTGCTATTTTGGGGTAGGTACTCAATTCTCGTCCTTTCCGCTAACGTTATCTTTTAAAATTGTTGTATTTGAAAAATAAGTAATGGATGGTGTATATCTATAATTATATTATAAATAAATATGATTTAACTTTTTGGAACACGTAATGTACTTCTCTTGTAATGCAATAAAGTTTCAATAATCTTTCGTCACTATTACCAATTTCTTTACAAAATACTTTTAAATCTTCTAAAGTGTACTGTTATTCGGTACAATTTGTTTTTGCATTGTTTCTATGCAGAATTTGAAAGCAAATTATACCCACCAAAAATGTTTTGAAACTGACGCCACAATTCCATAGGGTCTTTTGAGAGCTACAGAGTTCTTAATTAGAAAGTTATTCTGTGTTTGGAGTTTCATAGAAGTATAGACCACATATTTCATTCTAGACGAGATGTTGTGCCATATTTTGACAAAAAATAACGGCCGTCGGGTAGATACAAAAAATTGGAGGTGTTGGTCATAATTAAAAGTTTCAGTGAGTCAGACGTGTGAAGAAATCTCGGTTTTGGTTCTGGTGGTTTATGTGACGGTTAAAGTGTTTTCGTGAGAATTTGATAAGACGACATTCGATACGTAATTAAATTGGAGTGTTGAGCTAGAACTGGCGTCATTACCGGCAAATAGATCAATAGAGCTCCTAGTCCGGAACAGCAGTGGTGCCTAGTGTCCGCCCACTCATCCTTCTCAACCCGAGCAATGACAATAAGAGAAATTGGCGCGATTCGTGGATTTGGACGGCCAATGGAAATGGAATCGTCGTCGTTGTCGTATTTGCGTCGTAGTAGCGCGGCTCGAGTTTCTCGGAATGTGGATCTTATTGCCGCGAGCCGGGGGGCAGGATCCGAGGGCGTCGCGACGCGCGCCTCCGCAATCCGACGCGCACCTCATTGGATCCCAACACGGCTGTTTTTTGTATGTACGATTGTGCACGTTTCTACGATTGTTATTTGTGCGCAGGATTTGGTTGCATTTACTCTCCTACCTCCTGAAAACACCACCTCCTCAACGATGACGACGTCGGCTGCTACCTTACTCCCCATTTGCTCATCTATATATCTATCTCCTCTAAGGATACGTTTCTATTTTCATCCAGGAAAACACTAGAACCGGAGATGTCTGCAGTATCAGCTCCTCACATATCACTGTTTCTGGAAGTACCATATATACCTACGTAACATATAATGGTTTTAAAATGAATCCAACTTGAACGAATAGCATTTATTCAATGAGTTCGAAAGGGACAAACTGGGGAAGCTATAAAGCTTCCTTAGTATCTATATACTAATAACATATCTACAGCTATTTTGCACCTTTATAAATATGTGGCGGGTTGATGAACACTCTATTTTTATTGAATTCTTTCGTTTTCCTCTTATGTAAACAACTATAGCATTCAAAATCAATTTTAGTCAGGGCTGTGTATTAAGAATTGCAACTGGATATTAGGGCTACGAATGATTCACAAATCAAATCAAAATTGTTAAGTATGAGAAACATCAATCCATTTTGTGATCTAAAGTAACACTTTTGGAGAAATACAAAGGAAGAGTACTATTGGTAGCTGATAACGACCTACAGCGATTGGTTAGCGATATTCCTTAGAGCTATTTCGTCACTTGCACCCTTAATTTACGAGTACTTCATGTAAGATTTGAGTGAAATTTTTGAGGAATTGGAAAACTGTTGTAAGAAATTTCTCATATCTCATATTTAATACCTGTATACCTATGAGACTGTAATGGGTGGCAGCATTAGAAAAGGGGCAGTGGGTGGTAAGAAGTGTATGAGAGAGATACTAGAGGAGAGAAAGATGGGAGAGACTGGGAAAGGGAGAAGGGGAAACGAACAAGAAACCAGACTCGAAGTGGAATATCAATAATGTGACCGTGCGATTTCAATATGGCTGCAGTGGCGTTTCTTTAAACTGCCATATTATACAAACATACGTATATGTATGTATGTATGTATGTTCATACATGAGATACACGATGAAGGCGAAACCCGGGTTCGTTTCACTTCGACTACGAATACAATATTGCTGTCTCGACGAAGGACGGCAAAGCCATGAAAAACTCATTAAGGGAAAACGTTGGAAAATAGCAAAAGTCGGCGCTGTCGTCGAGGCGATGACGGAGACTTTGCGATGCGATGTGATGCCGTGAAACCGAAAAGGTTTCGTAGCAAGCAGAGCGATCGACAGTTTACATATAGCACGTAGCTATTGATAAAATGGATTAAACGACTTTTAATTAATTCAGAATTTTTTTATTGAAATAGTATTTGACCGGAAATTTTATGGCTACTTCAATTTTGTTTATTAGTAATTGATAATTCCGTAAAAGTATCCGTAATGTCAGTTGCAGTTTGTGCTTCTTAAAATAGTTGGAGACAATTTTCAGAAAAGTCGCAAAAAGCAGAGAAAAACTATATATAGAAGTTATCTCAAACATTTCTTAGAATATTTGCCAAGATAACAATATGAATATTTCGAGTTAAATGTAGATACTATTCAGAAAAGAAGACATTTTCTTAAATGACGATGGTAGTCGTAAGAGTACAAAAATTAAGCAGCTATTTAAAAATATACGACTTTTCTATTTTATTCAGCAATACATTTATTTCTAATTCGTTTGTGAAAGAACATAATGGGAAGTTTTGCGAAGCCGAATGATGTGAGCATATACATAGGTACATACATAAATATATAAGAATTACGAATCATTTAAATGCATGAAAATTTAGTCGTTCAATTTTCTCTTCTTTGAATTCATTATCAAGCGCTCTTGTATTTCAAAGAAAGGGGTAACGAAGACTTAACGTATATCTCTTTGATGTCTGACTGACTGGTGATGTTTAGATGCCATGCGTTAATATAAAATGTACTTGTATACGGGGTTTGTCCGATAAGAATTGGGGATGATCTTTTCTACCCACGGAGACAAAATTCCAAATAACATAATTTTTGGATTCGCTCCTATGTGAAGGATGTCAAATGTAGAATTTAATTTAATTCAGTTGCTAGGAGTATTTTTTGGGTTTAGCAAGGGCTCACAGTAAGTGGTTAAATGTTGCGATGAAGCGTTATTTGATGAGGAATTGTTTAAAGTTTGGAAAACGTATGTCGTAATTGTAAGAAGCCTATACGCAAAGAGTAAGCCGCATTGGGACAATGTTTTTGATAATACAAAATGGTCAAAAAGAGGATGGGATGAAGTGAATGTTGGAGTTGAAGCCAGTATTGAGTAAAGCGTTTTAATTTGAGTATGCATTATTAGTGTTCTTTATTTCCTTGGGTGACCGTTCTTCCAGTTTCTCCCAAGTAAATTTCCTTTCTACAGCAGTAGAGACTTGTACGTAGGCAGTGTGATTCAGCTAACCCGTTCATTAAAAGTTCATGGACTTCTCTTTGAAATCTTTTTTGAAAAATTTGGAATCAAAAGTTTTGTAGCAGTACCTACCTTACTGAAATTTTTGTCAGCGATTAAGAAGTTATACTAAAGCATTTTGGGCTATAGTTAAAGGGATTTCGATAGACGAGTAGCTCGACATTTTATTAGTTATAGGGTATCCAAAAGATACAGTTAATTTTTACCAATTTTAGCCGCTCGAAAATATTTTTTTTTTAAATAAACATTCTGTACTTTTTTGCTATATAATCTGACGATGAAATAAGTAGTTTTTTAATTCGTATAGGGGTTCCTTATACCTACCTATCTGTTAGCATTTACCTGATATCCAGATATTTACATTCGATATAAGTAGTAATTTTCATGAGCCATGGAAATCAAATAATACAAAGAAGTGTCTTGTTTAAATTTACGTTTTATGGGGAATGCTATAAAATATTCAAAATTATCTTCTTTATATAAGATTCATAAAGATTCTTCATTCTTCCAGAAGCGAAAATATCTTGGTTAAATAGAACGTTATCGAAAATCCTTGACTCTTATTTCAAGTCCATAAACTTTTAATGAACGGGTTAACTGAATCATTCTGTATACTTCCAGGCTGTGGTATTTTGTCTTTTGATTTCATCAGGATCTGATTTATTTTTGTATTTATTTTCCCATAGAAGCGAGTGAGTTAAATTTGTTTGTTATCATTTTTATTTTTATCTAATTTATTTGTGTGTAAGTATATCCATTTATCAACAACGTGATTTTAAGTGTTCCACTAGGAGATAATCTCCATTGTGGATGACTTCACGTAGGAGATAATCCTTTTATCAGAAGAACTTTAAAAAATTGCATCCCCTAAAAAAGGAATGGGAACAATATAAACCAGTTGTTTTAAAGTACCTACGAAGCATAGATAAAAAATTAGAGAAAATTCCAATACAAATGTTTATTTATTGCTATTAATATGTGGTTGTCATAGTATGTACTTAGTTCTGCAGCTTGCAGTACCTATACATCGGCCCCTTGCCCCTGTCTTTTAATTAGTTTTTCCATCTCTTGGCCGAACATTTAAGTTTAGCACAGCGTCCTATTTATTATTTAAACCGGGAAATGCTTTCGGTGTGGAAGAAATGAGTCGGTGGTGGTGATGCGAAGCGTCGGCGTCGCGTCGTTACGACAGGTTTACGCGAGGTGCGAAGTGCCTCGCTCGATTTCAACGCCCGCTCGCAATAGCCTGCTGCATAATGTAAAACGGCCGTTCAAGCCGACAAACGGGCCGCAATTCAAATAAAATTTGAAAAGACGACGAGTCGTAATGTGCCGCCGCCCCCGACTTTGTACGTTTCTCTTGTTAGCGATTTACTTTGTCGGCGCCGCAGTCGACGTCTCGACGCTCCTGTATAGCAGTGGCGCGAAAATACGGTCGTTTCCACCGACAATGTTGAGTTGAAGTAACGGCAGCATTTACCTACCCTTGTAATATTCAACAACAACCCTTTGGCGGAAACTGGGCGCGACAAAGGCACGAAACGTATTTCGTCCGCCAACGACCGTTGAAGGCGTCATTTTAAGGACGTATTGGGAATAAGCACTTATTTGCACTAGCGTATAATGAAAAATAACGACTTTGATAGTAATGGATATTTAATTTAAAAAATCCCAGAGAGGCGTGCAACTTGCTTCTTTGTCGAAATAGGGGCTGCAACGGGATTGTTTCTTCTTGTTCTTATCCTTTTCGTTTACCAATCACTATTTTCAATATCATAAACCCTTTTGTAATCTTTAAATATTGATTTGAAAATTTATTTTAAAAGGAAATTTTGTATGTTATTCTAAAGAAGGAACTTTTATGGTACCGAAGGAAATTCCCTTTTTCCTTTTCTATAAGACTTATACGAGTATAGGTATTATTTTGTGGCAATTTGATGATAACTAAATATTAATAGTGCTACCAAAAAATATTCGAGATGGGACTGTTATACATGGGTATAGGGTCAAAATTTATTCATTTACTGAGCCTTCATAGTCACGAAGATTCAATTGCCATTTGATACGAGTTAATTGTATTTAATAATAAGTACATTATTATGAGTCGTTTGATTTTATTATGTCTAAAATTACATTCAGATCTTTGATTAGACAAAACGTTTTTCATGTTATTAGTGCAAGAATATTAATACGTATAATAGTGGGCCATTTGTCGGTTTGATAATAACAGGTGCCAGGGCCATAAAACCAATCTTATTCATATTTTCTAAGACACCAGCTGTCTGCTACCTACAAACGATTTTATTTTAATAGAGATAGGTATTTAATAAAAATAATAAGGGCGGTGTTTAGCAGGAGTTATTTTTAATATAATGTTATGAGAAATAGTTCTAGTTCTACATCGAGCACCACTTTAGTCTTTCTATGTAAACAGGCGTAGAAGAAACAAAATAAACACAGTTTTTAGTTTATGATTATGAAGTAACGTAATATTTGAACTGTAGATAATTATAAATTTATTAGTAATATTTTAAATTAAATTGGTGTATTCAATATTGGACATCTAATAGAAATGTAAAAATTCATTGTTATACATAAGTAGATAAATCTACTTTATCGTTATAAAAAAGTCAATATAGCTTGAAATATATTTCATAAAAGGGAAAAAATTTTCTTTTCTTACGCATCATGAAAATTTATCGGCAATTCCTAATCGTAAATAGTTTTTCGATCGTAATAACTGGTGTGTGACGCTACTAATGAGAACACATATAGATACATAGACTGTCCATGTAATAAGTAAACGGAAGCGCGTGTGCGTTTTTTTGAGTATTGTGTTATTTTATGGGCACCTGAGCCCAGTTGATGCAGATCAAAGTTTCGATGGATTTGTCATACAAAAAACGCCCCCGTCAGTGGCGCCAACGTCCCTCACCTTGACTAATCACCGGACATTTTAGAACGAAGTAAAACGACTACGACGGCGATGTGGGCGATGGGGGAAAACAAATAAGAATCGAAACTGTCTCGTAAACATACATACGTATACCGCACCATGAACACATATAACTAACGTCCGACATTATTATAATTTGTTATGGAGAGTAATTTGTTTCTTTTGTGGCCGTGCCACTCGCTGCGCCCAATACAAACAATGAATAAGCATAAATATTTTGATTAGTTCCTTTGTGGTCATCAATTCTTCTGGGATTGTTTCACTCACCTTTGTAGGCGAGATCCTAAAAATTAACTTTGAATGACCGCAAAATATATCGCTGAAGAAGTAAAAGTTACTAGAAATTATATGACCAAATTGAAATTGTTATCATTTTAGGTGAGGGTCTTATTTATATCATAGGACACCTTCTAAGACAAAAAGAGTTAGTCAGAGAAATATTAGAGGGAGAAATAGGATTAAAGGGAGGTAGAAGTGGACCTAAATAGGATTACAAAAAATTGAATGTGTCAAAATAGGGTAAAAAAATGTGGACTTATTGGTTTCGGCTTGTTAATGCCAACAGAAAAAGTGGATAAAATACATGTACATTTTGTTTTGTTTCATTTTCTACAACGTAAGGGAAAGTAAGGACTATTTATGAAAGGAGTTAAAATTCAATTAGCACCGAAAACGAACAAGAAGACAGACGTAGTCATTTAATCTTTCATTTATAACAAGGATTCTTAAGAGAAAAGCGGAATGCTGATGTCGGACTCGAATCGGCGAGGGTTCCCTTTAAGACGGGACGCAAGGGTTAAGATTCGTGAAGGGGCGAGGATAATGGAATCAGACTTAGTGTAAATGGAGTCTTAACACTTCCAGTGGTTACTGGATTGAATGCTTATTGCACAGTTCAGAGCTTTTAGAATACACATTGGCCATTTCAAGTTGCTCCTTAATATCCACCTAATTTATTGACGAATGGATTAAAGGTTTTACCCGTTAGGAGCGAGATAAACTTTTCTATAAGAGGAAAATGTTAAAAACTTGTCCTTTACAGGAAATATTTGCCCTATTCAGAATTTAAAATGGAATTGGTTAATTGATTTATATCAATAATAATTAATACAAAATTGAAATTATATTTTTACTAAATGGTTGTAGTGAACATGTATACCTATTTTGTGAATGTAGAGTAGGTATGTTTATTAAACCATTACAATATTCACTGAATTTATTAGATAAATACACAAAAATTCAGTTAACATGAGTAACATTGAAAATGTAAGAAGAATTCATGTAATTCTTTTCTTTTAACTGAATTTTGTTAGGGCTATGTTTGAAATTGCATATTTTAGGTTTGCGACTATACCACTTTTTCGACTATCTTTACAGGTTATAACAGTTACACATTGAACATCATTTGCTTATTGTGTCTTAGCTTATTAAGGAGTTTCAGATGATATGTTATGTTCTGTGAAAGCTATGATTTTCATGTGAACAAGAATAAAACAGATCGTTATTTCCATTTAAAAATAGTTATACTGAGGAAAGGAAACCAGTCTGCCGACCTCTCGTAAGAAATAGTTTAAAAAAGTTAATGACGTAGAAAATACACTTATTACAACTGCAGTTTGTACGTAAGATACATTGTTATTATGAATGTGTTATTGTGCTACTATTATCGTGGTACATTGTTGATGCATATGGTCATCTGGCGAATCGAATAGAGAAATTATTTCTAACCAGTGCGTAACACCTTCGGCATTTATAATTATTGCTAATGATATACTGTACTGTGTGAGCGGCCATCTTACTTTAATAAAGGAACCAATGGTGTTCAAAGCTCATGTATAATTCGAGCAGTACAGTAATTTACCTACTTCTTTTTATTCATCGTAGGAGACCATCAATTTTGCAATAGTTAGGAATTAAAAAAGAAAAAGAAGGTAATTGTGTCTACTTTTAAATGATATTGAGTATTTAATTTAACACCTATGTTATAATGACAGTTTATGATGGTAATTTTTTAAGGACATTCAATTATCTCACTGGTTGATTTCAAATTTCATTTTCTTTCCTCTAGGTCTATCAAAATAATTTTGGCTTTTCATTTATAGGTATATGGATAGTAACGAATTCGTAACATAAATTATTATGAATACTTAGATATATTTAGTAAAACGTCTCTTTATTTTTCTGTTTGATTTGGTTAATAATATTTATAAAAAAATCGGTAAAAATAACCTCATATGCTTGATGGTGGATGGTTAATTTTTATAAAAGAAATTTTACTTGAATTCAAGGGTCAACAAAAATGAACTTTTTTGTGACTTGGACGAAACAAAGTGTTTCTTATGAAAAACTCGCACAAAAGGCGACGGTTTTTTTTGGAATTTTTTTTTTGGGACCGTTTGTCATATTAGTTACATACTGTATCTAAATTATTAGGAGAGAAATTAATATGACCACTCAGAAAGTGAATTTATTTCTTTATAAGCATTAAATAGTTCACTCCCAATGTCTGTTTGTCAGTTGGCATATTTATAAGAAAATTTGCAACAACTGATTTAAAGTGTTCTGAACTCGCAATTCAGTTTTATTGAGCATTCAAATATTTCATCTTTCGTTATTTTCCTTATTACAATACATCCTCTTTAAATTTTACTTGAATAATTCCCGAAAATTTTGATTCAAGTAGATAGCTACTTATTTCTAAAGTTAAGTAATTCTTCGCTATTCAAAAAGCTGACTATTTTCAGTCTTTATGACCTTAATATCTCCAAAATTGTCCATTTGTCGACTTTGTGCCTTTGGACACTTTTAATCAGGACGTAATGAAGTACAATATACTGCAATTTCAGAAAATTTAACCGAGGCCCAAAATCCATAAGATTTGTGCGGGGTCCTTTAATCTTACTATTTATTTTTCACTCTGCATAAGTAAAAAAAAATTTTAATTCTATATCAATACAATTTCTGTTGATTAGATAGATACTATGCATCTTTTTAATATAATTTTATGTATTCATAGCAAAAAAAAGTGAAAAAGTCATTAAAAAAATGGTTTTCTTTATTTTTTCGTACCATGTTCCACCCATTTTAGTAAAAATCTTGAAAAAATTAGGGTAATTCATAAGATGAAAAAAGCAATCAAGTTTTTTTCGTGATTAAGTTAAAAAAAATTATCATAGATGCCTGCTTCAATTACACTCAATATCAATTTTTGTTGTTAAAAAAATCTTGAAAAATGGCCGAGGTATACCCAAAAAATTAAAAATCACGAAACATGACCGTACGAGGTCATGTGACCACCTAGAGGTCTAAAAAATTGGCGAAAACTTCTCTTATCAGTACCTACAACATGGTTATAATCGATATCTGAAAGGGCTAAGGGCATTTTTTTACCATCTTACCTGGCAAGGCCCTTTATTACCCATGCCAACCAAGTTCAGAAGAACCAACGAACAGGCGCCAATCGTTTATATTATTATGACTATTCGAATACGTGCGTACGAAATCGTTGGCAGTACATAAATCTCTTTCTTATAGAAAGCAACGAGAGTTTTTTTTGTCATTTCTGTAAAAAGTAATGTTTACATCATTGTGGAGAAGATTCCTTCATTTAGTATGGATGCTGAAGCTTAAGTTAGCACTGAAATCAGACGAGCGCCTGTGTGTTACAGGGTGACAATGGGTGATAGATTCAGATTTGATTTCGGGGTATCAAAATACGTTAAAAACATCTAAACGTTGTCACGTTACAAACCCTACATTTATCAGTGATCATTTCTATGTGGACCTTTTTTTTCGGCGTTATTTGGGGAAGGTCCAGTACGGGTGAAGGTCACAAAAGTAAAAATTTATTCGGTACCAAATTATTAATTTATTGAAGGGGCCGATTTAACTGTTTTGATAAAATAAAAATTATAAGTTTACAGATAAAAAACTAATTAATAAAGTTTGATGTAGGGTATATAAAGTTTATAAGAAGAAATCGAAATTTGATTTCATAACTTGAATCTCAAATTCCAAACTTGTAGAATTATTTTCATAGTTCAGCAACAGCACAAAACTCTTATTAAAATTTATTTTTTAAATATAACTAAGGTACAATTTAAAGCTACACTCTAATAATAATAAATAACTAAGGTCGTTGTGAAGTTGTGATTATGGGGTAGGTTGCGTGAATAATATGTATGCAAGAAAAGAAAAACCGGTTATTTTTAAAGCCTTTGCTTACTTATTTGTGTGCGTGTTAGCATGCTTTTGTGCTGTTACACTTTGGATATTGTTTCTAAGTATGTCGCAAACGTAAACGCGGGGATAAATTACTTTGCAACTTGACGTAAAATGAATGAAATCCTGCAATGTTGCTATTTTTTCTCTTCGATAGATAGATATGCAAAACTTAATTATGTAAAATTATAGCTGCCGGAAACTGAAAAAATAAAGGGAAAACGTATGTTCCCGAAACGCCCTTCGGGCCTGCGATTATACCGTTTATAAGAAAATTATTTGAGATAACATCGACGTAATCGTCGGCAATCCGTAACAACTAGTCGACGACTGCTTAAAACCGATTCGTAGGTAGGTATATGTTATAATATTAGGACAGTTTTATTTCGATTTTGGAACGTGTTGAATATTTACAACAAACTGATTCGTTTTATTTAATAATATACTTCTTTCAGCGAATTATCATGCAGAGGTCATTTGGTCAGTGATCCATCGCTATCATTTCGCGACGCAGTTTAAATGTTTTCTTGGTGAATTATAGTTATAAGTTATATATAGTGGAATCTCCCCTAACGGACACTCCCAATAGGCAGACAAACTCTACTAAGCGGACAGTTATAGAAAATCTTATATAAGTTAACCCCTTTTAAATGGACTTTATTTGGGGCGGTTGCGGACACCTTTTTAGGGTTCCGCACCTCAAAAGGAAAAAGCGGAACCCTTATAGGATCACTTCGTTGTCCGTCCGTCCGTCCGTCCGTCTGTCAAGACTCTTTTTTTCAGGAACGCGTTGAGGTATCAAGCTAAAATTTATACCAAATACTCAGGTCTATTGTCCCTTGGAGCTATGAAAAAATCAATCTTCTAAGCCAACGCAATCAAAAGATACAGCCGTTTATGGCCCCCAAATTTTCGAATCAAAACCTTTCAGGGTACTTCCCGTGAACTCAGAATCTTGAAATTTGGTACGAAGCAACGTCTTATAGCACAGATAAAAGAAAAATTGCGAAAACCGTAAATTTTTTGTTACATCATATAATAAAAATATTTTAAATAATTTTAAAGTTACTACCCCTTTCCTCATGAACGTGTAGAGGTATTAAATTTAAATTCATATCAAATACTCAGGTCTATAATACCTTTAAGCTGTAACAAAATCAAACTTCTATGTCAACGCAATCAAAAGAAACAGCAATTTAAGCCGCATATTTTCAAACTCGCAACTACTCGCAAGGGAATCAAAACCTAAAGGGTACTTCCAGTCGATTTAGAATCTTGAAATTTGGCATGAAGCAATGTTTTATAGCACATATAAAGGAAAAATTCTGAAAACCTTAAATTTTTAGTTACGTCACATATATACAGGTTTGTACGGAACCCTCGGTGCGCGAGTTCGACTCGCACTTGGCCGGTATTTTTTTATATGAAATGCGCCAAAATTCTCCCATAGGAGGACACTATTAAAATTAATCGAACATGTTGCGCAATTTGCGACCGCTAGGGAATTCACTTAAAGTACCTACAGGTGACCCATTCGCTCGGTAAAGTGATCTTAGGTGCTTTATTGGTGAATTTGTGTAATACGATAAATAAGCAAAAAAGTCTCAAAAAAAACGTGTTAAATCTAAAAGAGAAGATTGATGGAATAGAAGTGTTCAATGTAGAGAAACGTAGTATATCTATATACGAGATTTGTCAAAACGTTTCAATATAAGGAAAACACAAGCCGCTAGAATTATTAAAAACAGAAATTAATAATTGATGAAAAATTCTGCAAAAATATTTCTTTACGAAATTTTCCTTCTGTATGTTTTTTAAAACACTTTTTCCAAACGGGGTCCCCCAATGATGTCTGCTTAATAGAGTTTTCGCTGTACATCTAATAAGAAAGTGTACAAGAACATGTGCACCATAAAAAGTTCCAAGTACCTACTTAATAAAATACCTATCAATCCTTGTAAGTATTTACGACTTCTCAAGGAAGAAACTTGTTTTCGATAGAAAGTGAGCCCATAATTTTATTGAAAATTCATTATATTTGCTGGGAATTTTAAGGAAACGCGTGATAATTAGGTATCGGAGGAGCAACGTTAAATGAAATTGACTTTTAAATATCATTATAAAAGTATTAAGTATGCTTTTCGAAAGTGTCTCATAGTGTATTTTTTTATTTTATTATAATAAGCCAGTTTACTTTAAAAATAGCTATTTATTTATACCCATTCAAATAATTAAAAAAGTAAAAAAAAAAATAATTTCACAAATGCAAGATATGGATGATAGAAAAACAGTACACACCAAATGTTTAATGAAAACTCAAAATTTACGTCTACAGAACATTTAGTTATAAATGTTTATAGTTTTAATGATAATTTCTTGAATTCAGTAAACTATAAGTTTACTTTAAATGACTAATTTAGTTACTATCTTAGAAATTGTCCTATTTACTCAATTTTTTTTTTTAATATAGCATACAAGACATACATTACTAGTTTAGGCTAAAGAAGGCTGAAATAATTACCTATTGTGTTTCTTAAATGAAAATATTCTGCAATATCTGCATTGTGTGTTTTCCTGTGTTAATATTTAAAAGCTTCATGAATTCAGTTAAAAAAAAAGTATTTTCTACAATTAGTAGGTAGTATTTACTTTTAGTTTGTCGGAAAGTGTGAGAATTAAAAGTACATGAGAGAGGTTCGCTAATTTAAAAAAAAAATCGTTTTCACTTGCTGTATACGTATGCAGAAAGAGGAGTAAAGAAGAGGGTGGTGATACAACAGGAGCAATCGATTTTAGATTAGCTCGCAACCGGGAGCTCACGTTTTCGAGGCAGGATCGTCTGACATAACCCTTCCTTCTGTTTGGCGAGCCACATTTCCTGCTCCAGTTCGATGTAAGATAAAGATTAAACATTAATCAGTTTTGGAGTACTATATGGATTAATAATTCCATTATTTAGCTCCTATTGCCAGTTAGCGTAATAGATGGGAGTGTTGTTCCATGAGACTACTATCTGAATCCAATCGCAACAACCGTGATGATAAAATGCATTAACAAATTGTATCCTAATTAGATCAGGCAGCAATCTGTGAAGGTGACGAACAAACTGAAACTAATGAACGGCACGGGGATATACGGGCCGGGGAATAGGGATGACGACGGTGATGAAGTTCACTGTTCCCTTCGCGGTCGCAAAATTCTACAGCAACTAGATACTAAAGCAACTTTTAAGGAATTATCATTGGAGACTGTTTCGAATTCAAGAAAATATTGGCATCATTGTTTTCAATTTTGCTTATTGATCATTTTGCACAATTTGTCCACGTTTATTTATGAAAATCAATAATAAATATAGCCTCTTCTTAATAATAAGAGAGTTTGGTCTGAAATTCGAGAACATTTTAGAGTGTTCTAAAAAGTAAAAAAATGTTTGATTAACATTTTAGAATGATTTGCAAAGTTCCAGAAGTTTTAAGATCTTTCAAGAATGAATGTGAACGTTCCAGAATGTTTAAAAATGTTAGAGGATATTTTGAATCATTAGAGAATGTTCTGAATGTTCCCGATTTTTCGGGAATGATCCAGAATTGTTAATGTGAGTATAAGTTAGAGAAGAATGTGATGATTCCTTCAAACATGTGATATATTATTGCCCAGGCAACGCTGGGTATTGCAGCTAATATTCAATAAAATTTTAGGAAATTTACCTAACACAGGATGCTCCAATTTTTTTATTCTGTTTTACAAGGTTCTTATTTATCATTAAGAAAAGGCATTTCAAACTTTTTTGTTAGTTTTTAAATACCTAAACGAAAATTTGAATAAATTGTTGGTAAACAAAATGCCAGGTAGATAACAACTTCATATCTGGGTCATTGAACAAATATCTAAAGATGGTTGATAAAGTTTTGATCTATTTAGTAAAATATTGATTAAGTAACTGATACAAGAAATATATTTTATGGATTCGTATAAATGTTTAAGTAGCAAGAGTTATAAAAAAGTATACCTATCGATGGTAAGAAAGACATTGTAGGTCGTTTGCGCCCTAATGGTAATAAAAACAAAAGTAACCTCAACCGCGAAATTTATATCACATTGAAGGGGAGCGTTTAACAATAACCGTAGTTCTTTGTCAGTTGATGATGAATGCGTCCAATAGCACCGTTTCAACACAAAACAGTCGAGTTCGGCGCGCTCAAAGAGCAATTAGAATTTAATTAATTATGCGTTATGAATGAGCCCGGCTTCTTTGGAATAAGACGGCGTAATAACAGCTTTCACGACGATATCATGATTTAGATTTCTGCTCAAAAACCTTCATTTGCATCCGCGAGGAATTTTGGACGGGCCGTGAGCGTGCAGATTCATTTTGCGCCACCGCTATACGCGACATTAATTACGGTAGATAGCCCAGCGTTTATTCCGCAAAAGCCGAAACGAACGTCACAAAAAGTATGATATAGCCAAAAATTGTTAGAAAAAGTGGGAAGCCACGAGAGGAAACGTTTAATCAATTTTCATACCACTATCACGTTCAATTTTAATTAAAAAACGGTTTCATAATAATGGCTCAGAATACTATCTGTTGCTTTTTTGAGCAGAAGTTAACCAATAAAAAAGCTTCTAAAAAATATAGAGTATTAACAGTAACATTATCGATAATTAATTACTGTAAGTAATTAGGTACAAAAGAACAATAGGTTTTGAATCCTTTAAATTGTCTTCTTATTACCCATTTTTATTTTACAAAATGAGTTACCTACCCAAAGGAGTTAAAAAATGAATTAAATCACATACCTATGTGGATATAATTTTTTTGGTAAACGTATTAGTTTACGTTTAGGGTTAGGAAAAGTGGCATGAAATTATTTTTCGTCGTTTAATAATAGCGGCCCGGACTCGGAGTCGTTTCGAAATTAAAGAAAATTAAAGTCATAAAGCTTATTAAAAGTGAATCGGAAAGAGGTTAAACGACGTGGCAAATGCTGCAGTAACCACCCCATTTTAATGACGATCTCAAATTATGGCGCGTAATAATCAAAGCTATAAAAACAAATTAAATTGTATAAAATAGAGCCGGTTGTTTTCGGTACCTATCCTATTATATGCACTCGTACCCTGTTATTATGGGTATTCAGTGATCCCATCTCGGCCGGGTTCCAGCGGGAATACGAAACACTTTTATTTTAATGCATTTTAAATCATTTTCAGAAACATCACTACAAGCAATCTGCTAAAATTATACCCTGTAAAATGGTCCCAACAAATTCAAGAACTTTATTTTAACTTTTTTTGATAGTGGCTTTGATATCGTACACCTAAAGGGATCTAATTTTTGTTTTTTATTCCGATCGAAGCAATTTAAGGAACTGGGTTGTAGCCAGAATAAAAGGAAAAAACTAACTTGTCTTTTCTGTTAAAGTTTAATTACTTTGTAAGTCAAAAATTAAATGTGTATATACTAAGTCGAAATTTTTACGCTCACACTTTTTCATTATATCTGCATTTTGTAAAAACTTTAAGAGGGAGGAACTTATTTCTTTTTGGCATTCAAACTTTGTCAGCACGAGGGAGTACTAGACAGATGCATCCAACCTTGTTTTAACACTTGTTAACCAGGTTTTTGTCTTTGTTCTTGATGGATTAAATAATTGAGAGCAATTTAATTTTTTGGAGTCATTTAAAATTTAAAATATTCTTTTAATATTGCATAAGTAATTAAATTTTATAATTGATTTTATCTATTGTTACTTGTGACATTCAAAAGTGCCCTAAATTTTACTTAAAATTACCTATGCTGTTTGTCACTCTGACAAATGATTTTGACAAAACTATTTGTGAAAACGATGCCTTAATCCTGATACTTATTCAAATATTTAGTGATAGGTACGTATAAAATTTAGTTTCTTACTTCAATTTTTGTAATTTTAAAGGGAACAAAAGAAACAAAGTAGTAGTACGGTTTTTATTGACTTTGCTAATTTATAAATTCTACAACGGAAGCATCTTTCGGTTTTTCATAATTCTTCTTTAGGACCACCCCACTTTTCCAATTTCCATTCGTTTAGCTTCACGTTCCCGGACCTGAGGTCTTCTGACCTTTCGGTTGTGCTAGCTGTTTAATACGTTTTAAGTTTGGTTTTTTTGCGGTTGCTTTTGTAGCACCTACATCTCCAGTGTCCGATTTAGGTTCACTTTTGGGACTTTCTGATTTTCTGGTTGTTTTCTGACCCTTCCCGGTTACCACCTTCTTAGGCATCAGTAATTATACTACTAAAATTTCAGGGTATATTTAAACAAAATTTATTTCGCAAAGCGAAATTACACAAATTAGAACGTAACACACAAACAACGGTTGCTAAGTAGCAATTTTTATTTTGTTTTCTTGAATTCGGGATTTTTGTGACATGACAAAATTGTAGTGAGCACAAAAATCTGAGTATTTCTAAATCTATTTACATGCCTCTCTTACCCAGCTATAATTTGAAAACTCACATACATACTTATTTTGTTCTGGCGAATTAGGAACTTTCGACCAACAAGAAATTAATTACGTGGAGGGAAAAAGTAAGAATTTTTAAATATATTTTTTTAATTTTTATCCGAACATAGATATCGCATAGACTAGTACAATTGGAACGAGTTCACATTCGGCCAGTAGGGGCAGCACTGCAGAATCACATACAACTATAATTTTTAGGTACTGCATGAATATGAATATAAACACCATTTTTTAACTTGCAGGATTTCTGCATTGCTTAATTTAAGTTAATACAGAAGAAACATTTGTGTATTAATATAAGCATTAACAATGTTAAATTATATTTAAATGTTACTGTTTACAGTTGTAAAATGTATATTTATATTGTGCATCCAACTATGTGAATAATATTCATATATGATGATTATTTTCACTTATGGTGAAAGGATTTATATAAAAATTCAGCGAACGTAAATTGTTGCAATAATTAACAAGGTACATAAATTACAGCAATTTTTCATCGATTGCGTTATTCATTGATGATAGCTTCTCTGGACTTTTGCTGCACAATTAAACCGACAAACAGATTTTGCTTTGTTTTATGATATATTCCGTACAACTAATAATTTCCCCTTAACATGCACGGTATGTACATTTATTTACATGTATGTTCATTGAAATTATAAAGCGGCTAGATTAATTTTCTGAATAACTGCCTTCTCTGGGTGTTTATTAGTATTTATTCCGAGATGAGTGTAGGATAAAATAATACAACAATTTATAAGCTCTTTTATTATTATGTATTAAATCCCTCCTTCTTCTTGTTACCATTATCTGCTAATCTTCACTGCACATGTTTTTTTATTCACTGAAAGATAATTTCAACAGTTTCCCGAATTATTTTTATACTAATGAATACCAATGAGGTGCTTCCATTAGCGAATAATTTCATAATTAGTAACTTTTCTATCGCCTTACATTTTTATAATTACAATAATGAAGCAGACGATGAGAGGTCGAACAGTCTACCAACGTGGAGAGTCATTAATTTTGTTATTAAGACGTGTATTATTCATGAATTTTAAACTTCTATTTGACACCTCTGAACAAAGAAAAAAATATCAAAATTTCTGTATCAGTTTTATTGCATAATTTGAAATAACAAGGAACAATTGTGACTATAAACATTTATCTTAATGCACAACATTCAATTCTGACTGCAATATACTTTTATTAATCAGACATAGGCAAAGTATTCATCAAAGGAGTTTCAAGCATCAAACCAAAAGCCCTAATTTAATGTTATTGTATTCGTCATGTCCCAATTGCATTATAAAATCCAAGGATTTCGAATTACTAAGTAATTACATCGAAAATTAAAACACTAAACCATGGACCTCAAATACATAAAAAGGTTTGAAATATTGTGAAAAGGGCTTCATGAACACCATAAGAGCTGAAATTAAATCAATGGGCTTCAAATATTTATATCAAAAAACTTATATTCGGGGTTCAATTAGTTCTTGTTGGTAGGTGAATGTAAGAGGAGACGATTTTAGATATTTTGATAAGGCTTGAGGATTTAATATATGTACTTTGAAAGGGAGGGCATTAAACACCTTGAAAAAGATTCAAGCACTTTAGAAGAAGTATCATACACTTTGAAAAGGCTTGAAGCAT
The DNA here is from genome assembly GCA_029378335.1 of Agrilus mali. Taxonomy (NCBI): domain Eukaryota; kingdom Metazoa; phylum Arthropoda; class Insecta; order Coleoptera; family Buprestidae; genus Agrilus; species Agrilus mali. The sequence continues at coordinate 21,227,464 of CM055657.1, forward strand.
TTCGAAAGAGTTTCAAGAATTTTGAAAGAATTTCAAGCACTTTGAAGGGGTTTCAAGTACATTAAAGAAAGTTTCAAAAACATTTTAAAAAGCACTTTTTAAAAATACAAAATACAAAGCCTATCAATCTCTAAATACTTCATCGCGAGATACAGGGCTTTTAAGTCTTGATAGGGCTGGATGTACATTTTTAGGCACAAATACTAAAGCCCAACCCTGTCGTACTTCAAAAATGCCAATAAAGGATTGTAGATCAGGTCAATAAAGAAGGTAGTGAAATATTGAAGAAATGGCGTACTCTGCGGACTCACTAAAGAAAATGAGACAATACGTGGTTTTCAAGTCCAAATATCAGACTCACCTCAAAAATGTTTCTATTCCAATTAATGTCATTTAGATGAATATTACATGATCTATTGATTCGATCATATGGTTTTTATGTGTGAGCTTAGCTATTTAGTCCGGTCAAATTAGACCAAAAAATACGAGTAAAGCTACATAAATTCCCACCAAGCTGAAAATCAGTAAGATTGTTTAAAATATGATTAAAAATAAAATTTGAAAGTTCCCTATCTTTCCCCTGTATGGAAAAAATTTTATTCAAGGTAAAGGTCAAAAAAATGAGTTTTTCGCGATTTTCAGCAAAACGGTAAGTTTTATCATAAAATTACCCCAGACAAAAATTGTAGATCATAAAATTATCTATAAAATATGTATCTCTAAAATACCCCAAAATAAGCTATGTGTCAAATAAATCCCCAAGAACTAGAAAATATTTAGTGCAAATAGAAAAAAGATTGTAGAGGAAAAATTTTCCCCAGAAGAATTCCCCTGAAAAATATATCCCCAAAAAATACCCCAAAGGAAAAAAATCCCCTATTTTTTGGGGAAAATCCCCTAATCTGGCAACCCTGAGACTAACAGTATTTCATTTATTGGGTACACTGACATAAAGCCGGTATAAGACCCTAGCCACGCATACAATTGAACAGGAGACAGATGTCTCGAAGTTACACTGGCGTATAAAATAAGGGACTGGGTTTCATTTTACCTGACATCTCAGAAACGGTGGCTCTTAGGAAAAAAAATATTGATACATATTTTATAGATAATTTTATGATCTACAATTTTTGTCTGAAGTATTTTTATGATAAAACTTACCGTTGTGCTGAAAATCGCGAAAAACTCATTTTTTTGACTTTTAACCTTGAATAAAAGATTTTCCATGCAGGGGAGAAAAGTTTTCAAATAAAATATTAGTCTCGATTTCGTATTTTTCTATGATTGAATGGAATGATTTCTGAAAGTTGTTTAGATTTTCTAAAAAAGTTGCCTTCGTATTTTCCAGTGGAAATAGCCACAGAAGAACGACACAAACCGGTTTCAAATCGTGCCACAGTTCATCGAAACGAGAAGGCTGTCGTACAGCATTTCGTAGTGATATGGATTGCGGAGACGCAATTTCTTGGTGACTTGCATTTTCGCAACATGCAGAAGCGACCAATTCTGTAGCGGTACACGGGGAAAACGGTCGGCGGAACGACGAGGCGTCGTTGTCGTCGTCGGCTTTGAAACGGTGCTGGCAGTGATATATGGAACCGCAGTCGATGTTTTGCACCAACGCCCAGCCGCCACCCGTCGCAGTTTCGACAACACCATTACTCTAGATCCTGAACGGGGCGATCCACGGAATGTCAATGTTATTAAGCCAACCGCGATGAGTAGCAGATCAATTGTCCTCGTACGCACTTTGGATTTAAATGACATCTAAAGATTCGGGGGTGGATATAATGCATGTAGATATTATGATATAATGACGGAACTTTAAAGCAATCAAAAATTAACAGCTAAAATATTATCGTTACTGATTGGTACATATTTCCGAGTTTGGGTATCTAAGAACATCTCAATAAGAACTAATTTTAAGTTCTAATTCTTTTAAAACGCTGTATTTTTGCTTAATTTAGAAATTGAGAAAAGAAAAATTAATTATAGTTACTTAGTTGGTATACACGGTCATACCAATATCATTTTCCTGTCTCTTACATCGTAGCTCCGGAAGGGATGGACCTGATTTCAATGCAGCTTCTTTTTATTTAAAAGCCAGTGTTCGCAGGATGTTTGATGTAAATCAGTGGCGGCTCAAGACATAAACACATGGGTGTTCTGCAAATAAGAACACAAAAGTTTTTAGAGATCGATATCCATTCTTCTGCAATTGTTTACTACCTGTTAAATTACCGCTTGTATGTTTTCTTAGGCTAATATCAATAGTTTTAAGTTAAGAACAATGTCAGATAACGACCGACAGGTATTTTTTAACTTAATTTTCCCTTCGTGAGTTGAAAATTTTTTTACATACACTAAATTATACACTGCATTCATTGTGCCACAGGAAATACTCATATCACCCGAAAACATTTATTTAAATAAGCACACATTCGTACATGATGCTCATCTTTAAATCTCGATTAGGTATTTCTTGATTTTGATAGATCTCATCGTTATTAGATATTTATAGATGATACGAGAGGTAAAACTCTTTTCCGTTTCTTTTCCATGGTGAAGTTAATAAATGCATTTCCTCTCTTTTAACTTTTATTTTACATCAGTATAGGTATACATTTCTAAGTATAGAGTTTTTAAACCCCCGTTTTTCGCTTGAATTTACTAAGAAACTTGTTGCTGGTGGGAGAGGGTACGGTACATTCACAGAAGTGAAAATTAAGCGTATCAAAAGCTTTCCATGTTAATAGTGACCAAAGACTTTGATACATAAACAGCTAAGTTTTTGGGGGTTTTTAGCTCATTTTCTAATACAGTTTAGTTTGTGTGGAAATCTCGGTCATATTTCTTACTTTCTAGTTAATGTTTTTGGGTCATTTTTAAATTTTTAAAATGTAGCATATACAATTTTGATTCTTTTAGGTGCTTATAATATTTCGCCTCAAAAAAGCTTTCCTCCCACATCTCATTCAACTCAAAGCCCTCGTTTCCATATGCTAGGGACGTATTTGTCAATATATGTACATATATTTTTGAATCTGGTAGTGATTTATCTTATTTAATAGTTCAATACACATGCCATTAATATATACTAGAATATAATTGTTACTAATTCGATTTTTACCTAATTTATTTAAACAAATGTAACGTCAAGATTCGAGTTATTTGAGTGGGCAATGTAGAAACGATTTAAGGAAATTAAAAAGGTTGGGCCGGTTCGTGGCCTATGCTAGCTCGTATTATCTTTCAAAATATATCCGACAATTAATATTGATCAGGTTCGATCGTTGAAAAACAGGTATTAATGTGAACGGACGGAACATCAGCACAACGGCAGCGTACCAAATTGATGACGAGAAAATTATCGATTGGACGAAAGATTGCTCGTTTAGGTGTGGGTGGGCAATATTCTTCTCCCTTTTCGTTGTTATATTCGGGCCTATGTCTCGTCATGTTTTTATAAGTGGGTTGCTATTAAGAGCGTGTAATTTCTGGTTGCTCGACGATTACTTTGTGTGAGAATTCGATAAGAAGAATTTCTCATTATTGTCTGTCCTCTTGGTCACCATATCCCCACAATTTTACTAATTTTTACCTTTCCCCAGGGACCATTGGTTAATAAACTTTATGTTAGTCTAAACAATTAATTATTGTTTACATTTCCATTGTATTGCTATATTATTGAAATTACATTTTTTCAGTAATTTTCGATTAATGTTCTTGTTGCCCAAGTTCGAATATTTAAATTTAAAAAAATTCAATTCAATTCATATCAATTTCAAATTAACTTCCCTTATTTCGACGGATCCAATTACTTAAAAGCACTTTTTTTTAATTATACTTTGTTAGCGTGTAAAACAACAATTTCTTTATGTAACCAATAGGTGTTTCTGAGGAGGGTAGCAATAGGTTGAAATGTGTTTATATTACGACCGAATGTTTCCATTCTGCTACCTACCTACGTAGATTGGATACCGAAACTCACCGGGACTTCACCAATAAGGAAGGAAGTGATTTACAGAAAATAGTTTCCATTCATCAACGAAAATAAAAGCGGCCTTTGTATTGACGGTTATTCCTTATAATGGCAATTATGAATGTATTGTTTTTTTTTTGGAATTGAGCGATAAATTCTCAATCGAAATGGCGTACAATCACGCTACGTTCAAGATTTTCGCTCTTTGCGGGATACCAGCCTATAAATTTCGGATTAGCTTTCGATGTGGAGATATTTAAGTAAATAACTGTCAGAGTTAAGCAATACCAACCATTAATATTAATATACAAGCGATTTTCTGAAAATAAATAGTGCAAAACGAACCACTAAGAAAAGATACTTTATGTACATTCAATGACAACAAGATATCCTACAGGTTAAGAAGATTATTAAAAAACGAAGTCATACATAAATAAGTAAATATTCGAATACATTAATTGAAATAATTAATGGAATAAGTAAACAACTATCTTATTATTTACCCTGGAAAATTTAAAAAAGGCAGGGAATCCGTAACTACCCTAACCCACTTCTGACTGACTCCCGTCTAATGATCAATCTTAATTTGAATCTAATGCCTCATTTATTATTATTTCTGTATTTTAAATTAATTCATTAGTAACGTATTAAATTACATATGCAATACTATAAAAAAAAAACTTTTTTCAATTGCAATTACTAAACGAGTCGTAGGTATTAGTTTTCCCAGCTTGAAGCAAGTAATAATATTAATGTTAAGAAACTTGGGTTGAAGAGAATAACAAATATAGCATGTTAACGAATGAACAATTTGTTAAACAATTGGACAAAGTCGTTTCATCTGATATGAATTTGAATTGGTGGGCGATTCAATTAAAAATAAAATAGTAACAGAACATTGCGCAAGATAATGGTGTAATAAACACCCAGAAAGTAACCATTAAAACATGAGAAACATTATTTAGAGCAAGCGGAAAATTGTTACATACAATGGCTAATGAATACGTGTTACGTTTGCTGTTCCAGATCTGGCATAAACGAACATGTCATTTTCCAATGAAAGACCATTTGTACTGATACGTGTGTATCTGCGAAATTATATTCTCCGTCACTTAACGCAGACTTAATTGGTTTCTGTCTCGTTTTACACTAATTACGTATATTTAATGAAGGGGTAATAAACCTTTTTTATGATACACAGCAAACGTATCTTAAGACAATCAGGTTTATTAAGATCACAAGGGCATCATTTTGCCGTAACGTTTCTATTATTAAAAAGGTACAATAATTATTATAGCAATATTTTTGGAAGAAAAGTAAGCTGTTAAAAGATTATTAAATAAAATAGACATTGGAACTGATTATAAAAGACAGTTTAAATTATTGTTGAAAAAACACCCGTTAATTGAGCAATTGCTTCTTTGATGAGACGAAACAAATCTGTGAACGTAAAGGCGTCATATGAAAATTCAAAGTGAATGTTGCAGTGTTTAAAAGCACTGAGTTTTAAGCTCTTTTGCAAAAAAATATGTAGTTAGGACTTGTTAATCGAAAATATACCTGTTTTATAAAAGTACTTTGAATTTCAAAAAACTATTTTCAAATTACTTTAAGATCTTCGAAAGTGTTCGCAGACCTTCCAATGACCTTTAAGTCATTTCAAAGTTCAAAGTGCAACGCAAATCAAACCCATCAAAAAACTTTGTTTTCGATGAAATTTACAAGTACTTTCGGTGTAAGTCCTTTTAGAGTGTAATTGAGGCTTAAACATTCTAAGTAAAGATTTTGAGCTTAAGATTTAAAGTCATTTTGATGTGGACTTGATTCAGTTCTGGTGGATACAATGAATTAATTTCAAATCTAAAATTATGAAAATTTCCAAGAAAATAGTAAAACATTTAATTATTATAAATGTTAAAATAATATACAATTGGGTAAGCTTTTATTTCTTTTTACAATTCGTATAAAAGTAGGGGTTTTTCATTTAAGTTACCGGGCTTCTAATTATTATAAAGAATGATCCTAAAAAAGTACAACTGGAAAAGCTATTTTCCCCTGTATGTATTTAATACATTATTCTGTAAATAAGTTTTTCGTCATGCTTTTAGATCTTTCCTTTGTTTACATTTACATAAAATATATCGATCCAATCTCCCTAATAAATATAAATTGAAGCTAGGAAACGTTAGTCTTTCGTTATATTACGGTTCGATGTTTTAGTCATTTGGCTGCTTGGGGTGTTCCCATGCTTTGAACTCTGAACTCATTACGAACGCTAACTGCAAGTTCTATCTTTAGCAATGTCGATGTATATTGTACGTCGTCGGTTGTTGTGCTGAGATTTGAATCTGGTTCCATTAGTTTAAAGTGTTGGCAGCATACATACACTTTGGATCAAAGGGGGGACGCGGTGCGTTCGGTTGCTGCGACAGGCGCCCTGTCAACAATGCGTACTTATTGCGAAACCGTGACCAAGCGAAATCTCCGCTTTTTACCATCTCAAACGCTCTAATTCAATGATATAATTGTCCGTTCGTGTAAATAAAAAACTATTCACGGCTACAATGGAAACGGAAAGTCATCGAGCTACTGCAGGGATCTCCATCGTTTGGCTCCTGTCCCTTTGTAGGACGCGGGTCTCGGTGCACCCCTTAGAAAATTGAATTTCTAAAGTAAAATCAAGTCAGCTATGCAGAATTTCTACTTCTTTAATAATATTTACATTTTACGTATTGGGAAAATTCATTGTAACAAGTACTCATAAATTTGTTCATTATAACCGCACGTTTTTTTGACTGTTATATTAAATATTATACTAGGTATTTAGGAAAAATTCAGAACAGAATTAGTTGATCTGTTGATCAATCACCAGTCGTTGTATTTTCTGTAGTTGTGTTTAAAATGTTGACCTTGCTGTTTTATTCTGAAATAATCCAATCAGTTTGATCGTCGTAATACCTGTTTTTTTTTTCGTTATTACGTTGCCGTTGTGGACTGTCGCGTTGGTCGCATCTTCGTTCGAAGATTTGCTACGGAATCTGTGCGTTTGCTGTGACGGCCGAACAAAAAAGGCCCAGAGGCTGGAAGAGAGCCGAGAAAGATCACTTGTTGATAAACACGAGTAGCTCGCGTGTTGGGACGCATGAGCGAACAAAGAAATTGTTTAACCTAAGAGTGAAAAACTGAAGGCGCCCCGACTTTGAAAAACGTGACAGCAACGAATAAGGTAAAAGACAGAGCGATTGTAATGGTCGAGATAATTTTCTGTTATTAGATACTCTACGCAACAATTCCAATTGAATAGTCCCTTTGTCTACAGTAACAGTCTTTGAAAACGGACAGGGGCAGGACCAATCCAACGACTAGCGATGCAAATATTCGGATGAACTTTTAATACTCGGATGCAAATAATGCTCGGATTAATTACTCGATTCCGAATTCACAATACTATTCGATATTGCCGTGGTGCCATCCAATCCGATGTCGTCGCTCGTGCCGAAGTAGCCCAAAGCCACAAAGGCCAACGATTTCGCACGAATGTTGAATGAATCATATATAGGGTTTTACATGTTTATACGAAGCCAAAGAACTTTTATTTTATTTCTTATAAGGTTATACGTTCTTAGTATTTATTTTTCCTTTATTAAAAAGATATATATTATTAAATAATGGTATTTGAGAACACGTGCATAAACAAGGAAGACCGCTTCCCTTTAAAGTTTGAAATGGCCGGGTCAGCGGGTGCACGGCGCGTTTCTTTGTGTAATGATACGACGAGGTCGAGTCGAGAGAGCGAGAGACCTTTACCTACCGTCTCGTTCTTGCATTCACATTTTGCTTGAAAATAATTAATCCGATTCCGTTTCGAATTCGTATCGTATGACATACTCGGATGCATCCGAGTATTTAGATATTCGGATTCAACGAGTATTTTAATTCGAATTCTCACATCACTACCAACGACTACCTCTATGAAGTTAGGTCAGGTTAGGTCGCATAATACATAATCTAAGTTATAGAATAAAGTCGCTAAATATGGAACACCATTTTTGTTTTTAAAAAAATAAGTTATAAAAAATAATTTCAAATACGTAGTTGTCGCCTGTCGTTCGAAAATTTTCCGTCGCAAAAATGCAAGTAGCGTCACTTGTGGGATTCTGTAGGGAGAATATTTCTTCGTCTGTAGAATCATGGACGCTAATAGAAGATGCTTCAGAGCTTGAAGAAGAACGGCCTCTTTGGTCTTCTTGTAATTTTTAGCATCACGATTAGACCGAACCTTATTTTGACCAGCCTTGTCTGTTATTTTTCGCTTAACACGTTCTTTTTTGTCACTTATTTTACTAGATGATGCTTGCAATACAATACCCCTCTAGTAAAAGAATGTAATATACTAGGTATATATATAAGTGGAATATTTATACACGCAGTCCTATTCCACAATAGGTCACCTCAGAGATATAACAAAATCTAGTCACAAAACTAACAACCTAACCTAACCTAACCTGATATTTGCACACCTATATGGTTTTAAGCAAATGCTAAACGAAAACTTTTGTAGGTACTCGCCTGTAAAAATCTCATGGACACACAACCATGCTTTCGACACGTTTTTGGGGTTATGATCGAAATTAGAAATCTGTTATATATCGCACCAATTCTTAAGTCTAGAAACATAAATACTACTACTGCTTGCAGTTCTCTAAAAACACGGGTATTCCACATTAAGAGACTATTTCACATTTAGCGACTTTACAGTAAAAGGAACTGTAAGATTAGACTTAAATGAACGATAACCTAACCTTCAAGAGCTAGGTGCACGACTCCGCTCAGTCTGAAGTAGTGATGGGCGGGTAATACAGTAACGAATACTTTATATCCGTTACTTCCAAATACCCGAAGTAACGATTACTCGTTTTCAAAAGTAATCGTTACTCGGTACCGACTCGCTTCTTACGTATCTGCGTACGTGCTAATTCGTATAACGTATATCGTATATGTATCGTAAATCGTATATCGTATCTCGTACTCTGTTTCTGTTATTGGTATCGTACGAACACCAACGACTTCGAATAGGAGCGAAAGTACTGAGGTAGAAATCTCAGCGCTCTCTGTTATTTAACTTACCTATTACTCTTCTCAAGTCTGCTTACGTATCTGTTATTATACAGTACAGGTCGCTTTTCAAATTCGGTAGTATAAAAGTCTGTACTCGATACATATTTACATTAATTTGTGAAAGTGTATATATATATATAAACCGCATCATTACCGGTTCCAGCTGATGTTAATACCTACCTATTGCCGCCTATCGTTAATGATTACTAAGTACCGAATACAAAGTAACGAATACCAGATCCGAAAGTAACAATTACATACGAGTACTGAAAAGTACCGACAATTCCCATCACTAGTCTGAAGCCTGCAGCAGGGACCACACTCTTTTAAAGAAAGGTTGGCAGCATTGTCAAAGTTGAATAATTGTGTAGTAAAACATACTTACATTGATATTACACAGACCTTTTCCCCATCAAGGCTTCACTAATTCCTCTGTTATTCATGTTCTTTTAAGAGCTCTCATAAGGAACGACTTGTTTGACCAAGAATTTCAATTTTTGTAAAATACGAATAACAGTCTTATTAAAATAATTCATAAAATTACCTAGGTAGATATTTTTTTTGTAATGGGCTGTTCTATTGTAAAATTTTGTCAGCACAAAGAAATTTTAAATTTATAATATTATGGTTAGGTGCATTAAAATATTTAAATTGTACTTTAAAAGAACTACTATTATGCAGGTTGAATTTTGAGCGAAACCATGCACAAGCAGGTACAAAAGGTGGTGAATTCACGTTCTATGTGAATATAGGTATGAACAGCACAGACCATTAATCACTTCAACAAATAATTGTCAATGCCGCGGCTAATTTGTCAAATATGTTTAGTTTATGGGATCACTGTTCTGTATATTTATGCACGATTCTTTTCAAAGTAACGTCAATCAAATAAATAGCAAATATCAAATGTTGCTTAATTTTTAGAGAAATTGGTCGTTAACAGTTATTGAACAGAACTAACTAACACGGAAAAATTAAGAGAATTAAAAGAATTGTAAAGGCATTTAATTGTCATTTAGGAGTCTATGTAGTCTTCAATCAAAATTCTAAGGAAGACAGAAGTCTGATCTTCATTATTTGCCAGTTTAATTTACTTAAATCTCTCAGTACTATTGAAAACTCAAAATTAGATATATAGTTTTTATTTTATCAGACGGATAAGTGGGTGCCTCAATAAGTACAGTGTCAGAGCAGGCATATAGTATTTAAACGGGGTAGTAAAACCGGAGCTCATTCTAGAAAAATTAACTTGCATCAATTTATAGTACCTATGTGCCTATGTACTGTAAAACTTCGATTAGTACAAAAATTTACAATTTTTTTTTATAAATGACAAGGTTTATGAGTGAAATAAAGTACATAAACATAGTTTACTTTCACGTTTTATTGATATCGATTGAGGTATTTTGGGATTTTTGATTGTACTGTTATGATGGTTAGGTTATGAAAATTTGTTACATGTGTTAATACATGTTGTGTTTCACCAATAAGTTTTAACATGCTAATATGATAAACTAATTGGTTAATGTTTTCATACAAAAAGTTTAATATCGCAATTTCAGTCAAAACAAAGGTGGTAGTTGATGGATATAGGTGAAAATATTTACAGAATCGAGGAGAGAGGGGGATGAGTTAGTGGAATATTGCATAGCCAGGCAAGTAGTCAGGCGATGATATTCTTTCGCGGTGGCAATTTTGCTACATAAAGCATCTAACTGGTGCATGCTTCTCGTCGTTTGTATGCAGATAAGGAAAGTTAGAGCGAGATTACCGGAATAAATCCTTTCCGTTGGAAAGTAATCATCGTGACTTATCCTGGCATAAGAGGGTCGAATAAGTGGATGAGCAGTTCGAAAGAGAGAAGATCTGCTCTCGCCTCGCGAAATATGCCACACTCAGACCGTAAAGTTGCGATTATCGCACGCGATATGCTTTGATTCCCCAATCTCGGCCTCGAACCCCGATGCCAATACGAAAAGAATAACTGCGATGAAAATCACGTTTCAATGATGTTAATGCCGGTTAAACCGTAAAAAATTGGGTAGAATTTGGCAAAATTCCGACGCATCATGGAAAGGAAGTCTGTTATGTTCATTAGCAGATGTAGGCAGATAGGTGAAATAATGGATCCCATTGACGATTTTATAGAATGAAAAGGAATGTATGAGTTTACAGATATGTATTTCACTCCCATCAAATCCTAATGGCAAAGAAATGTAAAATAGAACGTTAATTAGAATTTTTAATTAAGCATGCTAGTGCAATGTGATTATATTTAGTTAGAACGTTTAATTGAATATAATTATCTATACGTTATTATAAGAAAATCTAAGGACTACTGTGGAATATTAACTGAATATAACAAACACCCAAAACCTACAAAACGTTTAGAAAACTAAAACGCGTATCGACACCCAAGGTGTAAGAATAATCTCCCCCTAAATTATTATTCAATCCTATCCAAAATACCCCGATCGGCCAATGAAACCGGTTTTCACCCCCAGGTAGAAGCAAAGAAATATCACTTGAAGTTTATCAGTCCAATATTAGCAACTAAGCAATTATTATATTAGTTTTTTTTTTGTCATTAAATTATTAAAAGTTTTTTAATTTAACTCACATCGCTTCTAAAGAGCACTAGAAGTGTAAAACTATTTTACACGATTTTACAATTATTACAACAAAATTATGAAACTCGTTTAAATTATAATTCATCTGAAGTAATTATGGATAATCGCAGTAAATCCATGAGTAATTAAATTCTGTCTATTCACAATGGTAACTCCTTTTTTGCTAGCATTTCTTATTACTTTTATTGTCTTTGGGTTTGCGTAACATAAATCAAAATCAGTTGTAAATTAATAACATATTACGATCATGTGAATCTGAAGTGATTTATAAATTTATCGTAAGTATCTTTATTTTATTTGTTCTTGAGTATTCAATATTCTTAATTATAGCTTCATATAGAGACTATGTATTTCTCGTAGGTCGTACCCGTCCAAGATAATTAACTTCCCGTCTTCTATCTTTCTTTAATACCTGTAACTTACAATTTGCAATATTGAGAGTTTCATTACAACTAGCTGAACTCTGAACATTTAAATAATCGATAATTCTTAAATTTCAATTCAAAATTTTAAAGGGACGTTTAGGTTTTGAAATTACTTATAATTTCTTTTTATTTAGGGATTTTCGATCCAATAGTAATAAAGTCGTAAATTTCCCTTTTACCAAAATAATAAGACATGTTCTTTAATTCTGTGAGACATTTTTCTTTTAATTTGGACTGTTCCCTTCCCTTTAGCGAGATTTAATAAGGCGCGGTCTGACCCTCCATAACTCGCACGTGAAATTTACCTTATAATTTCATTAAAAGTGGAAGAAAATGATAAAAATCCTTTGAATTAAAAAGTTGATTTGAGCTTTTCTTCTTTCTAAATGAGATTTGATGAGATTTTGCTGGCTCCTTCCCAGTTTGAGTTTATCCTAACTAACTGATCCAATTTCTAAATTGTAGAGAATTGTATAGATCCAAAAACGTTTTCGAACATTAAATTCATTAATATAAATTAATAAACAACTGAACATGGTAGCAGTATTGATTCCTTAATTTTAGTTAACTGTTTTTAGTTGTGAAAATCATCTGATGATATTTGCGATAAGAAGGCAACCTGCGGTCAGCTCGATTAGTGCTAATTTTAATAACTCGGCGTTAAGTTTTAAAGGAGCACACTTGCTCCGCGAAAGAACATAAATTAAGCGTAAAATGATTAAGCCGAAGAATAAGTGCACTCTAATGGGGAACTAATTTCACTATTAACTATATCGCATTAACACTCATAAATAAAAGTTGCAGGCCGTAAGATGTGAATTAGCCTTGCCTTGGGTGTTGCTAAGCTGCTACTGTAGTTGTTTTTTTTTTAGATAATACGAGGAGGCTTCAATAAATTTTGTGTTTATAAATATTAGCAGGATGATCTATAGAGGAATACGATTAGAGTAGGTAACTGTTTAAGAAAGTTTCAAATTAATCTTAGATAATGTTCAAGCGCAAGTTATTTACTGGTACTCTAGATGCTTGGCAGGATTTCCATTGTCTAAAATCTATTCTTAGCAAACTAAATACTTTACATATCGGGTGCTTCGAATATTTCTAATATAATTAGTGAATGATCGTGATGGCCTTAAAATAAAGATTCAAAATATGCCACATTTAAAATGGAGACAAGAAATGGCATTTACGTCATGAGATGTATGTCAATTTTCGACAATAGCATAATTCAAATAATCCGTTGAGAATTCTTAAAATTGAATTTCTAAAAGGAATGAACCCGACGTACATTTGCTTTTTCATGTAAGAACTTTTTCAGTGGATTTGGAGACACCATGACGCAGGGGTTGCCAGCCGAAGACTTGTACGACAAGCACCCTGAACAATTTCAGAATTTTCCAAAAGTTCCTCATTTTTTATTTTTATTCTTTTTTACTGTAGCCATCCACTACTTTTCATTATTGTATAGAGCCATACCCAAAAATGATACATATTTCTAAATTAATCATACAAATTATTGAATAGAATATACCTGGATGCACCCTAGCATTGTCGCATTATAAAGCAGTAACGAAGTGGTCAAAACTTCCTGACGTAACCAAACGTTTGAGTGATTCGACTCAATAACATTCGTAGTGATTAGGTACGTGTTCCCAGAACTTGATGAAAAGAGCTGGTTGGTGTTAGAAATCGCGCCGATAAACACATCAAAGCGACATGGGCTTTCGCTAGATTGCGTTCAATAATTACTATGCAAAATTATTAGCATATTAATTAAAGAAAATGTAATTAAAATTGAGTCGTGTCGAATGCGAACGGTGTGATTATTATAATCGACCGGGGCCGGGCCAAAGGACGGGACGGAACGGGATGGGTTTGAAATATGTCGACAATTTGAGAAGTGATCCGGTGCTAGACGCAAATTGCCACTGGAACATCTTCGCCTGTGACGTCTTCATTTACATAGACATGCGCCGCTTGTTTTTGTTACTTGCGAATTCGTTAGCATGTAAATTTTGATAATATTTGCAACTCAGCTCTCCTCTGCACTTTGAATCACCAGCCGGGCCACGTCTGACGCTCGGGGATTGAAAACTTTCTAACGCCTCGTTCGGTCGCACACGATTTTATCTACAATTTTACTATTATGTCTGTTTGTTTCCCTTCACTGTTTCTGTTGTAAATATTTTTCAAAATTGTTGGGTTTTGGCTTATTTTTTGATGCGAAACATCTATAGCCGCGGGTAAACCGGATTGTTTGCGTGGCGATCGTGGCGATTGCATGCCGTGGCGACGCTCGCATGTGCAAGCGCCTGTGCGATTCTCTTCTCACTCGGTTCGACGGTGTCGTTTACTATAGTAAACTAGAAGATGGAAGTGAATTAATTATGATTGTTGTGTACATTTCACTTAATAAAAAAATGAATGATATTTAATTTTTACATGAGAAATTAGTTCGGTACAGTCACAGAGGTTCAATAATTTTTAAAACCATAAAGATAAACTACCATTGATTTTAGCTGGAGATTTCAATGTAAATTTTGCAAAAGATGAATCAATGCCATTAATTACGTTCCTCCAAAAAGAATTTCAATTACAAATTTACAACAATCCAAGAGAACCTACTACCAGATAAGCAACAACAACAACAATAAATGCTGTATTTATTAGATGTCTTGATAATGTTATGTCCAATACTTTTGTAACATACTTCAGTTATCCTCGACCAATTATCACAGTAATGGTGTCAGAGGCAACAACGGATATAGCTACTTATTACTGAAGTCACTGATTAAAAGAATTGAGTTGTCGCAACTTAAATAAATTTTTGAATTTTTAATTTTTGTATTAAATAAAAATAAATGTTTATTAAATAAATAGTCATCATTTTGTGGAAAAAATTCGTAATATTTGATTTGTTTATTATGCCATATTTAGTTCCTGTCGTAATATTGTCTTTTATGCATATGTATTACTTGTGCAAACTCGATGTTTCACATCTGCCAGGCGTCCCGTGACGGCTCACATTTTTTTTTTAATGCAAATCGAAAGAAACCGAATCAGTAAAACTCAATTAACATTCCAGTTTCCACTATTGTTTATAAGCTTCAGTTCTAGTTGGATATGTAAAAGCCTCAGTCTCCCCTTAAAATTAACATTCTAAGAAACTACTCTTTTTTGGAATTTTTATAATTGTGTTTTATTAGCAAAATGTAGTACATTAGAGATAAATAACAGTAGGTATAACGACAGTATTAAATTTATTTATCTTGGGACTTTTCCCGCTAAATAACATTGAGTCTTAATATAAACCACTATTTCTTTATTCACAAACACAATGGCACCTAGTGTTCACTCTTATTTTGACAATTTTTAACATATTAGGAATTAAATTTACAACTCTCTGAACTTTCCAATTATGAATATCCACGCCGTTGGAAAAAATGGTATAAAACTCATGGATTGATTGCATCACCATATCGTGAAGGCGATAATTTTGTCTATAAATTAGTTTTGGCAGCCCACTTTATGGTAGCAAGTAATCGTTTTGGCCTTAGTTTAAGAGCAAAATATATAGGTAAGTCAAAACTGCAAGACCAAGACTATTATTGCTCATAATCAATTTCGGAAGTACGCACGCTGCAATTGAGATGTCCCAATATTATCGAGGCGAATAGATTAATTTATAAAGAATTGTCTACCCTTTTAGTAGCAAACTGATTATATACCGACTTGTCCCGATTATTTCAAAAAAATGTTAGTTTCCTTAATGGATACAGAAAGATTGTTTTAATTTTTTGTTCAATCGTCGTCGTCTGTTGTATACCCCAAAG
Source organism: Agrilus mali (assembly GCA_029378335.1). NCBI lineage: Eukaryota > Metazoa > Arthropoda > Insecta > Coleoptera > Buprestidae > Agrilus > Agrilus mali. Next base: position 21,243,452 of record CM055657.1, read on the forward strand.
AAAATTTCAAAAGCTTCGACCGTTTTCTGAAAGCCACAATACGGTTTTGGGTAAACGGGATGTCGAATCTGTAAGATGGATGTGGGCAGATAAATTTTTTTAAAGGAAAAAGAAACATCAATTATTTATTAGTTTCCTTTTCAATTTAATTCGGAGAAAGTTTGGTCGAGGCAGGGTACTTTTTCCACCTATAAAAAAGCCATCCATCTCGGCCCGGCTTTCAGATAGGGACCGACAGACAGATCTGCCGTATACAAACACATACACATACACTTACGCACTAGCTACAGAATAGACTGTATCGATAACTGGATTGCAGACAATAAAGAAACAATAGAGATAAGCGTTCAAGACGGCTGACAGGCGTTGAAAGATTGGCCGCGTGGCGTATTAAGAAAATGCTGACCATTTCTATCCCTCGTACTCATTCCACTTAAAAATATATGCTTTTGAGTCATTGGTGTTACGCCCGAAGCAATCTATCTCGCGATGCCAAATGGAAAATACAATTTTGACTGTTACATAATCATTAAATTTTGGATGGGAATAATAAAATTGGAATGTTAGCAACCTCAATAAAATCTTGCTCATGTTTAAATCCTGATTGGATCTGATTTTCCTGAAAAGGTGTAATTAGGTACATATTTTTGAAATTGAATTTTGTTGAAATTTTATGCTTTTCTAATAATTATAAGGGGTAAGGATGTTTAAATATTCTGTAAGTAAGTTAAAAGCAGATGATATTTATTTTACACATGAGTAAAACTCTTGGCAGTCGTTAGAGGAGATGAAGAAGTAAAATCCGGCTGGTGAAAGGAAACTATTAAAATGCAAATACTTGCAACCCTTGTTCACCGCGAATATTATCGCATCGGAAAGTATTGCCCCGAGTTTGAATAACTGTTTCGAGTTGGCGGCGCGGCACACGCTATACCGCCACCGAACTGCATTCTCGTTATGGTTGAAATTTGGTTGTAAATGGGCCAATAAAAATGAAAAATATTCATAGTTCCTTCGACCGGAAACCCGATTATTAATCTCAATGGATATTTTAGAACGTTTATCGGGGGTATGTTGGTTAAGCTCTAATAATGCGGTCGATAGAGACCTGGAAAAGCGGGACAAGAAGTCACTTATAATTCCAAAATGACGTTTTATATACCAATCTACTAATAGTACTCTTTGTCTTAAGAGCCTTTATTATTTCGTATCTAACTTAAAATAATTAAAGTAATACATTAATAAAATTTTAAGAGGGTGAAAAACGTTACTTATATTACTTTACATAATCGATTGCCAACGTTTCGCTAAACGTTTTCTTAGCTTCTTTAAGGTAGATGACAATAGGAGAAGGAGACAATAATTTGATTTGTAGTTGATGTTACTACATAAGTTTTTATATCTCGAATTTATTTATAGATCTTTTTTAATTGTGCTTATTGTTTCAAATTTGTACTACACGTTACTGTAATTAAGGGCGAATAATTACTATATAATACGTACCAGTCACAACATCCTCTTCTTCAAAATAATGTCATGTCATAATTTTGAAGAAGCTAATAAAACATTTAATGAAATGTTGAGAAAATTCATTATATGTTCTATATTATACATACCTATATTCAAAAAGCGAGTCAATTTCAAGGATCTTGGAGTAATGTTTGATAATGATATCATAAAGCAAAATAATTAAAAAAAAAACAAGTACTCTTAAAACTTTATATTTAGCTTTCGTTATATCTATTCCAACATACGCTATCAACATATGGGCTTCGCTGACATAGAAGTTGTGGTATGAGCTGGAAAAGGTCCAGCATAGGTTTATAAGATTTGTAGCACCATTGGAAGGTTGCCCATTAAGTAGTTTAGACTAGGATTATTCTGATATGATGTCAAAAGGAAATTTACCCTCAATCCAGTCCTTTTCACAATATCTTGATGTATTATTTTTGTACAAGGTTAGAAATGAAATCAGTAACATCGATATACTAAAATCTGACGTGGTGCTTATGTTAAATATCAGTAAAGAATTTTTCTCAAAGAAATTTTTTGATTAGGGCAATGAAATTTGTTAATGAAAAAAGTTTAGCTATTAACTATGATTTATCATTACCGGTAATTAAGAATATTTTAAATTAAAAATACTGGAATAGATTGCGCTAGATCTTAATCTTTCTGTTTTTCTTGTATTTTAATGTAAACGGGTTCTCCCGTAAATACAATTAAATAAAAAAAATATAGGGAAGAAAAAATTCTTTACCCCCTTACTGTTGCTTTATTTCAAAAAGAATTACAAATTGTAAAATAATTAGATTTAATTGAAAAAAATGTTTATTCTTCTTGAACAATGAGCAGGTGTCCTATTCTGATTAGTTTTTACTATGCGCCTACCTACATCACACATACCTATTAGTACATAGAAAGGATTAGTTTTCAAAATTGTTTTTCATGCGTTAATTGATTTTTATTTAATTGAAGTTACAAATAAAAATGCAACCGGTATCCGGTTTCTAACGACTTCTTCAGTTTAATCTACGCTATACATGGGTATTAAATTGAAAACTATTAGAAGCAAAGTTAATAAAGCGTCCATGTGTAGGACACCTAGTTTTTTTTGTACGCCGTGCTTCATTGCTTCTTTGCGCATTAGATTTTTCTACTTTTCTGAGTCTCTCCATTGTGCTAATCCAACTGCATACACGTTTGATTAAACAAATAATAAAAGGCGTACAAAACCTAGCCGGTTTTCTAAACTTAGTGGAGTGTAAAGCATCGCTAACAAAATGTATTTGTTTTCAGTAAAAAAAAAAACTTGTAGACAAGTGTAACCAACAACTGCATATGTATCATTTACTAATTCTGAGTTAAAGCGTTACTTAAACGGACAATAAAGATTTGGGTAATCGATCATCCAATTGCAAATATTTACATAAACATTGAAACGAAGAGCTCTTTTATTATCTTAATAGGATTATTTCACTTGTGTGTACTTTGGTACAATTTTGTTTGGTTAAGAACATGTGGTAACCATATTCAATAGATAGTTTATTAAGACCTTGTTCCAAATGGTAGGATATTGTGTAGTTGCATAAAGGAATTTTAATTACCTATAAAACTATTTATAGAAACAATTTAATTTTGAAACGGGATATACAAAAACTTTTTGGTACTATATTAACTAAATCTTATCTATTATACGTCCAAGATAATTTTAATTAACATGTATTTCGTTTTCTGATAGATATAAGATATGGATTCAGAGTTGGTTTTGTTCCTTTTTATAGCGCCAGTATTCGCCGGCAATTTTGATTGTCCATTCAATAGGTAAGTTATTGGACATTCCTCGCTCTCGCTTTGAAACGCGACTGTCGACACTATATTATTTCTTTCTGTATCGTAAGGACTCTACAAAGAGGTACGAACAAATAAAAATAGCAAGGTCGAAACCAGAAGGTGTCAAAATAAAACGAGTCAAATGGGTCGGAAAGATAAAGTCGATATAATAGCATTTTCATACATGAAGTTGTTTATAATTAGAAAAAGTAATAACATAATGACCCTAAGATTCCTAAAATTAAATATTAACTTTATCGTCTTGACTTTGACTTTGGTTTTAACATAAATGATGAAAATTAATAGATTAATAGTTAACTTTCGTCTAAATTTTGACAAAAAAATTACGGTCATTTATTGTCTAAAGTGGAGTGCAGTTTTGATGTGGCATTTTGCTTATGACCACTTTTTAGTCTATCCTTAATAAATCGCCGAGAGGCGGCCTCGCAATTTGAATAAAATAAACATTTTTCTTTGCCAGAATGAGCTAAGCCGCTGCCGTTGCCGTTTCATCTCCTTACAAAACGGCACCGGAATAAATCGTTTGCCAATAACGAAACGCATTTGAATAGCAATTTGGCGTGAGGGTGAAATTCTAATCAGGGATCGCTTATGTTTAGTGTCTGTCGCTGGTGCTTTTACAAGCCAGCGCCCTTTGATTTCTACATTTTATGTTCCGAATACAAACGTGTTAACAAAATTGCAATCATATGGAGATACTAAACAGAGAGGGTACACAGGGTGGCTGTTACAATTACAAGATTAATAAGTCTTAAAAGTACTGTAAATATTTTTAATTACTAACTATAGAGAAATGCATAATGAAACCTACGGAGTCTCATAATTACATACAGGGTTTTTCAAGTTTATGGGCTATTAGAAGTATATGAATTAGTAGAAGGAATTCAATTCTGAAACTTGGGCTCATTTAGTTATTGTTTATGCCGCTTCTTTTAAAAATATTTTCAAGTTCGATTTACATCCGGTTATACCGGAAGTCGATACCAACTTTGTTATTTTAAATGGAATGGTATATTTTTCACGCTGAATTCGAATAAAACGTGTAATTCTAAGGTAAGTTTGATAACCAACTTGTACACCTATGACGATCGGTTTCTGAGTTAATTTAATTTATAGAAAAAAAATCGCTACCGCAACCCAAATTATAAAACATCATAATTTCCACAAAATACGACTTAGAGTGTTGAAATTTTTACTAGTAATAGCTGAATATTAGTGCTAACGCCTTGACAAAATTGAATTAAAAAATTTATACAGGGCGTTCAAAATAAAATTCTAAAATTGAAAAACTTCAAATACGAATTACCTCGTTTTTTCAAATGGCACCTACTATTTTATATTTTTTCAATCGATTCCTTTTTTTATCCTCTTTCGATCTATATGGATACTTCCTATTTTATTTGAAAATTTTGGAATAATTTTGAATTATTACTTAAAATAGGAAGTATCCATATAAATCGAAAGAGGATCAAAAAAGGAATTGATTGAAAAAATAAAAAATAGTAGGTGCCATTTAAAAAAACGAGGTTATTCGTGTTTGAAGTTTTTCAATTTTAGAATTTTATTTTGAACGCCCTGTATAGATTATTTAGTTCAATTTTGTCAAGGCGTTAGCACTAATATTCAGCTATTACTAGTAAAAATTTCAACACTCTAAGTCGTATTTGTGGAAGTTATGATTTTTTATAATTTGGGTTGCGGTAGCGATTTTTTTTCTATAAATTAAATTAACTCAGAAACCGATCGTCATAGGTGTACAAGTTGATTATCAAACTTACCTTAGAATTACACGTTTTATTCGAATTCAGCTTAAAAAATATACCATTCCATTTAAAATAACAAAGTTGGTATCGACTTCCGGTATAACCGGATGTAAATCGAACTTGAAAATATTTTTAAAAGAAGCGAAATAAACAATAACCAAATGAGCCCAAGTTTCAGAATTGAATTCCTTCTACTAATTCATATACTTCTAATAGCCCATCAACTTGAATACCCTGTATACTTAATTATTAGTGTATAGTCTGAGTTATGCAAAGTGGCAGCCTACGTAATAAAATTGTCAACAAATTCAATTCGAAGCCAAAAACACTCTGAAAGTGAGAGAATTAGAAATATAATAATAAAACATATGTTAAGTAAAATAAAAGTTTATGGAAATGACAAGTGTTTTATTATTTTTCTAATTTTAAAATGAATTTCCATCAAGTAAATGTAGATTCAGTTAATTATAGTAGGTATGCAAACGAAAAATTTTTCTTAAATACATAGGCTCAGAAGTATTATGGATTATTGTCTTTTTATGTCTTTATCACTAAATAAAGTTCGGATACCAGTCACTCAACAAAACCAGTTCATAAATTTTATTACCAGAGTCGCCACTTTGCATGATTCAGACCTTAGGAACATCAATTCTAATTTCTATTTTATTGATTGTAATACCTGTTTCTATTATTTTTGGGTTTAAATGATTTATTACATAAATATTTTATACAAGGACAATGTAAAAGCAGATTTCGTAATAACAATAATTCAGAATCCATGTAAGGTACAGAAAATCTTGAATTTTTGTGTCTAAATATGGATTGCAATGAATGAAGTACATCGAGTGTATAAAGAGGATGGATACTTATATGAAATATTGCAGTAGTTCAAATATACGTATAGATATAACGTCAGTCGAAAAGTCGAAGAGCTTTTCCATTGCTCTCTATCGCCCTGTTTCACTCTCTCCTACATGATTCTGCCGCTTCGACGACTTCCTCTTTGATACATAAAACAATATTATTTGTTATTTGTATTCATATTTTGGAACGAGGGAACCGGCTCCGTTCTGCAGCGTTTTCTTGTGATGAAACCGTCGTTTTTCTTAGATCGTACCTCTCCCTAGGGAACGGACGGGCATTTTTCAGATTCCACGCTTGCTCCTTGGCAATACATCGTATGATTACGTCAAAAACTTAGCAGTTAGAAAATATATTTTCAAATATATTGTACAAACGTTGGTTGGGAATCGGAATTGCATACTAATATCTTTTCAATATTACTAAAGAACGAATCCCTAATGAAGTAGCTAATTAACAATTAAATATTTTGATAAATAATCTATAATTGTTAAAGAACATTGTCGGACTAATACAAGCTTTTTTTATGATAGGGTGTATTGCATCATGGATTATTAAAGGAATCTACTGAAACGTCTAAAAGAAGTACAAATTTAATAATAGTTACACAGAAAACAAAACTATTTTAAAACAAGAAAATATATTGCTTTGAAGATATTTACTCATTTTAAATAAATAATTACTTCTTTTTAGTATTTTGCTTTGTGTTAAGAAAACAAGAATATTTCCTTCAACACTTTTATTTACTTACTCCAATTGATTTAAAGAAAGAATTTTTGTTTTGAAACAAATTTATACAGGTTTCGATCGAAGACTAACTCTGTTCTTAAAACAAGTCAAGGAACTACTTGGAATGAAAATGTTTCTTTTGCTACAACTTTTTGAATGGTTTAAACAAAAAGTAATTTCTTAATTTTAAAACATTTCTGTTTTGAAACAATAAAATATTAATTCTATTCAAGTAGCCGAAAACTGGATTGGATAAAAGCACTTCTTCGAAACAAAACAGTTCTGCTTTCGATAAAGCATTATCATTTCATTTTAAAGAACATTTTATTTAGTACAAATATATGACGCTTTGATCAGCTCATTTGTCTCCCGTTTCGATTTTCAATATATTGCGTCATACGTTAATGAACTATCAGTGTAAAGTGAGTTGTTGGTGCACAATAAAATTTTCTGAAAAAGCAGAGGTATATTTTTATAATAAAATGGAAGAATTTTTAAATAAAATTGGCTTTGGAGAATTTGGAGAAGCATTTGCAAGTAAGTACCCATTAAAATACTTAATTTTTACGAATTTATTTATTAATTATATTTAAAATAGAAGTATAAAATAATGCAAAATTTTGCATGGTAAATATGTAATAGAGCCGCAATATTAGAATTAAGTTTTTAATTCATTCTGTATCACGTTATCTGCTGTATATAGGTACATAAATATCTACAAATCAATTTTATCCACAACGAATCCTCAACGAAGTAGTAGTAAAATAAAACTGTTTTTAAATAGCAGTAGGTATCTACAGTTTAGCAAAATTTGTAAGCGCGCTTTCTCTCGATAAAGATAAAATGGCTACTACCTACTGCTACTTGAAAATCGTTTATTGTGGATTGTATATGTATGGAAAAGGTTATCTATGATAGAAAATTTACACTTTTAGCAAGTCGATTGTTTTATGATGAGAATCGTTTGATCGATAAACCAAGAATTCTAGTTTTGATTTTAAATTAAAAACAATAATTTATATTACAGCTACTGGAATCATTTGGACTAAACAACTTCTTATCAAAATGGCAAACTTGAGCAATCACTACGTTACATTAAAGAGCTTATATAAGGTCGAATCAGTAAATGGAAGTAAAGTTCTTATCATGGATAAAAATAAAAAGACGCATTTTCCAGTCATGATGCATACACTCCCTACTGGTGAATCATACGTAACACTAAAATGTCTTAAGCAATTTTTTTTAGTTCCTTTCATACTATTGTTCATGTGTGTATCGTTGTCCTTTTTATTATTTTATGTTCAATAAAGATATGTTACAATAATCACATCTTATTTATATACCATTCCATTGATTTGTAAAATTGCTTTATTATTAAAAATAAAAAATTAAGAAAAAATTAAATTTTCAAACAAATTTTTGTTATTTTAGTATGAAAATGTTTCATGTTTAATACAAAAATATACCGCTTTAAACTCAAATATTAATCGAGTTTATTATGAAGAAGTACCATCTTAAATGGAAACATCCGTTTCTTGCGTTGAAGAAAAATATTATTTTTTCCAAGCCCGCAAATCTTATTTTAAGAAAACGAAATTGTTGAAATCAGTAGATAAATATTCTGTTTAAAGAAATACATTATTCTAACGAAGAATTATTATGGTTTTTTTAAGTGAACTCTTTTTTCGCTTCAAACATTGCTGTATTTAATTGAAAGTATATATTTTTAAATGAAACGCAGCATTTGATTACTATTAAAACTTTTAAACTCTTTATTCAAGAAAATATTTATTTGCGTATATATGAAACAAAGATTTTCTTGAATGAAGTGTATTTTATTCACATTAAATATACTCTTTTTTCTGTGTACAATGAATGTTTTAACAATAAAGATCCAAAACAGCTGGAGGGTTTGTAATTATTAATTTTGAAATAATACTAACTATAATGTTTTGAATATTTATTTAGAAGTAAGTAAAGCGAAATTTGAAAAATTGTTTGTTTATAAATAAGGGAAGTGTTTGATTCAACAATAAATAAAGTTTTAATATTAATTCATATTCAACCGTTTTGATTGAAATGCAAAATAATGTCAAGCAATAGGCTTAAAATTCGCTATAGAAATTAAATTTCCATAATTTTTAATTTCTGGGAATGGTGCGGAGGCAGTTATATTATTTAAATGGTTGCCGGTGAAAAGAAGTTCCACAAAGCCCTGGCGTTTATTAAATTTTTGCCAATTAAATTTCTCTGTTGAATTTATCAGAGTTACTTAAGAAAGCGGGTCTTAATCTCTTTATTTCGACTTGAAAAAATGCCGGGCTGGAATGATTTTAGGAAAATGGGCGAAGAAGAGAGGAGGGGCGGGCCGTGGCCTTCTCCGTTGATTTTGGTATTCCATCAATCTTATAATTAATTCCGTTCGTTTAATTCTTTTCAAGATGACGTTAATTCATTCCGGTAATGGATTCCACTAGTGATTTATTCTTCTTCTGTGGAATATGTTTTGATACGATTCACGGGCATGCGAAATTGATTAATGCTTTGTGCTCGCGTTTTGTGTTCGCTCTCAAAAATGTTCACATTTTCGCGAGATAAGCGAAATTAAATGAAATATTGAAAGTGAGCTCGAAAGTAAAGCACGTTGTAGAACGGGCCAAGCCGAAGGAATTGTTCAGTACGAGAGTCGGATGAAGAAAAACCACCGGCACCGTTCAAACTTTTGCTCTTTTGTAAGGCGCGCTCTTGAACGACTCAGAAATTAAAAAAGTTCCTTCTTATTAGGCGATTAGTACCGGTAGACATTTCCTTCCACATAAACTTTAAGATACCGGTTCATATTTGATATACCTACACACAGTGTTTCGTAAATCGAATAAAAAGGGTGGTAATAAATTGTTTTGATTTTACACATTATTAAAGTATAATTAACGAATATAACTTAAAATAATTAATTAATCATAGCAAAGTTCCTTGCAATAGGGTAACTAGCCTCTGTTCTTCTTTTTTGGGTATAGTAGAAAATCCTTTGCCCCCTGAAGGAGTGACTATATTGGTGGGTGGTGTATTTTGTCACATATTTAATCTTGGAAAAGGAAGTGATATTTACTTCCAATTTATTTCGGTTGGTGCCTAATTGTTGTGCATCTAGACTAATATTTTTTTTTTGTATGTATCCTTTTTCATCCTGGGGAAATCCCGTTTTGTTCTTAAATTTAAAAATAAAAGAATAAGGTTAGTTTTATTTTTTCCATACTCGGTATTCGTGGAATTTTAAGGAGTGCGTTTATATCCCTTTCTAAATTCCAATTTCTCTCAGCAAATTCCATTACTCGAAAAAATGTTCGACTGGTCATCATTATTCCGCAGAATGATTCGTTAAATTTCAATCAAAAAATCCAAGAAACCTTCCCTACTGATGCGTATATTAAATGAGGGGAAACTCGATTTTAAACCGATATTAAATAACTGACCGACAACGAGAAACATAATCTACGGAGTGTTCGTCTAATGATACCTATTTATTTTCATAGTTTAGATATTAATATTCTACCATCTGTAAGTTGTTACATTTATTATTAATTACTTATTACTTATAAAATTAACTCAACATAAAAAAGTGAAATTCAGAAATACCTAAATTAATTAAACAATTAAAAACGAAATGTCTGCTAACATTAAGAAAAATAATAAGTGTGACATTTGTTGTTGTTGTTTTATTCGAGACTATTGTGCGAAATTTTTTTATTGCGGCACAATTAATCGTATTTATGGTTTCCATGTAAGGGGTGTAAAATTTATTGAATAATGAACCTTTTATACGTACTTCTTTAAATTGTGATTCATTTCGTACAGGAATAAGAAAATTTTCAATTTATTCCTATAGTTGCCTCCTAGCTTCCCTAATTTCAAAGGCTGTTGTACCCTGATCACAAGATATACAGTAGGGATGAATTTTTTGATAATTTCTTGAATAATTTCGATCAGTGGTTGAAAACTTTTATCATTATGGCAACAACTACAACGTCTGTTGGCAATATTAATTTATCGGAGGGGCCTTTTTGCGTTGTGTTAATGAGTTTCGTACTGAAGAGAAGATTCTTATTACATTTTAATTGAGGTGATGTGTACGGCTTATTGAACTTCACAATAGTCGCCTTGGTCTTTTGCCGTGTCGACGACGGAGACGGCGGCGATTGCTTCATTGAAACCAAAGTTTTAATAGATATTTCTTTTAGGATTCATTATCAACCCTAAACAGAACGCGCCCTGTTTGTTAATCAACTGAATTTCAGATATTGCTTTCGCGAAAAGAAAATGTCCCGTTTAATATTTTCCTCGAATACAAATAACAACAGCAACGGGGGGAGTCCTTTAATTAAAACCTTTAATTTATCATTACTGTCGCAGTTTGGGGAGAGTAAATAATAGGTATCCACTTGTACTTTGCCACAAATTCGATAATGAAACTGTACCTGCTAATTCCAATCGTTGATTTTTTTAATATAGAAAAGTTTAACTTACTTTACATCTATACAATAACTGATTAATTCAATTATTTAAGAGTGCTTAAACATAAATTAATTATACATTAAGGGGTTCTGAAAACACTGGTCGTTGCCATAATATTTACTTTATTATTTAATGTTAGATTTACTACCCCTGCTTATGTTGTTAATTAGGTATTTGACTAACCGTTTCTTTATAACTCCAAATAACAAAAATACAGAATCAAAAAAATTCGCCGAATCCTGATTTAACTGTATGCAGTGACGGATTTAGGCTTACTGCCGCCCTAGGCCCCGTTCGATGCGCCGCCCTTTTTGATAAAATGGATTTCATTAATTTTCATCCAATATTTTTATTTCAATATAATTATATTTTATTGAAATATAATTGTTATATATAACTAATAAAAATGAAAGATAAATAATGTATATGCGTTAGATAGATAAATAATAAATATTTTTTTTAATATTATTCAAATTGAAAATTTATTTTTCCTGGCTTTAGTCCGCGCAAAAACATCGATTATATGGTCATAATTAATTTCTTGGACTAGTTGATCTTTAATAGTCAGTAATATAAGAGCATTAAGTCTATCTTGGCCCATGTTTGCGCGTAAATATATTTTTACTTTTTTTAGAGTGGAAAAAGATCTTTCTCCAGAACAATTTGTAGCCGGAATACTAAAAAAAAATCGGAGAGCAATGTCCACATTCGGATAAACATCTCGAAGACTCCGTGAATGCAATACATTGCATATTTTTTGTGCAGAGTGTACATCCGTTTTTGCTAAAGAATCTTTGAGTTGATAATGTAAATGAATACATTCATTGCCTAACATTTCTTCCAAATCGTCAAGATACTTACTAACTGGTTTATTGGCAAGATTTTTCAACTCGTTTGTATCTATTTCAGATAAATCATCAAAAAAATTTAAATTTTCGTAAAGTTTTTCATATGCACTTTTACGCCCGGCTAAGTGTATAGGCACTCAGAGTGTCTAGAATAGCATCGTCAATATCTCTAGCACTATAGCCGATATTTGGTAGGAATTCTAGAAACCATTCAACAATTTCACCTTTATCACGTACATATCTTATAATTTATTTCGAAATTTCGTAAAAAATGATTTTTATAAATAAAAAATGTCCTGACACTTTTGAAAGAATATCAAAATGATATTCAATACATGCAAATCTACAGTATTTTCATTATACACTAAAAACAAATTGAGAAGTTATTAAGATTTAGTAATTTCCAAACGCTTTGTACACGTGAGAATAATCTTATTAAAGGAACAGAAAATAAAAAACATTACTCGATAAAGATTGTAATTGATCTATTATAAAAATTAACAATTAACCCACAGATTAAGAAGTAAATTAATGAATTGAATTATAATACACTGAAAACTATTTTGAAAAAAATGACTATCTTCAGTCAAGAGAAAAAATACTTAAACAAAAAAAATTTACTCAAACCAAAAAAAGTTTCTTGGTTTAAGACCTTTTCTCTTGAATAGAGTTAACTGTTTTTTCAGTGTATATTCCATAAATTTTTTTTAAAACCAATTTAAACCAATTTTTGAAATGGATTGTCTATTTTTTTTCGTCTCTAAAATTTGGGCATTTTAAAAAATTTGCCGCCCTTCAATTTATGCCGCCCTAGGCCTGGGCCTCACGGACGGGCCTAGGCGTAAATCCATCACTGACTGTATGCCCACTCGTACTAAATAAAATATAAATTTCCAATGCATTTCTTCGAATCTTATAAGAAGTTAATCTTGGCATGTTTTTAAATATTAAGGATTTAAATGATGAAATAAACCAAATCAGTTGTCATGATAAACCTTTTTTTTTTAATAAAATATATTTCTTTTTTCTAGTGAGATGTAAGAAATGATAAACTGAACATCAAAACCGTAACATCAAGTAAGTTATTTTATTTATCATTTAGTTTTGTTTAAATATAGACAGTGTTTATAATTGCAACTTACCTATGTTTTCTTCATTTAGTAGCCAGGTGAAGCCTTTAATTAATGGTGTAGAACTTTTATTTGCTATTATTTGCTAAACATATTCCTTTTCTAAACTAAGTACAATACTTACCTGAGAAATATTGAATCGTTTACATTGGTATTTTTAAGTATCTCTACACAAAATGATCATTAATGCCAGTTTCGTTCAATTTATCGTTGATTTAAATAGAAATAAAAAGGAAGTATGATTGTTACAAATAAGAGAAGGGAGTGATAGATGACAAATAAATATTTCCAGAATTATCACAAAAAGTTAATTACTATCTGCAAGGGCGTAACTAGGATTTGCTCGAGAGGGGGCGAATATGAAAACAAACAGTAAATTCATTTTTTTGTAAAACAAAAAAAAATTTAGATTGATAAGAAATTGAATTGATAGATACAGTTCAAATTTTTATTTAGAAAAAATGGAGCCTGACAAAAAATGAATTTGGTAATATAATACTAATCTTATAGGATTTGATAGAACGGACAGTTAAGGGGGGAAGGGGGAAGCAGAGCCCCCTGCCGTTCCCTGGCTACGTCCATGACTATTTGTATAACCATATCAGAATTTTTGTCGGGTTGTTTATTTGAATGCATTAGCAGTTACAATATTTAAAAAATAAATAACAGGGATTTTATGATTGTATTAAGGAAAGTTAACAGAATAAAAAATGTTCGTGTCTTTTACAAGTTTATTGAACATCCTCTACAAGGCACACACTCACAAACACGTAATATATACAATAAATACAGACATACGCCCAATCGGGTCCGACATTTTTCTCAAACATCTACATTTTTTTAAATCCGAAAAACGGTCAGAACTCAAAGTATAAAACTATATGTATACATGTTTTCTTATGTAGTTAGGGTCGTTTGTCGCAGGCGGCCCTGTATCAATATTGCACAAGTTCTAATAAAACCAGATGAGGGTTGGTTTCCTTTAATTTCATTACAAAATGATATTATTTAGTCCGTTAATTTAATGATTTTATCGTAAAATTAATTCACATGCTTAATTTTAAATGCAATGGCATATAGACTAGCTCAAATTTATTGTGGGTGCATTTTTTTGAAACAATTAATTACACCATTGCACTGTTGACACATGAAAAGTATTTTTCATAAAAATGAAGCTACTAGATTCACATAACTAATAATTTCAAAAATTCAAAAATGGTCTTCAAAACGTTAGATTAATTATTAAATACAAATTTGAGCTGTCTTATATATTCACAGAGTTAAGAAATGCAGAAAATGGGACATTGTTTTCGTGACATTGATTGTCTTAGAACGTATACTTCAAATAATACAATTTCCTGTTTTAAAACGATAATAGGTACCTACAACTCACAAAAACTTGAAAATGCAATGTATAAGTAGGAAGAGTGTAATATATAAACATAAAAATGAGAGAAAGGAGTCATTTTTGTTTATAAATATGAAAAAGAATCTACAATTTCATTACCTACGTTTACAAAAGTATTTCTATTTATCATCGTTATTAACGTATTATTATTAATATAACTATTATTCTTGTTATATATTTTTTCTTATATTATAAAATCATGAATCTATTTACAATTTATTATATAGCGTCAATTTATATTCAAATGGAGTATTAGTGGGCTGTGTAGTCAATAAAAGAAGTAAATGTGTTTACAATGTATTCAAAGTACTTCCATAAAAACTCAATGTAAGAAGTTTAAATATTTTAAAGATAAAATAAAATTTGACGACTTTTAGTCAAATTTTTCTTCGTGGAAAATGTTTGCTTGAATGTTGCAGATTACTTTTACCACAGCTGCATCTTCATAAAAAAGAATAATTCGAAACTTTATTTTCACGGAAAAATACTTTGAACTTCCTGTATAAAAAGGGGCTCTACTCTTTAGTAAATTTGTCATAGGAATAAGTCGAAAAGTGAAAATAATTGAATGAATTGTTGTTTCCTTTTTTATTTACTGTTAGTTTGCTTTGACAATCTTATTATTTTGGGTTCCTTATGCCTTTTACAGCATTTAAGTGGAATGTAGATAATACATACATATTAGGTATGTATAGTGGAAGCCATGTAAGTAATAATTTGTGAAAGGGCATCATCCAATTATTTAATAAAATAAACACGTAATGCGGATTTATTTGATGTGCAAACACGATGAAACCCTAAAAAGGGCATTTACCTACCGTAATTACCATTTTCATACATAGATACACAGTAAGTATTTGTGTTTGTAGCTTTGCTGAATAGAAAGAAAAAAAACTCTCACACATTTTATACGCAGACCGCCGATATTAAAAACAATAATAAATTATTAAATGAATACACGAATCAAATTATTTCATCACGATAAACTGTACGATTGTTCGTTCACTGACAAATGGGACCCCCTGTATATTAATAAAGTAGGTGTCAATTGGAGGTTTTCAGTTCTCCGTTGAGGTGCACGGTTACTGATCGTATGAGTACTATTAAATTATGACAAAACGTGGTTTATGATGATGATAAGTGCTACCGACGAAAACTTATGCCTAAACATATCGTACTTTAGGTATTAAATGCATGAGAAATGATAAGCATTTTTACAATTGTATTTTATACCTACCTATGCGCTATCAGTTATTCATTTTGTTAAATAGAATAGTAATTATTATTAATAATATGAATTTAACACTACCGATGTTTATGTTGCACTACTAGTAAACAACACTGAGTTTTTGTAATAACTCGAACGATCCTGAAGAGGTGACTTCACTTCACGTTCTGCCTGTTGGCGAGATTTCCTTTCCATTTCTAGTTCTTGAGCTAACGAATCTGCAACAAAAGCTACTCTCAATATAAACAATTTACAGTCTCTCACACAAAAGGAGAAATTTCTTTATTAGGTATTTTAACCGATAAGATAAAAAGTGCTTTGTTTAAATAATAATAACTTCAATTTATATTCTATAAGTTTAGGGATAAACTGTAAAAAATCGCGAGGCACAGGGAGGCGTTAAAGTATATAAGGTTTTTCAATTACCAAGTTCGAACCTAAATTAGTTATTAAATAAATTGCCAATATGAATGATCGATTATAACTAGACTTTCGATTTCCCACTTTCTTGACAAGGAAGTAGACGTGAAAAGAGAACAAATGTGTTTAGAGAATATCAAATCATGTCACAAAAACAAAATAAAACAAAACGAGATGAAAGTGTCGTGAAGCGTTTAAGAATCGTCACCCCTTGGAAGAGGAATCGCAGAACGAAAATGAAATGCAAATCGAATAAACGCATCAAGAGGTGACAACAATATCACGTGGAGAACAAGTCGAGTAGAATTGTGTCTGGTGAGAGTGAATGAGTGGAGCGTCGTTGTAGCCCCATTGGTGGGGTGCCGTAGGGAAATGGACAGACAGACAAACCGCTTAGTAGGGGCGAAGGGAGTTAATTTAGTTCCACCGAAATGCCATTATCCTTAACACGGATTTAACCCGCGGCTATTTAGCGAGATGTTATCTTTACTGTTTCAATTTCTCGCCTCGTTATTCTGTTGTCACTTGGCTGATCCCAAACACGATGAAATGGCAAAATTAAAACCAAAATCTCCGCAGTCGGATTGTGAAATGACGAAGGGAGAATGAAAGTTTTGAACAAAGCCCGCAAAACGGTTTTAAATTACTTTCCGGAGATTTGAAATGTCTAAAAGTGTTGCTGCAAAGAAAGGCGCCAAAATTAGACGCCACATCATACATTTTCATTGTTTTCGTTGTTCATCATACGATTTCAGCTTTTATTGCCTAAAGTCAATAACCTGAACCAACTGTTTATGTCATATTTGAAAATTCGTATGGGCTTCCGGTTAACCAAGATTTTTTAGGATGTTTATTGGAAATTTTTTAGTTTTATTGCAACAATTGTGATGTATTTTTTGTAATTTTTCAATTTTTTAAACTCTGAACCTACGTATCTAATAGCCATTGTTATTTGTATTACATAATGAAGTAAACGTTTTCTTTTTGTAAGTCGTTTCCAATTTGATGGAAATACTTTTCACGTTGACGAAATGTATTTCAATAAATATTCTTGCTGCCATTGACATAAATTTCTCAAAATGTAATGCAAACGGCTTGTAAAAAATGTACCGGTGCAAGCTGACGTTTGTCGCGATTTTAATTCGATTTCTGTTTCCCTACACACGCGTCTTTGCCAAACTTTATTCAATTTCATGCTTGGCTGACTCAATATTACTATTTTGTATTTAAAAACGTTCCCACTTTTTATCGTAGCTCGTGCTCCTTTTTTGAATTTTGATGACGAAGCTGTATTATCAAACCAGCTCTCGAATTCGCTTTGCTTTGTTCGTTCGATGGCTCGCTCGTCTTACTTTCGTGTTTAGTAACGATTTTTGTCGCAAATGCAGATAGTTGATGTCTAGCTTTGTTTTTATTTATTTTGACAACGACGTGTTACAATAATATGCCAAATACGACATGTATGGTGCCTTATAGGTAATAAATTAATAACGGTATGTGTTACTGGAAATGCTCGAATGATGACAAAAAACCTCAAAATTTTCTGGTAGTAATACTTTCGATTTACTGATTACTTAGGAGGTGAAGGAGTGAAAAAAGAACAGAGGGGAGTCTATAGAGTAGGGGAGAAGGGCAACCTGCGCCTCGCGAGCCACATGCGGCTCTTTGGAGAATTATTTGTGGCTCTCGATAAATGTATCCGAGTTCCCTTTTCATTTTTGTGTTATGATATATATCTCTACAATTAAAATATAGGTCAACGACGATTACTGAATTGGTACCAGAATCGAAGTACCCTGAATTAAAAAAGGCAGCTTGTCGATTTTTTTCTTTATTCGGAACAACGTACTTATGTAAATCGTTTTATTTATTCCATTTTAAAATTCGTGAACCGATCAGTATTAACTAATAATCAAGTGCTGTCACCAATTATTCACCAAATTTTAACGAATTATCAAGAGAAGTAAAATAAATCTGTTTAATTTTTATTCAAAACACAAACATTGCCCTTTTATTGATATGTTTTCAATAAATAAAATTTCTTTAATACCTTTTAAATACGTATTTAATTGCGGTTCGTGAAAAAATTCAATGTTTAAAAAATGGCTCGGACTATCAAGGAGCTTGGCTACCCCTGCTATAGAGTTAAGTATTGGATTTTTCATACAAAAGTGGTAGATCTTTTTATTACCTACAACTTTGCTATTTAACTTTTTTCCATAAGACTTGTAGTTTTTCCGGAAATCAAGGAAAACCGTTTTTTAGCCTTAAAAACTCACCCCCTTCCCCTTCCCGACCTCAGATCGCCCGTAAATTATTTTTCCTTTCATTTCTGTTATAGTCTCTTCCTTTTCCAATGGGTTTCATCCTACTATAATTTTTTTTCACTTTTTACTATTTTTGAAGGCTTCAGCACTGGTCTATAGATTTGAGTCCATATAAAAACTTTTAAGTTTATCGGAATATTGTTCGATTTCGGGAAAGATGATGCAGTGGTCTGAAATTGTTTTTTTCTCCAGTTCGAACATCAATAGAGTCGTTTATTCGACGTTTCACTAGCTGCTATGATTAGACTTCTCAGGGGGACGTAGTGGGTTTTTAGACTCTACTCGCTACTCCATCGGTGTTCCTATCCAAGGGTTGTTTAACACTAGAAAACGGCCGTCAAATCCGTTCTGATAAACAACCTTAACATTAACTGTACAAATATAAAAGACTATAACTTTTTTTAATAAATTCCATTCAGTTCCTTTTTCATGATCAATTGAAATCTGTATCTTTTTTTGAAATGGTATTCTGTTTATAGTACCTCCTGATGATTATTAATGGTAATTAGCAAAAAAGAAAAAGAAAATTAAGATGTTTAATCGAAAAGTACATGTGAATACCGTACACACCCACATCACGCTACATATTACCAACTTTTTCATAAGCGGCCGAAAATATTTGACGATACTTTGCGGCATGAAATTTGATTTCTTTTAGCGATCAGTGTTCGATTATGTTCTTTTTGTTTCGATGCGAGGTGAATCAAAATTTAACACACAAGGCCGTGACATTGCTTTCATAAAAAAAGGAAAGAATCGATCCACATGTGCAGCTTCAGTGACGTGGCATGACGAAAATAACGTCGATTTTTGTACGTACCTACTCCTACTTCTTTATTTTGTGTTTAATTGAAGACTTGAACTTGATGCGCCCAAATGAAATACACGGAAATTTTACTTGTAATCTCACAAAAAACCTTTTATATCATTAATTATATACAATTTAACCACAATACTCTTGTATCTAAAATTATGCAAGAAATTGTTTTATAAATTACCTCATAAGTTAAAATATAGTAAACATAAAAAAAAAAACGTTATTGTAAACTTAAATAAAATAATGTCTTACGATTAGAGAATTTTGAAGTAAAATTCGATTCCAACCTGTTGTCGGGTGGGGTTCCTAATTTAAGAGTCACTTCGAAAACTCCTTCATAAACATGGCGGTTCAAAGCTCTTCCAATTTAGTTTTATGGGCACTTTTCTTGGTTTAAAATTCATACGATAGCAAGATTTATACGTAAAAGCACCAGGTAGAAAGACATTCGCGTTAAGCTGCATTATAAACACTCCGTTCCTGGTTTTAAAGACTTTTCGTTGAATTGCGAGAACCCCAATATCGAGAGTAAAGTAACCTAATTAAAAGAGACCCATTAAAAAATCCGCAGCCTGATTGAACAGAAATCGGCGGCAGAATTAAATGAAAAATATGCACATCTATTAATTGATTTACTTTTAATAACCCGGTAAAATTAATTATTATTATTAGTATGTAGTTGTGTCGCGGTTTTTTTAAAGGATTTTTTTTTGAATAGGCACTAAAAGAAATAAGTACATCGTTGTTGTTTTTTTCCACTAAACGTAAGGGCCACTGAAAACGTAATTAAGTTAACCGAATGGAAGAATAAAACAGGACCGGCTTAAGGACCAGAGAATCATTATTAAGGTCCGTAGTTTTGAGTTAACAAATATTTGCTTATGTTTATTCCACCCCGGTCACTTTATACTGGAAATTACTTGAAGAGAAGCGTAGTTCCTTATATCTTTTCGTCTATCTCTTCTCAATCGTTTTTAGGGCCAAAACGAAGCTTAAATGAAGCATTTCATTTCTTTACATTGAATGAACGGGAATATTACTGTCAAACCTCATTTTCCTTCGTCCTAGGTATACTGCTCCATAACTCTTGCAATACGAATACACGCAATAATATAACACAATTAATACCCCAGTCCGGAACTAACTCCCTAATACAGTCCACTACAGTCCAGACTTTGTGCCTTATTTATAATTTATCTTTAAATTAAAAGAGAAATGATTTTTATTTAGTTAATACTGAAAGAAGTTAAAAGATGTTGCGATATACTAACGGTATTCTTATAATATCTAAGCCAGCCTCAACTTAAATTTCCCAAAACGGATCCGGAAGCAAAGCGTTTTGGCTATATCGTACTCGTCCGCCGACTTATATGAAATTCGGTGTACAGTAGGTTCAGTTGGTGAAGTTAGTTTACTTTGTAATCCATAATAATCTATGGTAATTACGTCTAATTCAATCAAATCCTTCCTTATCGGACAATAACAAGTTCTGGCGGACTACATGTAAGGGCGGCCGTAATGAGTCCCAAGACGGTGATGGCGACTTGTACGGACTTTCCTGAGTCAGTAGCGGAAGTCGGGTAGGTAGTTTGGGGGTGGCATGGCGACGGCCGGGAGTACGGCAACGACCACCATCCTCTCCCCTCCGCCCCACGCGGTCTTGTGGACAAGAGGAAGCCTGCACAATATTAACTAATTACCTATTCATTACGGATTAAAGTAGCAAGTTGCTGTTGAATTATTCTCGGCTCCGAGAACTAAGTTCCGGAAGTGAGGTAAGACGCAGGAGCTCACCGGAACTGATCTAATGGACGTACCATTGCCACAACAACAACTACGTCTTTCGTATGCGTCAAAGCTTTGCTGCCTTTGTGTATGGAAATTAATTACTGTCTCTAACAAAACAAATAGGGTGGTTATCTAATGAACGTTTCCGATCCTCTCAGTTCCTAGAAGCAATTTTCAATCATATAATATTTTTCGCTCTCCCTTATCCGCCATTCCTCGAAAATAATATATATTTTTGTATTTATGGTTGTTATTATCGTGTACCTACGAATTTTATATATAGAATGAAAAATGTTGACCGATGTGCTAACTGCAGCATTTCCGACACTTAGGGCTGCCATCTTTAAAATCTGGCAACCAAGACAAGTTACGTAAAAACCCCGGATTTTGATGCTTAGAAACCGGACATGTTACCAGTGTTTTTATTTAAGTTACTTAGTAAAATAAAAAATCGTTTTGATTTTTACGTATTTCTACATTAAATTTAGTCTTCTTAAGAAAGAAAACAAAACCTTCTTAATGCTTTAAGAATCGTTAGCAGTCTAACGTTTTTTATATCTTTAAATAAAACAAAAATTTATTCTTTCAATATAATTTAAGTTTAAACTTTTAAACTCGGGCTACAAATGAAACCCCGCCCGGACGCTCCCTCTAAACTATGACAAATCTGGGGATACCCGGACTGATGGCAACCCTACCAACACTGCAAGCATGAGATAGATAGAAAAATGGTTGATTGTAGAATTTCTTTTCCTGGTAGGTACTTTTTGGCCCTTTTTACTATCTTTGTTTTCATCACAATCCCTCGTATATTTTGCGGTTGCTACAGGATATTTTGTTACTTTAAAATAAGTTTAATTGCTTATTTTTATTAATTTATAGGGTATTGTTTTACTATTTTATAATTATCATCTGCTCTGTTTTATTACATACCATGACATGTATCTATCTTTTAGGTATGTAATCCATTCCATCCAAAAGTTTGTTCTTCTTAAGCAAATAATGATTTCTTACTAATAGTTCTGATAGAATTCGTTAGAAGTTCTTTGAATTTACACTTTTATTCCTCGCGTTGTTTAATCCCTTGCGTTATTTTTAACTTATATTGGATTAGTTTAATGCTGCTAATTGGTAATTTTTAATTACGTTTAAGAAAACTGTATTGTGGTAGAAAAGAAACCGTTATGTTTCTAAATTAATTTTGTAGACAGAGTATTGGTTAGCCCTCTTCTCCATTCTGACAAAGCAAAATCGAAAATCGATACTATGGATTATTTAAGCCATTTTGTTCCGGCACCACATCGGTTAAAAAAGAATGCCATCGCATTGACACAAATGCCGGAGCATGGTATGAGATAGTGGTAGGTTTTAGTTAGTAGGTTCTACATAGACGTGTTTTCGACAACCTTCCTTGTGTCCATTGTGTTGTTGAATCGAGATCAGGACTTCCCGAACGCTTCCAATTAAATGCCGATTTGGATACAAAGAGTAACATAATTCGGTAGCCGAAGTGAAATGGCCACAAATTGAGTTTAAATACTTGAAAGGATTCAATTTGTACGTCGGACTGTGGAAGTCCATGTGAGTCGGCAACAAAAGTCATTCCATTCGACGCGGTTTGAATAGCATGCCGAATGTGACGCGGCGAACGTATTGTGATGACGGAAACCGTTCGAAAAACAGCTGTCCCGTCTCCGCTACCCCCGCAATTATTGCCGTTGCCACTACCAACGATGGGTTCGATTGTCATACTTAATTAATTACGGAAATAAGAAATTTCAGACACGATTTGTTTAACGCTTTACGCAAGAGTTGGATTTCCAGTGACGGGGCGCAGCTGTTAATGGACGTGTCTTTTAAAAGTACGTATAATACAATATACAATTTCCTGGGAACATGCCGTTTACGTATAAATAAAATTGATAAGTTAATTCTGGAATTGTATCCGCTGAATGACTGTAAAAATTTGTATTTTAATAAGAATTTCTAATTATTACTCATATAATATGCAAATTTGATCATGGTTTGGATTCAAAAATAAAAAATTCTCAAGACATTTTAAATATCACACATCATAAATTAATTATTTGACGAAATATATAATACCTAATAAAAATATAAAAAACAGGTAACACACTGACTGTTACCAATTAAATTAATTATTTTGAATTTGATTAAATCTATATACATAAATCTTACTACCTAATTAAATAGGAAATGTTTTACCGATAAAATTAAGTTGTGTAATGTTTGTATACCGTATGACTATGACAGACTATTTCTTTTGATATTGATTGTATCTGGAATGTATATTTGAAATATGAAAAGTTGGAGAGATCTTGTGTTGAAATTTTCATGGATCACTTTTACGGCACATGCATGTGGTCGTTTGGAGAGCTGTTGTACTTTCCTTAAACTTCCGAACTTTAATTAAAGAAATTTTAGTAGCCACATTCCGACTCGTTCCCGTAAAATTTAATCCTTCCAAGGAGTCCAAGTTGGATAACTGTTCCGCCGTTATTCTGAGAAATTTTACGAGTTCAATTCTCGTTCGAGGACAATCTTTGTTCCCGTTAATGTTGTAAACGGTCGTTATGCCCTATGAATTCTAATGCAAGGCCGGGTCCTGTGTATCTTCTTCTTGATCCATTCGAGGCGACACTTATGCCATTGTCTTGAGACACACCATACACCATCACCGTCTTCGTCGATGATTCGTCTGTCCTCTTTCCTCCGTAGTTCCTGGCTAAATTACCGTTCTCGAAGAGGATATTTCCCCGGAGTTCTCTCTCTCGTTGTTTGTATACGGCGTCCACGGATTTAGGTTCGCTTGTTTGTTATATCACGAAATATACACAAAGCAATTTTCAACGGTCGCCATCGTCGCAACGTTTGCCGTGATTTATTTTACTTACCTTACGCTACTGCTAGCTGGTCTTTGCTTTGTAATGAGCTCGATACCTATGTGTACAGGTATTGTAGAAAAGCTTTTCTCGTTACGTACCAACTCGTCTCAACACGTCTTAAATAGATTCGATTTTCTATTGTACAGGTTATCAACAAGAATTTTCATTACTTATAGCTAAAATCGATAACTTAATAAGATTGTATAGGTAAAAGTTGCAACATTTCGAGAGAAATTGAAACATTATATTTGACGATTTCAGGTGACATTTATCATCAATGGATTTCAAATAATGTTTGAATTATTCTAAATTTAATGTGGATACTGAAAGTTGTTTCTGAAAACATCTTGCTTTATATTTTTAAATTTCGCGTGATATTTAAATTTTACCACCACAAACATCAATATCTATTGGATGAAACACTTACTCAGAAATTTGTATTGTATAGTATTTTTGTTAAAAATAACATCCTGTATGGTGTAAAGATTAAAGTTAAAAGATTGTTCAGATATTCTACAAGAGTGTGTGTTAGTTTGAGAAAAGATTGTCTGATAATCTTGCGGTTTAGGACAGCTCACATACTGTGATAATCTGATATATCTAGTGCTTGATTACTGATTAATGTAATATGCATATAAAATAATTAAATAATGACTTGTAAGTAAACATTAATCAACTGCAATATGTAGTAAATTAATTAAAAGTGATGAATAAGTGTTGTTAGAATTACTTCCAGAAATTTTTAGCAATAAAACTGAGAGAAACTGAAATAAGAAAGTTATTTTTAAATAATTATTCTTACTGAAAATTTATTACCGAATAGAACAAAGATCAATGAGTCTCCAAATTCCACATTTTAAAATTGAAAAGTTTAAAACACATTTTCCCACTAAGTACCAAGCTGTCATATTGTTGAGATTGAATACTTAATTGGAATATTTAATTAAACATAATGTTTGGGGTGTAGATTTTGAAACTAATAGAAGCTTTGTATTTTCTTTTATATGGCAAGAAGTAATTTATAATTCCATTCTGTAACGTAAATTTGTAATAAATACTTTTGTGTTGGGAGAAACATTTTACATTTTTAAATTCCAATTTGGAGTGAAAGAGGTCGGTCGTCTTATTAACTAGTTAGTTCCATAAAATGTTTATAATATTGTTACGTAATTCACAATTATCACGTAATTTTTTCTCAACACTTTTTATTTAAATTAACTCCAACACAACAACGATTTAATAACTATTTCGGTAATACCTAACAACAACTCTATAACTATTTCGCTTGTCAATCGCTTTTCTTCTCTTCTCGTTTATATCTGTCGCTCTCTTCTATCAAAATACTGTCAAACTCTCCAACGCTGTTCCTTATATAGTCTTATGGACGTTTCTAGGCAACTCTCGAAACGTCCAGCAACTCTCGGACTTTCTGGAACGCGTCATAGGTTACTTCCACACAATTTTCGCAGTCGGCGCTTGTCAACGTCAGAATGACACATCTGTCACACTGCCCCCCCTCTAGCGCTGATCGTCCCGATCAGTTTCTTCCACTGTGTATGGAGCCAACCGGTCGAGGTGTACAACTTTCATCTTCAATTTGGGGCCTAGTTGTATCCTGTAGACGACATCATTTATCCGGGTAATCACTTTGTACGGGCCCCTCCCAATTCCGTTGTAATTTAGGGCACCTTCCTTTCTTGCGAACTGGGTTATAGAGCCATACACGGTCGCCCTCCCTGAATCCAGTGAAATTCGCTCGCTGATCGTAGCGGGTCTTCATCCGGTCACTTTCGAATTTAATTCTTGTTCTGACGGCTTTATGGATGGTGTTAAGCCGCTCGCGTAGTTTAGACACATAATCGTCCGTGGACAGCGAGGAATCTTCAGGTCGACCAAACATTAGATCAGCAGGTAGTCTCAGTTCTTTCCCGAATAGCACGCAGGAAGGTGTCTGTCCGGTGGTCTCGTGTATGCATGTCCTATAGGCCAGAAGGAATAAGGGAATGTGGCGATCCCAGTCGGTCTGATGATCGTTCACGAACACAATCAGGTTGTTTTCTATAGTCGCATTAAATCGCTCTACCATGCCATCAGACCGAGGATGCAGCGGAGTCGTTCTAGTTTTCCTTATTCCCATCAATTCACATACTCGTTGGAATATTTCTGATTCAAAATTTCGGCCCTGGTCAGTGTGAATCTCCATAGGAATTCCATATCGGCTGATCCAGTTGTTTATTATTGCCTCCGCCACGGTGGTTGCATCCTGGTGGGAGATTGCATAGGCTTCCGGCCACTTGCTGAAGTAATCCATCACAATGAGGATGTAGCGGTTGCCATCTTCAGTTCGGGGAAAGGGACCAGCGATATCCATGGCTATTCTTTCGAATGGTGCTCCGACGTTATACTGGTGCATCTTTCCTCGTGTCCTGGTTCTCGGACCTTTGTTGGAAGCACATACTTCGCATTTTCTACACCAGTCTTCCACATCCAATCTAGTGTTCACCCAGTAATACCGTTCACGTATTTTCTCTAATGTCTTCTTCACTCCAAAATGTCCACCTCCAGTCCCAGCATGCAGCTCTTTTATTACTTCTTTCGTCTTCTTCTTGGGCAACACAACTTGTAGGTGCTTCTTGGTCCCGTCTGGACTTTCCCAGATTCTTTTAAGGACTCCATTCTCGAGCTTTAGTGAATCCCATTGGGCCCAATAACATTTCGTAGTGGTACTCAGGGGGCTTACGTCCGCCCACGTTGGTCGAGATTCTCCTGCCTCCTTCAATTTCATGATGGGTCCTAGGTCATCATCGGTTCGCTGTTACTCCATCAACACTGTGTCTTCCCAATTCTCTTGTCTCTCCACGGTGGTATGTAGGCATGGAATTTGTTCTAACCCTTCTTTTCGTTCCACAGAAGAACAATGTTTGCAATTCCGTGGGCATGGTCGTCTTGATAAGGCGTCGGCATTACCATGGTGTTTTCCTGGCCGATGTTCAATTTTGAAATTGTATTCTTGTAAACGCTGTAACCATCTGGCCACCTGTCGTTCAGGGTTTCGGAATTGCAGCAACCATTTAAGAGAAGAGTGGTCAGTTCTCAGCAGGAATTCTCGCCCATATAGATATTTGTGGAAATGTTCTATAGTTTTCACCGCGGCCAATAGTTCTCGGCGGGTCACACAATAGTTCTTCTCGGGCTTTGACAGTGTCTTGCTAAAGTATGCGATTACTCTTTCTTTGCCGTCTTGAACTTGAGAAAGAACCCCTCCAATACCTACATTGCTCGCATCGGTATCGACTATGAATGGTTTTCCAAATTCGGGGTAAGTCAAAATCGGGGTGTTAGACAACTTATTTTTAAGAACTTGAAAAGCTTCTTGGCAGGTGTTCGTCCAATCAAAAGGCACTCCATTCTCGGTAAGTCTGTACAAGGGGCGAGCCACATCCGCATACGAACATAATCCCAAGAAACTTCTCAGTTCATGTTGATTCGTTGGTTGCGGCCAATTACGAACTGCCTCGGTCTTGTCAGGATCTGTACCAACGCCTTTACTTGATATGACATGGCCTAGGTATTTCACTTCAGTTCTAAACAACGCACACTTTTTGGGATTTAATTTTAGTTTTGCTGCTGTGAATTTCTGAAGTACTCTGCTTAGATTGGCGAGATGGTCTTCAAACGTTCGCCCAAACACAATGACGTCATCCAAATAGACCAAGCAGATTTCCCAATTCAATCCTTGTAAAATAGTCTCCATTAATCTTTCAAAGGTTGCTGGTGCGTTGCATAGACCGAAGGGCATTACATTGAATTGCCAGAGACCGTTCCCAGTAGTAAACGCAGTCTTTTCTTTATCTTCAGGATGCACTTCGACTTGCCAATATCCGCTCTTTAGGTCCAACGTCGAGAACTATTTAATTTCGCTCGACAGGCAATCTAACGTGTCGTCGATTCGTGGCAAAGGATAGCTGTCTTTATGTGTTACTTCATTCAATCGTCGATAATCAACACAGGATCTCGTTGATCCGTCCTTCTTACGTATCAAAACGATAGGGGAAGTCCATGGACTTTTCGATGGTTCTATTATCCCTTTCTCGCGCATGTCTTTGATTAATGAATCGACTTCTTCTCGTTTGGCCCATGGTACTCGTCTGGGTGGTTGTTTAATAGGTCTTGCATTTCCTGTATTGATTCGGTGGTACGCTAAATTGGTTCTTCCATAATCGGTGTCGTCAATCGCAAAGACGTTCTGATACGTTCTAATTAGATGTTCTAGTCTTCGAGTTTGTTTTCTTCCCTCTGTTCTCTATATATCTTCTATTAATTTCTCTTGGCCTGCCTTAATTTCTTCTTGACATGCTTTAATTTCTTCCTTCATTTCTTTCTGGCCTGCCTTCATTTCTTCCTGGCTTGCCTTCATTTCTTCCTGGCCTGCCTTCATTTCTTCCTGGCTTGCCTTCATTTCTTCCTGGCCTGCCTTCATTTCTTGCTTCATTTCTTCCTGGCCTGCCTTCATTTCTTGCTTCATTTCTTCCTGGCCTGCCTTCATTTCTTCCTGGCCTGCCTTCATTTCTTTAAGCATTTCCATTAAAAATTTCATTTGCTCCTCCATTTTTGCCGCTTGACTTCTTGTTACTGGCATAAATCCTTACTCCTGACACCAATTGTTACGTAATTCACAATTATCACGTAATTTTTTCTCAACACTTTATTTAAATTAACTCCAACACAATAACGATTCAATAACTATTTCGGTAATACCTAACAACAACTCTATAACTATTTCGCTTGTCAATCGCTTTTCTTCTCTTCTCGTTTATATCTGTCGCTCTCTTCTATCAAAATACTGTCAAACTGTCCAACGCTGTTCCTTATATAGTCTTATGGACGTTTCTAGGCAACTCTCGAAACGTCCAGCAACTCTCGGACTTTCTGGAACGCGTCATAGATTACTTCCACACAATTTTCGCAGTCGGCGCTTGTCAACGTCAGAATGACACATCTGTCACAATATTGACAATTTTTGTTTCGAATATTAATTTATTTATATCCACTTTTTGTTATTGGGCGTACTGTTACATTGCATGATACCTCATAGAAATTAATGGAAACAGAATTTTCGTAGCGGTTAAATTCGATCTGCTTTTTCAGTTTCTTTCACGGTAATCTATTACAGTAGAAATATAGGTGTGGATGAACCTATATACCTAGTATACGTATATGTTTTTGTTTGTTACTTATTAAAGTGTTATGGCTGGTACCAATTCTAATGCCGACACAATAGAAATAATAGAGGCGAAACGTCTTCAAAGAAAAACCATAATAATTGAACGACATGAGATTGGAAACCGTATGAATCATTTATGCTTATTGTTAAAGGGCACTGAATTATGCCGTAGGTTACGTGTCTAATTATTTTGTTAATAAGCAGTCGCACTGAGACCGGTTCATAATTGGATACGTGAAGAGATGTGCTCAGAAGTTGCATGTCATAGGCGGCTTATTACACGACATGTTCCATTTAAATGCTTTTTACTTTCATCATAATTAATGTAAAAAACTGTCGATTATTTTTTGCTCGAGCGGAGCTCATTGGCCGCGCCGCGCACACTCGATTTTGATGGTTGTATTAAGACTTACTTATCCGCGACGCTCTTCTTCATCTTACTACTCTTACTGATAATTGAAACTCGAACCAATCGCCGATGATCGCCTCAAGTTAAACAATAAATAACTCGTTATACCGCCGTGCTACCGGACAACTTTGTCGAACAACAGACTCGCAAAGGAATGCTCTTCGTTACATCGTTTTTATTCAGTTAAACAATAGACCGGACACCTTCAGAAACATTGTACCATAGTTTGCTTTGATAAATTAATTTTTTTTCTTTATTTGACTACATAAAACTACTGAAGTATTTGCAAAAACCGAACGAGACCGTTTTAAAGTTACTCCACGTATCATTGCTGCTACAACAGGTAAAATTCTAAGAAATGTAAAAAAAAACATTGGCATTTAGAATGTTTAGGAAACTGAGCATAGTAGACAGCAGACAACAAAATAACGTTACTGTAACATAGCCAAGTTTTTATTTTCACCTTTTCGATTCGCCATCATTTTATCAATCAAACTTCAGAACTATAAAAATTGTTACATTGAACGACTTTCGATTATCGTTTTCGCACTAATGGTGCCCTTATCCTATTCTGCTCCAGAGGGTTGAAATATAAGTTGTGAAAGAAAAGAATAGTAAAGTACCTGAATAATTTTGCCAGAAAGCGGCTCCGGAATTGATGAGATCGAGACCAGTGAAGCTCCAAGGTTTGGTGTCAGAGGGAGGCGGCGGAGGTGGTGCTTCCCTTGGGGGTTGCATGAAGGAATGTGGAACGACCTGTTGCTGTTGTTGCTGCTGTTGTTGTTGCTGAGGACTGTCCATAGGATCTCTGTGGTCCACGCTTCCTACCGAGGAAGATTCAGAGGACCTTTGCTGTTGCTGCAGAGGTTGATGCTGTTCCAAACGTTCTCTTTCAGCAGCAACGTCTCTCATGTGGGCGTTTGTTGTCGAGCTACTACTGCTGGCTGTTGACTTGTGGACTCCTGGAACTTTCTGTTGTTGGTGTTGCTGCTGAGTTTCATTTTGATTAAAACTTTCTGCAATAGAAAAATGTTTTCATTGTTAAATAATCAGGAAATTTTCAATTCGAAATTCTTCTTCTCTCCTATCAGGATACCAAGAATCAGAATTAATTCATTCACACAAAGACTGAGGAGGGCGAAACGTACCTGTATATGTACTGGGTACAGAATTAAATTTGCCTTGTTGTGTAAAAATTTTGGTTATTGATATTAAGAATATAAGTATGTATATAAAAGTGTTCTCTAGTTTATGTACTTGTATATATGTTAAGATTAAATTATCGATCCATTAAAGTATATCACGTTTTCTTTTCTTGTAGCTACAAAAGTTTATAAATAACTGCGTAAGTTCCTAAATAAAAGTACTTCAATTGATTTGTATATATCGTTTGAGCCCTTAGGATTTCGTGATCAATATGAAGGATGTGGTTGTTGGCGAAGGTAATCGTCCGGCTTTCGTAGTTCATCTTCAGGCCGAGGGACGTTGTGCGACGTGTTGATTGTGGTAACGAAGATTACCTTCGCGTTATATGGGAAACGGCAATGCCAATTACAGGATATTTTATCGCGAACACAAACGGTGAGAAACACGGAAGCGTTTAGAGTCGATTCTGCAGACTATTTGCTATTAAGAGTAAATGTCTATGCTGGCAGAACATTAGTTTATGGTCATTCATCATAAATTGTGGACAGTGTAGGAGAATACGATCCGGTTATTACAACATGGTATCAGGATGTACACTAATTCTAATACACTTAGGTACGGTAAAATTATGATGAGACGCTGTTGTATGACATACATTTTCTACATATGTACCATTATTTTCTTTAAGAAATTAAAGTTAGTTTGTTAATTAGCAAAAGTCACTTTGTGGATAAAATCGTTTTGGGATAGACAAAATACCTTCCTTAATATATAATGTAAATTTTTCTTTTTTCTGATTAATGAAACTTGACTTGTAGAAGTAATTTTGAAAATACTTAGGAATATCTCTTGTAAATCGATTAGAAAGTCGATATTTTAACACACCCCATCAAAGATTTCTTTTAAAAACATCAATTTTTAGGGAGATGAATTAATCAGATAAAATGTTATTTCAGACTGAAATATCGCGTAATGTTCATCAGAATCCTTGGAAAATCTTCTCGTTTTAAATAATGCTGTAAATTTAATTCGGATTGGAGTAGAAATGCATAAAAGTGACTAATAATATAATATAAATCACTCCTTAAAATTTTTACTAATTTCATTATTCAATCAGACTATGACAATTCCCAACATCCATTTTGTATACATCATTATTTCAACATATTTGAATGATTCGACGTGTGTTTTATGCCAGTTTTGTAAAAGCGGCTTCTGATCGGCTTGTAAAACATAGAATAGACAGATCGTTTCTTAAAACTAAAGGTAATTTAGAATAAAATGCAGGGGATCAAGGTATCAAAACACGTCGGTGAGTGAAAGAGTGGTCCGCGAGAAAGAGAGATCCCTTGAGCCTTAATTACCCCCGGTGTTCTTAACTTGGGACTGATTCGAACAGGTTAAGATGCTCGTGCTTTCTTATTAAAATGGTTATTAAAGTTTACCGACAACCGATCCTCGTTCGTCGTTTCGAACGAACGGAGCAATAACGAAACGATTCAAATCCCGTTCAGAAATTAAATTCCCATTTACTGACTCGGCCATTGTTGTATTGTTTGAAATTGATGAGGCCGCAATGAAATTTAGTTTTTGTGAAGAAAATAACACAAACATCTTAGAGACGATCGCTATATATAGTAATATTGTTTAAATTCTTTTCTGTAATGATTGGATTACTTACGTAGGTAGGTACCTACGTGTTCTAATTTTAGACTCTATTAATTCACCATATTGGCAAATTGTAACAATTATATTTTATTTATTCTAAGAACTTTTAAAATAGAGAATTTTATGTAAATTATTGCTTCTATAATTCAAGTAGAAATGTAAAAATTCTTTTTTTTTTAAGAAAGAAGGTATTACGCCTCAAAGCACGAGTTTTTAATAAGTACATTTGGCCCTTAGTCCTTAGTAACTGAAGGCGTATAGAAAAAGTACATACCATTTATTATTCGGAGCTGTTCAGCACCCCCAGCAGCTTTCAAAGCTTCTTCGAGTTGCACTTTTCGTTTTATTTCGGTTTCCAAATCTTGCTGAAGTCGTTTTCGAAGACGTCTTTCTCGGCGAAGTCTTTTTTGCAACACAGCTGAAAAGAAAAACAGAAATCAGAATTTTTGATAAACATTTGTATCATACAGTTCATATATAGATATAATTAGCAAAGTTTACAAGATTCAGAGATTTATTACTGTAGGTATTTATACTACTTATGTTCTCTGCATTATCAGGCTTCCAATAGGCATTTCGCGATGGATTAGGCTACCATAAAATCATGTGGGTAGCATATAAAAGAGGTTCTCTAATTTACATTAGTATTTCCGGAAAAAATAAGTACACTATAAATGTTTTGAATTTTCTGCCGATGATTTATCATACCGGGGGGCTAATTATAGACACTATCTATATTTATCCTGAAAGTTTCATTTCAGTAGCAGTAGTATGGTATTTTTACTGAAATATCACGTTCCAAATAATTCTGATTCTATAAGTGTAAGAAACTGTATCTACTGATAATGCTAATAATTGACAAATTGTTTTTAGTTCTTTTCTGTAATCAGATGGGTGGGTAAATTGATAATTTTCCATACGTATAAAAATACATTGGCACATGCCAAAAGATGAAAACGTGCGAAGTTATCGTCTAACAAAGGGCAGAATAATGGATTTCAGTTGGAAGTTGGCCCCCCGGAGGGCTCCGCTGTTAAACAGTCTCACACTCCGGGGGGCCCTGAGCTGGTCCTCTTTGCCTATATCGCTACAGCTAATTATAACACTCATTACTGAAGTTTATTAATCAATGTTCAACGGAAATCACAGCCATTGGTTAAACTTTTACCTTGGCATTGCTCTGATGGACCGCCTCGTCTTGATTTTTTCTCAACATCCATTTATTATATGTAGCTTATCCGCATTTAGGTACATTTAAACATCACAGTATGCGAAATGAATGTAAAATTTTGAATATTTCATTTAGTAATAAAAATCAAAAAGGTATCTATCAAATTAATTCGATATCTACCAGATTATTGTAATTGTTAATTCTTAATAACTATTTCAAATATATAAACGATAGCATTTAGTTTCTATTGTATTACTTCCTGAATTTTTCTCAGATTCGACTAGAATAGAGTTTACCCCAAATAAGGAGTCCATGTATGGTAGATGCCATAAAAGCCTGACAGCGAAACAGCTCCCGCTCTGTTACATAAACATTCAATCAGCCGACAAAATCTATAATACCTATAAATACGATATCAATAAAAGAGTCTCCCGGGAAGTTAGGGAAAACACCCCGTTTTATCGATAAATGTCTCGAAAAAGCATTACCCACTGGGTTTGTTATATTTTAGGAAAGGCAGAAGCAAAGTTAAAAAGCACATGTAGATACTACATGGAGATGTATTTATGCCTATTTACGTATCAAGAACTCATGCTTCGAAATAATTTTTCAGTTCAGAAAGTTAAAACTAAAGTAGTAGATTCGCTTTTAGTTGTGCAACTCAATAAAACTACAGCTGAAATTTAACAAGCAAATGATTTAGCATGTAGTGTTAAATACTAAATCGTTTTATTTACTAAGACCCAGAGCAACAGTAGTTGAGATCCTTATCTAAGGATAATTTCATTTATTGTGTTGCTCAGATTTGAGAGAGAATTAATTGTGTAGTAGGCAATATTAACATTGCCAAAACGTGTTCTGCAGTTTCGCAGCACTTTTGGACAAACTGACTTGTCAATTATAAAAGTCTATCCCATTCTTTTGGCACTTTCCTTGGTAGTTCAGTATTCCACTTCATTTTATATTCCAGTGAAATGTGTTTCTCATCTTTCTCGGTTGCGTCCAACAATCAAAATTCGACATGTTCGTAGGGAAATGCGAGAACGCTTTCTCAAGACCCCTGTGGTATATTAAGTAGGTAGCTATTGTATAGGTATGAAAATCTATTAGTACCTATGCATGTGGATATATCGGAGTCGAGTAACGTATCGATCATAAATCGGCAGCCTTCCATCTTGGGAATTACAATAATAACAGTAAGAGGAAGCGAGAAAGTGCGAGCCGTGGGTAGGTACGCGATAAAGTCAGCATGATATGCAATATTATGCATCGCCGACCTGATTGGCTGCCGCGACAATAATTGTACGTACGTCTAACCACTCCCATTGCTCATTTTTCCAGTCGCTCAGTCCAAAAAACAGGTGCATCCGACCGGCTTCAACGGACGCATGCAATAGCTGACCGCCTGCTACCGATATCGTAGATATGTAAATTTGAAAAAGACTTGTCCAATTACGGACCTTCTTGTCGCTTTGCGCATGCATACGATGTGGTCGTCTTGGGTCTGGGTAGACCGACAATTATTGTATGAAACGTTTCTGGAATGTGCTTAATCCTGGATTATTTTGCGCCATTTCGGAATATCAATTGGTTTACACTTTATAAATATGATAATTTCAGGGCCAAATCTGCCCCATTAATTTCGATAAAATTTCATCTTGACATTCAGTGAAGATGACACGGAATCGTCGAGAACAGCAACGTCAATAAGTAAATTACATAAATAGTCCACGAGTCTAACTGATTCTTAAGCCGGAAAAATGTGCAAAAGGAATGTGAAGGAAATACCAAAATTAATTGAACCGATTCTAAATTGAAAATTAAAACAATAATCATTCACTCTAATAAGTACCTAGCAATAAGCAATTAAAGTTTCCATAACTGGAAGACCGGAATAGGTATACGTTTCAACCCACAGTAGGTTCTGTTTGGATATCGTTCATCTGACACTTGGCTAGACAAAAGTATGAATTATTAGTGGCTTTTCCTCTGATGGCATTAATCAAGATCAAAAACAGAAGTAATCATATCTTTTACCGTATTATGCTCAATGACTGCGTTATTCAGAATCTCTAAAATGGCATAAAATCTTGAATCTTGAAAAACACACAAATATGGCTAAAATGTCTGAATAAAGTATTGGATGACCGCTAAATATTATGAAAACTGAATCAATTTCCATCACACATGGCTAAAATCGCCTAATAACATGAAGAAATGTACATACAGAAATGATGGGCGAATGTAGCATGTCATTGTGGATGTTACAAATGTCATAAACAGCCCAACACTTATGTCTGACGTGCAGAAACTTCTACCCCTGCCCTCATGCCAGTTTTATAGTGGATTTACTTTGTCGTTTATTGTTTTTGATGATAAGAAAGCTTGATGGTATGATACTGATTAATGACATTCTAATTGCAATGGTTATCAAAGTTCCTTACATTTATCACTCTTACTAGAAGCAACAATAAAGGAATCTCAACACTTCCCACAATACAGAGCCGGACTTGGTCTTTGATGAGCTGGCCTCTCTTCAAAGGAGCTCCAAGTCCTAAGTCAGCAGTCTTTGCTTAAATTGTTTTGGTTCTTGAATCACAAATTACGTTTTAAAATCTAGAAACTTTTAATTACCAATTTTATCTAAAAATCCAAAAGAGCTATCTTCAAGTGCTTTGAAAAAACTTTAAGAGTTTTTTCGGATTACGAATTATACCTACATATGTTTGTTAACGAAAAGGCTTGAGGTGTAGTGATTTGAGCTTCGAGAAGCTTCTCAGAAGCTTTCCACTATTGGGTAATCATTTACTTACGATTAGTTCTTACAGGCTACTTTTGTGTACGATTTACAAATGTATGTGCGGCACGGTGCATCTTTATACGTAATAATTATACTTAAGTTAGAATAATTTCAATTTTTTTCATTACATCCCTCTTTAATTTGATAGTGCTAGGTACTAAATATGGTTGTAGGCTTTAAAAGTCGCTTGAAAATTAAATGAATCGATTATTGTATACTATTGCTATATGTCATCCATCACTAATACTTCTACGTTAGTCTGGTTAAAAAAAAATGATGATATGATGGCTTTGTCATGAATGTTTGAAGGCGAATCAAATAAATTTTAAGTCGAACATCGGCAAGTGCGCAGCACCGAGCATTCGGGAATAGAAAAAAAGTAATTATCCTTCGCCTTTGTGGATATAAATCTCAAGTCTAAAAGTTCCATAAAACCCCAAAAGAAATAGCCATTGTTCGAGGGCGGAACAAAAACGGAATGAATAGCCTTCTTTCAAGGAATACTTGGAAAATTTGATTTACATATAGCATATATAAGTGTATAGGTACAAAGCGGAAAACGGTTGGCATTACGGACGGAATTCGTGATTTGCCACGGACACAAAGAACGACGCTCCCTCTTTAATAAAATCATAAAAACCCGATGGGAAAACACCATACACACAAGCACTGGCTTTTAATTATTAGCTATATGCTCTGGGCTACTGGAACAAATTACACTCTTTCTTCTTTTTTCCTTAAACTGCATCCATGCTTCTTAGATAAATAAATAATCTAACATACCTACATTTAAAAATAACAAAGGTCAAATAAGTACTTTGAATTGTTTTAACAGTTTATTGTCCATAATTTATGAAGAAATAGTAATAAAATGAAGACGAACTCGTGGAAATCATTTAGAAGTAACATAGGTATGTTATCTCAAGTTTAGACGAACATTCAATCAATTATGATACAAAAAGTTTGTTTTAACAGGATAAGTCTTTAATGATGTAATTTAATCATTGTAAGTTATTCTAAGGAATTGAACAAAATAACTGAAATTAATCCTTAAATCTTCGATAATAATTAGACACGAGTTGTTTTCTCTATTTGTGGAAATGTTTTAATTTTTAATATTTAAAAATAATCAACTTTA
The DNA here is from genome assembly GCA_029378335.1 of Agrilus mali. Taxonomy (NCBI): domain Eukaryota; kingdom Metazoa; phylum Arthropoda; class Insecta; order Coleoptera; family Buprestidae; genus Agrilus; species Agrilus mali. Next base: position 21,281,099 of record CM055657.1, read on the forward strand.
AGTAAGCATGTGCAACTTAATGAGTGTTTTTCTTTTTTTACCTGTGTTGTGTATATGTTTGATGTAAAAAAAGGAACAGGGATCGTTATCGGACACCGGCAGAACTGTCATAAATAGCGCGATTTAGGGGTGAATCCTCGAATCAAGTTTTATTGGCCGAAAAGCCAAAGATATGTGTTTCTCTCTACGGCAAGCCGCGTTCTCCTCAGACGACTTTTGCTTTGACACACACACGATCATTTCACTTTTCATCTTCGCCTCCCTTTTGATTATCTTCAACTTATCGTCTGGTCCATCCAGTCGAGGAAATAAAATATTTGATAGCGTACATCCAATCAGTATTTAGAGACATCACAGACATTTCTTTATGACATTGTTCTTCGAAATGGGGAGCATAAGTGTATATTACGCGTTGCAAGATTACACACTGTAGCAAATATTTACTGACTCGAGTAAGAAAGCTGACTTTTGCAGATGGTCCGTTTTATTTCTTTTACGGAACATTTCCTGATTTGATTGCTGTTGAGCCACGTTCCAGAGAGAGATCTGTAAAACCCTTTTTAAGGATATCAAAAAAAGGTATGAACTCTTCTACAAACATATTGTATGAAATTAAGTAAAAACCCCAAAAAGAATTGTTCCCAAAGTATAGGAATCGCATTTTCCTGAATGTTGCGATAAAATTTTAGAGAATGAAGTGAAGTTATGTCAAAAACACAAAACAAAAAACTTGTTGAAACGTTTTGTATTAAAAAACATTTAAATTTGTTCAAAAAAATAACTCAAAACATAACTTCATATTAGTTAAAATCAAGAATTTCAAAATTCAAATAAACCATTTTAAACGTGATCATATTTATCTGAAAACAAATAGTTTTGAAATTGTAGGATTCGATGGGAGGGGGTTATCTAATGTTACGGTTTAGCACCTGAGGCTGTAGATTTCCATTTTACGGGAAAGAACTGTTATCATTACCTTACTGAAATATCTTATTTTTTGTTGATTAGGTACATATTATTAACTGTTTTTTTTAGATAAAATGGAGGCATTAATATACATACTAAAATGATTTTATAACTCGATTTGTTTTGTAAAAAAATTGTGAATGATCGTTATCGTTAACAGCTACTTTATAACCCTCATTCTTCGATAAAAATAATTATTGCCAATAAGCGTTCTAACCATTAGGTTTATTTTTATGGGGATGCAGTAAAATATTCACCGTTTCTTTTGCCGAAAAGTGGTTATCTTGAATATACAAACGTGCAGTATCAACATTGAGAAAAAATACGTTTGCTTTGTAGGTCTTCCCTGAAAAAGAACGCCCTTTCCCCCAAAGTCAAACACATTAAGGTATCACAGAATCTGTTACAGAAACACAAAAAATCATCAGTTGCCAATAGTCGCTCGCTATCAATGATAACACTCGCATAAAAATAAATAGCTTTTAGGCGAGCGGGGTGGGCTCGAACGTAATGTGTAATCGCAGTGAAACAGGGGCGTATTCTCAGGGTGTCTCGCTATAAAAACATTATTGCATTCGCAGCATTGAACAAGGTATTATGATTTGTCATAAAAAATACAAAGACTGTGAATTTTATCACCTTATACAATAGACAATTTGCGCTTTTCTGAAAATAAGGAATTTCGTTCCTTTAATTGATACATTTTCGGTTAAATAATAAACGATGAAGTTCGAAAAAAAAATTAGTCGGTATAATAAATAAAATAAAACTAACAGTAAAAGTGTTTACGTGCTTTTATTGAAACTGGTTCGACCTGATATAAATTTCAGAATTTTTACTGCCTTTAACCTTGGTTGAGATCTTGCATCTCTTCGGCTACGTTTGCCAAAAAATGATCGGTAAAATGCATTTAATAATTTAATGTTTTCTGAAATCAAACCCCATACCTGCAGGCCACAATCACCAATACGGTAAATTGCGGTCTACGGATTTCTTTAATCTATACTTTGACCGAGCAAAATCGAATGCTGGTCGAGATTTATTGGTTTATGTCCAGGAGGAAATTTAACCCATCATTATCTGTCTTGTGCTTTAAATAATTCTTCATCCGAAAAAAGCTCACGCAAAACTTATACTGATTCTCGAAAACTGAAAGAGAAACTTTTTTCATTTTATTTTCATGTATTATAATACGAATATATTTGTTGCTGAAATTCACATCAAGGCTGTAGCATAAACACTAAAAGGTTTATGGTAAGATTCACAACACTACGTTCTGCTATTGCTATGCTATTCTGATTTTTTTACTAATACTAAGTGGGTTAAAATTTCGAAATTCTGTTTAGATAAACCCTTGTTTGAATGAAAAACTATAAGACAAACTAATGAATATCACTTAAAATTAGCGAAGTAGATCGACCACTGTTTCGCAAGGACGAAAGGTTGGACTTTATTGTTTATATACAACCCTCTATTTGAGTAACTATAACATGTTATTTTTTGTTAATGATTTAGTTAATGTGTGCATTTAGTTGTGGTATATGTTTAACATCTTTACACTTCCTCGTTCCTCTTCTGTTAGAAATTCCATCGTCATCAGCACGTAGTGGCACATAACTATCTAACGATACACCTCTGGCTAAAATAGCAATAGGGTTTGGTCAAAGACGGTGTTGTTAATAACTGTGGCCAGTAAACAGTGTTCGTTCGCGTATAATTTGAAGCGGCTTTGGCGCTTTAACAACTGACGACTGAAGGAACTGAGGAAGTGAAGGAGAGACGGAGGAAGGCCTTTGCGCCGTGAATTCTGATTGTGTCATACATAGCTGAGTACCGCAACACCTCAAAACAGTTCTGTAACAGTGTAAGACAGTGGACATCAAAGGATAAAGTCTCGAGCGGTCAGTCTCCCCTGACAAAGGGCTCCTTTGACACTCTAGACAAGGTAGTGCAGTAGCCGCGTGGGTTTAATTAACGCCCTATGACGGCATACATTTAAGACCTCTCCAATGCAGTAGCCAAGCAATTGACTTGCTTACAATGGACGACGCGACACGTTCGCGGTCTTCGTAAAAGTGGACGACTTTAAAATAAAACAAAGCTGCTGGTTTATGACATATATACCTAGATAGATAGCTGCATACTATTATTCGTTCCAATCGGATTTTTCTGCAGCCTGGAAGTGTCAGATTTAAAAACAAGGACGGAAGAGAAATTAAGGTACAGTAGAATGAAAGTCTGAACAAACAATTGACAGAAATAACGACAAAAAGGTCAATTGTAAAGCAATAAGAATTTTTTTAGTTTTATTGGCTACTTTATTGTCATAGGTTCGGAATTCTGATGATTGATGAAGAGACTTAGAGTACCTACGCCCTGATTCTTTCTTGTAATTCTTCCAAAAATACAAAAGTACCTACAGTCTGCGCTCTATAAAAATAAGGTACCTAAACGATTCTTAAATTAGAAATGATAATTATTTTCTTCATTAGATGACGCTCCAAATACCTACCTACGTATATAAATATGAAACAAAAAAATATCTATATACCTAAATAATTTGTCTACTTTTAACAAAAATATTGCTTTGTATTTTTAGAAAAATATCTTCATTTCGCAGTTTATTTTTCACAAATATTAACGAAGTTTCTGGACTAAATATAATTTTTTAATTATGTTCAACTTCTGTAGACTAAAATTCTCTGAAAGAAATAAAATGTTGGGTATCGGCCGTTTTTATATACATATTTTTAAAATAAACAGAAACACCTACCTGCTTTGTCATTTTTCCTTTAGATTAATTTTGTTCGAGAAATTAAAACTAAAAATAAGGTCCCTACCTTAATTAATTTCTTAACAGATATTTGAAAAACGTTCAAGAATGAAATACTTTTCAGCAGTAACTGGCTTTGTCTGGTCCTTTTTCTTTGAAAATTACCACGGAAAAAAGTAATAAGTGAAAGTTATTCAAAATGTTTACACGCGCATTATTTACCATGGCTTTACGAAGACACAAATTCCAGACAAAAAAAACTTTTCGTGTTAGGTATTTCTGAGAATCGGTTAATTTGTTATAATTGTAATGATGCGTAACAAGTATAAAATACACCTCAAACGTATTTATGTTATGGTGGGAAAAGGCAACACGAACGAAACTTTTTCTGTATATTATTTTAAGTATTTTTTTATGTATTAGTCTTCAAAATATGGAATTTTGCATAACTTCTTAAGGTACACAAGGATAACTCTTCAGGCTATCGAATAGCAGACTTAATATATAGGTACACCTTTGTAATATACAAAGTATGCTGTTTAAGTGTAGACAAATCAGGTAACGATTATAAAATGAGGGGAGACGGGAAGACGATGCAAAAGAGAATTTAATCCTTTTCGATGTTTATATTATTTTTTGTTTTGTTTGTCGCTCGTTTGTTTGCGACATATTAAAAAATTTGTCAACTGGACCGAAGATGTGAAAGACGTATGGATTTCTATATATCGTGTGGTTAGATGTGTTAACGTGCGTATCAATTTTCACAAGGGGTCAAACTCCCCGTCTTCGTCGTTCATTGTCGTGACGCGACCGATGCGCGTCGCCTCTTCAAAATTGCGAATGCAAATTCGCATTTTCCGCAAGACTTCGCCACACTTCACAATCCACTTCTGAAGCATACGTTTGTGACAAATTTAAAAATAATATATGACGTATCGAATCGGCGTTCTGGCAAAAGCCCCGACGAAAAACTGGTCGTAAATTCGATTTCGATGACCGCGGACTCGATGTATAGTGACAGGTCCAGATCAGTCGTCGCGTTCATGCGACGGTTGGGAGAATGGAAAAACGTATCGTACTTATACAATATACATAGTGAGATGTATACAGGGTGTTGTGTTAGTCTCGTCTAAAAGTTAAATTGGACATCCAGCATTTATATATACATAGAAGAGAGGCTTTGCCTTTCTTAAAGACTAATTGTTTTAGTATTTTGTTTTCTTAACAAAGCACTCATTTACACAACTGCTTACTATTTATAATAATTCTAGTAATTAAAAGATTTCTGTGCTGTTCTTGGTGAACTTTATAAATGTCTTTGGTTAATATTATTAATAATAATGTACCAAAGTGGTTGTTTTAATATTTTTATTGGTGAAAAATACAATAAGCATGGTTTATAAAATAATCATTACAAAGGAGGTAACTTGCGAAGAGTTTAATGGTTGTTATTCTTTTTTGTTAAATGCAAATTTTGAAAAATTTTAGGTAATAGAATCAGATAATTTAAAAACGTATTTTAACCAATTGTTCATTTTTGCTGTTACTTGAATTTATTCGGGTTCTGAAGATTATTTCGAATACAAATGCTACAGACGGCAACGAAATTGTCATTGGAGAGAAGCCTCTTCCAGAAAATAGAAATAGGCATTTGTAGAAAATGAATTTACTTTCAAAATTTTGATCACCCAATTGAATTTGTATCCGCATTAACATATTTTCGGATATTTTTCGACTTATATGTAGTAATATGTAGGTGTTTATTCCGATCGGTACTTAAATGGAACAGATTTTTACTGCGTTAAAAAAACTTCTTGAAGAGAGAAGAGTTCAATAAGGTTCCCTTTAGTCTAGAATTGTAGTAAAAAATTCATCTCTAGAAATCATACGGTTGTCAGTTAAATGATTAGTAGGGGACACACCTTTACTCGTTCCTGTTTTTGCATTTATTGAAGATTGGAACATTTAATCTAATGTAGGTCCTTTTCTCCTTTCTTTTATTTCTGATTCTGTTTCAAATAGGTTTCTCGTCATGTCTTAAAAGGCGCCTTGCAATTCTATTTCTCCTTTTTCTTGTTGACTATTCTAACGCCCTCTATTCTCTTACTCCTTCCAATATCTTCCCATTTTTAACCTCTTCTGTCCATGATATCTTCATCATCCGCATATAACGCTTGGGACAAATACAAGTTAAAGTGAAGGATGACACGTATTTATGTTTTTAATCAATGTAACAATTGGAAAGGTTTTATAAAACAAATAGTGGGGAAAATTTGGTCATTTAATTTAATTATATAGGTCCTTTGTAGGGGCCCTTTTTTAATTTTAACCTTAAAAAAGTATCTTTGACAACAGTCTTCCTAATTTATTTTTATTTTTCTCCTTAAACTTTTGACTTATGCATCACCCTGTGTGTATGGTGCATCTTTTGTTTGTATAAGTATGAATGTAGCTAGCTAGTTGATGCACTGAGTCTGAGTCGCTCTCCCGTTTGTCATTCGTTTTCTCTTTGCTCGCGTGATGCCTTTTTTGCACTTTCGAGAAGTACGGTTCCGTGTTCGACCGGAATTTATAGTTGCACGTCATTTTAAAAGCAAATTCTAGATGGGCTTACAGAGGGTGCGATCGTTTTATTACGGTTTCCTGGACAAAATTTATACGCTATCGAGTAGAAAATTTTTCACGTTTCTGAATAAATCGGATAGAAAAGCTCCGAGATACGATGACGACGACAGTTCTCTCGCAAAAGGCTTAAGTGGCTTCTTACCATACATTTATTTATTGCTTACCTACTGCACGACCGGAAATTGACTGACCAATAATTTTCTCTTATATTATATTATCATACAATGTAAAGAACATTTCCACTCAATTATTTCATTAAGCACATTTTATTAGATTTTTCTTGTCGTCTTAAACTAGATGATATTTTATGTATTAAGCACAAGATTCGATTATATGCATTTCAGGGATTTCAGTTTCGTTTCTTGAGTTTCACATTACCAATTCACATTTGCGTTGCTTCATTTCTCATATCAATCGAAACGTGTGTAATACAACACCGATTTTCTGTAGCCCTCATAAGGGTTTCCTAAAAATAAGTTCCCATTTGCAAACTAACCATCTTTGTCAAGAATTAAGAGAGTGTACTTCCTTTCTTCGACTCGTTTGTAAACCCAAACAAGAGTTGCTTATTATGGCTCCTAGTATCCCAAGGACTTCTATTCATCTTACTCTGGAGTTATCATTGTTGCCGTTCTAGAAATTCATGAAATAATAATTTCTCAAGTAGCTTTTACTTTTTAATTACGATAATTTATTAATTCCTTAGCTGAAAATTGAAAACTCGATTTTTTTGGAGAGGATAAGAAATTCTAAGCGTAGTAGTAGTCGTAATATGGAACCATCGTTTCTTGTATTTATTCGCCATTCTTATGCATATTAATTGCATAATACAAAACGGGGTTCTCATCGGTACGTCCCTAGATTCAACGTAATAATAACAGCGCACGCTACGTTTATGCAGATATTTGGCAATAAATACTGTTCCCGGTCCATATGGCAACGTCGTAATTACCCGACGTCCATAATCTATTTTGAACACGTAATTCAACTGCACTACGACTTCTTTTGTAGGAAGCCATTTAACCCGGTATATCTGCATAAACTATCTTTTGTGTCCCTCTCTACAGCTGTTATAGCGTCGCAGAGACTAACTACGCCCCTTCCATAAGATTCTCGCCTGACATACATACTAAATGTCTAATCGACCCTTTGTCTTAACTCGCACATCTTGCCATATTATATTGATATAATGTTCCGATAGATACCAAAGACATCCCACTAATTATTTCAGCCGCTTGTTTCTGTAATAAAGCACTCATTCACACAACTGCTTCCTATTTGTCAACATGTTGACAATTATTGACAAAGAATAATTGAAGAATCCTGGTAATTAAAAATTTCAGTATTATTATAAATGAACTTAAAGAGGTTTTGGGTAATATTGGAAATCACATTGAGGAAGATCATTATGTTTCTATCCGAGAAAGGAAAATTGTTTGAAAAACATGACGATTATTGATCGTTTTCCTGAGATGCCGATTTTGAAAAATTCTTGTCATTGAAGAATCTTCATCAACAAATTTTTCCTTTCTGTTGTGAAGATTATGATTATTCATAAAAATGTTACTGGGTAGCAAAGGCAAAAAAATCCTTATTGTGAATAAAGAGATAGAGGCACTTGCAAAAAGATAATAACTTTCAAAATTTGACAATCTATACGCAGGTCGTGCAGGGTTAAGGCCATTGTTAGATATTCATTATTTTGAATGTTTTATTTTTTTACTTCCTGTTGCGTGATTGGTTGCTAGGGAGAGTTGCTTCGCTCTTCCGGAATTTTTGTGCATTTTATTTTCATAAAATCAGTACTACAAATTACATTAAAACAACCACCTTTCCACCACTTTAACCCTGGAAACTAAATTAACAAAAACACAATAAATTGTATTCGCCGATATTCCTTGGTACATTTGTAGCTATACTTATGTAGGTGTTCATTTCGCCCGAAATGAGGCGTGAAGTTCAAGAAGTTCGTGACATCTTTTTCGAGTGTGTGCAGCATCGCGACGACGTTGTTTCCTGGGGGCGAAAACTCTGACCCATATAACACACGGCGTGAAAAATGGTATCGATCGCAAAATCAATACCGATGAGTCGCAAGATGTACGTGCTCTGAAATCCGAGACTGCGACTACGACGACGGGCTAAGGAAAAGCCGAAAACACAGGTCACGTGTCGATTCATTTCTCAATATTGCTTTAATATATCATATGGACAAGAGGAAATCGGAAAACTTTGCTAATATTCCTGATGGATAACCATTAGAAAAAACGTTAAGGCACGTTGACGAATAAAAAGAAGTCTAAAGAATGTTAAAACAGATGTTTTTTGTTGTCCTGATGTTAGGTGAAGTAAATTACCTTTTACATGGAAATAAATCATACAGCATCTAAGGGAAAACATACTGAAATTGTATAAATTAACATGAATTTATATTGAAGAACATAGTTTTTACATCGATTAGAAATTTATCAAACTTGCACTTATGTTCTTAAAAATATTTTGCGTTATTAGAAAGACTTACAATTTCTTTATGACTTGGTGTTAATTTTATTTCAACCTAAATAAGAATTGTATAGGACTTAAAATATATTAAATGAATTATTTCTTTGAAAGTAACCATAATAAGAAGAAGAGAACATACATTTTAAAGAAATAAAGCTTGTTTCTTTTTAATCGATTAATTCTTCTTTCTTCAGATGTATATGGGTGTTATCAAAGGGTTATATGTATAAGATACTTGTCCCTTGAAAAAACCAGGAACTTTGACCTTTCGGAACTTATTCTTGGTTGGTTATTAGAGAGGCAATGCATTCATTCTTCTTCTGATAGAGCGGAAAGCGTAGTGTCGGAATGTGAAGCCAATAATCGATAGAGGAGACTGTATGGCAATAATCATATTTCTCGAATGGTTGTTGTAGTGCTGCTGCAAAGCAAACCCCGCAGATAAATTAGAATTAAGCAAGGCGTATCAAGGTAATATTGTAAATCTTGCTGTAATTCGAACGGCATAGCCAACTAAGACGTAGAATCAGCATAAATTTAATAATTACTCAGCTCTGGGGAGGAATATTACTTCCACGGTGTATCTGTTACGTCGTTACGATCGTAACAAAACGGCACGGCCGAGGCTGCCTGGGAGATGTAGCGAAACGAAAGGAAGAATAGTTTATCGATTCGTAATGTAAACATTGAGTAGGTTGAGACATTTTCGTGATTACCTATAACTTATATTATTATGTTAGTAAAGCAAATTCACTTGAATTTATGGATAGCCGTTAGGTACCTATCACACGCATGTGATTTTATGTAATTTCTCTCAATTTAAACTGCACGATGAAAATTGTGAAATATGAAAACAAATAATATCTTACATATTGTCTAATATGTTTTTTAAATAGAACAACATACATGTTTTCATATATATTTCTAGCCCATTCGGAAGTTATTTTATTTCTGTAAAATTTGACTTTCGATTGTAACGCACTAGACGACTAGAGAATCCTAGGGAATATAATTAATCATGTCTTGGTTCACTTGATGAAAATTAATGGTCACTTGTAAAGGAAAACACATGTTTTAATTTTCACTAATTTATTTTAACTTAACAATTGTTTCGCTACACTGTAGCTTCATCAGAAGTAGATAGATACTTGTATCCGTTAAGCATCTATCTACTTCTGATGAAGCTACAGTGTAGCGAAACAATTGTTAAGTTAAAATAAATTAGTGAAAATTAAAACATGAGTTTTCCTTTACAAGTGAATCCTAGGGAAATTACATTTTGGCATAATCACTTAAAAAATAGATAGATGTTATTGATGAAAGTGTTATGGGATTATTTCCTCCTTTTTAATATAATTTGGACCATAGGACTAACAACAATAATCAAATTCATCACTGAACTTACTATAGTGGGATGCCTCGGGCCCAGAGTTGGAAATAAAACAGTGTCCACTAGTCCCACTGTTGAGCTTACAAATAGGTAGAGGAATAGATTTAATTCTGATTTTGGTTTCGCTACCTTAATATTATAAATAAATATAATTCTTCCTCTTTTTAGGTAGGCAATTATTTAATTATGTAGTTTACGCTAATTTTGGCTTGATTCATATAGCTAGTGACTATTGGATCAAATCTGACTATATTAATTGTTTTTTTTTTAATTTTCAAAAAAAAAAATAATTTTTGTTCATAATGTTTGAATATATTCATCAATAAAGCTCTGCATCGTCGCTTGCAATGGCAGTAGGATAGGGATGTAGCATAAGACAGTAAAAGAGGTTATTATGGAATATCGCGTGGCGTCGAGTCGCACAGCGTCGCTTATGAAAGCAACGCTTCGCGCTCGATAGTTTGACGGACGTACATAGGAACGAATGAACGAACCAACGCTACGCTACGGATGGGTTGGTAGGATGCACATACGCGAGAGTTTTATTGCGGGCAGTTGAGAGTAATTGCGCCCGGATTACACTCCTCAGTTTACAACCTGCTCGTGCTTTAATCAACGCATGTGAGCTTTGTTTTATTGTCACTTTATTTGCCTAATATCCCCAGCTGGACAAACCTGCAATTAAATTCGTTTAAATTATACGACCGGACGGATACGTGTCCGCATTTTATTGCTTTACGGCGCGAATACTAAACCGGACGCGAATTCGTCTGCGGATTTTTCATTGCGCAGATCTTCTTGACATTCTATACGTCCGTTACACGGAGTGTGGAGGATGATAGGGAGAAATAAAAGTAGTGCAATTATAAACTAATGTTGCGACACAACTGGAACTTTATTAAACTTTACCGGTTTTATGTGTTTGTAAAAGGAAACTAATTTCTGATATATTTTAGAAAAATTTAACATGAAAACGTACAAATGAACACGGTTATGCTTTTATATTATAAAAAATATATTGAAATTTTACTTTGTTGACAAGTTTTCAAAAAGAAAAATGCAAAATGATAACCTTTCGATTTATTCTATTCTATGAATTTTGGTTTCGTATCACCTAAAAGCTTCCTGGAATATTTTTCCATTTCGCTATAATGCTCTTTAGATATTATCTTTCTGATCTTAAAGCTTAAATATATTTCCTAAAATGTTTTGTATTCTCTTTGTCATGGTTCAACTCTGATGTTAATCTTGTTATACTTGTTTCAATCACATCGCTGATGCTTCCTTTTGCTGCCATTACTTAATAGTCATTAGAGGACCATTACAAACTTTTGCTGCTCCCTTGCTATTGGCGTGTTTGGTGACTTTTTTCTATATCTCATCTAGTTATTACTTCTAGGTATAATTCCAAACGTTTTCTTAAAATTTTCACGTATCTGATTCAAATTTTTGCTACCCCTTTTTTACTTATTTGTCTTTTACATGCATGGTACCTACTAAACGAGGTAATTGAACATTTTCCAACTCTTGTTGTTTGCTAATACTGGGAAAAGTAATTAATAGTTTAAAGTGCGATAAGAGTGCTTTTGTAGTAAATATGTACTTATATCTACTTGTAGCTGGCAAATTTGATTTTAAATTAATAGATCTGCTGTTGGAAATTTGATTATCTGACAATAAGTGGAGTGTCGGTTTAATGGCACAAATGGCTGTTGGCTTCATATTCATCCGATTTAATCGGACGACTCGTATAGCCAATTAAAAACAAAAATCGCCAGCCGATGAATTTAACATGGAAAGGGTGAGGCCGTGAACAGATGTATTCAATCGCGGAATATGCGCTCCGCGTGTACAATATATTTTATTGTCAATTAATTATCTCGCTTTATTAAACACTCATCCCGCATAGGTACTATGGTAAATACGCATTTGCAATTAACCCGAAGATTGCCTCGCCATAACGTACCTGTCTATGCATCCACGGTATACTAATGCAATATAGGTGTTCTACGAAAACTAATTGAAATTAAATGACCCGTTAGATTTTACAAAAATTAAACTTCTACATGTTGCTAAGCCCAAACGGGTAACCATTATTCTTTTACAACTATAGGGTGATTACTTTTCTAATTGTAAATTTTACGCTGCATTCAGTATTTTAAATACACCAGAAAAGTACGAGTTGATTTGAGCTGCGAGGGTATGTAAAAATAAATAGCTGAACTAAGGGAGGAGGGCTCAAATATATCACATGATATTGTACAGGTCAACAGAAATAAGGTTGCCCCTCAGACTTCGAGCGAACGGCGCAAAAGATAGAAAGAAAGCGCATTCGGAAGGAAAAAGATGCATTTTACCGCTCGGTGTTTGTACCGTATTTCAAATCGGAAACGTATTGTACAAGTAAACTCACCCCAGGGTGTCTTAATGGTATTAGTAATATTTACACGAAAAGTGGTAATGCACTTTAAAGGAAGCAGAATTTCCATTTTGTATTTTAAATATGTAATATTATTTGAAGGGGTTAATTTAGTACCCAGTATTGTTATTTCTACAATCACTTCTTCCTCAGAATACTGATTTTAGTAAGTAATTAAATTAAATAATTACAGTTGTAAACGCACATCAATCTGTAAATAATAAATAAATAATTAAATATTTCGAGGTATTCAGCTCAGCTATTATTGATATTAAAATATTTATAATAAACTAATAAACGAAACATTGACTAATTAAGTTTATGGAAAAAAAGTGTTTCTTTTATTTGTCGGCTTTCCTTTAAGAGTGTCTCACCAATTATGAAAAGTATTTGCTAAAAATTGGATGATCTTTTATAAACTAATTAAATTTAAAATTAGGTGAAAATCGTTATTAATTGTCCCTATCGTTGATGTTTCTGATTTAATGTTTTTTTCTTATAATACGGGGCGAGTTTACATACAACGCTATGTGCTTCATCGAAGTACGAAGACTAAATAGACTGTCCCCACTACAATATCAGCTGTGTCCATCGCGCACCAGTGGGCGTTCAGATTGCAAGGGCCAAGCTATTTCTGTTGGCCTGTAACTAAAACTTAGTTGAAATGCCTGAGGTAACTTTCTAGGAGCCTACTTCATTAATTAATTAATCAATCGTAGCATTCATGAAATAAATCTTACTTTGGTGAATCTATTTATTAACATCGATTATTATCATATAGTAAACATTTTAAAAATAGCTGGGATATATAGTAAATGTTTACTTAAAGTTCAAACACATATATTTTAAAACTTTTTGAGCTGTGAAATTCGTGAGAACTTTTTAATGAGGAGCTTATGCTCGGATATTTAAGTAAAACACAAAGAATTGTTTCTGCGCACCCTAAGGTAAAAGTCTATGAGATTCTGAAATACCTGTACTTTAGTTACGAATCAAGGCATAAAACTATCAACAAATCTTTAATCCTGGCACCCTTCATCATACTGAGTATATTATTGTCTATTAGGTCGTTTTGACTTATAATTGTACCGTTATTTTAGGTAAATGTGATAATTTTTTGTTCCTAATGTGTTATAAATTTACTGCGTTCATAAGTTTCTCATGTAGATCCATCATTTCTAGGCTAGGATATGAGAAACATTAACATTTGACGATACCTTGACCTTTTCCCTTTAAAGCTCGTTCTAGTTTTAGCCAAGTTAGTTATAAGTGGGTAGTAGGTGTATCGAATAAGACGCCATACGCTAGGATGGTAAATCACCCGTTTACGACCACTAAAACACGTGATTGCTAGGGATTACCTATGCGATATATATTTGGTTAGTGTCTGCAATTACAGCAGATTCATTTAGAAAGTTTAAATGACTCTCTTATTAACAATAAAAAAACACCACAGGCCAAAATAATTAGTATTGACATTGGTTATAGGTGAGTAAAATATGTTTTATTCTTTGTCATATCAAAAATGCGGGGGTTAATGTCACGATCCTTTCAACAAAGTCAAAACTACGACATCTCATTTATAAAGCTGCTACAAAAACAAACCGTGTTTGCCATTGTTTTAAAAATCATGATTTGAGGAATGAGAAGAAATGAAATTAGTATAATACACAGTTGTAATTTTTGTTTGATATTGCCGATAGTGTGTCGTAGTATCATAGAAGATAAAACGTTACAAATAACCGAAGAACAAGACTAAATGAGTAAAATTTCGAATCTACAAGTGTAGTGTTTAATTTTTGCTTGTTAGTACAAAAAAATGCTTTTCATTTCCAAAAACTATTAATGTTATATACCTAGAGTGCAAAGCTGGTAGGTAGGATGGAAAATTCTCTTCTGCTTCGTTGTTAGGAACCGTGGAAATAACTAGGTGATTAGGGAGAAATATTAACTGAACGTAAGAGATGAGAGGGAAGTAAAAGATTTAAGGAAATCACGGAAAATCTTGGATCATGTCAGGAATTTAACGTGTGCCCTTATGAACAATTAGCTATAAGCTTCGATGCATGAAAGAACTGGAGGTAATAACATAATAATTGTTTAGGAAATTATGAAAAGAGTGATCAATTTTTAATAGAACTATAACACACAAAATATGTCATGTTATTTTATAATTTCAGTAGGAGTTTGTCAAAACATATTTTCCATAACTGTTAAATTGTATTTTTGCCCTTATTTAATCATTATTTTTTTATGTGTTGGTCTTTATGTATGTATGATAATTATTGGAATGAAGCATATCAAATTAAAACAAACACGTTCCGTGTATTTCCTTAAATACCTATCTACGTACTATTACTATAATCAATAATAGATACTGTAATGGGTACCTTATTTTAAAAGACTCACTAATACCTACATAAATTATTTATTTGCCTAAAAAGTTCTTTTTCATTCCACTGTTGCAATATATAAGATCCAGTTTGTGTGTACTTAATAAGGAACATGTACTCAAAAGATCAATAAATACGTCAAGTCTAGTTTATTTAATTACATTTTTATAAATGCCCAACAAATTGTACATCAATTCTCTATCAGGGGTGTGATTTATTCTAAAATCAAAGATTTAATTGGAATTGTTCGCATCTCTATTTTTATCGTAAACAACTATAATACTTGCCCATCTTTAACAAATAACACGATATCAGTCTGAAATGCGAGAAAGTTGGTAACTCAGTTAACCTTGATACGGTAAAACGATTCAGTTTGTTCCAGTTCAGTGGACCAGTGGACGGGACGTGGTGGTGTCTTTAATTTGTGCTAAAAAACTTTCATTTGACAATTACATAATTATAAAATTCATTTACAATATATGAAACTAAAGATAATTGTATGTGGGTAAATATACGATGTTATTTTAATTCGAATTATTAAGGATGTCTGTCCTATTGGGTGCTTCATTTACACATTTCTTGTTTTAATGGAGTTTTATTGGATTTTTTCATTCATTCATTCAGTGGTTGTTGTTAAGATTGCATATGTATTGGCGGTACTGTTTCCAGTAATATAGATTTGAGGTTAGAATTTTTGAATAGTAATCAGGCTGGTGATACATATTAATTTGTATTCTTTTTATTTTACAGGTGAGATAAAAAGGACCAATTTAATGAGAGGCAACTTTTAGGTAAGTTTTATACATATTAATTTTTTATTTAGCAGAGAGCGAAACGTGTTGTTGGTTTCACTAAATAATTGAATCTTTAAATTGACTGACGATCAGTGACTGTACAGATAATTTCTCAACTAGGTACATTATGTAGGTACCTACTTGGTGATTTTCTAATCACTTTGCAATAAATAATAAATTAAATAAAAAAAAAACAAATTTATTATTTTATGACTAAAATTCTCCGTTAAAATACTTCTTTAACGAAGATTAGTTCTGAAATGTCTTATTTATTTTGGTTAAAATTATTTTTGTTGAAACTAGGGGCTACTTTGGTAACTGTTTAGATTCAGGTACCCATCCAAAAATGGGGAAGAAAACGCATGGGGAGATGGGGGTGCACTTGTAGAACGTTTTTTAAGGCGGCGGTGGATTCGTATAGACACAGGGGGTGGTAAATTGTAACTGTCTATACGATATTGCTGTAGGGGAGGGGTGCAGGAGTGGGAGGGTAGAGATAATCTCGTAGAATACTAAAATAAAGTTTTTAGGTAGGAGAGGAGGGTTGTAGGCGGTGGAAAAATAATCGGAGAAATATCTCAAAACAATATTTTTATTAAGTTGATGTTTCATTCTCTTTGAGTTAGGTTATTGTATGTAAAGCCCCCCTCCCCATCAATCTCCCCATTTTAATGTGGGTACCTGGATCTAAACATTTATTCAAAATTAAACATGATACCCTAAGAGAATTATTTCGATATCAAAGCTGATTGAGGGTGCTTAGGTTAATTACTTTTTGGTTTTTAATATTACAAACAATGTCGACGTTTGGGCTTTAGTGTAAGACTACCTCCGAGTAAAAATCTGATATCTACGAATTGTCCGGTTGTTTATAATTGATTATTGTTTTTAGTATTTTGTATACTCCTAGACCTGTGTTGGTAAAATCCACGAATATTTTTATTGCTTAAACGGGGTACTTTAAAAATAAATTCGTGATCAGTATTGACGAATTCCATCATAATTACTTAAGCAAATATCTACAGATGGCATTTGCTACACTGTCTGAACTTATTCAATCCATATTTATTTTAATTTGGCCGGTTTAATTGAATAAACTGAATAATTTCTAAACTTTCAATAAAATTTAGGTTACTTAAGGAAACTTTTTGTATGCACTCGAAAAATATAAAGAATTTCCAACGATTCTATCATCTACCCCATAAGCGTGGGCACTGTAGGATTTTACTGATGTACACTCTCCTCACTTATAAAGTTAAAAATTAAAAGTTCATTTTATTGAATGAAAACATGAGCTTCAAGTAAGGAAAAAGCATTTCATTCGACAGTATATTTTATGCGTTTCTTGGAGATACCTGTTTTTTTTTGGTTCTGTCTCCTCCACTTTAACAACCGCCCTATACATTCTCGTGTTAATTAAGGTTCCCTTAGAGTAACCAATTAGATCAGATTATGGTATGAAATTATCGTCGTGATTAAAATGCTGTAGTCCATAGACAATAGTATCTAAAAGGACGGATTCAACCAGTACATAAATAATTCATACGTTTAGTAGATTCTAGAATTTTATGACAAGTCGCTTCATTTACTTATTACTCGATCGTTTTGCACTTACCTGTGTGTGTAATTTGTCGGCAAGCCTTTTCATGTCCATAAATCAAGAAGGGAGTTATCTATCCATGTACGAGTACATATGTATGTATCTACTTCAATTGCGGTTTGCATTTAATTAGTTCGATATGAACATGACATCGTCGATCGTTGGCGAGGGCACAAGAGCACAATTTAATAACAGCGTATTGTGTTTCACGTGTAGTTTATCGAATATTGAGTTTCTGAAATGACTTGGCCTGTTGTAAGCCAACGTAATGATAGCACAATCGATTAGGCATGCGGTATGTTTAATGTAATTACCAAGTTTTACCATTGCACTTGGGCTACTTTGTGTTAACCCAGTGCCACCACCCTGTAAAATATCGAACTATATACAGTATGGTTCAATATAATACTGGACATTGATGAAAACAAGCGATGAAGGATATCAGTGGACGTTTTAGTGACGGTGGTAGATTTTTACTCGAAAAATAATAATTTATAAATTATAGAAATGCATTAGAAGATTATTCCCTGTTTGCAACCTTTTTATACTCAGGGTTCTTCAATTTTCTTAAAGTTTTAAATTGACAAATACATTGTAGATCTCATAAGTTATGTAAAAGCTTTCCAGGTCTCTTTAAATGATTCGTTTATAACAATACGTATTCAATATATTTCAATTAAACAGAGTCATCTGTTTCTCCCTCTGAACCCTTTTGTGACTAGTTTTTAGTCTGATTATGACGACTATAATAGTTTATCCCTGCCACATTATTGTTAATCGATCTACTAATCTACTAGTGACCTCAATAGAAATTTGGTATGCGGATAATATGTAAGAATATATGGACAATCTCAACGCGAACTGAGTAACGAAACACAAATATAATAATTAATTAACTTCCTAAATTAACATTCGGGCAAAATCGATTTCGAAAATAGCGAAACAAAATTTTCTTATTGGTCAACAATGTGGCGTATTATATTTGCTTCAAATAAATTCCGGGAAACTGGAAAATTTTCATATCGATTTCCTTACGCATTTAATAATAATTATTAATCAAGTTATTTCACTCTGTATATATTTTTACACATGTTTACCGTGTATATTTGCAATGTACGGACCTAACGACTGAACAAAATTCCCTGTGGCTACACGTTAAACATATATATATACGCATATACATATGTAGATATAATGTCCAAGCCTGACGCAGATAAATATTTACAAATAGTGACTTTCCTTGTTTGCGCACATGAGCACAACTCCGTGGGTGCAATTATCGACGATTTAAATCAATTTCAGTAATGGCTCTGGCAATAATTTTACCAGTTTTGCATAGATTGTGTGCGGTTTTCAGCTGAGAGCATGAATAATAATCAGTACACTCCTTTTTTTAATTATTATTAATCAGCCACGGGTGCAATCTTCTGCAACGTATCCTACTCGATTGCGGTAAATAAAGATGCACGAGATAGACGTCAAGTTACGCTGAACCTAATAAAGTTGCATTTACCGTGAATTTTGCTGACTTTTTTAAAACAGGCAGGAAAGCGAAATTTTCCCGTGTGCAATCGTGAAATCGAAATAGCGGAATAGTTATTGGCCTACCACAAAAAACCATATATTTGATATTTAAATAAATAATTCATTAAGTCTTATTAAAACTAATTACATACTACGGAATTATATACTACATAAATAATTATTAGTATGTAAATTTGAAAACATATGTAGCAATCTTTGATTAATTCTTCTGTAGTCTTAATCACGTATGAACTTTTTCGACGAGGGGGGTATTCAAGTACGTTTCAATTTTACATTAAATTATCTTGTGGCGTCGTAAATTAAAATAAGCACATTCACAACTGAACTTCAATTTATTTTTCCCTCTAAGACGATTATGGAAATAAAACCAAAATGACAGCAAAAAACACTCTAAAGTGTAGATACGTTACCCAATGTTTCGCCTTTTAGTAACAGTATCTTTTTTGACCTTATTTTGATTTTCATTTTTACATCAAGTTTAGGTATATTAAAAATCGTACTCGATTTCATGTGGGATCTGTTTCATGAAAAATAGAAGCAGAATTAATGGTCGATAAAGATCAAGAGGTTACTAGGTTTCTTATCAGATTACAAGTAGATGTAACTAAACGCATAAAGGACAAATATTCGATGATCAAATAATGTCGATGCGGTGATTCAAATTTAAATGCCAAAAATACTTACACGGAAACAATTGCATGGTAAAAATTATCTATAATTACTATTTATTACAATGCAGTTCAGTAATTTTAAGCACAACGATGAATTGTCACCTGATAGTAATTTTTACCCAAAATTTGTAGGTAAAAATTGCTATCTGATTTTCTCCATGTAGGATCAATCGAAACAGCAAAGATGACTTTTTTTGAGAAACTAAGGATTTCAGAAAGCTGTGTCTAAGACATGATCATATATTGTGTCATTTGAGTCGAATTGTATGGACAAATCTTTGAAACGGCTACATCGACTTCGGTGAAAATTTGCTAGTTTTTTCCATTTTTAATTATCTAGCAATATTCAAGTACTTTTTTAATACATTGTCAAACTGACGTATTCTCTTATTTCACAATGGAAAATTTCTTTTTTTTAATCGCGGGATACGTAATTGAAGCCAGATGCAAGGTTGAGGAGTGCTGTATTTGCAATTTTTTAAAAGTTTTGCCTTTTTTACATTGGGGATTTTTGAAAGATTAAATTCACAGTTGATTGAATAGGATTGATCAATTAGCTTTTATCGACAAGGCACATCACTAAAGTAGTTTATCATCAACGTTTATTAAAAGAAAATATGATCATAAAAAAAGTAACCATAATCGTTTTACAACTTTGTTTGTCAGTATTTATTACATTAGTTGAGAGTTTTATGTTGCATTTTATTCTTTTTTAAGTATTAATTGATTGATTTCACTTTCATGTCCGAGTACAAACAGTCGATGCTCATCGCTAATAGGCGTCTCGTGTGTGTGCCTCTTTTTGAAACAATTCTTCCATTACGAGCAGCAAATTGTGTTCTCTGTGTGAAACCTCAAGCAATTTCGGTCCAATGAAGCGGGAAAACCGGCTTTAGTGGTCAAAACGAGGTGGTGCTTAAATGCACATACACTCATACATTTACACCATAAACTGCTGCATTGAAATTAAATGCAGAAATAGCGACGGCGTTTTACCGACGAGTGAGAGATCGAGGTCCACGTTGCTCATCTACTGTGTCTATGCATAAACGTCGTTCCGCTTCAGAAAACAATGTGCCTTAGGCCTGTGGAGAACCTTTTATTTTTAATACGATCGCGGTGGCCGTGGTCGTCCGACGCGCCACGCCGCTCGCGCTCCTGCTTTGAATGTACACATGGAAAATTGATTTGAATTTTAAAATTATTTTCCTCCGGTTTTTAACTGAGAAAAACGAACGGGACCAGACGGGACGGAGTCAGGTCGGGCCGGAGCGGGGGGTCTTTCTCGTCATCGTACGTAGGTGGTTGGAACATATATTCACCCTGCCGCCACGCTGGACGGCCGATCTCATGCCGCTTTCCTCGTTCTCATTTTTAATGGGGATTATTTTTTTTTCTGGCCGCGAACGTAGAAAATTCGAGATTCGACGGTCGAAATTAATTTGCGCGTCCCACAAAAAACTCTTTTCCTCTAAATTAAGTAGAGAGCTCTTCGCCCCCTTATTATATTCGCGCGCGATGTTTCTCGTGTACGTATACACGTTTGTTTTGATTCGGGAGGATATGAGTTTTTGATCTGAACAGCGCGCAGTATATAAGCTGTTAATCGATTGTTCATTTCCTCGTCCTGGTGCTTTCACGAAAAAGGGTTACGAACAAAAGGAGGTTATTACCTTAAAAATGAGATTTTTCTTTTCTGCAGCTATTTATTTATTAACGCTGTATGTATTTTATGTACGGTGTGTTTTTCATGTAGATAATGCCTTATTACTAAATAAAATGTTTTAAGAAGTAGACAGAAACCGAAATAAGCACCTAACCATTTAACTTATTGTTATACAACGTTCTAAACAATTTAAGGTATTTGAAGCCTATTAACTGAACAAATCATATTCTGGATAATACCTAATTAAATATGTTCGACAATGAATTCTTTAGTTTACGATAATTAAATTAGGATTATGGATTGAAAAGAATATTTGAAAATTTATCAACCTCATGCGTATGTGTTATCCTGCAGTTGGCTTGAAGTGATGGGGTGGTATCGTTATCGACAAGTTGCTCGAATGCGTCACTAAAAGGCTCGTGAATTCGTCAGTCGACCAACGACCCCTCCTTACATTTCCACCACAGAATCGAAATTAGCGGCGGAACTGTCAGTTCAAGACAATATCGTGATATATAATCAGGTGTGCACATCAGGCAGGCACAAATATGTCATCAACAAATTCTTGGGCCATACGTCGCGGCAACTTGAACTTGGCAAGACGTTCGGGGAATGAAAAGGGATGGGTAACATTCTCCAAGTTCCGGACATCCACTCCCTTCCTTTCGTTAACCCTTCACTTATAACTACATTTAGTTTGCCTTTGATGCCTGAGAGCAAGTTGTTCCGCCGCTTCTTGTGCTCAGTTTCGGACAGATTGTCCTGTCTCGACTTGTTCCAATAAAAAGCTCCATGTTAGGGAAACTGTACCGCAACGAGATAATTAATTGAAACTTCCTGCGATATTTGATTGTGAAGCAGATTGAGACAGTGAGGGCAATGTTTATTGAAATATTTCTGATTTGCCTAAAAGTACAACTTGATAACGATATTCTAGCGCAATAAAACAGTATGAAAGAGTACGGCTTAAATTGTAATGCCTGTTGTTTTAGTAAATGCCGATACCTTATTTTTAGAATCTTGAACTAGATATGGCCTGGAAATATTTTTGAGTAATAAGGATCTTAAACCTGTAATTCATTTTGCAAAGAACACGTAGGTATACCAATAAAAATCTGAAAATGATAACAATGTGTGATCAATTTTGACCCAACTATTGCAGTTTCCATGAGTTCAAATATCTCTGATGAATTGTTCGTTTATTAGAAGACATGAGGGCTATATGGCATTTTCTAAGTAACCCTCGTAGATTTTGAAGAATCTTTGTATTAAGACTGGGTTAAATGCGGTAGATCAAAACCAAGACAACGTCCTTAATAACAATTAGAGATGCGAAACTTGCCAATTGTAGAACCGCCCTGGTCGTGAATTCAAAAGTGCCTGCCGTTCAAGTGTCTTCCACTCGAACTATAGTAAGATATTTGCAGACAAAATGTTTGGCGTGCACTCAAGGGATTCGATCGACGACGACGACCTCTTCGGTCCCTGTTTTGCTTACAACAAACAACACAACGATACCACAACACGCCTGCTAACAGAACAATTACAGGGCAAACGTTTTTTCCACAGATATTCATTTTCTCACTTTTGCTGTTATCTTTTTCCGGTATACCAAGATCAAAAAATTTTGGTGTTCTAGTAGGTAATGAGCTATCAGGGTTAAATTGTAACGGAACTATCCACTTAAGTACTACTGAAGTAGTGGCTTCAATGGACTTATATTTTGAGCATATTTGCTCTTTTGAGCAGCATCCTTCCCTTTAAATTAAAATATCTTTGAAGCGATCCTAAACCTTGAGTTCGAATTTGTTTCTGCCTCCTTTCTCTCAACCAATCTTGAGTAATTCTTTAACAAAGCGACTATTCAATTATAGGGTTAAAAAAATTCTAATGATTGATGACAATGTTGAAACATAGAGTACAATTATTTTGTGGTTTTTAATACAAATAGGAAACTGTGGTAAGGCATGGACAAATTTTTAGTTTTAAGTGATCGATCGTTTCAGTCTAAAATTTTTAACGAAATAAGTTTTTCACTGCAAATTTTATTAACTCTTAACAATTATTTCATATTAGATGCTCATGTAGGATATTTGGTTAGGTTAGGTTAGGTTAGGTTATTTGTTATGTTTTACTTTTAACTTCACCTGATACATTTTATAAGACCAAAAAGCATACGGATAGAAACGTGTATAAATATAGTACAATACGATTATGATGATGGCAAAGTGAGACAATTTGAAGTGTAAATGACCAAAAAGGTGACCACTAATCTTTATCAATTAATGTTTTTATTCTAGTTTTTTATTTATGGACTCCATTGACATTGCTTCAATAGTGAATGGTTTAATTTTATGTTACATTTTATATAAATTTTCCATGGTGTACTAAGTCGTGTGAATGTGGAATTTACCTTTCCCACAATTACCCCGAGGAATAGAGTATGAAACGATATAGAGTTGCGCTACCGTTACGTTAGTACAACATCGGGGCTGTCGAGGGTAATCTGCTGGTGAATGTGTAATGTACTGTGTGGAAATCTCAGCAGAACTTTAGTCACTACAGCCGGAAACTATTCCTTCTTATTTTACATTAGATGCTGAATAGTGTAACGTAGAACATCTGATATGGGGAGCAAAAAAATACAATTAAAACAATACTACCAATACAATTACAAAAAAATGCCTGCTGCGAAAGGCACTACCGAACGAAGCACGGCAGCCTCACCATGTAACGTAGAAGAGCGAATTTTATATGGTTTTAATGATTTAATAAATTAAATAATGCCTTATAAACTAAATAACTCTTATAAACTAATTATAAATATATCTCAAAACTACTTGCCTAAATAATTATCAATTAGGGGCGTTGATAATGGCAGGGACTCTTATCAGGGCATTAGGGTGAGTGATAGCGGTAAACCGCTACACCCCCCTAACCCCTCGGACTCGCTGGCTCGATCTTACTGACTTCTTTTTTTTTTACTGTCCAAACTAATTCTTTTATATTGACCCACATAGTGCTCTTTTACCCCCAAACGGAAATTCGCAAGTTGGTCACGGCACACTTTTGCCGTGCAATCATGTCGCATTTCCGTGTGGCGGTTCCTTGTTGCGTTAAACCATTACGTTGCATTTTAAAATTAGAACAAATGTAATCATTGAAATAAAAAACAATTAAAAAGAAATATAATTTTGGAAAAATATGAGCACTATGTGACAATAGTAACATAATACATCGATTAATTAATATTTGATGCACACTGAAAATACGGTATTTTTGCCCCCCTCCCCAATCATATTTTCTTTGCATATATCTATTGTTTATCGCTTATTTAGCAATAATTAATATAAAGGGCCTTGCAGAATCTTCATGGAAAACTTTGCTATATGATAGTTATGTATAAGCATTGAGCGTGTATATAGAAAGTCTTATTGGTACCAACCGTCAAAAACCACCCCTACAACAATAATCATCTCCCAAAGACGGTTAATTGTATTTTGACGAATATTTAATTAATAATTAATATTTAGTGTGTTTATTAAAACAATAATTATAAAGTAGTAACGTGTTAGATATTGCAATGCTAACAAAGAGCACTGTTTTTTATTCTCCTGCTGCGTTAATTAATATTTGGATTCCAAATTGAACGAAGTCGAAACGACCCTCTCTGTTTGTGAATTAACAGAATAAACTGACGAATAACCGGTCACGTGCTTGTTTATAGTATTCCGTTACTTCTGTGGTGGTGAGGTGGTAAATGGTGGTCAATGCAGTGGGAACAATGAAACCACCCCCGCTGTTATTTCTCTCAGGCCAAATGAACTACCGTCAGCACGTAATACAATATTTCGTATTGTGTAATTGAATTTATACCCCTGTTGCACACTCTGTTACTTCAGGCAAAATGGAACAATACAATTGATAAGTTGTCACTGTTGGAAGCGCAAGTTACACATTGATGTAGGTAACTTACATTACCAAAACGATTTTAATCTAAAAAGTTGTTGACTTTTTAAATTAAACTTATAGACTTTCATGTAAGATCGCAAAAAAATAATCTTTTTACGACACCTTCATAAAAACTCAAGTTTACTGAAATTACATATTATTGTTCAGTGCGTGTGCTCTTATGACCTTATGTTGCAGTCGACCCCTGATTTACGTCTTTTTACTTTTACGTACTTAATGAACGTAAATATTTCAATTTTTTATAGGTTTTATGTTTTGAACTACGCGTGTTGTTTACGAGACAATCAATAATGAAAAACATAGCGAGTCTTTCTAATTTCCGCTTATTGCGTCAGCCCTCATGTGGAAAGGAATTATTTCTGAACAATCACATGCGTCTTCCGTCGAAGTCTCCTGAGATTTCCACTCGCATGATACGTATGAATGTAATTGTAGGAACTACATCGAATTACTCGGTTCAATTTTCGAATTGCTTCCTGTATTGAATCCTGTTTATTAAAGTCTGAATACGTATTTGTCGACAAATTACTCTTATTATTGAACAAAATTAAGTGGATATTGTTTGCCATAGAAGTGCTAAGTGGGAACGCTATTTTTGTTTTCAGGAAGTAAAATTAGGAAAGAAGTTATTTTAAGTTTGTGGCAATAAGTGTTTAAGAAGGAAAATTAGACTATTAGATAAATATTAAAAGACTGCATTAACTATTTTAACTTACAAACAAAAAAATATTTTTTCTTGACACCTCCCTTCGTAACGTAACATACATTTAGATTTACGAGTATTTTGGGTTGTGTTTTCAAAATTTAATTAAGGTAAATATATCTCCTTCATTCGTATACAGCCTTATAAAGCCTTATGCGTCCTGGGTGAGAAAAACCAGGATCTTTAGTCATTAACACTACATTGGAGGTGGAGGAAATCCGTATATGGAACGTTTCTAATTCCACATGATACCAGTATTTGAGCAAGCGTTTTAGTTTGCTCGTAATTCAGTAGACAATTCATTTTTGCCTTAAGGTATGATGAAGAAATTGCACTAAACAAGCTCAAAAAATTATAAAGACATTTTATAAACATATGTTAAAAGAAACAATAAATTGGAGATTTATCGGTAAAATGACTGGATTTGTTGATGCTGCTTTAAAAAAGTTTTAAGTTTGATCTGTGTATTCTGTTGGGTGGTGAATTGTTTTGACTAACGAACGAAATAAGAGATTTAATTTATCTTAAAGTTAAAATTAGTGAACGTAAAAGTCCAATTAACTTGAAGGAACTTTGTTGAACAAACCTTTACCGTTTCCCTTAAACTTTTACCTATTGAAGTTTCAGTGCATTTGATATGCCTTACGGTAACCAAATAAGTAACCCGTACCCAACGTAAATTTATCGTAACTTTAGTATCTGTTATTTTGTTTCTTAATCCGGTGATCTTTCCACGTTAGGAAGAGAGCTGAGTCGAAAGATTTCCCATGCATTTATGTAAACGTAGGAAAATTTGTAACGATTCAGTTCGTTAAAATGAAATGTTCCTCCTATATACATATATGTATGTACGTGTGGTAGAGGGTACCCCACGGGACGAGTGGGAAGTTGGACCGACCATCTCTCGCAATTAAGCTAAAAGCGATACAAATATGATAACAGAGTATCATTTATTCCATGCATACAAATTCAGTGGGACAAACAAACCGGCCAATAATTGGCAGATATCTGCGGCTGAATATGAATGGAAACCGCGTATTTTAATACAAAATACGAACATATATATGTATCTATACACATACGTATAGGTAATCGTAAATGCACATGCATTCGTTTTCGTTTCGTCGAGATTCTGGCTGGGAGGCATTCGCTGTAAAGAACCCGTGCATTCAGCTGTCACAGCATTTTCATGCTAATTCACTTTAATATGGCAGTTTAAAGGGATTTCGCTCGGATTTTTAATATCTTCCTATTAGACCTGCTGCTCTCACGGGTGCAGTGACAGTTTAAAAACGTTCCTTTTGATCGTGTTTCAGCCACTGATCGAATGGTCTTAAGTCTTGACGTTCGAATTTAAATATTTTTAATAAGTAGATGCCTACTGCCGATTTGGCACTGCGCAGCTGCTTTTAAAGAAAACCCTTATTTATTTTCTTTTCTTAATATTGGCTATCCAGAAGCCGACATGATCCTTAATTACACATCACTTTCACGGAATCACATCAGTTTACCCGCCACTGCAGCGTTTAAAACATTATTTAAACAGGTGCTCATAATTGGCATTTTAAGGTAAATATTAATTAAGTCATACAATATTCTGGCTTGAAATAATCTTACTTTAATATAATCTGGCTATTAGTTTAAAAAAGTTTACTTTTAGTAACTACTAATAAAAGACTGACACTTTCGTATTATGAGTAATAACAAATAAATGCTCCTAAAAAATACATACAGTCATATAGGAACAAACATATTAATTTAAAACTCGGCCATGTACCTACCACCTTCCGGATATCCTGTTATGAAGATCATTTGCTGAATTCAATCGTCTTGAAGATTGATTCGTACCTTGACCATTAGCGAAATGTTGAGAGATACTCAATTTTCAATAAATAATCTCCTCTATGTATATCTTGTGGCATAAATAAAGATCTAATTCCTGTTTTCATATAAGAGTAGATAAATTTACGGATATATGGATGTACTTAGTTTGTATTGGCAGGAACTATAAAAGCATATCACATGGTGTTTTGCATTCGGGTAAAGTTTGCACGAAAATTTGACACGTAATTTCGAGAGGCCAGTGGACGTTTGTGCCAAATAAATGATTTAGAGGCGAGCGAATGAAATTAGATGCAGTGGCCGAGATCAAAGCTCACGCAATACCAACCCTCCGGAATGGTCTCGCAATTCTATTCAAGTGAATCAACTCAAAATTAAAAGGGCGTTGGACCGCACAATTCTAAATGAAGATAAAACACTATTAACTGTTTTACTGTTAAAACAAATTAAACAAGCGCAAAGGGTGGTTATGAGGTATTCAAAAAGCTTTTCTTTTTTAGTTTTTCTAGGAGATAGGTACTGTTAGAAAAGTTTACTTTTCATTTATTTGCCAAACGTTGAAAACATGGATTTTCTATTCCATTCTTCTGGGTCATGTGCCAACTTAACTAGTTCAAGTACCTACCTCACCTTCAAAAAGTATGCTCAAAATATTCATTCATTACCCGCCGCATACCGATTCCCATTATACAATTAAGCAGAATTAATTTATTGAAATAATTGTAATTTTTATGATAAAGTTTGCAGCGATGCTAAAAGAATATTAACATTCAATTCACATTGTTGCTTCACTTATTACGTCGACGTTAATATCGCAACTGCTGAGCCAATTTTATCCATATTCCATATTCGTGAGCGGTGCACTTCAATTTCTCTCATATACCTTCACATTTTGTTTCTAATTACGTCGACCTGCTGAATAAACAAACTGACGAATCTAACGAGCGCCACTTTAAAACCATAAATTTTTATGCATAACCTCCGTACTTCAGGTAGAAATTGAAATAGCTTTTTCTTCTATTATACATATGTACATACACTGTGTTCTGGCAAGCAAAATTTATGGTCTTATCCTGCTGCACTGTACGTACGTCGATCATGGATTACTGTAAAAATGAACACGTTCGTTATACGTCTACTTTGAGAAAAATACCGCGCCATGCAACCAATTCTTTCTGTAGAAAATTGGTTCATTCGAACGTGCTTTTAGTGATTGACTTGCAACGTTGTTGTATTTTTGCGACAATGATTAATACTTTCATTCATTTTTTAGCTATCGGAGGCGTCAATGTTACAATTTTCAAACACTTAGCGTTAATGTAAAACCACCGAAAAACTGGAAAAATAGGATGATGGTGATACATCATCAATTTAGAACAACAACACAAAATGTTGATAAATTCATGAAATGTTTGAGTATGGAATTGCAGTTATTATCTTAGTTACGTGAACTAAAATGGGGGCGGGATGGTAGATATCCAACAAAATCGAATTTAATGGGAAGGTCATCGAAAATCTTAAATCAACTTTTTGAATTGAAGATTTGTTAGAACTTCCTTTTATATCCCTATTAATTGGCGTCCCCCCATATCTTACCAAATATCACCAAGGATTTACATAAAGGGAAAACACGTCTCATAAATAATTTATGGACATTCCCAAAGCGTAATTGATGATTTACATTTCAGAAACCGTTAGTTTATTAATATTTTATTATTTAAAATTTATTATTAACAGTGTTAACATTGAAAGTGATTTTATTTATTTAACATTTACTAATTCCGAAAGAATTGCATTAGTATGCTATGTCTACGAATAATTAATTAGCAACTTTTAGTAATAGTTTACAAATATCTGAAATATCAATAGAAGTTTATCTCAATCAGTGTTGTGTTTATTAATATCCTCTGCTTTCGCAACCATTCAGTGGAAGTTTATGATGATTCCGGCGTGAAAAATCTGTGAAACTCCATCATCAGTATCGTGAGATATGATGTTGATGACAGGGCGAAAGCAGTGGCATAATATCTATCGACGAGCAGAAGCAATGCGAATCGACATAAAGAAAAGCAAAAGCAAACGGCATTCACAGCTAATGGGCCACTGTTTGGCTGTGCTCGGGTTTCCGGCACGTGACTTCCGGGACTAATGCGGACAAAATGACTCGAATTACTTTTCTGTTCACTGTCTACTGGTTGTCTTCGTTTATTCCATTTTATTGCGACAAAGGAGGAGTGCGCGCGCGAAAACGATGCGTCACTATTATTGACGAAATATTTCGATAAAACAACCGAAAACAATCACTTGTATTTACATTGAATTAGGCTAAAGTTTGCTTTATGAATAAGGCACAATGAATGGTATAATATTTTAGACACGAACATCAACGTGTGAAAAGTATTTCAGAACTATTCACATTCATTACTGAAACAACACTGTTATTAAAGTAATTATAACAGTAGCGGATTTACACATTTGTAGCCAGTTCAAATTTCGCCGCCCCTATATCGACCTCTACAATTCGATAGATAACCTACTTCACAATCGTATTAAATTATACAAAATTTTTCATCAATGAAATTGAAACCCTTTATTATTTGTGAGCTATTGTTCTAATTACACCACCTTTTTCCCCTATTTAGTATGATTGAGAACGAATTACTAAATTATTTTTACAACCCAACGATTTAGTTAAGGAAACAATTTTTGGGTATATCTACTTCTGAGCTAATAAAAGCTCGGTTAGGTACTACTAATAGTGTGGTATAAAGTATGCCTTAATACTATTTATAGAATAATATACGATAGACGTAGTTAAATAATTTTTATTGAGCTTACAGTTTTAAAACAATTTATTCAATTATCTAGCAAAAATATGGCTGATAATGATGAAATTCAATTAATTAACTTACGAACGTTTTACAATACTTTTGTGTGCGATTTTATATTCGCCAAATCATCAATTATATCGTTGTATGAAATCTTGTTCAATAATTCTGATTCTATGCACAAAAAGCCTAGATGCGTTTAACTTTTCTAAACTTAAGGTATATCTTATATAATTTTTCACCCGTTTTAAGCAACAAAAACTTCTCTCACCCGAACAATATGGTACATAATTGGTGAAACATATTACACGTTGAATTGTTTGTGTGGCCTTAATAACATATATCTTTTTAAATTCTTTAAGAGATTTGATAAATTGTGACCCCAAACTTCCGCCCCTAAAATCTGCCGCCTTTAGGCTCCAGCCTACTCAGCCTGCTAGTAAATCCGCTACTGGATGATAAATAGTAAAATGAGTGGATTAGAAAGATTAAAATATGTAATTCTTTGTTGCTTCGGTTTGTTCTCATCCCAACGTAATTTTTGGACTGCTTTAAAAATCTGCTTATTTAAATGTAAGTCTCTTAGTCCCCTCGTAATTAATTTATATTTATAAAAAGTGTTGTTTAGATCAGCAGGTGTAGTGAGTGAACTGCGGATGCATAAAATTGCAGTAATATCTTATTCGGTCATCATCAAAAGAACAATATTAATTTCTTAGTTATAAATATATATATAGCAGTTCCTCTTGCGCCATTAAATTATTGTGTCGGTACAAATACGTATCAGCAGAAGTAATCATAAAAAATTGTACAATATGTGTACGGCATTTGAATTATGAAAATAATTCCGACATTAATGTGAGAGAATCTTTGTTATTGTGTATATGTCCGCGGCCTAACGTTACAGTCGGGTTGAATTAATGAAAATAATTCGAAATTGCAGAAGAAAAAAAATATCACAGAAACAGGCAGCTAAAGGTAGAGAAGCTTTGCATAATTGAGCGGTTGTGCATCTGGGATCCTTGCTTCGTACTAATTCTTTGTGATTTCTTGCTCTGGTAAGTGAGGCATAAATTACAACTGAAATTAATTGCGTGTAATCACCGCTTTCTTCCTTGTATTTTCACATAATGTGTATTGTAATCCTCGCTTGAGAATAGTAATTACAGTTAGTTATTTTTTCAGATTGTAGATAGTTGTTGCTCTTCGCAAGAACGCTCTGTAATAGTTTTAAAGTGGTTTTTACCGAGGTTTTAAACTAGCTAATGAAAGAAATAACTTATTATTAGTGGCTATTAATTAATTAATAATAATTTTATTTAATAAACCTAAACATACACTTTTTATTGTGCATACTTTTTACAACATTATTTAATTAAAATTAATTTTCGTATACATAAAAGGAGATCGCTATTAATGACCGTAGAATAATTTAATCGATCATGGGGTTCTTTAAGTTTGTAGATGGCAGGACGAAACAAAAATCTTAAAATTTTTTTAAATTAAACCTTTTGTATGAATGAGTCCTTAAAATTTATAGCATACAATAAAGTTTGAACACTATTACAGAGGTGAAAAGTATAGGGGGTGGGCGGGGTAAAAAATGAAAAAAATACAGGAAAAATGCATTGTATGACTTTATATGGTGGTTTTTAAGATCGCTGATAAAGAACATAACATAAGGGAGGGTATTTTGAAAATTAACCCCTAAGGAGGTAAAATGGGCTTGTTATCTTTTGCCTACGTTTGCCAATCGATTTTATGAATTCTTTTGTTTAGTAGCTTTTGACGAGCTTTAGTGCTTTCAATAAAAAAATGGGAAAGGTCTTGTTTATATATAAATAAGTAAAGACAAAACCGATTTCTTATGGTCACATTTCGACACAACTCTGTACCTATAGTAGAGGTATTCTGTTTAAAACCAGTATTTCACTTGAGTCACATCTTATTTTTTTGATCAACAGGTTGTATTTGTTACAACTTCTGTAGAACCCATTCCAGTTACCTACTTCATATAACTTAGGATTAAGATATTATCGGTGAAATATTAACAATATGTGTAACATAGAAAAAATAATGAAATTTTATCTATTCTCTTATATTTGCTTGTGTGTTTATATTATATTGTGTGTGTAATTAAATTTAATTTCTGTAACATTGGTATTAGAGATAGCTATAAGTAAAATTGCTTTCAAACTACTGCCGACGACCGGAGAACAAATACCTATAAGAAAAACGGGACCGAGAATTTTTCGATTCGTTCCTAAGTTGACTTATGATTTATTTTCTGTAGCTGGCTGCGACATTTTCGATCATCAATCTAGTGTTCGTTCGGTGGCTTTCTTTAGATATTATAGACGATATGATGACAACTGCCGCGGTGCACTGACGAAAAGTTCGCAGTTGCCAATCGATGCCGACGACGCTTGTTGTGACATCGACGGACGCGACGTCGACTCGTCGAGACGTCCACAAAACCTCGATACATCCCAGTGCTTTGTTATTACAGAAGGGTAGCTATAAAATTAGTCGGGTTTTTTGTTTTTTACAATTCATCAGTTTACGTCATTATTATCGATCGAATACGAATAAAAACCTAATCTACTCGTATATGCTCGTATATCAGCACAGATGAAATATTTCTTTTATGAATTGTATATGTTTAAAATTTGAATTTAAGCGAAATTTAAAATAAAGAAAAGGTAATTTCAAACTCAAGAGGACAGCTTGTGTTATTTTAATGTTAAATAATTATTTACGTCAAATCTATAGTTGTTTTCAAAGTATGTTCCTTGTTACTTATAAAATACTTACAATGAACAAAAAAACAGAAACATATAAATTAAAGAAATGGAAATTTCACAAATATTATAAAACTTGAAATTATTAGTTATCAGCAGACCCCTCTTTCCCAGTGAGCACTTTGGGGAAGTGCCCAGGGCCCCGCGATCGATAGGGCCCCCCTCAGATCAAATACAAAGTCCCTAGTTCCTGTCAGATCATCAAACGATAACCAATATTTATTACCAAAAATTTATATAATTCGAAGAAATCGAACCTAAATTACTGACTACAATACCAACTGATTAGCCTTTACATGCGCGAAGCTATTCTAATACTCTTGCCCAAAAATTAGGCCTTCCGACTTCAGCATGTTTAGTTATATTTAAATATATAACGGTATACTAAGCACATACACATTTTAAAGAAAAATCATCAGTAGTAAACTGATCAGTGTGACTCGCTCCATTTAAATTAAGAGAGATTAACCAGTTTGTCGCTAATGTCCATAGAATCTGATGTGGTAAAAAGCATAGATTTTGAAGAAGTAATTAACGATTTTACCCATGTAAAATCTAGAAGGGTTCCTCTTCAAATAACTAACCTGTAAATGCTAAAAGAGTTACTTTTGTGGACTATATTACATTTATCTATTCGTTTTATGTGATTGTTAATAAAAATAAATATTTAACCTTGTTTATCTAGTTTCTTTGTCTATTTTAACAAAATAGTGTTCTGTCAAAGTCAAAGGGGCCCCATTATCCTAATATGCCCAGGGCCTCCAATAGGTTAAAGACGGCCCTGGTTATCAGTTCAAAATCTGGATATGTAAACTAAAAATTTAAAATCAATAAAACTATTTTCAGAATTTTCGTTAATTTCTTCTTTAATATCTCTAGTTATTATCTATATTAATCCTGCTGCTTTTAAAATCATTTGTAGATTCAGTGATTGTTAAAAAATAAATTGAGTTGTTTTCTGAATATTTATGTAATTTAAATGATAAAACAAAAAGCCACTTTTGGTCATTAATTTACCTCTTCTTATTCAAATAGACTCTAACACTTTGGGTGTCGAAACGCGTTTTAGATTTCTAAACGTTTTGTGGATTTTGGGTGTTTGTTTGTTTTATTCAATTAATATTTCAGGGTACTCCTTCGGTTTTGTTATAATTCAGATGGGGCGCCGAAATTTGAATAGCCTGCTGGCGGCAAATGTGTATATCTGCCACTTTAATTATTTATTATATTATGCGCATTGCGTATAATATCTAATAAGTATGAATCGTCATAGTCAATTCTTTTGCATACGAACTTGCGCTACAGTTCTATTAACGTCTTAATAAATTACTCGCAATGGAACGAATGCTTTGGTGGCAACGGCAACGTTCCCGGATATCCGCTCTTTAAGTTGTCAAGGAATCGCACACAGAATAATCGCTCACTGCGATGAAATATTCATTTAGTAAAAGTAATTTTTCTTTCCTTCCGAGATCGTATCGTATTGTGA
Organism: Agrilus mali; assembly: GCA_029378335.1. Taxonomy (NCBI): domain Eukaryota; kingdom Metazoa; phylum Arthropoda; class Insecta; order Coleoptera; family Buprestidae; genus Agrilus; species Agrilus mali. Next base: position 21,316,078 of record CM055657.1, read on the forward strand.
AGAAATGCAAACATAATTGCAGATGTTGCCATTAGCAGCTTTTTTTTTGTAAGTGCATGCTTCCCAATATAATTAATATTTATAACTATTATATCTAACCCAAGCTAAAAAGCAATGTATGCGTAGGAGATGTCGGTAACCGACAATAAGAAAATGATAAAGAAATGAGTCATTGTATTATTAACAGAGTATAACTCAGAACTATAATTCCATTAAAGAATGAAATATGGAATTCTCACATTTAATTAATTTGTATTTATTATACTCTTGTTTTACAATACAGGAAAAAATATGAGATATTATTATATAAAAAAGTGGCACAATGAAATAAGATTTCTTACGTTTGAATTAAAAAAAAATGTATTGTAATCTCCAGAGGCGGATCCAGGATTTTGAGAAGGTAGTTCCCAAATTGTAATAGTATGCTTATTAAATTGTGATTAAAATTTTGGTAACTACATTACGGTAATCAAAACAGAGAGATTGCTAGGGACTTTTCCTTTTTTGATTTATAGACAGTTTCAAATAATTATAGGTAGAATGTGACATTTTTTTTATTTTACCTGTATCTGATTAGTATCTATTATCACAGTTTATAAATTCCAGAAAAAGTTGATACGGTTCTCGGGCTAATTTTTTTTTGTTTAGACTTGAAGGATATTTTAAGATGATTCTATATAGTTGACGGAAGAATGGCAACCAGAGGCACGTGAACTTGCTCTTTCATGATCAGTGTTGCGCGAAGGCAATTTCTCGGTGTTTTTAGAGACGCATTGAGCGAAACAAAACGACAAGAATTGAATTTCCTTCAGACGGATAATTCCAACTTGACATTTCAAAAGGTCAGTCCTGCATCGGTAGGTGGATGGATGGGTGACTAGTGCGGCAATAAACCAACTAACCCCTGCACTGCACTTGAATAGCTTCGATGTTTAAGAAGGGCGAAGACCCAAGAACTTATTAGAGTAATTATGAACGTGAGTCGGTTGCGGCGACACGAAATACCAACAGCGATATACTTAAACAGCTATAATCCTCTGGCAAGATTATTTTTCAGTTTAACATAACTAATGTAGTTATAAATTAATCTCAATAGTAACAACATTTAAACTTTCGACGCAACAACGTCGTGGATAACGTATGAAAAAAAAACATTACAATGAAAAATCGTATGCACCCTTTGTGTCAACCACCCTGAACCGCCACTGAGTTTATGAGGACTGGAACACACGACTAGGCTTCGTGTGTTCTTTATATCAAATAGTTTACCATACGAATAATTGCTATTAATTTCGCAAGTACTCGTGTTCTTTAAGTTGCGAAAAGGTCTATCGTTGTAATAACCATTACACATACACGTAACCCACAACGAACATAGGATGACGACCACTCAGCATTTATCGCTTGTTTTTTTGTATCGAAACAATAATGACAGTGAGACAATAAGCCCGAAGAACAATACTTATAATATGTCTGGAGGCAGCACAATGAAAATAACAAGTATCGCTTACCTTTAATTTTTTGTTCGTCAGCCAGTTGTCTTTCGAGGCTGTCTTTCACCTCCCTTTCGCGTAGAACGTCCATCTTGAGTTCCGCTGGAACAACAAAAATAATAATCAGTACGAGCGTTTACAAAAGGTACTTAAGCGCACGCGGGCCTTAATTCAACATACAGACGTATAATATAAGTACGACTCTTTATTGGTTACGAAAATTTTAGCGATACAATTGGGGGAAAGAACTTCCATCTGGAGAATATTTAATAACAGATATTTTAAGTTAGCTGGGTGATGAAAATACCGCCGACAGAAACGATTAAAAAAGAGGAGGTATAGGAAAAAGTAATAGAGGACAGCATGGAGGCTAAAGAAAGGGAAAGGAGGGTGGTACGGTACTTTTTGAGTCGTGATTACTGGTCAGAGTGGGGTGTTTTGGTTTTCGGATAATGAGAAGGATTATTTTAACAACAGTGCATCTTTTAATTATTTCTTAATTATTCAAATTCGATTTATTTATATTAGGTTTACAATCAACGATAGGATTTAAAGTCCACAGTAGCTGTATAGTGATTTATGTCAATATAATTAGGTATTCCGGTGTGTCTTACGTGGGGATTGGATGTACCTACAAAGATGTTGTTTGCCGTCATTCCATCTAATACAAAGAAATTGATTCATTGCAGCCTGCTGCAGAACACGGTTGGCTTCAAATTCACTGACTGCTTTCTTCCGCCACTTGCTGCTGAATGCCAGCCATTTATCATCGTCGTTTTGCGGTTGATAAAGATTTAGATACATTTTCTTCCTTTCATCCCGCTAATTTGAATGAGCGCGGGGAAAATTCGGATTATCATTCCTTCATTATTTATTTTCTTTGCCTCGTATCGCAGGGAAGTAGATACACTTTCTCCCGTTTTTTTCTTTTTCAATTAACGATCCTTGCCACGAGGAACGACGGAGACCATTATTTTTGTCTGAAAGCGAAGCATCTTTTGCCTAACAACATCTCACGACCAACTTACAGCGAAACTGCATAAAACGGTGAGAAAAATGGAGCGCGAGAAAATTGGAAAAAATGAACACTTAGATAATGTATATTTTTACAAAAAGAAATGTTGACGCGAAAAACAAAAACCCTTATTATCGTATTTTCATCGAATTCACGTCAATGTATATGTGCATAAGCACGTTTCCAGAGGGAGTCGTAATACCTACTGACGAAATAGTATTTTGTTTACCTAATACTTATTTGATTGACTTTCTATATATATATATATACTTTATTAGTTCCAGAGGTTATACAGATGTTTTTCCTGTAAATACCTTTTATTTTAAAAGTCCTTTTAGTAAAATTTCTTATTTGGGTAAATCCGGTTGTATGTTATGTAATGTATTTAAAAAGTCACTTTTATTTAACGTCTTTTTTTAACATCATAACTTTGTATAGTACATTTTCTTTGAATTGGATCGAAAATTTACTTTGCTTATGCCAAACCACATTCTTTCGTCGTCTTGCCTCGTCCATAAAGAGGTGATTGTGTGAGGCGAAATAAGGAAACATCAAGGAAGAAGGAATAAAATCTTGTTAGGTACTCTTGCTTTACGAGATGCACTTATCATAAGTTACAACTTCTATTTGCATATGTAACTACGTGAATCTCGTTATATTCAGACAAACGTAGTGGTGCTACAAAAGCATAAAGTAGTCGGTCGGGGTTGAGTTGTCATTGTGTTTTCGTGCGCTTGTATTGTATTAGATACGTGTTCGTATTCAGGATATCATCACGGCCTTGTCGTTAAATAAAATTTTAATTTAATGTATTCATCTAGTTTGAAATTGTGGCAAAAAAAAATGAGAAACAGAAAAAACATAAAATTGTGCATATCTCCATACCGTTCTATTTTTTTTTTTTTTAATATCTGTATACGGGGTGGTTTGCAAAAAGTGGCATGTAAAGGCAACTGCGAATCTTAATGTGTTATATTAGAGTAGGTTGTATTTAACATCAGATCCTTTTAGAGAGTTTCTAATAATTTTTAGTGAGTCTTGTTATTTGTTGTGGACTAGTCCCTTATTACGAAATTTCTAGTCCCTTGTAACATCGAACTAAATTTTACTTAAAGTGCTTATGGTTGGGAGAAATGACGTATTACTCGTAAAATATAATCTGCAAGATCTTCTCGCGAGACCTGACGGACTTCCTGTATAAAATATACGAGCACAAGACTCGGTATTCCATAAACTTGAAATACTTTAACAAGTTATAGTTTATGTTTAAACGTGGAGAAAAACACTAACCGAAAACCAAAAATCTTCATATCTAGTACGTGTCGCAAAAGGGTTATTTGCTGTATAAATGGGTCGTAATTCTCGTCCTGTAAGTACCCAGTAATAACAGTAATTTTCTCTTTATATTTATGATTGTGGAAGCAGCTGTTTAAAAGTAATTGGATTCCTTTTCCCGTTTTAACTTGGCCGTTTGAAATATTGATATCAGACGAATAGCTATTTCCGTAACAGCGTTTTCTTTAGATGAAAAAATAATAAAAGCGTCCCCTTTTTTACGATAATGTCCGTCGGTTAAATTTTTTCGCCGTAATCTCTTTACGCTGATTTATCATAAAGTCTGCGGTAAAAGTTGCAGTTTCGTTATAATTGCGGATTCTGATATTAGCAATAAGCTGATTTTTTATTCACCCAATCTCTTATCACCCCCAACGCGAGAACAATAGCTAATCCAGCGGACCCCTCGCTGTTGTCGGGACTTTTTTCTTCCTTCCATTCGGAGTAGTCAGTTTAGCTCGCTCGAGGTGGTCCATTCTGCTTTCTTTCCCTGTCGTAGCCGCCTTAAGAGCCTTCGTAGAACGGCAACAATATGCCAGTCATAACCGTTGTTGGACTCGAAATGGGAAACTCCGCGAGGCATCTCTGCATATTTAATAATTGGTAACAGAAGTCGCCAACTTTTGATGACTTGATCCAATTAAACATGAATAATTTAGTCTGCTACAAGACACTACCACGTGTAATTGATACACTTCTCTTCGTCTTTTTAATTAGATTGTCTTTCATTTTTGAACGAATGAAATTGCGAAGGAACAAACTTTTCTCATTTCGTCCATTTACAAAAATTATTTCTAAGAATTCTTAATGGGCGGAGGGACTTAAGTAATGCAACAGTCGTTTACGTTTACTTTATGGCCGCGCATTATCATGGTTATGGACTTTCTTGTCCTTATTGAGGGTATAAAGTTGCTATTAGAAATATTTTTTTTGTGGATACATCTTGTTCAAATGCTTTCCACAAGTATAAAGTTAGAAAAACTAAACGCGGAATAAGTACGTACTTATAGGTGAGTTAAATCTAATTTTTCCTGTAGAGGCCTAAAGAGTCAAAATTATAAATTCAAAAAGGACCAATTTATAGGAGCTGCAATAAATATTAATGTTATTATATGTTCTATAAGAAAGATAGTGATGGCTATGTAGCACTTCCTTGTTCGTAACAAAAAGTTTAAGAGACAGATACTAGGATCCGTTTTGCACAGCTACAGTTTATGTTATGATTGGCATAAATCAATTATATCATTCCGTTTCATACCAGTGCGCTAATACAAAAAAATTTAAAAAAATATTATTATAATACAATTTGTGTATTTTGTAATTCACAATAATTTAGGTTAATCTATAAAACTCGTGCAATTCATTAATAAATAAAAGATAAATGAATCATAGTATCCAATTAATCCTAATTTTTCCAAATTAGTTTAACGACCTTATTGTTCGTCACAAAATATGGACAAAACGTAATTTATATTTATAGTTGTAAAAGGGCAATTCATTTAATCTCTTATTTGTTTATGCGAGTGCAATTTCCAAATAACCCTGTACTATTAGTAAGATTAGTAAGGAGAGCAGTGCCACGATAAACTTTTTGATGTTCTTAGATTTTCAGTGAAATTTTTATTTTGAAATTAAGATAACTAGAGCGTTCATAATAATTGCAAATAAACAATTCAAAAAAGCGTAAAACGAGTTATAACCCCCAACGATCACAGTTGGATTAACGTAGGAATCGACGTCTCTCCTTTTTAGCAGCCGTAAGAAATAATATTTTTCTTTCATCGGCTTTACCAGACTAGGAAATGGATCTTGCATTCGTCCTGCTGAATATTCGAAATACTTAAAGAGTATCTTTGGATGGAAGAACGAATGCGCCCCAATTGACACGCACCTGTAATATGATTTCCATGCAGGGAGGACTTTTATAAATATTTGACTTTCTGACGATATGGAAACTCGTCTTTACTTTCACTTAAAGAAAGTGACATCTCCCTTTACTGCATTCTTGGGATAATCTGTTTATAAATTGTGCCGTAATACAAAAACAAAGTTTTTATGATCTTAATCTTGCTTTTGATCAACATTAAATGCAGAATATGATTCCTTGAGAAATCTATTTGTGTAAAATACATGTATTGGTGAACAAATTTCTGCTATTATTAAATTGTTTTATGTAGCTTTTTATTTGGATATTTCTATTTATTGTTTTTGTCACGAAGTAAGCAAATTAAACAAAAAAAGCTGTAAGCCGTTATCGGCTTGTTTCAGTTTTAGTTCCGTCGTCCCTCTAAGAATTTCCAAATCACGTAAATAAACCTAAACGTAAAAAAATGTGTAGCAGCACAAGAACAACTCTTAATTGCGGGTTACATTCTTTGCGAATGCCGCCGGTTTAAATAAGTTGTAAGATCGGAGTTGTTAGTACATACGATAACGTAGCCAAGAAGCAGTTCTTTCGTTCTCGGTTAGTCCCAATAACGAGGGACCATAAAGGCTCTCCTTCGGTGTCCAGCGTTCGCAAGGACAGCCGTTGCGTATCACGGTAGGATCTGTACTTGGACACGGGCCTCATTAGAGGGTGTCACATTAACATATAATGGTCGCGACCATATAGGGCTCGTAGCTTATGCCTTAGCCTGTCGGTACACCTGCTACATTAACATAATTTAATTAAACACTGATCTTTGATGTTTTCCTATCTGCGGACCTTGTGCTACATGCGTTTTTGTAAACTCCAGAGAAAATACCGATGACATATTATTGGTCTACTAATACTGATACGATTCGCTTTACTCATACATTTGAATTTCATTTACTATGTTCTTATGTCGATATGTTACAGTTAAGTTATAATGAAAAATTGTTAATATTTTGAATACATATTTATTGCTGACGATCAAGGGCTATTAGAAATTTAAAATATATTTGTTCTCTAGTAAAAAAGAAACTTTTTAAATGGTACTAATTCACAGTGTACATTTTTTTAATCACTTTCTCCATTAATTAATTAAAATATATCCTTTAGAAGAACTAAATATATCGGAGGGTGTCAGCTAACCCGTTTATTAAAAGTTATGGACATCTCCTTAAAACATTTTTTCTGAAAATTTGGAATTAAACTTTTATTCAAACAAAAAATTTCTGCTTTTTTGGAACACCCTGGTTATACTGGAAGTAGCTTTCAACTTCCTTATTTTCAATGGAATGTCGAATACCCAATATTGTTTAACATTTTTGAAATCTGCACTAAATTCTACGTTCTTTGATATACCTACCACAATCTACAGATATGAGAAAAAAAGGTTTTTTCGATATTTTGAAATAAATTGGATCCTTTCTTGAAACGCTTGTCAAATATTAAAATGAAGGGTTGTAATAACGCATTTAGGGGTATAGTTAGGAGGACAATCAAGCTTTCGATTGATGTGCAGCTCCAAATTTTTTTACTTACTTACAGGGTGTCCAAAAAAAATACAGTTGATTATTACCAACTTTAATCGATCGAAAATCAATGTTTCTAAGTAATATAGGTACCCTGTACTTTTTGTTTTATCTGAAGAAGAAGCAAATGATCTTTCAATCCAAGTAGGGGTTTTAAATTAAAAGTATAGGAAACTTTCATATGGATTGAAATATAACTTGTTTTTTCTTCAGACAAAGTAAATAAATACAAGGTGTTCCATTTAGAAAAATTGATTTTCCACCTAGTCAAGTTGGTTAGAAACAACTGTATTTTTGGACACTCTGTAAGTAATAAAATATATCATGTTGTACCTCTATCGAAAGCTTAATAGTCTTAACAATACTCTATCATGCGTTAGGTACCTTAACTTTTCTTTTCTCTGACAAGCATTTCAATAGTACACTACGTATTGGTGTATTCCATTTAAAATAAGAAAGTTGAAACCTACTTCTGGTATACCTGGAAATTTCAAAGAAGGTGATTATTGATAAAAATTAAGGAAATAAATTTTATTTCGGTACAAAGTAGATGTTTGATTTATTAGATTCAAATGAACAATGTAAATCACATTTAGTGATTCTGTATTTAAAAAAATGTTCTTAAAGGTGTCAAATGTTTGATTTTAGCCAGGGCCATTCGTTGTGCAGTATTTAGCATGTTTGCGTGGGTAGGAGTATCGATGTGTATCTAACATAGCAAACTGCCACAGGGCGCGCGCTAAGAGCAACAACACCGATTCAGCTGAGATTCGTATCTAAATATCTCGAGGCGATGTGATTCGAAGCAGCACACTCCGAAACAATCGCCCAATTAACACGTTCTTGTCTCGGAATTGCACTCGAGAAATGTTCACGTTTCATATATCCAAAAACATAAACAAAGTTTTAATGTAAATCAAGAATTATACACGAATTGGGCACCTGACAAATATTTATTATCCTGTCATTCTATTAGGGGGTGTTAGTGTCCCAGTGTCCCGATATTCGTTCAGTAACAAACAGGGCGACTGGGGTAAGGAGTTATTACGGAATCCCCTCGCATTACAAGATTAATTTCTTTTCGGTCCAATAATTCAATTAATTCCGAGCGCGGCAGGCAATGTTATGTTAAGTAAACTTATGCACGACTTAGAGTAACTAGTTTCGGATTTAGTCAAATCGGTTTGAACATTAGAGTTGATTGAATTTTGATGAATGTTCCGTATTTAGAAGTTCATAGTACCTTCGGCAAACTGGGGAGAAACTGTGTAAACTGAAGAAAGGAAACATTGCTGTGTTTTTGAACGAGACGGAAATTGGAAAATAGTATCGCTTCTTAATTTAAAAGTTTTAGTTACTATTTCTTCAAGAAAGAAGATAAAATATTATATCAATTTTTAGAGATATTACCAAAAATAAATATCCTGATTTTTGACTCTTTCTTGAACCATTGTTACAAGATTAATAACTCATTTGGACTTAAGCTCTGTCATACGTTTTACTGTTGTATTTGAATTTATGGTTTTTATTTTTCTGTACTAAAGCACATTAAGTTCTTAGGCAGTAATTTATCGAATAATAGAAATTGTGATTAAACTGGTCACTTGGCAGAACATATTTTTAACTTGATAAGATGAGTAGGTAATAAAAAAATTTGGTATTTTACGTTATGTTAAATACAAAATAAACAAGTGAAACGTAAAATACCAAATGTTTTTATTACTCATATTATCAAATTTATCGAAACCACCAAATTAAAATTAAAATTAATACAAATACCTAGACCTTATCAGCATGCCATAGCCACTAAATAACCTGTTGTCTATCACGACTTCGGTCTTTCAATAAAAAAACATTGAGACTCTTGAATCAAGACAAGAAAGTATGGTTAAGAAATTACACAAGGCCAGAAAAATTACCATCTTTATTTTATTTATGACAAGAATTGGACGTTGACTCTTGTCTTGTTGAAACTCTAACACTGCAAGTTGCTTGATGTTTTATTATCTTTCTTTAAGAAATGGTATTGCCTTGACTATTTAAAACTAAATTATTAAAAAGAGGAGCACGTCTTATAAAATGAATAAAAATAAACAAAAAGTGTAGGTAATTAGTTTATATAATACTTTTTGTAATGTACTTACGAGCCACCATTGACTTTTATTAATAAATATGTATTTATTTTCTGCATAGATATTGCATTTAATGTGAATATTATTATCTTTCTTATTGTATGGTTATTAATTTATATTAATAGATTATTACAAAATTGATAGGATTTATTTTATTTCGCAAATTGCACACGGATAAGTATGTAATCAAGTTTAGCTTTTTCCCTATCAACAAAAGTAATTGCATATTGCATACTATTAGAGGCGATGTAATAGTGTCAAAGCTGCAATTTTCCTAGTAACCGGTTATTTGTATCGCTGCAATCACTAGCTCATGTCGGAAAGTGCATAGAGCGTTCGAAACTGTTCTCTTCCATTATCATTGTAGGGCAAATAAACCTTTAGACACTGCAGAGCTCTGTTAAATTAACGTAACAACGTCTGAACACCTACAGAGTGCTTATGGGTTGTAAAATAATAAAATAAAAATATTTTTTATCAAAAAATTTTAAATCATGTAGAATATCCATTAATTACGTGACTTTAAAATGGAAGGTGAAGGGTGCGGTAAAAATCTTTCGTATACCATTTAAAGGGAGGGAGGTCATCGAAAATATTACGTCAACATACTAATTCAAGTTTCCTTATAATTAGTGTAATCACAGGAGAGGGATGAGACGTGCCACCACATTTTATAATATCTCTCTAAGGAAAAACACCTTAGATAATTAATTAAAATCTAACTTGAAATCATTAAAATTAATATAACAATTCATTTAAATTATTACATATCCTTAAGGGGCTCCTCCTTGAAGAACAAATTTACTAAGGTTTATTGTCTATAAATAAGCTTTACTTTATACTTTTCATCACACAAAAATACAAAAGAGGATGCACTTCTAATGCATGAAGAAAGTCGTGTATTTGGGTCAGAAGGGAGACCACCCTGTAGAACTTACGGTAGGTAGGGGATTTATGGAAGCTTTTGGGATTTTTGTATTAATAGCCGCGCTATCGTTTACAATTGTTTAGTGACCGCGCTGACCCTAAAGGCCTGCAACAGCGAACACCACTGAATGTTATCTCAACCATAAACCACAAGAACCACGTAAAGCTCTTTGCGGTCCTGCTCGCGCTATTTGCAAGTGTCCTCGAAAACAAACACCTACTGTTAATGTTAATAGAATAAAAGAAAAAAATGCTGCTACATATTTGCCTCCGGCTTCTTTATTTGGCCTGTTACTTCCGGCTTTTATATCCATTAAGTTTCAACACTTTGCTAAAGTTATTGTCTATCAACAAACTACAAAAATTAGTTTTACTTAATTATTTTAGATAAATATTTCATTTTAAACTATAATTGTCGAAGTTAATGTATGTTTATTTAGATTCAAAATAACATTTTAGGCACCTTATGGTGTTGTAATGGATCTGTGTATTTGACATATGTAAAATAATCAAAATTACACTAGCAATCTACAGAATAAAGTGAGAGGTGTTATATTTTTCCAAGTTTCCGCAACGGTGACAATCAATTCAAATAAAACATTTTTAGGTGATAAGAAGTGCAGCTTTTAGCAAATTTATGATTCGCCGACGTACAGTGCTTAATGATACCATTTAGTGATATCTGTTCCATATGTTCATTCCATTTTCACAATCAGATATATGTAAATTCAATGCAAACATGAGCGGACAGCAACAAGTGCCGATTCATTTTCTATTCAGAGAAATCTGTCGATTTACGAATGATTGACTTGTTGCCTGTCTGACCATAAAGTGCTTTTATCGGATCCCCCTGCGTTCATACCCAAATTACAATTTATATTCATCTCCATTTACAATAGATATTAGATACCTACTCCATACTTAATATACAGGTACCAGCCAAGATAACTTTATAAATAAAAATTGAATTACGATAACGTTAAAATATTTGCACTACCTATCATATGTAAATAATGATATAATAATCGTTCTAACTAATTATTAAAATTAAATAATAAAAACAATAAGAATATTTGGAACCTGTTAGTTGTAGTCCCCTTATTGTTTTAGAAATTTATTATTATCTATGTTAAAACTAGGCTAGGGATAAAACGTATCAGCATATTATTTAAAAAATAAGTTTTTAATGAAGCTTTTGCTATTTTATAAAATATTTGTTTCTGTTTATACGCGAAAGTAAATATGGGTTTTTAATGCTAATATTTATTTGTTTCAGAGTTCAGTGGTGCTCAATGTTAAAGATGCAGTGATGGAAAAATTGAACCATAACCAGGACCCATATGTCTTTAGATGGGTAAGTCAAATAATAATTATTGCAAATACCTATATTTTTGTTTTTTTGGTACACTTCAACAATTTCTAAAAGTACTCTCGTAAGTATGTCTCGCTAATATAATTATCAATCAATTATCAGAGAAAAACGATGACAGCAGCGCGAGTAACATATAATACATACCGTAAAAGGTACCTACCTATAAACATTGAAAATAGTAACATAGATATGTATGGTCTGGGTACATTTATGGAAAAAGAATAGAGTAAGTAAGTAAATAATGAATCAAATGCGCTGGAAGGTTTTTAATTGACAAACAGCACTCGAATCGCATCTGGACGTGTTGCTTTCCATTAGCATCAAACGGCTTTTAATGCGATCTGTTGTACCCCGTATTGACAATGTTGTTTCCTTATCGGACTCGTATGTTGTTGCCATAGCCCGAGCCGCTTTGATTTAATGTTATTCAATATCCATGTGCGAACCACCATCGGTGACTCTTCACAAACAAGAAACACGAATTCTGCACTTGCGCTTGTTCCTCTTCTTACATAGTAGATGTATGCTCGCTTCGCTTCGTGGTGGCATCCACTCTTATCAACCTTTAAAACTAATATACATACATACATGCATCGGCTTAGTTGAACGAAGAGAATATACCTGAGATTTGTAGCTATCCTTTATCTCAAGCACAATCTTCCTTCCAAGAACAAAATCGATTATTCTACTTCTTCAATTAAGGTATGTTTCGAATTTCAACAGTTTTACAATTTCATGAAATCAACATTAAGAAATGTTTTTAACTGTCCTCGCAAAAAAATACGTTGGAATTAAGAGTACTCCCATTTCTCTTTTCACAATGATCGTCTTAGTTCCGGTGTCTTCATATTAAGGAGAAAATGTTTGGTGAATCTGACACTGTTTAGTATTCTCATTTTGTTCTATAGTCTATACTAATTTTAATCAAGTTAAAAACAGATGCTTCAAAAGTTGCTAAAAATAATAATTCTTTTTAGATATTTTGCTCATCGTTTTCAAATCAGTTATCGACACTGTGCAGCGCTTTGAATGGCATAAATCAAATCACCAAGAACCGATGTAAATATTTCTTAATTTTAATTATTACATCATTTTCCTATAAGGTGCTCTTAATTTAAATTAATGAGTGGCCTTATAGTTTTTCTATCACTCATAGTTTTTTGTTACAAGCATTATTGTCTTTTAACACGATATAAAGATAGATCCATTAGTATTAGTCTTAAATGTGCCTAAAACTCGCAGTTCTGTTTCATTTGCACTCAAATATTAAATCCTTCATTATTCCTCTTATTACAGACCCACAAATATGCCCTCTTTAATTTTTACTTCGATAAATCTCGGAAATTTTTGTTTGGATAAAAAACCCTTTTAAATCGCTACTTACTTATTACCCGCCCATATTCATTATAACGAATATATTCTACGTAAAAGAAGTTGTTCTCTTCATGATGTTTAGATACAGATGGATATTTCATACCATTTGTCGCAATTTATTCATATGTATATGTACAATGCCTTTCGTTTCATCTTCTATCTTCATTTTTTGTGTCTGTTTCTTTTCTTCATATTAACCGTAACTTCGCTTATATTTCTCTAAATTGGACCTCCTTCGTAAAATTCACCACTCGCCTATTCTGTCACTTTCTTTACTATTGCACACTTCTCTCTTTCTCTGTTGCCGCTTTCTTACCCTTACTAGTTTAGGTAGTTTAAGGCAGTACTGTCCAAACTTTTGGATCGTACGTTTTCCGCACCGTGTTTTCTCCGCACCTGTGTACCGCGCCAGATTGATACTTTGTTTTGTGTTTCACCGTGTCGCATCGACACCATTTTCAAACTAATACCAACTTTAAGCTAAATTCAAAAGAATTAATCGACAGGCGGCAATCATTTGGATCATGTTTCTGTTATAATGCATAAAAGAAATCGTTGGCCGTACATCAAATCCCTTTCTTATAAAAAGCAATCTTTTTAATATGGATTCTGAAATCAGGTAACTGTTTTTAGATTTGATTTCAGGGTACCAAAATACATTACACCTAAAGAATGTCATATCACAAATTTTATATGAATGAATGATTACTTTTACTTTCAGCTACATATTCTTATTGAAATCATAAATGAATGGGAATATATTAAAATTGAAGCAATTTTATTGTATAAACATGATTTATCTAATCTTGTCTATATTTTCTATTAAATTTAATTATTCAGAGTTAAACTTATTCTCGTGTAAAGATATCGTTCGTAAAACTGCAAAACAGCAACACTTCCCTATCACAATCTCCAGCTGGTTCTTGTGTTGTATTTTAAATACATTGTAGTAGTGGATTATAGTCTCTTAAAATAAAATTAACGGGTCGGGAACACACAATGTGCAAATTGCTCTGACCTTTTCTTGATACAAGATCGGTGTATTTTCTATTCCGCGTCAAAACAGTTCCTTATTTGAATGCACCGGCAATGGCGGCAAGTGAGAGCAACATAAGAAAATGATCGTGCCGAATGCAATCCCACTTTTCATCTGGCTCCATGCTTGTTTTGATCAATGCGTATCAATTAGACTATTATGCTGTCTTTGGAAATAGTCTGTAATGATATGGCTGCGCACTATAACTCTCGAGGCGCTGTGCATGAAGCGTTAATAACCTATAATTTAGGATATGTCATTCATGAAATATTCCCGCAGGAGGGACTTCCAAGTATACACGATACACCGCGTTTTTAGGCGGAATGAGCGCGTTGCTTTCGTTCGATGATAATACGACCGACCATCTTTGAACAACATTCTTGCAGCTGTGTCTGTCAGTATGATTTTACACTTTATCCTTTATCGGCATTATACGTTGCAATCATAATCGGACGTCACCTTTCGCACTTGATAGCACACAATATTTAACCGATTATTACAGAAATAAAGTTACCATGCGGATTAACATTCAGGTGTCATAAATATTACTTCAAAATTCTTTATAATTGTTTTTTTAAAGTCGTTAGTTTCATTGTACTTTTGAGTTTTGAAGTTTCCTTTCGGATGGTCACTAATCTGGGTAGTTAACTGAGAAAAAAATACCAGTATTAGACGCTACTGAGTTGATGCTCTCTCAGAAGTTTAGTAAATACATATTATAAGCATAGTTTTTGAGGTCTGCCTGGTATCCTCAGATATTCCCTCTATTATCTGATGCAGTATTGAGATTTAAGAATGCAATGAGTAAAGTTACTTTAAGACAAAAATCCATGTTTCTACAATCTGTCTGTTTTCTTCTATATTTAGGTGAATTTGGCAGTAACAGAAAATATTTTCAAAAAACTAAAAATTACGACCTGTGACCTCTTTAGTACATTTAAGATGTAGATAGTTGTTAAGAATGATTAAGTTCAGAGGTATCGTTGGCAACTGGGTGGTCAATCAGAATTGTAATGGTAATGTTAATTTTCCCTAATACGTATTCTAAAATTCTAATTGGTTTTACGTTAATTTCTTGCATGGGCATACCCAGGGGGGCTGGCAGGGAAGGGCGGCTGCCTCCAGGAAATTTCGCAGAAAATGTATGAACTCGTCTAATCATGCATAGTCAATTTTACTTTTATTTATTTAACTACCTATAAAGCAGGATCATTTGCGGCTGTTTGTCCTATACACTACACTACATAATACGTAATCTTTCAAATCTAATATAATAATCTTTCTTAATCTAAAATTTATTAAGTATCTATTCAAAACAGTAAGCAATTTTCCTTTTAGTAGATATTTAAAAAAACGATTTTATACTTTGCTTTCAAAATTGTCCATTGTTATTCATAGGTACTCAGGGTAAAGCTATGCGAGCATTCTAACAGGTGTTATGCGACAGACTATCACTCGAATCCAGTCTGTTTTCAATAGGCCATTTATGTGCAATCCAAGCGATTTAACAAATAATGGTCATTTCAACGATCAAATCTATTAATTCTATTGTATAAGTGGATATTAGAATTCGTCGTCTGTAATCATCGTCAATTTGGGAGGCAACAAGGGCAGTAACAGAAATTAAACGTTCCCAAAAACAAAATTGTGGCCATCATGCCGGCCAGGTATCTAATACTTACCTGCACATATATCTCAACTAAGTGGCAATAATTCTACGGCTTTAAACGTGTGTCATCAACGATTACAATTATTTCGTTGCTTGAAGATTTAGGTGGATTAATGATGGGGTTCGATAGACGAAACGTTTCATTCTATATGTTTACGGTTTAAATACGAATTGCTGTTTAAAAAGACAATCAAGTTTATTCGAACTATGATTATTTTATAGACAGTGGTTATTTGAAATACCATTTTAAAATTAAAAACGTCTTAAACTTGTGCCAGACAATCGTCAGTTTGAAAGCAACAAGTAGATTTAAAAGTATCTTTAGTCTGTCGGTATTTTTGTACAATAACGTTTTTTCCTTTTTTAATGACCATATTTGAGAAGGGAAAGCAAGAGTTTAATATAAAACATATCTTAGAACACTTAGACTGGCAAAAATTCGTATTAGGATTGCAGTACACAAATAAATATAAAATTATCGATTCATTTTTAATACATATTATATTTTATACTAGATGCATTTTATCTCATTCGTACTGTATAATGTGTAAGTAGGTACAATATAATTTTTGTATACAAATAAAAAAAGTGTCCGTGAAATACAGGATCTGGCTCCTTTCCAAAAACTGTAGGAATAATAATATTTGAAAGAAATATTTATCCAGAAGAAAATATTACCTCTAAGTTTTATTATCCAATTTTAAAAGAGCATAAAACGCAGGTATAAAGAGTAGTATCGCGAGCATAAGAAGCAGAAAATATTGCAAATAGAATCGCCGTATACTTGTAATCTTCGCTGTAGCCAACAAAGTTCTTTGTGCGCCACTAAAAGAATCATAAAAAAGATTGTAATGATCGGCAAATTGCTTTTCCATATGAAGCAATGTTAACGCCGTCCGTTCTTTGGTTTATTATAAAACTGAACTGAATTTAATACCGGACAATAAAAATGTATCGTACGACGACGGTCCCGAAGGGTCATCAAGTCCAGCCAGTCTGCCAGTTCACCGGACCAGACAATTCCGCCGACTTGTCAATATCCTTTATTTTTGCAATGAAACTTCAAACGATTTTTTAAACAAACCATTAAATGCTACTGCCACAAAAGTTGATTGGTTTAGTCTGAAAAGTTATTAGAAGATTTAATAATAATTGTTACGATTATTTATTCAGGAAAATTGGAACTAGAAATATTAATTTGTTTTTGAATAGTCTGCGAAAAATTTAAAGTATTAAAATCCATTCGATAGATGTATTGGATAAACTGTTTGTATTAACTTTTGTTATGTATCATTTGGTGAAAATTTGATTATCATATTTTATCTCATGAGGTAGATTTGCGATATTGATAACAGTCATATTGAAAAGTAAAATTTCGTTAAAACGAATCTTCGATCTGTTTTGAAACTTAATAAATTAAAATTAAATTATAAAAGGTTTCCTGTCATAAAGATTTTTGGCACATATACCTTAGTTTAGTTTGCCAAAATAGGAAAAAGTATCTCGTCGTTTTAGTTCAAAATTGTCTGACGTGTGTGTCAGACAAAATTAATTGAGGAACATAATACGATCAAACATACAAAATAAGATTATATCGGTGATATCAGCCCGAAGGAGCAATTATGACGATTTTGATATGCCAGACTGCCAAGTGGTGCAGACGTTGCAACTGTTGGGCATCGGATAGAACGGTCAAAGAACAAAATTTGCTTGGCTGGATGCACTCGATAACTTATGCATGCAACAATCAAAGGAAAAGAAAAATATCAAATTATACGGCGTTTTGTTACGTCTCGGCGGTCGGTCAGGTGGTATATTAGAACGTGGGCTTTTATTTTATGCTCTTTTTTAAAATTTCGAGGAAGAATAAAATTAATTGGACACCTCACGTCATCCTCATGCAATATGCTGGCTGGAAAAGATTTTTATGTATGACTGCAATACAACGGGAGAAATAAACAATAGTCATGATTTGTGACTTCTAGCAACAAGGTACTTTTATTATTGCTTTCCCTATATAATGTAAAAAATATCTTTCTTAAAATTTTCTGCTTCTATATTCAAACATGTTACACTATATGTGTGTACTTTATGTTGTGCGGTTTTAGTTTCTTCATATTTTTAGTTTATTCGATAAAGTTGTGACAGAAATAGCATCATTAAAACTTTGATTTTGAAGTCTTTTCTGTTCTTCATTTCTCTATTTTTGTGAGAACAAATAGAATTTTACACAGCAATGTTTCAACGAATTTATTTAACGAAACAGAACAAATGTTTTCAATGGTTTCGGAGGCTTTTAAGAGCGATAACTTTCTATGATAGGTATATCAGAATTGTCAGTAAATTCTTGGAAAAGTTCAACCAACCAAAACTTTCGTTTCTCGGTTTTGTTAAATAAGTTGGTTAAAACATTACTGGTGGAATTTTTTTTTTTTTCGAATTGGACATGTTCCTGTATTTTGAGAAGAAAATGTAAATAACAAATACTTTTCTTTTTGTTTCTGTACTTTGAACGATACTTGAATTTCCTAAATCAATTAAGAAAATCTTGTTTAACATAGATACATTTTTTTTAATTTCTTTGTGACGCGTTTTTTTGCCTTATGCTGTCCACTTTCTTTATCCAATACGTAATAATGCGGTAAATTACCGATTATATGCGGAATGCGGTTACAGGCAATTAACGTTAGCGAATACAATGTTGCTTAATCACGGGATAATTGGCTGTTTCTTATGTGTTGGTTTATTTACTCAAATTCCATTCATAAATAAATGATAGTAAATAATACCTAACATGTGTACATTCAAAGACGTAAGTAAACACCTCCTCATTTATTACGAAAGTTGGTTTTTTGGCAAGTTATGAAGTTAAGAAATTTTGCACATAGAATTCTCGTAAAAAGGAGAGTAGGTAGCTTATCAAAAGCAATGTACGGTTAGTTTAGGATAAGAGTTTTTATAAAAAGAAAAAGAAATTTACGAATTTTAGATATTCTATGATTTATCTTCAGTTACGTAAGTTTGTTTGTGTAGGCACATTGTTTTTCTATAAATAAAGATAATTTTGAAAAGCTTTCACAATTTTTAATTAACATAAGAATGTCACGAAGAAAACAAAGAGAAAGATGCGAACTTTCAATATTATTCAGTTGCTTTATATGAGGATATTCTTTAAGATTCTAATTTTAGTAAAATCTCTCTTTTTATAAGTTCAATTCAATTCAGTAATCGTCGGTCCAATGAAGGTGTTAGACCCGAATGTAAACATACAAGAAGTTCTTTATATTTCAGAAGGTCTCTTTCCATTCTATCGTTCTCCTATTTATTCCAATGTCTCTTCATTTCTAAACGTTTCTATCGACAACAGTCATATGTGATAATTGCAGATAAACATGGAGGGTTTTAATGAAATTTTCTTCGATTTCTTGGCTGCTTTTTTCCCCGTCGAACTTGACCAGTTTGGTTTTGATTATGATAGAAAAGACGATTCTTTTATAGATTATAATTTTCTTATAGGAATACCACTTAAAATAGAAAAGTTGTGATTAAAAAAAAATCATATTTTGAGTAAGTAGTTTTGAAATTATATCATTATTAATGTAATATTCGAATTCAGCTTGCTTTAAACATCGAAATTGAAGAAAAAATCGGCCAGACCTAACGCTCCTTGGCAGAAAAGCATTTCATGGAATCCTACCGAAGTGGTATCCCTTCTATTAATTTCTGGAATAATCTGATCCTCATCTCGAAGCATCAGATTTGCCTTTTTTTATCTATCTGATAAGATGGTATGGTTAAAGGGTAGTTTGAATGAGGAACACTTTCTTGCCAATGACTGTTGACTGATTGGTTAAGGTCCTTCGACATTGTACCTGAAACTGACTTCTGAGTTCCTACGTACACATTCCTTGTTACCGCCTCGGAGCGAACGTAATTATCGTCTCATCTAATTTCCGATAGACGGCAACCATTTATTTGAAATCGCACACAGTTGACCGGATCACGGAGTCTTTACTTTCATAATCCAGTAGGCGGACAGACAACGCTACTGCTTCTGCAGCAATAATAAAACTGAATTCGCCCGCGGTTACTTTTAATGATTCGCGCTGCTACATAGTTACTAGATTATGCCGAGTGCAACAACAACAGATAAACACATACTTTTGGCGAATAATGTGAAGGCATAAGGGGGTTTTTTGTAATCGAACGAAACCAACGTACGTACTTAACGGTGGTATCAGTGTTACCTATGTAGTACTTATAAGTAGTACATACATATATGTTGTGGTGCGCTTCAGGTTGTTCACGATTTTTGTTACCTGGGGTGGATGATTAAAAATACTGACGCCGGAATCAAGTTAGCAATGCTATTAGAACTTTTTCTAATAAACCTGTTGTGAATACGAGATAAACAAGAAATGAAGGCACTTCTAACATATTCAGTACGATCATTGGAACATGTAGGGTAATTAATTCGAATTACTCCGAGGTCCTAAATGAAGACTCTGTAATAACAGTGCTTTCTTTAACTCTTTACGCCTCACTAATATTCAATAAATTTAACCAAACGTAACAATGTGGTTTTTATTTACGAATAATATATTTCTACTACTGGTTTACTGATTTACTGGTTTCTATTGTGGTATTGGTTGCTTCATATTGGTACTTCTGGATAAATGGTGCAAGGAAGAGCAAATTAATATAAGAGGTGTCCCTAAGTAGGGTTTTATGATTCCCTGGCTAGTTTTTCTGCTATGAAGTCATGATCAATCCTGATGATGACTGGGGAGGTCATTTTTTCAATAATCTCACACGGCAAATGACCATTTAGAAAAATACTTTTGTGTTAGAGCGTCTTATCCTTTTTCTTTAGCATAGCATTATTTGATGTTGGTGGTAATGGTATAATATAGATAGATAATAAAATGCATCCTTAAATATACTGTAAGTGTTCATACAATAAAAGCACAATTACAGCAGGATACGCAACATTGTTGGCCGAGTTGTTGTAATTGAGTTTATTAATCTGTGACGATGGCGCTTTTACAATTTTTGTTCATACAAGCAATTTAGCCTTTTCCAGTAAGTACATCATACGTACGTACCTACGTATTTTTGTAGGCACGGCAAACACAAAGTAAACGGCGGTCGCCATTAAAAGTTTATTGCTACGAGTTAGTCGCTATTAGCAATCTTTCGCGAACGGGGCATTCGGCATTAACATTTCTTATTTAATATCCCGGCATTTAAAAATATGGCGACAGTCCCCGGTATTTTAGAGCATTTATAACGTTTATGGCTTATTACTTCCAGATCCAAATTTATAGATTATAGGCAGTAAAACTACAAGTGGCTACTCCTCACCCTGTCTCGCGCCTCCCCCCTCCCCCCTGCCTCATCTTGCAGTCTCATTTATTAACTGTAGCCCAGTAAGTACGCTTTGGTACCTAAGGAACTGTAAAAGCTCGCACAAATAAACGAATGTTCGCATTTATGAAGAAATAACAAGAAGGCGAACGATGCTGAACAGTTACGACAAAATTAACTAATTTTATGTAGATTAACGTAGCTCTGGAGGTAAACTCGCCTTCTACATAATGACTCTTACTTTATATGCGCACTAAATCTATTAACATTTACAGATATCTGACTTTAATGTCACAGTTAGCATTTATTATGTGAATGCTCAGGTATGCAAGTATGATTAAAAATTGTTGTCGTTTATGCAAATGAAAGTCATCGAAACGAATCGGTTAGAAAAATAAAAAATAAATAAAACAAATAATTACATCAGCTTATTAATAAACCGCCATGGAAACTTTTCACAAATAAATGTTCATATACCAATTTCAACTAATATTCCTAAAAAATTTTGATAAAAAGTTTAGTTATTTACAGGAACAATATTTAAGAACATGCAGGACAAATTATTTGTCATCAATTACAAAACATGCAATTCAAATTTGAATTCTGCATATTTGAAAAATACCACTAGTAAATTCAAAATTGTAATTAAAAAAATATTTCTAAAGGTAGTTATATAAATGTTTCATTCGACATGTTGTATTTATTTTACCTTAGTATTTTGCATATGTCGTGTAGGAAACGTTGAAAATGAAAATTTGATCAAATCCCTAAGGTAAATTATCAATTTGCAAAAGTTGTCAATTTGTAACACAAGTTATGTGAGGTGATTTTCCCAAAAAAGTGTAAGTTTGATCAAATCTTTTAACTGTTTTAACGAAAACATAAAATAGCATTGTTTAGATATTAAAAGTATTTATGCTTTTTCTTAATATGTTAATTTCTTTTTAATTTGTAAAGTTATGCATACATTAAAGGTTAGGTTATGAAGAGTTCAGGTTGCGATGAATTGAAAGATAATATTTAATAATTATGATAAGTCTATTCTAGCCACAGGTTAACCTCACAGGGTTGTCATTTTGACAACATCCGTTATTTGACCACCTGTCTTAGGGATTTGATCAAATCGCCATTTCCGTAATTTCCCTGCGACATACATAAGCCAAAAAGTTCTATAGGATACTTAACAGAATTCTTTTGAGTAAGTTATTGTATTGCATTAATTTTAAAGTCGCTTATTTTTAATTCTCTTAATGATTTTATAATCTACACCGATCTACATCATATCGGAACGAGATTAAGCTAAATAGCCACATTTGAATAAAAATCGCCCATTAGTGAAGCAGTGTGGTACTGGACATGTTTATATCCCAATAACGTACCTGATCGGCTGTAAAACTCGGCATTATCACTACCAATTGACCGAATGTATAATTGTAAAAAGGCAAACTTGAAAATAATTAGTTGGAAGTTAAATAACCGTCGAAAGCGCGCTATCTCGATCTTGAACGAGGTAATGCGAACCATTATAAAGTCGTTTAGATAGGCTGTCGCGCATTCGACGGTAGTTTTAATAAGTTAAAAGACCCAAGAGCGAATTCAGGCACCAATAATCGGGGCCTTAACGCAGTCCGAGATGCGCGATATCCGCAGATAAAGGCAACGCGATTGTATCTCGCGGGTTTCGTTCGTTTCGTACGAATAATATAACTTAATAAGAGCGCGTCGCGCTGCCACACACGAGCCGCCCTTTTAGCGATCCGGACTGTCCACGATCTGAGCGTGCAAATTCGCCCATTGTAAACGGCAATACGGCCATTTTAAATTACACGGAATGTCACTTAGTTTTATCAGAATCGAAATCGGTAGGAGAATTCACTTTTCTTTCTGCTACTTTGCTTTTTTTTGCTTCGAACTCTCTCTCTTTATATATCGTTTTGTTAATGTGTAGGTACGCGCGCCACTGGCAGAACAATGCAACATTCCCTTTGATTTTCACTGTATTTAGATGGATACTTTTAAGTATCTAAATCTTAAGGTTACAGGTTCTGGAAGATAATTAACCCTTATCTTACATAATAAAACATTATCAGTATTTATACACGAAATAAATGTGAATGTATAACGCGTTAGTTACCGTTAAAATGCATATGCAGCTTATTTATGTTTAGGTCAGTAAAGGTCTTGAGTTCGTAATAGAAAGGTATCTATGAATTAGCCCCAATCAGCGAACAGCGGAGAACGCCTAGACCTAAGCCACAACTCCTTATCCCGCACTGCTAATTTCTTACTGTCGAATTTTCGTTATTATAACAATTTTTATGGAATTCATTAGGGAAAATACTTTCAAAATGAACATTAAAAACAATTGCACCGATTAAATTACACTATTAAACGCTTGGCCAAAAAGAAAATAGGAATTAAAATTAAAATCGAAAGTAGAATTAATTATTTGCAATAAAGATCCGAGAATCGGCAGATATGTGAAAGAGAGTGAGTGATACATATACTGGAGTTGCTAACAAACATTCTAAAGCCCCCAGGTGCACCTAAAGATTAATCCAAGCGAAAGAGCGAACACGTTTTGTCGTAAATAACAGAAATACTTCCACAAAGGCCTTAACCATCGTAATTACTTAAGTTGTATGTATATTAACTACACTATGAAAATTGTTGATATACGGCTGGATAAAATCTAAAGAATTAAAAGTGAAAAACAATTAATAAGTGCAAAGAGGGCCAAAATTACCAACTGCGGCTTTTTAAATGTGACAAGTGGTGGAATTTAGTTTTGTGAGTTGGCATCAGAATGAGCTTGTTATATTATAAAATAGTGACGCAAGTTTTAAAGAAAAGTTAATATTTTACCTACCTTAGTTATTGAAACTCTAGTCAGCCAATTTCACTAACAATTCACTAATCGTAAGAGATAACCAATTAATTAAATCATATATTGAAATAAAACACGAAATATTTTTTTATATAAGTTCTTTTTATTTTAATTTTGAAACATTAACATGTACATCACACAAATTAATGCTACATCTAGTAAATAATATGAATTTCATTCTACTTAAAATTATTTTTGGTTGAAGAAAATTTTGCTATATTCCTCTTAAGTCGTTTCGAACGGTGAATCAGAATATATCAAAATTTTCACCCGATTTATAAATACTTGCTGATGAACTAACCTATTATAAAAATTATAAACATCTAGTCTAAAACACTGGGTGCGATGGCACAAAATCTAACATTACAAAAACAATAGTTTGATAATAATTGTTTTATTTAGCAACCAGCGTTTCAAAAAGCTAAATTCCATCACTGTCAACACCGGGATAATCATTCTACAATACCTTTTTTTGTCTAGCAGCGTATTCTCTTTCTATCAATTGCCTTCAACTCAACTAGCGATTATTATTAATGTTTATAAAACACTTGCGCCTTAAATTTTCCTACGTTAAAAGTATACAGTCCATTTACTCAAGCTTTTTCTTTTTATTTACATCTCATAATTTTTCATTTCAACTAAAACTTTTCACGTTTCTAGTGCTGGGCGGTCTCGTTATAAATTATTTTAATTTCTCGGCAATTATTTTTTAAATAAATAAATAAAGATATTTATTGTTGAGTTTTCCTTATGATTTTCTTTTTATTTAAAGTAAGCACAAAAGTTTTTACTTTTACTAATTATTTCATATTAAAATAATAAATTCCTTTAAATAATAACTATACATTTGTTTACGATTATTAAGTAAGTACCTATGTTTTTTTTTATTTATTTGATATGTGTCCTGTAAAGTAACGTTTAACGCTTGAAGCTTGTAACGGTAATTTTAAATGTTGATTACAGCATTAACTATTATAAACGAATTACTTAATAAGTTCTTTACGATATTTACAGTATTTACACATTTTTTATAATAAACGCGAAATAAATAATAGTTATGAACGATTATTTTTAATAAAATGAGAATGCAATTGAACCGAATCACCTAAAAAGTTGGATTAGTTTCAACATGATTTTAAATTAACTATTAATCGAAATATGTATTTATAATTATTTATCATAGTGCTTATTTATACATTTGTATACTGTTCCGATTCTGCTATTAATTTATATAGTAACATTCCGTAGAAAATTAAAATTATGTATACATTATGTGTACGTTAAACTCCCAAGAAAACCATTTCGGACGCCTTTGACCGTATTTTTTGACAGATCGGATTGTTAATTTAAAGCTTTTATTCCTTACGAGTGCTACTCAGTTCAGTACAGCTTTCTCGCTTATAAGTGAAGTAAGTTAAGTACTTGCGCTAGTTGATTGTAAGTCTTTTAAGGCTTTTTACATATTGTACAGAAAACGACAAATGCCCACAAAATCAACCAAAAAAATGCAACTAAAAACCAAACAAAACAATATATTATGAAAAGTGTAATTTGCTATCATTGATTGTTTTCAAAATGTGTTAATTAATATCGTGTTAATCAACTTACTCATATTACTGTAGGTATTACGTATTTTTTTTTCTGAAGTTTATCTTTGGGAATATTGTCTTCCGGTCCAGATTAGCACGATTTCTTTGGATCGATTTAATGGGAATTTGATCGAAATAAAGCTACTATAAGTACACGTTCGTTTTTTAAACAATCTCTCAACACTTCTGTGTAGCGGCCAAATACATGTAATATTGGGCCAACGACAAGAGATATACCATGTTGCTATTTGTACCTTTCTCATAGTTGATTTGTCTCTCCTGTTGCCTTGCGTTCTCCGCGGCCACCTTGAGCAGTCCCTGGATGTTGCGCAGCAATGACTCTGTCGACGAAATCGTCGAGTCCGGCCCTGGACCGTTCGCTGACGCAACTGCACTTGCCAGGGTGGAATAATTTAGGGCTGTTTGTTGGGGATCGCTTACCGGAGCTGCCGGTAGAGGCAAATCACCTTCATCCAAATCTGCAACAAAAGAAACCAAAAATTAAAATAGTAACAACTTCTTTAACAAATCAGTTTTATATTTCCAAAAAATAAACGATTTCAATAATCATTGTTCTTTGTGATTAAAATCTTCTTTTTTTCCTTAATTTTTGTTAGTTATTATAAATTCAAACAGTTATATAATCTTTGCAAACAATTTGTTAGTTTTGATGATACATCCTAACAGATGATATCTGATCTACTGGTTGCTACACTAAAACCAAAATGGAACAACATATGCTCCTCTTCGCGTTTCTGTGCCCCACAAATTGCTTTTCGATGTTACGTTGACGGGAATCAAACGAAAATCGAAAATTGCAACCGAATGAATCGATCGCTATGTAGTCTCTAGACGTTTACGGTACATGTATTGCTAATTCGACTTTTAAACGGCGCACATATTTTGCTTAGTCGAGCACATGTTGCGATAGCGAGCAAAAGTAAACCGGTCGAAAAAGAGAGGACGTATTTGATTACCCGATGACTCTGAACTAGGGTTTCCGAGGGTACCTACTGGTACCATGGTCCATGGGCCTCCCACTAAGAGACGTTGCTTGTATTATGACTTTTTTCGCTAGGTGCAGGAATCAAATTTTAAAAAACTAAAATTGTACAGATTGGCAAATTTAGTTAAATTATACTTATATAACTTTTATAAAACAATAACGAAACATATACTACAGATACCAGAGATATTACTTACCTATTAAATTAACATTTAATATATAGATATAGTAATGGGATATTTTTTCAAAAATTAGATTAAGAAATATTTAGCACAGCTCATCGTCCGAAATTAAACTTGTTACAAAATAATAGGAACGAATATATTGTATTCTTTGGCGCCTATCCAGACCAAGCTTTACCTGCTTCAAAAATAATTAATAACTGTGTTGAAAAGCCTTTGTCTTTTAGCCGACGACAGGAGGGTAGTTCGGCGGAATAAGTAGTTAGATTTAATGTAGTCTTTTAATTTTCGATCAACAAAAGAAATGTAGAATGGATTATGGGAAAAAGATTTATTTTAGATTTAAATTAATATTTTATTTTAATTGAATTGCAATCATGCATCTTATCTAACACAAAATTTATTTTGCTTTTAATGTGAGGTAATTAGTCATTTTTGATTAATATTATATGAAATAGATATAAGCAGAAAACTAATTGTTATTAGTAATTTGATGTAATACAGTGCGCCCGCTTTAATATGACACGAAAGATATAATATTAGAACAGTTAATGGATGCTGGGAGAGGAACCACGTTGACCTAATACAACGACTGTTGACTTCATTTCTTTAGGCGATGATCTGCATTTATAGCTTGCAAGAATAATAAATAATATGATAATAGATAGGTACTGTTATCAATTGGACAGCACTAAATTTCTAAGTACTTTTGTACCACACTAAAGCGCGAGTATAATAGATATACAATTCAATTTTATTTATTTTTATCCACTTCAATTAATTTGTACTGAAAGATGCAAATAGTTCATTATGTGTTCAAAAATCAGCAGATAACTTATTTAAGGTTCGTTTTAATAGCAAATAAATTTCTTTTTGGTTTTCACATTGTTTTGGTTCGAAATTGAATTTGAAACCAACGATTGTGAGGAAATATGTTGCAAAGGTTCCGGTCGAGTCATACGCATCATTAATAACGATGTGAAAACGCGCGGAGGTCACATAGAGGCACATAGAGATCGGCAGAGAAAAAAAACCGAGCATTAAGATAATGAATGAATCTCTCAGATTACTTCGGATGGCTGGAAACTGATTCCTGAGCGCTAATTACGTCTTGTGGGAATTGGAAAGAATGCTATTCATTCACGAATATAAGGTTTTGGGGGATGAAATTTTGCGGTCAGATTCCTTTTTTAAAACATACTGCATTAATGATCAGGGTAAAAACGAATCTACGCAATAACATTATGAACGCTTCGAAATGATTTTTAAAATTAATTACAAAACAATTTGAAAAAACTTGACAATCCTTACATTAACGAGTTTTAAAAGTATGTAGTCATGTAATTATTTTAATACTCGTTAAGATATTTTTCCTGAATAACTATTCCTAAATTTTCAAAGAGAGTGAAATTCATTTTTACAGTTTTATTTAAATTTCCTCAATTGTTCCCTGTAATTTTGGTAATTGTACAATCCTAACAGGAATTCCTTAAAGGCATAACTTCAGTGGTGTTGATGATGGGTATTTTTTTTCAAAGTGCAAACGAACACCGACTTAACATGAAAACGTTGAAATTTACAGTTGGGCCACAGCGTGGACCCGTGTTGCAAGCCATGTCTCTGCGATACTGGTACGCAATAGCTGACAATAAATCACATCGCGGACTCGGATGCGTGTTTTGCGGTTCATGTTTTTGTTACCGACAAAGTTATAACAGGCGATCAGTTGAGTCTTGTTCTTAGGATGAACGGCTCGCAAGAATTTTTATATGAGCCATATTTCACTTAAAGATGATCTCTTCGCATGACCACTTCGTCTCTTCTTGCGCACGCGGTCGAAAGTTCGACATAGGTATCACTACTTTTTCAAAATAAAAACTTTATTTGATTTGTATATTAAAGTAGGCAAATTATTGAAGTTTTCCTAGTTACACATAGTATTAGGCTAGTCCAATTCTGAAAAACTTTTTATTCAAAATTATAATCAAAGTTGCGTTTTTGGTTAATCCTGTCTACTTGGCCACTCACAGAAATTTAGAATTTAAAGTAACACAAATTAAAGTAGTTAATAAGTGATTTGAGCATACCTTGATCTTTTTCATCGTCGTCCTCTGGATCGGATATGTTATCGTCGTCATCGTCTTCCGGTGCAGATTGTGTAGGAGATCTGGGAGATGGGGCCGTATCAGCACCTTCAGCTTCGCTTCCCGAATGGTCCCCATCTCCCAAAGAACCTGCACTTCCTCCACTCGCATTTTTTGATAAATTCAGAACAGGACTCGGATTCGGTGATTCTGAAAATACAATTTTTGGACTTATTACTTCGACTTTTGTAAAGTGTTACATATTTTTATATTATTGATTGACTTTTTAATTAAAAATAATAATTAATTGTAAATGTTTATGATAAAATATAAATAAAACACTGCATCGGTAAGCTAAAAAATTAAATTAAGGCCAATTCATTGTATGTACCTACATTGTGTTGAGTATGACAGAAACAGTATAAGTAAATTCTTTTAAAACTTTCGTTTTATTTTCTGGACGGAAAAAGGTACTTTTACTTCTTAGCACTTCTAAATAAAAACGTTGGTATACATCATTTAATTTTTTGTTAATGTACGCAATTTTTCTGAATTTCAAAGGCAAAAACATTAATAAAAAATGTGCATCTAATAACGTATCTACGCTGATTGAATAGTTCTACGTTTTATTAAAATTGTTTTAACGAAGATGATATTACATTAAGTTTTTTAACTAGAAAAATAATGAGCTTTCAAGATCAGTGTGGTTCTTAGTTATAATGACACACAGTGAGTATAAGAAGGAAGCAAGTGGCTCTGAACATTGCCACAATTCAGACAAAAACTAAATTAACTATTCTGGTCCGTGAAGCAAGAAATAGCGTAAAATGTCAGGAATTGAAAGAAAATCGAAGCAGAAAAC
The DNA here is from genome assembly GCA_029378335.1 of Agrilus mali. Classification (NCBI taxonomy): domain Eukaryota; kingdom Metazoa; phylum Arthropoda; class Insecta; order Coleoptera; family Buprestidae; genus Agrilus; species Agrilus mali. Next base: position 21,345,849 of record CM055657.1, read on the forward strand.
AATGAAGACAATGTGATTAACCGAACGCGGAAGAATTTAATCGACACAACTAGAAACAATGTGTGGGTCTCTTTTGTATATAAATTGGAAACTTCGGTAATGTGAAACGATGTAAATTTATTTTGATGTATCTCACAAAAATTATTCATATCATCATTACGATTGAATACTAATTAAAACCAAGTTATTTAAATTATTCAATGAAACTTAATAATAATATTTATAATAACGATTTTTAACGAGCTGGTAACTTAATTGACTACATTCAGCCGAAAATATAAAATGTTAGGTATCGTCCCTTCTACAACAAAACAGTAGGAAGATACTGAGTGGCGTTTCCTTTGGAACATTTATACTCCCCTACTTTGCTGGAACAAGTTAATACCGTACTACTATAGTCAATTAGACTTATTTCTCTAATATATTGTTGGCCAAACAGGTAAATAATATTAGTAATTGTCAGTTTGGAACTAATTGAATAAATTAAAGGACATAAACTCCTGAAAAGCTTTTTACGATTAAGTTAAAATTACAAATAAATATTTTAATTATTCTAAATAAGGAAAAAAGAATTTTAAATTAGGGGAACGGGGGGCTAGTTGTAACAGGGGCAAGTAGTAACAAGCATTTTTTACTGGCATAATAGAAGAATATTCGTTTGATTTTCAACCTAACCTACTATGAAATACCCATTCTATCATATAAGCGTGATTAATACCCCTTCGGACGGCACAGGAAGGGGTGTTGTGCAGGCGCTCCGATAAAGCCAAGTAATGGACTTTTTTTTGTTTATACAAAATTCATTATCGTAGATTTAAAATTGGTTAGCAGTTGTTGATTTATACAAATACATTCAGCATTTGCTTAGTTTGATTATATTAAATGTAATTTCACACCAAGTGAGTAACTTTTTTTTAATAGACGTTATTTCAAAAAAACTCGCAGTGGGGTATGTTGTAACACTTGTGATTTTTAAGCTATATGAAATTACGCGGGACGTATGTATGTTTTCAATACTTTCCTGTTGAACTCGATTGATTTTACCTACGTCAATGAAAAGGCTGATTACTTAAGAAATTGAGATTTTGTTATTATAAATGGCTGTGTGCCTTAAGTTCCTTTATAGTTTAAGAAAGACCATGTTTTTGTTAATATTTGGTTATTTTTCTATTAGATTAAGAATAAAACTTAAAAGTCTAAGTTTGTTATAACGTGCCTAAGGCTTATCATGCTAAATGAATAAAAAATCTGATTACTAAAGTAGTTAAGATTATAAATGGCTGTAAGCTTAAAATGTCTTAATAGTTTAAGTAAAAAAATAGCATGTTATTTGATTATTTTTAAATATTTTCTGTTAGATTAAATATTTAATTTAAAAGTCTGAACCTGTTCTAGCATTTGTATAGTTTTTTATGCTAAATATGCCAAATAAATCTTTATAAAATATAAAATTGGTTTTAAATTCCTAATGTTACAATTTGCCCCAAGTCTGTTACAACTAGCCCCAATCACGGAGTAAGTTGTAACACTCGTCAGTTTTTTTTCAAAGCCGATTCTACAAAAAATCGTTACAGGTTTGATCAAAAGTTTATTTGGAATCGATAGTTGATATCATTTCTAGCCGATTGTGTTTTTCTGTTACAAATAAATTTTGCTATTTTTTTAGCAGTTAATGTTATTTTGTACATCGGACAGGTTTAATTGGATAGAAACAAATACGGTCTGTCAGGATTCAATCGGGACTAGAATAAATCACGCAGGGGAATACAATTAAACGCGCATATAGGCAGAAATCGAAACGAATGCGAAGCTAAATCTCGAAATAAATCGTTGTAAAGATTCTTGCAGACACCGGTCATCGGTCAGTGCGAACCCTCTTAATTTATGCTTCCGACTGGACCGACCATTTTTGCCTCTTTCGGCTTTCAAACGGTCGGATTAGTGGCAATTAATTAAACCGAAAGAGGACTAGAAACTTGCAAATTAACTGCGTTATATAATGAGCTCTATACGTCCAGTAAGTAAAGCAAATTCCGAAGAACTTAATTAAAACAAACATGTTCGTATGATACAAAATGTTTAGTTATTTTCAGTTAGAAGTGCTATTTTTAACAACTTTACTGTTTCCGAATTCTTCTAAATAAATAATTAAAATACTTTAACTGCATTTTATGTTAATCAAGAGATTTATTCACGGTCGGAGTACTCGTAGTAATAGATATACGGGCTTGATGGTGGTAGTCTAGGATTTTTTATTCATTAGTGAAAACTTCTATGGAGCTATTTGTTTGACGTTTTGTCACTGACAATGATTTGTATTCTAAAAAGTTTCAGTAATACTACGGTGAAGAACATTACGCCCTCGTCATGTTTTCTGAGAATACCAACCGCAATGATTCTGTCGATGTTTTCATAGAAGGAACAATAATCCTAGACTACACCTTTCAACCTCGAATATCGAACAGCCAACAATGAAAGCTTATCATATCTATTAGATAATTAATTACCCGAAATTAATCCGTGATCAATTATTCACGATACTTTTTTTCAGAATTTGTTATATATATACGCACTCAATCTTTTTTTTTCTAAATATGTTTTTCTTCAACTTATAGCCCGATTTTTCACGAAACCGCAATTCGTTTGGTGGTATTTTATTTCCTTTACTAGCAACTTTCTTTGTCCAAATATAGGTACGCCAACAGGAAATTATGTAGCACGTAGTAATTGTTCTAAATTACTTAACGTTTGTCACGGAATTTAGCTCACATCTTTTTATTGGAAAAAGAAACCTCACTTTCGAGATTTAGGCACAAGTATCCACAGTACAAACGAGATAAATATACAGAGATCAGTTTCTTAAGTGAATTGTTTCGGAGCAAACCGGGTTCAAATCATGTCTTGTTGTGGTTATATTGCTATTTCCGACTTGCTTTATTTTACAGATCGAAGTATTGTGCTTGTGAGATAGAAGATGATTTCATAATAACCTACAAAAAGTTAGCTTCGAAACCTTCTAACAAAAACTTAAAAAATTTTTGTTATCCAATATTGCTATTCCATTGAAAAATAACGTCATTATTTTCGTATTGTAAAATATACGTAGAAGTTATAACGTGGTGATCAATGAACTGATAATCATATAAACATGACTGAGCTAAAAATTTTACCATGCATTGATAATCGTGATCATATTAAAAAGAAGTTAAAAATAAAATATTGTTTTGAATATGAATCTCTGTAGGTAAGAAGTAAGATTCCTTTTTATAATAAATAGCTTGCATTTTGTAACATATGAAGAAAATAAATGTATTTTGAAAAAGCATCTAACTTACCGCTTCGTGAATTGAGTTCCCTGCTTTTTTGATCAAGGGGCAAAGGCCTGTCAGGGTCCACCCTTTCTTCCCGTAACCTGCAATAAAAATGGTAATCAGTCTTGGAACGCACTGCTGAATTTCAAATTTCTCCAACGTTACGAATGATATCAAAGTGGCCTTTACAGAAATGCAAACAGATTTTAGCCAATCTGGCCTTAATTATAAATGCATTAAATGTAACTGCCGGCCAGACATGCAATTCTTCAATTTACGGATTACGGATTAAGTCAAACCTAACTCGGTAATTTAAATGTGACTAGACTTAACTCTAACTAAATATCAATTAAATTACCAACGCCGTTTCAGTTTTCATAAGTTTATCAGTACGGTGCTATTTTGAACATCAGGTACTTGAACTTAACTTATAAGAAAGCTTTGACCTTTAAGGCAGAAACAAAGAAGGGGATGACTATTTGAGGAAGACAACAGCTTCTTTTAAAAACGAATAAAAAGGGATCACTTAGAATTCCCATTTTATATTACTTTGTGCATGTAACAGTTGGGAGAATGACGAAGGGTGGAAATTTAATGTTAACCTGTGAAGTCAGACACCAGAGCTTAAACCATTGTGCTAACGTTGTATCTTAGAGGTAATAGCAAGCAGCAGAGAGATTAGGCTAGAAACAGCAACTAATTTAGAGCACAGCGGCAAGTTAGTCTGCTTAATTGGATTTGGAACCTTATTAGCACTTTGAGCTTTGACTCGATTCTTATCTAGACGTAGACAGTGAACAGTCTCGTTCCAGTTCTCCTTGTTAATGTAGCAATAATAGCCGTAATAGGATTGAAATTCAAATTAAACAGTTTCACACATTGTCTCCCGTTCACATTACTGTCTAAAGATCCATTTATGGAACGTTTATGGAAACATTCGTATCCCTTACGTTAGTATTAACATGGCGATAACATCTCAGATGGCGCGGAACATTAAACATGAAGCTAAAACACCAGCACATAGGTAATATCTATCACTTTACCCGAAGAACAAAAAGAATATCAATAGAGAATAGCGAGAAGGTTACATTTGAAACTTAATTTATTTTACTGCTAACAATAAAGTCGTTATACTTAAGCAAATCTGCAAAGAAAGTAATTCATTCGATATATTTAGGCAGATTTGCACATATATGTAGTCTCTGGATCATATAAAGGGCAGCTATGATATTAAAAATAATGAGATTTATATGCTTATTTTGTCAGATTATTTAAATATGACGGACAATAATTGTTATTGAGTAGAGCTAAAATTCAACAAAAATACTATACAAACTCTCAAGTACCTAGTACGACATTACAGTTATTGTCTATAATAGTTTCGTTTTAATGATTCCAAAATATCGTAATTGCTCCTAGATGGGTTTATTGCTTATACCGCCATTTTACATGACCCTGACTATACGTACTTTCTTTTTTTTTAAACAACAGGTGCTTTTTTGAGAATCTAATAACGACTTAGATTTTTGTAGGTACTGATGAATGAGAGCTGACTACATTTGTACAATACAAATAGTTAATAACATTTCCAGTCTAATTTTTGCAATCTTATTACCTATTTAGCATTAGCTTCAAATTGCATTCAAATTAAAAGTTTTTTTAGAGAAAAATTGGTTTGTGTTACTACTACTACTCTATCCGTTAAAAATTATTTAATAAATAGTAACGACCCAGTTTTTTTTATGTATTAATACCTAATCGTTTTAATCGTTCCTGCAGAAATTTCTGCATTTGAAAAACCTCATTACGATTTATTGCTCGACTGGTTGATGACGTAGGTAATAAAAGAACAGTAAATGATGAAAAACTCGTTATGTTTGTTTCCATGAATTTTTTTGAAATGAACATCGTAAATACTTAGCGCCTTCTGTCTTTCAACGTGCACGAATTATTTCAGGGAGTAATGTGTTCTGTCAGCAGAGTTCATGTTGTAATTTAAAATTGAAGATCTTTTTATTGGTGCTGTCAAGTAAGAAGAGCAGTCTATTAAAAGCGGGTTTGCATTCGATTGACTCAACTGTCACTACATTTCGCAACGACGAAGATTATTCGGTGCGATTTCATTCAGTATTTGACTGCTGTGTGGAAACAGGAGGCTGACGACATCCTCTCGAAAACCGCTGATTCGAAGTTCGTTTCCAGTCGAGTGGACGATTTGTTGAAATATGTAAATTTCTTCGAGTGATGTACCAACTGCATCGTGCGAAATTCGCTTTCCGTTTCTGCATTTCATTTAAATTTGATTGACATCGATTACGGGTCTTAATATACGATTAAAGTAACCGATGGAGTTTAAAAAGAACTGATGCGAGAGTAATACTGTAATCTTTTTGAAACGAAATTCCTTTTTTTTTAATCTGTACTTGGGAATAAATCTTAAAATATGAAATTTCAAGGGCTAATAAAAAATAAAACAAAATCAAATGTACAAAATCAACACCGAAAAAAAACTACTGTGTAATATAGATAGAGATATGTAAACGAAAGCTTTAGTATTGTATTATTAAAAGCAGAACACAATGTTAAACAATTTGTTATTAGTTCCAAGTGGTTCATTTATTTCTGTTCCAGAAATAATTTTGATTAATGAATCAAAAAAGTCGTGGCTATATCGACACGAAGTAGTTTTTCAACAGTAACCTCTATTTTGTGTTTTCTGACCCATCACAATGTACCTCTTCAGCTTTGTGCGAGCAAAGTTCAACTATGTTTTTTCTTTATCAATCTTCTAAGGCATTAAACAATGAAAGGTACGTTACGAAGATGCTTCTATTATTTTCTTCTAACAAAAGGTATGGCATCCTAGAAAAAATGTCTAAAAATAGTTCTTAAAGTAAGTTATGTTGAATTTCACGCTTCCCGTTGGTGTGTATAAAGTCCGGAACAAAGTGTCAAAAGAGCCTATCTTCAGTTCTACCATTCATTCTTAACGATTTTGAGGACATGTCACACGCAAATTCGTTATGACCGAAAATCAGATTCCGGACCCGTTCTAAAAAACACGCGTAACAGTTTTTTGGGTCAAAATTAGTAGCAAAAGAATCGCCTGAGTCACGAAAGGCATTTTATGTGGTAATTCTCTTAAAGGTCACACAAAAGGTCGCTCTTGTGGATGATTTATACGCCGTGACGCATCATTTGAACTAATAGAATAGATCTACAAGGTATGGTCAAATAATAATCAAAGAACAATTAAGCACGATACAACAAATTTTATTACTGTTTTTTTTGATACTATGGAATTTTTCCCTGGGGGCGTGCGTTGAAAAATGGTTTGGGCCCTTAGAACTGAAGAAATTTAACGAGTTCATCTCTATAAGTATTTCAGAAGCTCCTGAACCTTGACTTTGAGACCTTGAGGTGCGCAGAAACAAATTTAAACCCTAATTCCCGAGCAAAAAGTTGTCCTACACTGATTGTAAATAACTATGAATAGGTTTTTAATTGATTTTTCTAATACTTGTATAATCAAATTCCATTTATTTCCAATTCTGTACTGGTACATTTTGTGTGTTTGGTTAGTATTGTGTGCTGTGCCCTGTAGAAATGAATATTTGTTTAGGCCGAAAATAAATTATACCGCAGTTTAATTTAACGCCTAGTCATAATGAATCTGGAACTTGTTTCAATTTATTAAAATCGAATTTCAGCCGATGCTACTCCGGACAGCCGCTACTGTTTCAAATTTAGATTTCTATCTGCTTTGCCTCGTTTAAATTGTCTCTATGACTAATCAAAATCTGTTGAAAGCTTTTATGCGGACCAGCGCAGCTTTCAACACGATACCACCAACTAAAAGCCGACGATAATCGTTTGATCCGCTGCTCTTGGCGTAGTTTAACCCCTTCTTTGATATCATTTCCCCGTTCTTGTTCTAGCTTCATTGTTATTAAATTATTTTCGTTTCTGCTTCAGACGTGTGCTTCAAGGGAACAAAGTATTTACTCTTAATCGATATTCATGACAATGTAGCGGAAGTGTACTTTTTACAAGCAAACAAAAAAAGTGCTGCTGTTTGGTTTTTCAATCAGGTTACTTCCGTAAAAGGTTTAAATGCACACAGTAGAGTCAGGAAATATAGAAAGCCTTCTTATTAAAACTAAAACATCAAACGTAATAAAAGCAAAAGACATTTTGATTATTTATCTACTATTGACCTTTACTTAATGAAAATTAGATATGTAATTGTTTACTTCGGCCAACCGAAAGGGAATTTCAAAACACGAAATAATTGCTGTAGGTGTAAAGTGATTAGGTGAAGAAGCAAAGTGTTGGTTCATTTTCTTGTTTTTATTTTAACCTTTATGGTAATAATATTAATTATAATTAATGTTAGAGGTAACTACCGAAGAAAACATTTGTTTTCCATTATAATATATAAGAACGGGCTGTTAATTCGGTAGGATATTTTGAGAAGACGGAAAAGAAGGAGTGTGGATATTAATATGGAAACGGAGCCCTCGAGGCCAATAAAACCATGGAAGTTGTAACGATCCAGGCAGTAGTAATTATGCATTTATTAACAGTACGCTCTTGTAGAGTGCTCTCCGAAAATTCCCTGATTGACTGCTAATTGCCCCAAGAAGTAATTAAGTTTTGATTACTTGTTCAGGAACCATGCGCATTCCTTGAAATTCAACAAATTTCAACTATCGTACGTAACTCAAATTACTTACTGAAATCAGATGCCATTTCCTTTAAAATAATAGGAGAAAATGTTCTTTCTAATGAAAATAATACAGTTGTAACCGACCTTTTACATACATCTGGATTTATTACTTATTAGATACAGACAGTTAAAAAAAACATGGTAAACACAATAATAAACTAAGACAAGGATAATTTCACTTTTCAAAAAATTTAACAGACATTGAAAAAATTTATAAAATGCTTCGCGATGTTGGTGCTGCAATTAGAAGTACACATAACAAGACGAAACTTTAATAAACATTCAGAGGTTTTTTAGCCGTTAAACCGAAACAGTTCTTTTCAAATAGAATTCCTAAATTTACCATTCAAAAGCATAATAATCGTATTGTGTTGGAGAGTAGACTGCATACATAAATATAAAATTTTCAATTTCCTTGTACCTAATGCCCTTTTACACTCTAAACCCTTCTGTTCGTTTTCGAGCCAGAAAATTTATTTATCCATTTTTCATTCTTTTGGCTGCGTAAATTTGGTTGTTATAGAGGGGTGCCAGTGGTGAGGTAACGGGAGCTTTTAAGGTGACGTCTTCGGTAACTTAAGTATTTGCCTAATGGCAAAGTAATTAAAGACGGTACATTTCTCGTCAATGAAAACTTTTCATCCAATTTAATTCCTCGTCGTGAATCCGTCCGCGTTCGTTCGTCGTCGCGGTGCTCGGCGTCGTCATCGTAGTGCTTCTTTTCAGTATAATTCCGATTCCCCCCATTTGCCGCGCACCGAAGTATCCATAAAGTAATAATATAATGCGCGGGCCGCCGCTTAATTTTTTAATGGCAAAATGCTTTTAGAGTCGTACAGACTTCGCTTGAATGTTTAAAAAGTAATACCAACTTTGAACTGTGGCGGGGCATTCTCTACATTAACGAAAATATGATTATTATTACAGTTAATGGGAGACGTCGGGAATACTCGTGACTTTCCTTGCTGCAAAATCAACTGAGCTTATAAAGCAAGTTCACATTCACATAAAAATTAGATAGTTGTTAATTTTGTGATCCTTATGTCTGCAGCAATTTTAAACGAAACATTACTCATGCAAAAAGTACTAAAATTAATGTTATGATTTCTTAATATCTACATTAACAAAGATATATACTTAATAAACGAATAATAATATTTGAAATTTGTGTCAAATAATAAATAAATTCCTAATATCCAACGCCACTAGCATGAGCATATGTAATTTACTTATTCTTATAGAAAAAGAAAAGTTTTAAAGTTTGTTTTATGATAAAAATTTCGTCTTACACAGATAACAAAAATAATAACACTCTAATTACACATATTTGAACAGATCTCCCGTCAAAGTATTACATCATCATTTTCACATTTTTGATTATTAAACTTATGAAAGGAGTCCCCAATTTTAAAGTTATGAATTATTAAACAAATTAGAAATACAGAACATTTCGCTGTATTTGGCAACTAGTTATCTATTGATTTTATGCAAGGACCCTTAATCTTTCCGATGTAAGGAAATAAGGATAATTTGCCTTCAACTCAATCATTGGAAACTTGAGTAGCACGAAAACCTGATTAAGCCAATTGGGGATTGAGAAAAACGAAGCATATAACCCTAATTGATGGAGGGTTAGCTTCAATACTGCCACTTCATTAGCAAAATTCGATTTTTAAAAATGAATATACCAAAAATTTATACTGCTTAATTTATTTTGCCAAGAAGTTAACAAAACAAAAATACATTGAAGAATGAAAGTAAAGATAAAAATCGAAGAAAGAATATTAATGATTTAAACATTTTCAGTGAAAAAAATAGAATGGTTTTTGGAACATTAATATTAACTTTCTTTCGTATTTAGGTAATGAAGTATAAGAGATTCTATTTAAACGTTGCACCGTTACAGCTATGAGTTAATTTTGATATGGTTACCTAAACTTATTTCATTGCTGTTATTTTCATTTATGGACAATTGGTTTAACACATTCGCTAATATTCGCGTAGTATTACTGAATCTCATCATAAGTCATAATTATTTACAGTTAACCTAACACACATAGTTTGAATTAAATATCTAGTTTCTTAACCTATAGCGTTATATAATACAATCCTTAATGAGAGCGTAATCATCTCCCCTCCCCTTTGGCCCAATCCGCGAACAAGTCTTTGTATTCACAGTATTTTAATTGCCATCTTCTAACATTTTTCTCTTCTTTTTCCTTAACAAGCATATCAGTTTTAAAATTTTTTTGCGCCTAACATTACCTATATTATTTCATGCTTCTTCTTCGGTTGTAATGTACATACGTATTATGCGCCTTAAGAAAACCGTAACATACGAGACAATATCAGCAAAGCAAAAAAAACTCGCTGATATTTTGATTGATAGAATGGAACATCACAAACACATTTCAAGCCCCCAGAACCGAAGGAAGGAGCGCAAACGGCGCAACGGCACAGCGGCAGGAGCAGGAAATGCTCCAGCATTCAGCCACTGCTACACATGTCGACGCGAACATGGATTTGATAAATGTACGAATGGCTTGTAATCGACTTTGATTCGACAGCAGACGGCGCCCCAGTCTTACAGAACGCGATTTGATTGATGCTATCTTACAACAAATTTGAATTTTCCAGGGTACTCTGAGAAGATACCAATTGTAACCGTATCGCGAAAAATTTGCTGTCATTTGCGTCAACAGGCATGCAAACAAACGATCGGTAGATAAGAAAAATCATTCCGATTGAGCTTTCTAACTTTGTTACACTTTGTCACTGAATTATTGTATCGGAAACAATAGCAGCTTGTGAATAGTGTAATTCGTAGATTAATAAATAAAAAACTAAATAATAGTTCATTAGTTTAAATTACTTTTGCTAAAAATCCTTCAAACTTAGTAAATATCTTCTTATTACAGTCCCTTACAAGATTTTTTTTTGTACGGATTCGTGTGAAGGTCGTAGTTTTTTGTACAGAATTTTTTAAAGAAACGGTTGAGGCTTTAGTATTTTGGGTAAATAGTGAAAGATACGTTTCTGTTTCTTTGAAGAATTTTTTTTTGAGTCATAGAAATGGAAACCAGAAAATAAGCTGTACTTGAAAAAATATAGGGCGTCCTTTGTATCTTTGTTCTATCTGTTGACACTGAAATGTCATGTGTTTCTAAAAAGTAAACACCAGCAAACGAAACGTACAAGTTATTAACGTCTTTTGTGAAATGAAAATGTAAGGCTCGAATATACATATGTATCATGGTGTACAATATACATTCATAGTGGTGTGGTTATGCATGTGTGTATGTGTATCTTAGGAGGTGACTAGGCAAAAGTTGTTCGTATTACAGGAAGGTACGAATGTGTTTGTTAACCGAAATTATTATTTACACAGAAGCAGGAGATTGTTACATGTCAGGTATTTACCGAGCTGACCCCAGGAGTTTCATACATTCGTAATGTTAAGTCAACAGACGTAGGAAGGACCCGTCCGGTACACTTCTGGTTTATTTCCCTTAAACGTTTGCAAGTAGTACTTGTCCTATTCATGAGAGATAAGACACGGGGAAAATGCGCATCTGTTAAATAGCTAATCTGGGATGTCCCTGCAGTTTACCGTGGCTCTTCGCATACGTGTCTTGTAATAAACTTGAAAATTATTTCGTAGCGCCTGCACCACAATCTTGTTAATTCAAATAAATTAGAAATAGGGAATGACAAGCTAAGGACTTTAATAATTTATTATTGTATATAGTTTTGGTTGCCAATTAAAGGCATTCGGCTTTAGGATTAAGACTTTTTATCTCAAAAACCAGCAGTGAATGTCAAAAATTATTAAGAACTTGTAACTATAATTTCTTAAACAAATATAATTTCAACTTCCTAAGGGGCCGTTTATAAAATACGCTCACATACAAGGGAGGGGGAGTCTTGCTGAGTGTGACAAGATGTAACAAGGGGGGACAGGGAGTCTACGGCAACGTGACGTTCGCCGTTCATCAAAAAATTTTACTGAATTTTTACAGAATCCTTGGACTTCTGATAAATAGAAATATTATTTATTTGTTTGTTACAAAAGATATATATAAATTTATTTAAATTTTATTATGAAAATAAAATAGATATTTTTGACTATATCAAAATTTGTGTATTATCAATCAAAATTTACCATGTTCAGGGAGGGGGTTAGCTTTTGTGTCGTAATATTTACAGGGGGGCCACAGAAAGTGTGACACAGTGTGACAACCGGGGGAGGGGGAAGGGGGTCAAAAAAAGCTAATTTTAGCGTGACGTATTTTATTAACAGCCCCTAATGATTTAAGGTTACTATTAATTCTTAATAAGTAGTATTTTTGAAATATATCTGATTAAAAAAAAAAGCATAAAAAGCCAAAAAATAAAAATGCAAAACTGGTTTTTTCCTTTTTTCAGAAAACATTCAGGACGTCTATGTGTTATTCTTAGAGCAGTCAGGAATTTACGAAACCTTTTATATTTAAAACAATCCAATTATTCAGCATAAAATCAGTTTTCAATGATAGGAATTATTATTTTGTAAGAAATTCACATTTTTGAATTTGGCTAGATATACTGTAAGTATATAATGTAGCTAGTTATATTCACTCGAGTCAGACTTATCCGTAAATATTTCATATGGTGACTGGTACATGGGTGTCATATAGACCTGACGTATATGCATTTTTTTATTCTATGTATTTTTATCATGTATTATTATTGTAGTAAAAGAAAAGTGAATCTTCCAGTTCAGTTACGATTTGTATCTCTAGTAATTAAGATATATTTTTTGTAATCTCGAGTTTTTTTATTAAACGTTTTTTTTTTTTTAAATCAAAGTTTAGTAATATGGAAATTTAAGTAGCTCCAATGACTGAGTGTGTAGATATTATTATAAGTCGCTGTGTTGACAACACCCGAAGGTTACCGATTCGCAGTCGTAGAGGTCATCTGTCATCTATACGAACTCGTCGGGCATCACAGCTTGAATGAGCAAATGCCCGACCCGTGCCCCGTGCAGCCGCTACCATTACAGTGGAGGTAGGAAAAAACCTGTATTTCTAACGTTCATGCCTAATAACTGAGCATGTATTTTAGTTTGTTTGCGACCTTTAAATTGTATTGCGTGAAAAAAAACGAAATATGTTGCCATTTCTGTGGAGAATATAATACATATACTTATGAAGAAAAATTTTAAACTGCCGGTGATTTAGTTACGTTAAGAAAATAAACAGTTTGTGAATGGTAAAGACATAAGAAAATTAAATTTGGTTTACCAGAAAAATTTTTTTTCGGGGCAAAAAGGGAAAGGTTAATTTTTAATTTTGACCTCTCTAAAAGACCCCTAGCCCAAAATTAATTGGATAATGTTCGAAAAGTTTCATCGTCTGCTTTTAATTTTTACACTAATGAAATACTTCAAAGAACGTGGTGTTTTTCATTGTTGGCGTGAATTATTGGATCGCGTTAGTAAGTTAATAAATGAGCATCAGAAGGTGACGACGTAAAGTTAGCGCGATGACGACAACGACGACACCAAGAGGGCCGGTGTCGTCGAGGGACATAGAATATGGGGAGAAGGGAAGAGGGAGCGCGTGCAACCGGCAGGCGTTGACGGCCAAGGGGAGAGAGAGAGAGGCCACCGATATGACGATACTGTCGGAGATGTCACCGAATGATTAATGGGTTCATTTTAATAATAACTTGTACGTAATGCAGTCGCTACAATATCACCTTTATTAAAGGCAATGCCAACGTCGCGACGGCCCGCGTCACCACGCGACGCTCTGCTACAATGAGAAAGAGGATGGTGCAAGACGAGGGACAGTTTGCAACGTTAATTAAACTTAAATGATCGTTTTGAAAACAAGACGATAGTGTCATCAACACATACAGACTACGAGCATTATATACGTAGATAATGTATATCACTACTTATAATGTAAATTTTTAAAGAACTTCAAAAATGGTTATTTCTTTATAAAAAATATAACAAAAAAGTGTTCCTATTTTAGTATTAGTCAAAGTACGACAGAAAATTTCGTGTATTCAAAATGAAAATTTCCAGTGTTTATTCGTAATTCGTCAGCTACCCATTGTTTTCTCAAGCTAAGTAAAGAGATTTTATCGTCTCCCTCGTAATCTAATATTCTAATTGTATTCTAGAAATGCTCCGTTCAGTTAACTGCTGCCGTATTCTTGCGATATTAAGACTTAACAACGCGCACCCGAAGGAAGCAAAGATATCTCCGGATACGTCCCGGAAGGCTCCTTCGGGAAACATTGAAATCTCATTTCCGGACGCAGGTATACCTTATACACATACATGCATACAATTTCTATACATATATAAATTCGAGTTAAGGTTCTAATTAGCGAAAGGACTTCCAAGGCGAAATTATTTCTAACGGTATCTTATTGTCGTTTGCTGTCTCTTGTAGGTACATGTTTACTAACGAGGGTTCCAAATTATATCTCATTAAATTAAATTTATATATAGATAAAGGCGTACTTACAATACTTTACAAGAAATGCAAATTTTGATGCTTTTGGAAATACTTATGCTCATTTTTTTCTTTTGTTCGTTGATAAGATATGAATTTCAAATGAAATCGATGGTGGTATGAGTAGTAATATAACCCGAGGCATGAGTTTATATTGCAGAGACGTTACATATTGAGTTTTATAATTTCGCCATTAATGCGCTAAAACATATTATATAATTCAAAAAGAAAATATATAATACGAAATCTTCTAACATCTTTTATTATAAATAATTTGTAGTCTTATTAGTTTACATAATTAAAAACGAAAATTGAAAATCCAAATCTTTTTGGGGTCTCCAAACACAGTTTTACACATTACGATTATACTTATAAATTATTTAAATTTTTCCAGAAAGTAATTTGTTCCTCTGAACTCATATGTTACAGGCAATTGCTTGAGCCTTATTAATTTAATTTCACTATAGGTATGTTTCACTTAGGTATCATAAATTTAATTTTATGGATAATTACTTATAAATTTCAACCTGTTCTTGTTCAAAAGAGGTGATTAAAAATCCAGTTCAAATTGAAAACGAAAGCAATTCGAAATTTCATTTGTAACATAGGTAAAAAATGTTATTGTACGTTTGTACCTATCTGTGTATGTACGACTCAATTGTTTTGGAACTGATGCAATATCAAAATATTACGAAGGACCTCCAACATTGTCGAATTGAATCAAACAAAAACTATGACCGATTTAAGTTGAAATATCCAATCATTTTTGTCAAATGCCAGTGACGATTGATCCGAGTATTTTTCACTGTTTTCGTGTTCTAACGAAATTTCTTTAAAGCCTACGTCAGAAATAAACCGCAATTACCATTGTTTTTAGTCAGTTCTTGTTTAATTGCCTTTAAAGTTTCGGATAATGTCTTATTTTCTGATAAATAGTAACAATTGTTATTCAGCTTAATTTATTGATCTGCCAGCACATCACACGACCCACTCTTAGGTGCACAGTTTTATTTTTTGTTCACAATCAGTTTAATTATTAACTGACGATATTGTTTAGATATTCACATTAGGCGCTGTATTTCATAAAATGAAATGATTAAAGCTTTTACTTAAAAATTGTTCGCATACAATTGAATCGAATATTCTGGGCGTTCTTTTAAAGAATGTATTGATTGAACAAACTGAAATTTTAATTAAGGGTAGATCTGAATTCTTATAAATCAGTTCCCCTCCCGATTGTCCATTCTACAAGGATCACGGTCGGTGAACGTATTTCGGCTTTATTGTTTGCGGTACAGCTCAACAAAAGCACACGTTTAATTGCCTAAGAGACTATACAATAGTATCCGTCGCAGATATACCCATGGCAAGACGAAACTCCCTTCATTTTCATAGCAGGAATGAAAAGGAAACTTAAAAGTGTATTGAAGGATTAAAAAAATAATCTTTATAAAATGCGAAATAATAACTGTTACTTTTATTAGTAAGGAATTTATAAACCCGAAACCGTAAACTTTTTAATATGATATAAACCCCTTAGCCAAAATAATTGTCGAATTTTCTTAAGAATGCTTTTTGAATTTATTTTTGTGCTTGTTATTATTAATTAATTGTTTGTTCAGTAAGTAAATATAAAAAGAACCAATGCATGGCGTAAACGTTTCGTGTGGGAAACAGCAGAAGTTGATGGGTTGACAGGGAAATAGGAAAATAAGGGAGAAATGTTGTATTAAAACACCCCTGAGGAATTGTAAATTGTTTACACATGTCATCGCCAATAAATTCACCTCGTCATATTACCACCTTTAATGTTGATTAAATATAACAAACAATAACAAATATACAATTTGAGGCGTGTAATGTCGCTTTTGTTATTTCATATTCCTTTTGCATGTATTGAAAATGTTTCTCATTTTTAAAACCATTACCGATAAGAAAATTCTGTTTGAAAATTACGTCGAGGGTGTAAATTAAATTTGCCAGATGTTTCGGCTTTTATTGTCGGAGACATTTTCAGTGAATTTAAAACTTCTTTTTATGATACGTATGTATAGCTTCATTCTAGTAAAATATTTTCTTTTATATCTCAGAGAAAACACACATAACTATTGAAAATCTTTCAGTTTCCAATTGAAGATTATATCTTTGATGTCGAAACGCGTATTAGGTTTTTTTGTATTACCTGCACTGTTTTATTTAGCACTAAAATACAAAAGAAAATTAGAAAGTAACTAGTAAAACACTAGAAGTTACCTTAATTTTTTTTTATATTTTAACATCACATTATTGAACAAACAGAAAAAGCATGATGTCTTATAACTCAATATTATGCGTACAGGAATGATTTAAATACGCTTCGTGATTTTTAAATATTTCACGGCGCGGTGTCAAAAGCGGCGCAACGGAGCCAGTAAAAACCTCCCCTAATCCTGACAGATCCTCTCGCATGTTGCGAAAACAAAACTAAGTTAGTCATTTGTCAGGCGGGACGCAGCTGGAAGCTACAAGGAGCGGTATTTTAATTCAGTTATTGAACATATTTTTTGGCCGTGGAAAGACATTTTAAAAATCATCAGCGTGTCTAAAGCCTCCCTCGCAATAAAGAACGCACCCTACAAATGGTACGGATAAGTTGTTTTGAAAGAAAAATGCTGCCTATCTCCCCGTAAATAAAAATTTAGTAGATCGTAGGCGAATGTGAAAAACAATGCCAGTCGAAAACCGAGCGAAAATGAGGACCTTAAGACATTTTCATTTATCTACTTTCCTTTTTATGAGCTGTTTATAAAGCCAAAAGGCTTTGAGTAGATATGTTAAAAAAGACATTATTTTATGGTCTCATTTATTATCTAAAATAGAAACATAAAGTCAATTTTTCTACTCCTTTTTAGTTCAAAAGTCATAAACATAAAGTGATATAAACTAATCTAATTTGAAGGGTTCAGTTCGACTGTTCAATATTATATACATATTTATGATAAGGAGTTTTAACTATTAATATGGAATAACTAATTAATAATATGATTTATCTGATTTTTGTTGGCCTGCTCGAATAGACAAGAACCAAAACTTTTGTTGTTCTTCGCTCTAAACCTGATCGCACCCTAAACAGAGTCGTGATATTAAAAACCGTTTAGTGTTACTATACGAATTCAAGAACGTCTTTATTTTCCGCGTTGCGATTTTAAAATGCAAATGACATTGGGGGAAATAAAGCCAGGATCAAAAAAAGAGCTGCACTTTCCTTTTTTTATTTCTTGTAGCAGGATAATAGTCATAAAGTCTTATTACGTTCCTGCCAATTCGAGGTCTTTTCACGCTACTACAAAGAAAAATAAAATCAAAGAATCATGAACACAAAAGAGAACATTTCCTCTAACTATTTTTATCGCAAGGTGAAAGAATATTTCTGAAATTTAAAAACACTGTGTAATAAAAAGTTTGTGCTTGTTTATTAACTATAAGTACTTATACATACATTCTGACGATTTGATCGATATAAAATTAACAGAAAAATAGTACAAAGCAACTTTTATTTGAATGACATTTTCTCTTTTATTTTGGGAAAACCAAACAGCCCTTGAATAGTAATGTATGTTTATTAATTATACATAGGTACTTTATGAAATGAATATCATAAAATTTATTTGGAAAGATTTCTATATTAGCAAAAGTTACAAATGAATTTATTATTTAAGTTGTTGGTCTATATTAACTTAAAAAAAGGGTAACTCCGTGCCGATGCATGAGATAAATTACGGATCGCCTGACAAGCTCGATTTTTTCGACTTAAACGGTGATAAATCGTCGCCTGGAAATTATTTACGTTCATGAACATATGCAAACATGTCAATTACTTAATTAATGTTATTGATAATTCGCGTGCAGCGTTAAGAAGCCGCCATCTGAACCCCTTCTTCTCGTGCCTCGATAAATACTGGTTATAGAACGACGGGTGTTTCATCTGTCGTCGACTTTTGGTATATTTAAAACGAATTGTCAGCCCATTAGCAATTTTAATTACAAAAATATTAATTGAATAGAGTAAAGTCGGTGAATGTGGAATACGTCAGGTAATGTGGAATACCACTATTGCCCTCAAACTAAAAGTGCCATCTAATTTCTAGTAGTTGCATTAGGCACCACTCGTGATGTATTTCGAAGTAATGTGATATGTAACCCTATGTTTGTTGTTGGTGTCGTTATACTTCATCAGAAACGGTTTCGCGGGTGGCTGACATTTTGTAGGTTAGTGGTACTATTTACTGTAACGCATTTGTTTGAACAGATTTTAAAATAGTGGTGCTATGTTTAGTTTCTAGAAGTGTTTAGAGTCTGATGTATAATATTACAACCCTATAAAATTAACTTTACGCAAATTTCTATACGGTTATAGTTTCGTGCTTATAAGCAGGTATTGTGGAATATCAACAGATATGTTATTGTGGACTATTCCACATAAGCAACCCCACTTCATATAAAAAAAATTTAATAGGAAAATGCCATTGCGAAATATTAAAGAGCATAAATGGTCAGAAGAAGACATGCAGGAGGCAGTTGCTGCAGTAAGAGAAAGAAAGATGGGATATCTAAAAGCAGCAAAACATTTTAACGTTCCTAGAACTACACTTTTTACTTACTGCAGAAAACTACTCATAAATTACAACCGCTTGACAGAACGGTAATGGGTGCATTAAAAATATTCTATAATGAAGAATTTTCTTAAGAACCAATCAGAGAGCTGTAACGGCTTTTGACGTCAGTGAGATTTTTGGTAGGGCCTATTTAAAAGTTCAATCTGGCGAAAGAGCCGTTAAGGGATTTGAAGCCACTGGTCTATATCCATTAAGAAGAGATGTGTTTGTTGAAGAAGACTTCGTAGCGTCGTCTCAGGCGTTGACTGTTAGCCAAGAAGGTGAAATACAAAACAGTCAAGAAAATCGTGACGTAGAACAAAATACAATTACAATACATGCAGGAAATATATCCGTGCATCCAGAAGAAATATTACCTGTGCCATATTTGGTTAAAAAGGTAGGAAGTCGAAGAAGGAAACCAGGGAAGGCTAAGGTAATCACATCCACTCCAAATAAGGAGGAACTAGAGCAATCAATTATACGCACTTCCCAAGTAAATCCAATCAATCAGGTCAAAAGAAACGTTTTTGGTGAAGAACCTGCATGCAGCTCTTCTAAACGTGTTACCGGAAAAAAGCACAAGATGCGCAGGGTTCAAAAAGAATCTTTAAGTTCTGAATCAGACTCCAGTGTGATCTTGCAGGATTCGTCAGACGATGAAAATTTCTTCTCCCTAACTCCCAACGAAGATGTCGAATGCATTTTTGTGCAGGTAAATTTTCGGAAGATACCAGAAGTGAGGTTTGGATAAAATGCATAATGTGTAGTGGCTGGTGCCATGAAGTGTGTGCAGGAAATGAAAGAGAAGTTTATATTTGTGATTTCTGCCAATAGATATTAAGACTAATTGTTTTCTTACTCTTGTTTATGTGTTTCGTTGTAAAACTGTTACTAGAATAAAATCTTTTCTCTTTGTAGGTGAAATTATTTCTGAAAATTATAGCATGCTAATTCCATCGTAATATCCTATTCCACATTAACTTATACAGTATTCCACTTTACCTGCCCATTTTAACAATCCGAAAAATTGTTTACTTTGATTATTTTGCCAGTTAAAAGGTATATATTATGTGTTACGGAGCCTAGACGTGAAAAGCAAATGGCTAACTAACTAAAAATGTTACCATGAACAAAAAAAATGCAAAAGTGTGTTTAATAAACTTGTTTATAATATTTAACAAAATGGTATTCCACATTCACTGACTTTACTCTACCAATAGGAAAAACCACTAACTAGTTATGAATGAATTTACTACCTTCGGCAGGTTTGTCTGAAATTTATTCAGGCAAAACTAACGGAAAATTGTTTTTCTTTTTTATTTTTGAGTACAAATAAAATTATAACTGGGAGGGCGTTAACAATTCTAAAAAAATAGAACTGGCTCATCAAAATAACGACATCGTTTTGATTTTTTTTTTCAGGATAAATGTATTTTTAATTTTTTTCCCAAGTTTTCTTTATAAACGAACAGAGGAAGTAAAAAAACCGCTAGCGAATGATTGAATGATTGAACAAATTACAAAACATAAACTTGGATAAATAAGTAACGCTAAACGGTCGAGTGAAACCCGATCGAAATTGAGTTTGCGTGAACTTTATAAACCTCAACAGTAATGCCCTTATTTTTCTCGACGTGAACGTGTGGACAAAGGCGTTATTTATTGTAGCAGCGTGCGATATCATAAGTATTGTGGAAGTTCCATCGTGAGGCCATCTAAATCTTTAAGGTTACAAGTGCGAAATATATGACCCAATCAAAGCGCCACAATGGAGACAATAGGGATTCAGAAATTCGCGACAGATTTATTAGTCGACAGTTTCTATTAGTTAAAGGTAGCAACTGGACAGCGGAATTGGCTTTGGGCTAAATGGTTTATTGCTCAACGTCACGCACACACAAAAATAAATAGACGTGCTAACTGTTAAGAGATTTCGGTATAAAAATTCACAAGTATCCTAAATTAGAGCACAGTTGAACTTCGATAACCATTTACTTTTTATTTTCATTATCAACTCTACTTTATTTAAAATAAAAACCCTCATTATGTGAAATTAAAACGATGTTCATTCAAAATGTTTAGTCCTTTCGACTACTATTTATTTAAATTACAATAACCTTTTGTGGGTTTTTAAATGACATTAGCACGTTACATAAATTTCCGATAAAAATGGACAGAGGAAGTTGATAAAACCAGAATGACAAACGATTTCTTAAAGTCTCCCAACAGACCGATTTGGCAAGCGAGGGTGAAGAACTGATTTGAATAAAAAATAACATTTTGAGAAGCTAATAATGGAAACGTGAACGGAAATGTAATTTTCCCGAAAAGACTTTCATTTCGAAGGTGGCGTGCGATTAGTTTTTGACAACGAAGATTCTAAATTGGGTTTCGCATCTCTCCCGAATACATTTTTTTGAGGACGTGATTTGTCTTCGAAAGGGGATTTACTTCCTCGGCCCATTGTCTTAAAAGACTATCTCGTAACCTTAATGAACTACAGCTTCGGGAACAAAAGAATTTTGAATAAAAAATTTACGCTTGATTCTAAACTCCACACTTTAATCCCAACAAAGAGGATATTAAAATATAACATGCTACCGCGACCAAAAAGGAAAGGAAAGAGAAATATCTAGAAATCTCTTCTCCAGAGAGAATATGTTTTATATACGAAATTTGTTTTAAATATTTAGAGTAATAAGGACATTGAAAAATTAAAATAAAAAAAATCTGAACAAAAACCAAATTAGGTATGTTAAATTTGATTTATCGTCTTTATAAAATATACATGCTACTTCACTTAAAGAATCCCACTCTCTTTAGTGAAAAAATATGGAATTATTTGAAAGCAAAAAAATATCAATTACTTGCATTTCATTTGTCTCAACACTTTTATTATTTTTGTTAATGGTGCAGTCTATTCATCTAATTAAATATTTAAATTTATCTGTTATTCATAAAAAGTCACTGTGGTTATATTTATGGGTCCTTTGCTAAAAAAGTCTTTAAATTCTTTTAAAGGGAGTGTTTACAGTTCTCTTAAAAATTTCTATTTACAAAAAATAATTCATTTTAAATTTAATCAGACCATTAAATAGAAGAGAGCCTTATTCCTTGTTAATAATTAATCTAAAGAAAAGACCAATTTTCATAAATGTTGGTTGTTGCCTGTTCAACTACGTCCGATGTTAATACAAAGTAAACACGTAATTTGTCTGGTTATGTGTGAAGAAACCTCACGGCTGGTGAGAGAGCGGAACAATTCAATTAAGATTTGTGTCATCCATCAATCGAAAGAATCGTTTAATTAGTGAATAAATGAGACAAAAATAAGTTCCGAGTGGGCCGTAAAATGAACGTCTTTCATCACGGAAAGATGAAAGATTAGATATGAGGACATCATTGGCGACACATTGTTTGTACTCAATGATTGACTTAACTAACGAGATGAGACAGTAAGCAAACCTATTTTGACGGTGAACATTTTCTAATTATATTTCTTTGTTTTGGTACATAAGCTCGTTCGATGGTTTATTAAAAAGACTACCAACAACCAGTTTAAAAATGGACGCTAACACCGCCCAGATAAATACCTCATAATTATTAATTAGGTGAAGTAGTTGACAATTTTTTTTTAATGTTAGAATTGTAAAATTATTGATTTGCAAAAACAATTAGTTTGAATAAATGTAAGACATATATAGAGGGTGTGTCAAAATTTTGTTCACATACAACAACCAAAGGTTCCTGAGATCAAAAATGCTTAGTACGATTTCGATAAAATTAAAACTGCTTCTAACGTCAGATACAATTGTTTAAATATTCTCGGAGAGTTGAATGGGTACCTACTTTAATTATTTATTTTAAAAAGGCACATATCTTCATCTTTAGCTTCATTTTTGCCTCTTATAAAAAAATCATATGTGTAACAGTTTCGAAGAAAGAAAGAAAATGTTTCCTTTAAGGATGATTTCCGACTAAAATTCTTAAAATGTAGAAATTTTTGAAAGATTTTCCTGATGATTAGTGCTATTTGAATAAAATTTGATATGTTGACTTATTTTGATTCCAAGGTCCTGTGGTTGTTCTATGTCCAGGGAATTTTCTGACACCCTGTATAATACATTGAGATTGAGAAAACTTATTAAATACCTACATTAAAATTTAAGTTTGTTTAGTGTAATAAATGGAAAATGGTTATAAAGTATGAGTATTTATTTATATTTTTCTAGATTAGGTACTTTTATTTTTGCTTTCATGATTACCATTTATCTCCTTGGCAAATTCATCTCGTTTTCACGAGAATAAACCATCTATTTTGAGTGGTAATAAAGGGGATTGTTTTCTCTTGTTGTTTGGGCAAATAAAATTATGCATTTGCACGTTGCGATATACATTTGAATATGAAAATGCAGCTGGGGAAACGCCAAGGGCCTCTACAGCAATTTTAATTAGACGAGTTGTTAGACGTTGGAACTGGAATAATATAAGTAGCAAAGAAATAGCAAATACATACTTTCTTTTTAAATATATATGTACATTAGCATTACCCCATTTATATGCTGATATACCTAAGCCTTTAAAGATAATAATGAAAATTAGCGCACCTACGTAATAAAGAAAAATATTGTAAATAAGTACGTGCACAATTAAAATAAATTCCTTTTCTTTTTAGATATTTAAATAATATTATTTGTGATAATGTTTTTTTTTATTTTCAGGTCAGTATTATCGACCACTGTACACTTCATGGGTAAGTGAGGTTTACATTATTTTATTTTCTTATGCATTCGATTATTAGGTACCACTGTTGCAATATTTTTACGTAATTTGTTAATGCAAATAATACTTACTCATTTCTTCAACAGTGAATTGTACTAAAGATATAAACACTACAATGTGTATGTCAAAATCTAAAAGTTGAATGTTTAAAATTATTCGTATCTAACAAAGTTTGTGATTAGATAATCGCTTTGTATCATATCAGTGTAATTATTGCAAGAAACTCAAAGAACAGCCGTTTTCACAACTTTCCAATATTCTGAAAATCCAGAACACAATTCTAAACGATTACACAGGGGGTTAAAAATAAACATTACACTGGAAATCATGTATTTATTTTGTTCTGTAATTTAACTACAGTAGAGAGTAAATTTTTCTGCAATTCTAACAGGAATACTAATTTATACGGAGAAATTCACAATGATGAATATGACTTCATTTTATACCAACAGTCTTATGAATTATCACTTATAAAAAAGAATTATCAGTTTTCTTAACGAGAACTTTATCAATTTAACTAGTTCGCTGAAATTCGGTTTCAGTTATTAGATTATTACTATTTTTGGCGAGAATTACAGATCAAAACAGTTGCCTTACTGGTTTTTCCATTTCTACACCGTAGTACTTACAAAACATTCAAAAATTCAAAAAAAGTAATTGTAATCGTGACTTTTAGATAAAGCCTAACAATTGGGTCCTTTTTTGAAATTGTACGTAAGTACGATAGAAATATCTAAACTATTACATCACTTGCTATCTAATGATTACACATAAAACGTCTAATTATTTCTTGAGGTAGGTAACATAAAGATACAAAAAGCCTTCCGAATACAGAATATAATACTTTCGTCATGTTAAAGTTCATTTCCGATTTCTTTCCGGAAACGGTCAATAAAGTCACCCGACTACTCCGTAAAAATACTTAATTTTCCATGACGTCTGCAGATATCTGTATTATAATTAATGATGATATCGGGGATATTATGAAAGCTGCAAGACACGGGGGCCCTCGTTCTTTTTTCGTTCCCCAAGACACGGCGTAGGCGTCGTTCTGCGTCTTCCTTATACACGATGAGTTCTGCAAATATGCTAAGTGGAAACTCGACACGGTGATGATATAACAGCTTCTGAGAGAAAGAATGAGTAATTCTCTCCCCTAATTTTATAATGTTAAGACTGCAAATATTTACAATGCAAGTTTCATATCTTTAAATTCAAAAATGACCACAACGAATGAAAGCAATAACTAATAATAAAGAAGACTTAAAACGAGTTATAAAAATCAGTAATTATTGTTTGAAGTCTATTGATGACTATGACTATACCTGGTTGTTGGGCAAATCTCCCAAAAAATGTCTAGAAATTAGGTAGCGTAATAATGTTGGAATTAAATAATAAATCGTGGCTTGATGGCTTTTACTTTCATCTATTTCTGTCTCGATAACTTTAAGTTATTTAAGTAGAACGTGTCATATCCGTATCAAAACGATAAGGCTCCGTAATTAATCTTAATATTGCATTGTTGCTGCTTTTGTGGTCGTTAAAAAGAAGTGTTTACATTGTCAGACGAAGCGAGAAGCAACGGATTTATTCTCTTCGTTAGTGATACTAATCACGAGAGAGTTTGGAACGAATCCTATAATTTACATAGGAATTAGTAAAAAGTTAGTCGAAAATTTATTTCAACTTCATAGAGAACACCTTTTTTTCTTCATATACTACATTACGTCTTATATTTGTGAAGTTGAAAAGGTTTCATTATTAGTTTAAAAAATTTATAAAGGTCCTTTTAATATTGGTTAAATTTTTTCGTAATTTATTTTATTATGGTTGGTTGCAGGTACACCAACTTTTTATATTTAAATCAATTCAGGAAACCTTAACAAGGATAAACAATTTTGGAAATTAGCATAAACAAGTTTTAGAAGCACATATTTAGAGACCTTTTTACTTAAGGGCATGTGTTTAAAATTTAAAAAAATCTTAATGTGGTTCATAATTATTGTTCAAAATATACAGATTCATTTTTTGCTTATTCCTTGTCAAATTCTTAGCGAGATATCAATTTTCCCAATTGAAGCTCTCGTTTTATGATCCTAAATGCAATAAAAATGTTAATACTATTTTAGATAACTGATGAGCCACAATTAGGCGATTTTACTCCACAAATTGTTTTTTCGTAAATAAATATCCATCATAATTTATCGCAGATCAATTATTTTCTTTGTTATTATTTTCTCCTGCTCGAATATGATGAGTAGGTAGATATTATTGGTTGTTGTAACTTCAAATGCAGATGTAATGATAAGTCGATATAATTAAAAATGTTCGACATCTCATTTTCATCATCGACCACTCTACTACTACAAACGAGAAACATTCGTACCACACGATGTTGTTTTTGCTGTTGCAATTGCCGATGATTTATGCTCTTTCACTTATTCAAGTCGGTAATTAATAAGAAAATAAATTGGATCCATTTATTTGTTCGTATTCAAACCTTTGTGCAGTTATAAATGAAGTAAATTGTAAATCATCACTATCTGATCGCCGTCTAAAGTCGAGAGAAATGTACACTGCCTACATTAAAGGTAGGTACCTATACAGTTTTTTTTTCTTAATACATGATCAATTTTTTATTTCGTATTTCTTTAAATTTATGTTGTAAAAACTTATTTACTATTCAAAAATATTTGATATAGGATATACATACTTATAGTGTGCTAAATTGAAATATAATAAAAAATTTAATGAATTTTAACAAAGATCAATTAAAGTTAATTTTTATTGTCTGGGACAATATAATTTATTGAGAAGATAAATAATTTCTCACGTATCTAAATATTTACTTTCACGGTTGCCTTTTCTTAAATTAAAGAACTACCTACTACGTACTTGCTACGTACGAGTCTACAAACTCAAATAACTATCCTATGACTCGCTTCGATACTGTGAAATTAATATACCTTCATTAAAAATACCTTTTTTTTAAACGTTCATTTAACGCATTTTGAATGTACCTACATAAAAGGCGTCAGAATCCTTAAATGGGGACAGTAAATACCGGATTTTTTTTATTTACTTGTTTTTCTGTATTAGTGAAAGAAGAAGCTAAAGAGAAGTATTAAGTGGCCTTTGACAGACAATAGTTTCAATGTAGGTATTTAAAATCAATAAAATTGTTTTAACAAATATAGGTACCTATACGAATTTTATGGCACTATTTAAAAACTACAGGTATTGTTATTCTTTAGTTTAAGAAAATGTAAAATTCTTACAGACAATCTCTGAAAAGACTTGTGATATGTGAGAAATTTTAGATATTAGTAAAACCAATTCCCTCAGGTGGTACCGGTTTAAACCGTAAATAAAAAATTCATTCTAAGAAATTAATTACAGTCTTAGGCTGAATCATGTTAAGTGGTGACCATTGTAACAAAACTTTCAAAACATTAATGTATGTACTTCGTTTATCAATCGATGAGATGGTCCAAACTTTACTTACAATTAGTGAAAATATTATGGGATAGTAACTTTTATTGAATATATCTATACGCAAAGACATACTTTTAACTTTTTAACTATTTACTGTATAATAGAAAACACCCCTGTTAACTAAATATAATATAAAAGTTCTGTTTTAATAGTGTCAAAAGATTATAATTGCCCCTACATCAATTATTTGCTGTTTTACACTTTACATGACTTGAACTATACACTTCTATCCTTCATCATCCCCTTACTTTCTTCCTGACTTATTAGAATAGGAATTATTTTTTAAAATATTTGTAGGATATAGTGAACGAATAAAATATCCATATTGCAACAAAACATTCTTTCTTCTTTGACAACATGACAACATTTCAAACATTAATAATTTCAAATCTGTTGATCAATAAAAATTCTATTTCTTGGTTGATGTACACGTACCTACACTTAAAAATAATCAAAATATTTATTGTCTTAAAATGTATAGAAAATCCCAAATAGTTCTTACATAGGTACTAAATACCTAACTGTTACACTAAATTGTGTTTTTTTATACCCCTGCTATTTCTTTAATATTTGCCTAAGCCGATTTAGACCCCTATCATCATAATTATTAATGATTCACCACTGACTTCTCATACACTTTTTAATTTATTTGCCAAATCTCTTAAAATAGTATGATATTAGATACCTAGTAACTTAGGTATTATGCACAAATGTTGCGTTGTACAATTTGGTGCTGTTCTTGTATTTTGGGTGGGTCAAAACGGTTTGACGGACTCCATTTCCGCCCTCCTTATTTCCATCCAAAGATAAATCATTCAATTTGGTAGTCGACCGTCTATATAAACGAGTAAATGTAAAGCCCGGTGTCAGCCGTTTCTCGCTGAATATATCCGACTGGAATCACATGGACCTTGTCCGCGCAATTAACAGAGCGGAATTAACAAAACTGCGCCGCCCGATTTAAATTTGAATTAAGGTCCGAAATTAATTAATTCCCGTCACAGGGGCAATTAGTCTGGCGCAATGCTACAACCCCGCCACGGCAGCGCCACCACCGGCTACCTCATAACGGCGACGCGAAATATAGGAAAGGAAGTACGTACAACTTCTTGTCGGGTGGTAAGGGCACAGGCACATGACGACATCATGAATATTAATAACAGACGTGGCCTAATGTTGATAAGACGGAAGATTAAGAATTGGCCACGTGATGGATGAGCAGTTCTCTGAAGAAATGGCCACCATTGCAGCTCGACGTGGCGGGCTCCTAATTACTATCTGACAACAGCGTCGCAAATAAGGACACTCTTATCTTCTCTTACCAACCAAACTTATTCGGTAGAATATTTGCTTATTTCAAGGCTTAATTGTTAGCAAGTCATAGTCACCATCATCCACAGTCCACAAGTCACCAATTAGAAAAAAATGTGATCATGATATAATTTTAAAATTTGTTATCTTCTTATAGGTTCTTTATCCTTATTTACAATTTTCCTAACACTTTGAAATATCAGTACCTTCCATTTAGCCTTCAGGGTTTTCTGTTAAATATTATTTTAGTTTTCCTAACAGAATTTTAGGCGTCCAAGCATCATAAATTTACCCAAATTATTGGTTATCCATACAACGATGCTTTCTGAAGATTTCTAGACACATTTTTCATCTCTGACATTCTTTGATTTTCAACTTTTCACAGAAATGCATTCACTGATTTAAATGGTAAACGGTAGAATGCTCTTTAATATTTATTCAAATGGAGTTTCGAAAGAAGGAGTTTGGATAGCATTTCGCGTAACCGAGTCAATTATTCAAGGTGTCAAAGCTGGCCGCAATGGCGTTACAATCACGAAGCTCACAAATCATTGTGCAGTGAGCGAATAAGCCAGGATCAGCGGTTCGCGTCCATACTAAAGCCAGCTTGCTCCGGGGATGACGGCTGACAAATTCTAACACGATTTCTGCGATTTCCGGACTAATTTTGATTTGTTACCGAAAGCTTATAATTTAGACATAATCAGTCACTTAAAATCAATATTCCTAAATGCAATTCATACTAATATACCTAGCACAAAACAGTAAAAATTATAAGGGAGTAAGCATCTTGGTGAACACAAATCCTCATTCCTACCCTACGTATAATATTTCGTGAACTAAAGTGGATAGTACCTAATTGTATAAGAAGAAATAGGTATCACTTAATATAAAGTGAAACAGAACTTCAGAACTTTTTTAAACTATCACTTCAACTACCCTAGTTATAATAATTTCTTGATTATTTCAGGTTTTCAAAAAATATAGCAAGTTCTACGACTAATTGAATAACTTTTATAATGAAAACTCAGTAAATATATGAAATAAATTAATTAATGTCCTTTAATTATTTTACACGTAGATCCATTAATATGTCCCGACTTATATTATATCCCGCGACATGCCCACTTTTTAAAGCCTTTTTAGGTCACAACACTAATCGGTTTTATAACTTTAGTTAACTTTCTTACGCATTACATACTCGTGAAGTGTTAATTAGGTTTACGCAGGTGGTTTTCAATCTATGAAAATCTTCACATTTATATTTCACAGATATATTTTCGTCGTATAACAATTTACTGTTTCGATAACCCCATTGTTATCTTCGTGTTTTCGGCGTTTTAATTGCGGTCATAAATTTCGCCACCATCAGCGTAAAGTTCAGTAAATTTTTCAGGCCATTCGTAATTATAACATGCGTTTCGACGGCCGTAAATTAATAGCGAATGGTAGTCTATAAATGTAATTATCGTTATCAACACCAATTAATACCTGTCCTAATTAACACCGAAGGGGTCTAGTCTATGTTAGAAAAAAGGAAAAAAAAAGGGTCCAGAATTATTAAATTTGAAATTCACGCAGTCTTTTGCCGTTTTGAAAAACTAGTTTCACACTTCTTATTAGTTTTTTATATTTCAATACGTCATGTTTTATACCCTCTCACCACTAATTTTAGGTAAAACACCTCTAAACTCATACTGTAATGCAAACCTGGAGGGTGGCGCCCCAGAAATAGTGGCAAGCCACCAACTTGTAATATGCGCATAAGATAGTGATCCAAAAGTTTCTTAATTATAAGGGTGAAAAATAATCGAAAGTAAAATTAATAAAAAAATTAGTATATACAATTACAGCGTTAGTTAAAATTTATAGAATCCTTACCTTTCCAAATGTTTTACAATGTCCTCGTAGGCAGCTCTGCAGTTTTCCCAAATACCCGATCTGGAATGTGAAAAACTTAATGAAACTCTTAATATAACATTAATGATTTTGACTTTATAAAACTATAAATTAGTGAAAATATTTCATGAAATGTGACCTAAGATTAATTCTATACCAACGTCTTTAGTTTCGTAGGCATTTAACTGTTAATTTCTTAGCGTTTATTTTTATTTAATACTTCTGAAACAAAAATTTATTTCTATTATGTCCTAGTTTCAAGAATATATTTTTTAAGTTATTAATATTATCAATCGATTTCCTTGGATAGAAGGATTATTATTAATTAAGCAAAAACCCATATGGTACACGTTGTAAAAAAACGTTTTAAATTGGAGCTTGAGCGCGAGAACGAGTAGATATAATCACCCAGAGACGACATGCTGCTTTCGTGGTACAACCGAGTAAATCCTTTATTATCATTTGAAGCAATTACCGGCAAGAAAATAAGAAAAGCCCGAAGGCAAAACGAACAAGAACACCAAAGTGGACTACGACGACGACGACCATATAGCGGCAGCAACAGACGTTATAAATAACCGGCGAGTAAATATTTGTATTCGATTTATTTTTGTGTCGATCACTGAGACAAATGCGAAACGAAACAACCAACTGACCGGGGGTCGAAGAAAAAGAGTACGAGGTGGTCGAACGGCGATATAAGCTTCATATTTTCATATTATGTAGTCTACTATATAGTACTATAGTAGATCTGTAAGTACTTAAGTAAGTATGCACGTGTCTGTGTGTGTATGTATGTGTACCTGGAGAATTAATCATGCCGATGGTCGTGACATGTGCACGCATCTACCGGCACGGATTTGCATTTTAATTACCAGCCAGCGTTGAAATGATAATGATGACTTGAACAACCATGTAAACAAGTAGATGAGCACAATCGTTCTACTCTCTGCCTGAAAACTACGTGTAATATTGTCTTACAAGGCGTCTAGTTCATCGATAATCTTCTTATGAAGAGATTGTATCGATAAAATCGATTTGAAGAATTTAAATCGTTATGCGCAATTTGGAATACCGCCTGAATAAGTGTTTCAAAGGATGACACTGAAGCCTTTGCAATCAATACCTGACATAATGAGCGATATCAAAACTGAAATATATTTTTATTTAATTTTATATTTTGTTATTCTGTGTTAAGTACCGTCCGTTCTTCTTAATTCTACAAACTCAAATAACTATCCTATGACTATAAGGCTACACGTTTGATGTTGATGTCCGCACCGAGTCCTATTTCCGTCTAAAAGAGCTGTTGCATATAATTTCTGACAAATATGTAGGTATATTAAAAGTTGACAAAAACGAAAATTTTACTTTGTCGTCTCTACTCCTATTCTACTTCAGGAGGTGTCTCACACCATCCCTCCTCTCTTTTTTTCTCATGATTTCCACAGCGGCCTCTGGTCTTCTATTTTTACTATAACTCCTCATGCTCAACCTTTCCTACTTACAGTATTCTCATCATGTGCCCATAAATTTGTCTCAAGTGTTTTTCAGTTTTTCTCTACCCAAATACACACAGTAAAGTGAAATTTTTGCTCTTTAGTTATGTTCCGTTGTGTTCTGAGTAGTGATGTGCCGGATATCCGTATCCGTATCCGTATCCGCGTATATCCGAGGGAGAAGAGAGGTCCGTATCCGTTAGTTTTTGGCGGATCTTTTACGGATTTTTTACCTTATTAATTTTAAATTTGTAGATGAAATATATATATTGTGCCGATCAATATAGATTTAGGCAGTACTGTGTGTATAGATTAGTGCGTGGCGGGTTATTGCCGACAAAAGCGGCAATAAATAAAGCAAAAAATAAATATTAAGAGGGATGCCGCCTGACACATGGTTCACCAAGGACAGAACGCACACGATGGCCGAAGAAGACGGTCGTCTTAAATTGATTAGACGCGACCAGATTATTTTAGTTTTAAAATTATTGTGACATTAATATTGCATTATTGGATTTGATGGTGTTTTGTAGAAAATTTTCTTAACTGATATACCAAACACAAACGTTATCTGTGCTGCCCAGTGTCACACTAAACTATACGCGGCGGTAAATATTGCACATGGATCTTTGCAAAGAGATAATCTATTATAAAAGTTAGCTCTTAAAAAGTTTCATAACAGTTTGTCTCTTTCAAAAGGTCGATGTACCTACAATATTTACCGTCGCGTACTCTAAGAAAGTAAAGATCCGTATCCGTATCCGTATTGGGGGATCTTGAGACCAAATATCCGTTTTCAGATCCGTATCCGCGGATATACAATTTTAGCGATCCGGCACATCACTAGTTCTGAGCAGCTCAAATTAAACGTCATCTCAGACTATTTATTGCTAAAGATAACCATGTTGGTCCAGATTCAGCAAGTACCCGGTATACCGGGATGTTTTTAACGTTATTCTAATAAAGCTGTTCAGAATTGCATTTTAAATCTATAAGAAAATTAAGCACATACATATAGATATATAATAATCCGTACCTCGAAGTACTTTTGCATCATGTGGTGATTCCAGTTATCGAAGTTTAAATCTATCAAACAAAATTGAATTCAATCCGACAGACGTATTTTATACATACATTAAGGGTGTTAAAAAATGAAAATGTAAGAAGTTTAATATCATTAACTTGTCACAATTAATTTCTTGCTTTATTTTTCGCGCCTTGTACTATTGTGATTAGAAGCTACTGTATCTGTACCATTTATTTATATATTTTATTCATCAAATCCCTATTTGATGATGATTTTTTTAATAGAAAATCCTGATTTTTGTTTTAGTTTCAACTTAATTTTTAATTTAATAATGAACATTTGTATTCCCCTAACCATTAGGGTGGTCATTCAAAATTAAATGTTTTCCGACGTCCCAAAAAAGAATTCCTTGTAATGAAAGATACGGGCGATTTTTTTCACAAAAGTAACACGTTCCCCAAAACGATCTAAGTTCAATTTTTGATTTTTGCAAGTATATCTGAAAGTAAACAGATTTGAGAAAAAGTTGTAGGAGCAATTTTATAGGAAATTAAATTCTCTGCAAAAAGAATCATTTCCATTTTCCTCATAAAATTCATATTTATGGAGATATTTTCAAAAATAAATAAAGTAACTCCATATTATAGTCAACATTTTAAGACCTACAAAGGTCATTTTTTCTGAAATGAAAGAATTTATTATTGAGAATATCTCCATAAAAATGAATTTTATAAAAAAATGGAAAATACCTTTCTTGTAGAGAATTTAATTTCATATAAAATTGCCCCTATAGTTTTTTCTCAAATCCGTATACTTTCAGAGATATATATACAGAAAACTATGATTTTATCAAATGAAGTTAGATCGTCTTGAGGCACCTGTTATTTTTGTTTAAAAAAAATTTCCCGTATTTTTCATCACCCTAGTAACCATAGACCTTCACTTTACTGTTCATTGTTTATTATTATTATTCTCTTTGAATCTATTACTTTTATCTTTGCTAAATCAAGAACATGATAAAAAAAATTGGAACACATAGGTACGTGTAGGTATAGTAAGCTATGTTAATTATTATACAAAGCGTATGCAGCATTAATCGTTGATTCACTTCATTTTTTTTGTCCGCATGAATGAATTTTTTTACACTACATAATATGACCATCATGAGCTTCCAAATTAATGTTGTGGGCGTACCACTATATATAATCTTTTAACTTAAGTACTATGCGCTCGGCTACTTAAAAGCGATTTATGAAGTGTTGATAGCCCATATGTCGATTCACAATGAGCGAATAAAAAAAGTAGGCACAGAACAATATTTCTCACGCATTTCAATATGGTAACGTGAGGTTACAGGATGTACCTACCATGGAACTTGACCCAAACGACGACCAAGTCACGTGATTAAAACACAGTTGACCGTCACGACCGTGCAAAATGTCTTTTATGTAGTTTTCTTTAAGTAATTATTTACGATTAGCATAATAGTTTTTAAAAGCTACGCTGTCAACATGGGAGAGGGTCGTCCATGCTCTAGGCGGTCATTGTTTTCAATTAATGTAATAGTTATGCCATGTTAATTTCCGTTGTAATTTTATTATAATGTATAATTTAGAAATTAATATTTTGTGAGCTAAACAACTGAGTTAGTTGGTGACATATTAGGTTTACCTGATGATAATTTTCTCCATAAGGTAAAATATGTGATATGAGGAACTAAAGCTATAACTTTCAACCCTAAAAGGTAAAATATTTCCTTCAAGTTTAAATAAAACCGCCCTTGAATTCATATTTATTTAACTTCTGTTTACTTATTCGTATCGCGTTTCTATTGACCTCAAATCTAAATACTAAAATTTAGGATTCTAGACTACATTTGCTTATTTATGTACAATTTTATTTTCTTAGTTATATGAACTATTTCATTTAGTAAAGTCGAGCTTTTGTACTTGGGAAGTCTTCGGCGCAACTAATGAAATTGTAAAGTACCTCAGAAGACGGAAGATTAAGAACATGTCTGTCTAATCTTTGTGCATTAAATATTTCATGTTCCTTAGCTACTGCCAACACCATTGAAAATTTCAGTTCATAATCTCTGAACTTCTTAATCCCGGATTTGATAAACTTTGGTCGACGCCAATGTTTTGTACCATTACTCCCCCTTGGAATGTTAACATCGCAACCCTTCATATATAATACGCCTGTTCGTTTGAATATAATCTCGTTTCAAATAATTTGCATATACAGAATTTGAACGGAATAAAAGTTTAATTTTAGACATCGGCCAAAATTATTACCCACAAATTATAACTAACCAACTAGCTAAATAGCTCTCTACATATTATAGGAATACTATTTAAATTGCATGATATACCTTCGCTCGCTGAACAACTTTATTAAAACAACTCCAAATACATCTTAATATACCTACCTGATTATGGAATGTGGGTCAACATACTTATCTTTGTTAATAAGCAGCCAGAGATGAATGAATAGTCAGTTACTGATGGTGAAATTAAATGAAACTAACAATCATATGTACTCAGTTGTCCAGGGAAGGCTTTCACATAAAGCAGTAAATCTTAAATAAAAGCAAAGTCAGTTAAAGACTAACTTGAGCTTATTATAACACAACGGTCCGATGTAACTAAAGAGCTGACAACATTGTTTCTTTCGTGTATTTTGGAAAATAAAAAGTTGAAAGCATTTGAGGTAATATTTGAATGTCAGTCGATGAAAATACCCTAGATAGAAAAGTTTAGACACGAACCAGAGGACGCCATAGAAATTAACGACAACCAGAAGATGTGGGAAAGTATCCCTCCTGAGAAGCAAGAAAAGGAGTAAAGAGGAACTGATGCAAACCTGGATTGGACTATTGTTGGTTGTTCTAATTTTTGAGAAATGAAAGATGTTCTACATCAGGTTATTTAGAAAATATCACGTAAACCAATGTATTCAGAAATTCTAAAAACAAAAAAATGGGTACAGAGAATATGAAATGATTATTACTTTCTTATTATTATTACATACCTCGCAAATGCTTCCATCGATGGCATCCCCTGATTTTTGATAACCGACCCATCGTGCCTAGACAAATTGTGAGGCATTCCGGGTGAGAGTAGCGCAGAATGAGCAGCCGCGGGATGAGGAAGTTGCATAAAAGGCATGTGGCCACCCATGTGAGGTGGTTGATTGTAACCATTTGCTAATAAGGGCGATTTTTCTAACCGAGAAATATCTGAAAAGAAAAGATTACAAAATAAAAACATTGTATTGTACATGAAAAAATATTATTTTTTGTACTTTAATCGTAATCGACAGTGGTTATAGCCGCGACTTTTTCTAGTAACCGGATATAATTTTGTTCTTTATAAATTGGTCAGGTGTGTTATGTGACTTTTTTTACATAATTATAAGAGAAAGTTCGATTGTATGCTAAAAATGTTAGATACATGTACCTATATTACGCTTGTATATGTAGATATTGGTAACATTTTTTGGTATGAACTCCTACGCATTGTGCCGACATGCAACTACAGCAACAACCAACAACATATGAGTTAAATTATAACACGACATGACAGTAACCGATATCTATAATGGATATTTAACAAGGGAGAGATAAAATCCGTCATTCGTTACTGATTTCTTAATCAGACATTGGAAACAGGAAAAATTAAATAGGCCCATAACGATTACAATTCACTTCTAAATACAACTGTCAGTCCAGATTGAAAAATTAGTGTACCGCTAAACACTACTCGCAGGTGATACCATTAAATGATATATCGAACAATAAATCCTGAATTAATTAAGGAGGCGGTGGTGTGAACGATGCACGGCTGTCATGATTCTAGATAAGCGAAAGAATTGATGCTCAAAACAACTTGCAACATTGTTTTGTTCTTTTCTAGAATTCGAACGCATCAGATTTTTTTCATTTCAACGCGGAAATGGTTTGTGTATAAAATTTAACCATGGAAATTTATTATTTAGTTTTGAATCGTCATATATTTTGTAAAATAATTAATTAACTGATACCTTAGTAACGAACTTAATAACATACTTTGTGAAAATGTAGTATTTTAATGGTCAGTGGTAGATTTTCATTGAGTTAAAGATGTTATTATTAAAATTAAATACTAATTAACATCTGATTTTTATGGCTATCACGTAGGCCGTAGGTGTCCAATCAAGAAAAATGTTAAAAAACCTGCCTTATTTCTTTTTAAAAAAATGAAAAATAAATTTAAAGCAATAAATAATTGCCGATACTTAAGAAGCTCGGAAGAGGTGGCAATGCAAATGTGTAATTGATTTTGATATCCGTTTTCAAATAAAGCCAGGAAAAAAATAAAACGATTTTAAAGAATTTCGATTTTTCCGGAACTGCTAGGGATTTTAAAACTACATGGCATATTGTTAGGTTAGGTTTATTTGTACTTTATTTTTCGCGCCCTTCGCTATTGTGATTAGAAGCTACTGTATCTGTACCATTTATTTATTCATCAATATCCCTATTTGATGATGAGTTTTTTTAAATAGAAAATTCTGATTTTCGCTTTAGTTTCAACTTAAGTTTGAATTTAACAATGAACATTTGTATTCCCCTAACCATTAGGGTGGTCATTAATAATTAAATGTTTTCTGACGTCCCAAAAAAGAATCCATTTTAATGAAAAATACGGGCGATTCTTTTAACAAAAGTAACACGTGCCCCAAAACGATCTAAGTTCAATTTTTGATTTTTGCAAGTATATCTGAAAGTATACAGATTTGAGAAAAAGTTGTAGGGGCAATTTTATAGGAAATTAAATTCTCTGCCAAAAGGATCCTTTCCATTTTCTTCCTAAAATTCATATTTATGGGGATATTCTCAAAAATAAACTAACTCCATATTATAATAGTCAACATTTTAAAACCTACAAAGGTCATTTTTTCTGAAATGAATGAATTTATTATTGAGAATATCTCCATAAATATGAATTTTATAAATAAATGGAAAATACCTCTCTTGTGGAGAATTTCGATTTTTCTGGATATTTCCGGAACTGCTAGGGATTTTAAAACTACGCGGCATATTGTTAGGTTCAAAAATGCTCAACTTCTCTCTAATTTAATTGACTAATGGCTGTTTATCCTTCTAATGTATTGTTTCTGAAAATTTTTCTTCAGTTCAATAATGTTAAGAAGGTCTTATCTAATAAGGGTATTGGCTTGTTTAGCTAAACTATTCGAAAAAAAAAAGAAATATTGAGTCCCATATAGGGTAGTAGGTAAATTTATAGATAGCGGTCACATAGCGTTGTCAATGGGTTTACCTACTTATATCATGTTTGTTGATCGGTGTTTTATCTGGCGTGCTGATGAGATTCGATCGCGCTCCACGTCTGACTATCTCGACAGTGTAGTGGTAGACCAACAACATGCTATTTTTGTTTACTAATGTTTTTCATTGTTTGAGCAAAAATATTTTATCTACGTTTAAGATGAAGCACGTGAAAATATTAAATGAATATTTACGATATGCAAAGTCAAAGATACTCTTTTCCCGACGTTCTTTAACGAGCGATTAACATTGAAGTTATTCGTTATTATTTTTACGAGATGTGAAATAAATCTGTTTTCAATAGGAAACGGCTCATAAGCAACGATCGTGATTGGCAGTAATCATCATAACTTGCCAAAAAATAAATTACGGCACATAATGAGACTGCACTGCACGTAGGAGAGAGTCCAGGGAGCAGATACACGTCCCCATACCGGGTTGCTAATCCCACTCGTTCGGCCATCGGGCGGTTGAAAATGGACGCATAAATATTATCGAAAAATTAACGGATAATTAGCTACTAATGTTTTTGCTATGTATTAAAAACTCTGATTGATATCTATCATATCACGCAACAGATGAACGTGACTTCTAAACAGTTATGATACAAACGTAAGTGTAATATCAACTGAATTTTTAAGATTCAACTGACAATTATTAATTAGAATAATAAATATGAAATGTAGGATATCGAGCTTAATAAATTGATACATTCGAAATAGAATATAGGAGCATAGCAGATATTTCAGCTTCTGATTTCCTAATGTAGTGTGGATTGTGGCCCATGGGAATAGAATCCCTCGATACGTACGTACGCAAATATTATAATTCGTATTCGGCTCTTTACACCTACTATAATGACGGTGAAGTGATTAAAAACTCGAAAATTTTAGGGATAAAACATTTTCGATATTAACATTTCATATCGATTTATAACTCTCACCCAGTAGCATATCCTTCAAAACGATTTACTTATAATGGAAACCATTTAAGATTGTGTGGTAACGTCGGGCCAAGGTAAAGAAAAAATAAAAATAAAACAAACAAAAAACTTTATGGTTAGGTTTCGATGTCAGTCTTTAATTGTTAAGTGCCGTCTTAAAAGCCTGAACATTTGCCGATTGTAATAAAATTACATCGGTATCTTATCTAAATATATATGAAAAGCAATCAAATGCCCGCTTTAATTCACTCATATATTGGAAGAAGAACTTAACCGGTAAGACGATTCTTCGGGAACGCTCGAATTTAAAAAGATAGGCGATCAATTATTATTGGCGTTCAGATTCGATTTTAACCAAAAGCAATTAGTATAATGAGTTTTGGATTCTTCTCGAGGTCCTCAGAGGGCCACACAAGACAGGCAGAGTGATTAGCTCAGAGATCATCATCAATCATCGCAGTTGTCACTAACAGGTATGTTTCATTTGATACCCTCATCTTACACCTACTTTGTTAATGTTATATGAGATCTTAGACAGAAACAGTACTAAATTAATAACACAAGCATGTTACATAATTGGCCTGTCCCGTTCAAAGTTCCCGTTTTACAATTCCTAGTTTCAAGTCACATCCGTGACCTTTTGTTTAATCACCTGCTATATACCGGGTGATCGTTCTATATACTGTTTAATATTTTTTATCGAATGCATACTCGTACTTATTAAATTTTAATAATGACTACTTTTAAATAGTCAAAAGCGGATAAATACTATAATTTACACATTTAGAGATATAAATAAAAAATATAATACGTATTAGGTAACTTTACAATTTGTGCTTGAATCAATTACGAGTCTTTTAATTGAATAAAAGTCTAAAAAAGGAATGTTGTAATTAATCCTACGACGGAGGTACAGCATTTTTGGACCACCATGTGTAATGGTACATGATTAGAAAAATTGACTCTATTTAAATATTAGCTTTAGAGAAGTAACTGAGACTACCTAATGGCAATCAATAAATTATTTCCCAATGCAATATATTTTTACTGACCCGTTGATTACAGGTCAATCCCAGCCATCCATCAACTTAACCCATTTGTCATCTTGTGCTAATTAAATATGTATGTATGTAGATCTTTAGGTTCTATAGATTCTAAAAATTATTCATATGTATTTGAGTATTACTGTTCGAAATTCTACAACAAGTTTGTGTTTTGTAAAGATTCCCTAAATTTTGAGGTTTTTCAAAATTGGAATCGATATTTATATCTAACAATGGGTGCAGTTGATTCCTTCCCAAGCCCAGGCACGTCCCGGCAATCACAGATAAGTACTCGCTAATTCTTAATGAATAGTCACAAATCTGTCGGGAATGACAAGCACGTTCGGTTATAGCCCGCGGTCTTCTTTAAGTTCCACATAATTTTCTTTTCCGTCTCATTTACAATTTGCTTTGGTCGAAGCGCACGGTCAGAGCTGTCCCTCACCGGCCGCAACGCTTGATTATAGCAATTTCAAATAATTCCGGTTGTTATGTTGTTATTATTTGGATTTGAGTAAATTATTGTCTATAAATTTATCGTTTAGCGCGTTCGGTTTTTGTGTAGACTCCAGAGCAGAGCGTTTTACAGAGAGGTCGTAACGGTACAACAGCTTACACTGTAGCGTCGATTTAAGTGATGATCATTGCTCTGAATTAAGATCAATTCAAGGGAAGTTCAAGTATGAAGTACGTAACTAATGTTAGAGAAAGGGAAGACCGATTTATATTAGGTATCTTTATTTTGTTCTAACAAAGAATCCTATTTTTATTGAACAGGAACTATTTTACTCTCGCTCTGAAAAATTGATCGATTTTTATATAACTGAAACTATTTTTAAAATAATAAAATATTATAGAAAACTGTGGCAAGCAAATAGTATCTAGTAATTTGAAGAAACTGAATCTCGATACTAAGTCTCGTGTTGATAATGCCCACACAAAGTGGACGAAACAAGTGCCCGAGTTAAAAAATGTGTGTGATAATAGGGATACGTCTCCGCAAATTACTTGAGGTAAATTCATTGTAAAATTAAACTAAAACACCAACTTCTAAAAAAGACATAAAACGTTATTTAATAGTCTTTGAAACTGTACTGCATTCAGAAACGCCTATAATCTCTTTCCAAAGTCAGGTTTTACCTTATTTGATTGAATGGGCGATCTAAATTTATTTACTTACAAATTAAGGGACAGTAATCTTTATTGCGAGTCTTTTTGTTTTTGCAGTTCATATTCAACAACATGTTATATAGAATCTCTCAGGTACCTAAAACGTCTTTACCATAAATGTCCCCAAATGTGCAACAGTTTATTACATACATTTGAAAACAGTCCTGTAGAAGCTTCCAAATTATTTTGGGCTTTTCAAACAGAAGTGGTTAACAGAATTTTAGACGGCTTTCGTTTGAATGGTTCGGTAATAGATAGTTGGGGTTGACAAGGGCAGTCACTTGTGGCTGTTTTATTGCCCAAGCCTTCACTTTGAATAAATCAGACTATATCATATTACAGCATCATTGAAACACGTTTTCTATTTATGTTATCACAAGTCTCAAAGTTTGAAATCCTTGAAGGATTATTCTCAAAAAAGTAGCAAAAAGAGTATAACTAACCATCAGCATTGCCACTAAATAAAATTCGCACCATCATTAGTGCAGATATTAATCATTCAATAAATACTTTTGTTAATACAGCCGGTACTTGATGAATGTAAAATCTATGAATGGGAGCAATTAGTATGAAGTATGTTAATTTTTGAGTTTCTTGAGCTTAAAAGATGTAATTATTATTATTAATTATACATTTTTCGTTCTCGGATATTGTTGTTTATATTTACTATTTCAAACCCAGAAGGTATTGTTAACACTTGAGAATCAAGCAGTAACGGATTTAGGCTTGCTGCCGCCCTAGGCCCCATTTGATGCGCCGCCCTTTTTGATAAAATGGATTTCATTAATTTTGATCCAATATTTTTATTTCAAAATAACTTTATTTTATTGACGTATAATTTTTAAACATAACTAATAAACATGAAAGATAAATAATTATATGCCTTAGATAGATAAATAATAAATATTTTTTTTAATATTAATCAACTTGAAATTTTCTTTTTCCTGGCTTTGGTCCGCGCAAAAACATCGATTGTATCGTCATAATTAATTTCTTGGACTAGTTGAGCTTCAATAGACAGTAATGCAAGAGCATTAAGTTTATCTTGGCCCATGCTTGCGCGTAAATATGTTTTTACTCTTTTTAGAGTGGAAAAAGATCTTTCTCCTGAACAATTTGTAGCCGGAATACTCAAAAACATTCGGAGAGCAATATCCACATTCGGATAAACGTATCGAAGACTCCGTGAATGCAATACATTGCATATTTTTTGTGTAGATGTTCCGTTTTTGCTTACATACTTTAAGTTAAAAAAACATCGAATTTTCATGAAAAATGATTTTTATAAACAAGAAATGTCCTGACACTGGAAGAATATCAAAATGATATTCAATACATGCAAATCTACAGTATTTTCATTTTACACTAAAAACATATTGAGAAGTTAATAAGATTTAGTCATTTCAAAACGCTTTGTACACGTGAGATTAATCTTATGAAAGGAAGAGAAAATAAAGTAAAGAACATTACTCGATAAAGACTATCTATAATTGATCTTTTAAAAAATTAACATCTTACCCACAGATTGAGAAGTAAATTAATGAATTGAATTATATGGTAATAGACTGAAAAACCAGTTAACCTCATTCAAGAGAAAAAATCTTGAACCAAGAAAACCATTTTGAAAAAAATGACTATCTTTAGTCAAGAGAAAAAACACTTAAACTAAAAAAAAATTACTCAAACCAAGAAAAATTTCTTGTTTCAAGACTTTACTTCTTGAATCTAGGTAACTGTTTTTTCAATGTATATTCCATAGAAACTTTTTTTTATAAAAACTAAATTAAACCAATTTTTGAAATGAATTGTCTACCTTTTTCGCTTCTAAAATTTTGGCATTTCAAAAAATTTGCCGCCCTTCAAATTATGCCGCCCTAGGCCTGGGACTCACGGGCCTAGGCGTAAATCCATCACTGGAATCAAGAACTAAGATTGCTTAAGCATGCGAAAGAAAACAATTTAATCTTTTCAAGCCAATGCCATCTAAGATATCTGTTGCGAGTCAATCTTCCATGCTTTATGGTTTTGCAATGACCGGGTAAGATATTTCTGTGCGTTTTATAAAGGCGATCGTGGCAAATGATAACGCATTCCAGTGTCAGCGTCTACGTCCGTTTCCGACAGTGGAAAAGCACACTAAATTACATTAATGATATTTTAGATGCAGAAATTATTACATTAAATACGTACAACAACATGTGAGAAGTTCAAAGAAAGCGAATAATTGCTAATTCAGAATCGTCATTAACTTGTTTTTCTTATTGTTATCAGGAGAAGTTATCGCGTATTGTTACGTTAAATTCGCAGGATCGCAGGCCTGTTTTAAATTGCGTTTTGTTTTTTCTTATAAAAATACCTTCCGCCTCTAATTACAATAATTAATTAGTATTCATAAAAAACAGAATTTATAGCCTCACTAGAAATTTCCTATCCGGAAGTTGACTCGCCATGCAACTCCAACCTCAAAATCAAAACATTCTTCCCAAAAACCAAAACAACCGCATTAATCTAATCTAGGCTTTTTCTACCTTTATTCTTCTTCTTCTTCTTCTGGTATATCTAATTATAAT
Organism: Agrilus mali; assembly: GCA_029378335.1. NCBI lineage: Eukaryota > Metazoa > Arthropoda > Insecta > Coleoptera > Buprestidae > Agrilus > Agrilus mali. The sequence goes on from CM055657.1 coordinate 21,390,109, forward strand.
CCTTCATTTCTCAAAATGCATCCTAAAATCCTATCTTTCCTATTAATTGTTAGTAGTCTCTTTCATCGTTCCACAAATTCCCTTACATCTTCTAACAGGACTTCGTACATTTTTAGCGTTGGTTTTCTGAATTATTTGTATTGGCCAAAACTCAAATTTAATTTGTATGTTTTACCTATTTTAGTATTCATTTATCTGTGATCGAGAAGAAGGGATAAAGCACTACCGGATATCTAACATCTTTTAATATAGTTTTCGAACAGAAGTCTGTTTCATACAATGTTACACTCACACGTAACACAATGTAGAGTGTAAGAATATAGGGGAATCATTAATTTAATGCTACTAATGTCGGTTCGTACGTTTAATATTTATTTTTAGAACATATAGTAGAACGGAAGCAGTCTGTAATCTTCCGCACACCCTGCTGTTTCAGTGATTGAAATTCAATCCGTTTGTTCGCTGGACCGTACGTACTCGTAAAGTTGCAACTACTCGATATTATTTTTTATATGGATATTTCACTGGCGACTTGGCACAGTCTATTATGGCTTCATATTATCCACATGTTGTATCCTTTTCGAGCAGGGGTGCACGGAGATACAGGGTGTACGGGAGGCTCCCGCTATTGTTCGTGATGTTGATTTGAACTGGCATCATTGTTATGAAACGTGAATTGTACAGTTTCGCAGACAAATATGTGCCATTAATATATTTGACATATTATCCAATGTTTTAAAAATTATTAGTTTCTTTTTGAATTACGGAATTTTTCTCATATTTTGTGGAATAATTTTAACGCTTCAAACGTTGATATTTGTTTTTCATTGATAAAAAATGCTTGGCAAACAAGAATGTGTACATGTCTCTGGCATATAACTGGAAAATGTGATTAAACAAACAAACAAGTAGGTTTAAAGCAATAAATTTTGCAACTTATACCATAACTGTAAAATAAGTAAAGAAGTTAATTGTATTTAACAAAGAAATATGTTTTTTATATTTTTTCGAAATGAAAAAAGGAAATGTGGCAGATATTGGAAAGTACAATATTTGCATAAAAAGAACAATACTAACCGCTTATTAAATAGCTCGTCTAGAAAAATAATATTACAAACATTTAATTTTACACTAATGTTACACAGCAATATTAATATTTCGCGTAATATTTATTTATTTAAATACCCACATAATTAACATTTGCTTCAGGGGCATTTTTTGTTAGTCATTGCGGTATTGTTCCTTACCACAAAAGTTAAAAGTCCACTATTATAGTTTACTTTTCATGGATAATAAGAAAAAAATTAACTATTGATATAAACATTAAAAACAAGAGACACGTATATTATTTTTTATTTCAGTGGAGAACGTTTTATTTTCTTTTGTTTTCATTAATATTATTAATTCCACCTCCGACTACGAAGGGTTTCGTTCGAGTTGTTACGTAAGCGTAGTCGACTGTAAATTAATTTAATTCGACAGGGAAAAACGAACTGGTCAACTGAACGCATTGTGCAGTCGAATATGAAAAGTAAACAGAGTGATATGTGCTGAAAGATGATATCATGTTACAATTGGGGTGGAGTACGGGTGGTCGATGCATTGACGTACCTGCCTGCCAAAGACATTTTCTGTTGCATATACATGCAACCTCAAGTTCAGTTCAATAAAAAAATATCCAGGACAATCAATAAAAGTTCTGCTAACAAGGCCTCGTTAAACATTTTTCTATCAAATTAGTCACGACAACTAATTTCAATATTGTCACGATTACGTGTTTATCTATTTTAAAATACAAAAATAGTATTCAAGGAGGTTCCTTTAGTATAGAAAATTAAGAAACTTTATTATCATTTTATACGAAGAGTTTTTATTGAAGTCAATTAAAACTTAGAATTCTACGTAAACCTTTTCTTGCGTTATGAACTATCCTTTAAGGATCTGATTAAATTTCAATTAAACTTAAAATTGTGTCCCTGAATAGAAACTATCCAGAAATAACGATATAGAATCTTTCTTAACAGAAACAAATTTTCCACAATAAAAAACAATTATTTGTTGGCTAAAATTCATCCATACTTTTAAATTCAATCTTATTCCGAAAAATTTGTTAAAATATTAAAACTTTTATTCAAAGGAAATCTAATTATAAAGTCTCATGAAGAAAACTAAAGGGAGCTTTTTTGTGGTGATGTGCAAAAATTTGGTGCTCATAAACTGTTACAGATATTCTGTCTTTTGAAAGACGAAGGTCTGGGGGCACTTCTTGAGACATGACGGATTAGAGACAGCTTTTGAGACATGAAGGTCTAGGGGCACATTTTAAAGCGTCAATGCTTAGGGAAACTTATTCAGACATTAATGTTAAGAATAACATTTGAGAGATAAATGACTATTAGAAAGGACTTCTTAACGCCGAAGAACCAGAGTCATTCTTTGCTACTTTAAGGCCCAGACATGAAGGATTAGGGATGTATTTCAAAATATGAAGGCTTAGGGGTATACATATTTTCAGCAGTGAAGGCTTGGGGAAACTTCTTCAAACATGAAGGGTTAAGAAATGAAGAACTAGAGGCACAATTTTAGAGACGAGGAATTAGAGACTTTTTTTGAGAAACGAAGACCTAGGAGCACTTTGTAAAACACGAGAGGTTAGGTTAGGTTAGGTACTTTTTAAGAAATGAAAGACTGGAGACAGATTTAAAGAGACGAGGAATTAGAAGCACTTTCTGAGAAACCGAGGCCTAGGAGGATTTCGTAAGACACGAAAAGTTAAGAGCAGCTCTTAAGACATGAAATCCTAGGGACACTTCTTAAGACATGAAGAATAGGGATAACATTTGGCCTAGGATAGGTTCTTTAAACATTAATGGTTTAAAATACTTTTTAGAAAGAAATTATTATTTTCATGATCTTTGACAATACAAATATTAATTAAAACCAAAATACCAAATTAGGCTTTTAAGGAATACTAAAAGCTTTGAATTAGTTTAAAGTAGCTTGACTTAAAAAAGAAATGTACGCCTGCTTTTTACACATCAAAAGGCAAACGAAATGTACAACAAATTCAGATCACTTAATTAGCCCTTAAGTATTATAACTTTGATCTTAACTAACATATTCTTAATATATTAATGAATCCAACAAACAACAACAGTGGATTCTGAATAACTTTGATAGTTAAAAGCTTAAATTATTCCCTAAAAAGCCCCTAATTTTCACACTTTCGGAAACTCTTTTCCCCACTTTGTATTAGAGCTAATATCATGAACTTCATTCAATTGACTTTATTCTACATTAACTACAGGTACGTATTTCACATGGATACATCGAAATTTTTGTTCGTATTTTCTTCATTCAGTAGGAAATTTAAAGGATGTGTACAAATATTCACGTTCGATATTTTTGACAGCTATAAAATCCGTAAAAAAAATCGCAAAAGGCTTAAATGCACGTAAAGCATTTGCAATTAATCGGGCAGGTAAAGTCGGTTGGGGAACGATAGAAGCGGTGGATGGCAGCACAGAGAAAGAGCAAAACGGCACCACGCCAACGGTTGTTCGTTTGCGCTTCGTTCAGGGGGTGATGAGGAGTAACGTGGTGTAGCATAGTGTAGTGTGGCGTCGCATCGTGTCGCTTCATCCGAAAAATAACCCCGCGCGCGTTGTTCCGCCATATACCTACATTATATATGTGTGTGTATGTATGTCTGCGCCTTAATTACCGATTGTATGCAACAAAAGCTTTAATAATCGACGTGCCTTTGCAACCGCACATCGCTGTGACAAAAGATACGGATAAATATTTGAACGCAACCGAGCCTTTGAATCCCATACACTCCGAATATTTGATAATTGTATCTCAGTTCCCCACAATATTAATGTTTCTTCGAATATTTACTCGCTTTTCGATACAGTTGAAATTAGTTCTTCCTTTGATAAATAATCAAAATACCTTCATTTCTGGTTCCAAATACATATTCAACTATTATATATTATGATTCGATAAAAAATCATCCGGAACATTCGTATCTTTTCAACGCTTTTTTTTTTACTGAAACAAACTATTGTCCAGTTTTTCTAAAGTAGCAAATCAAGCAAAAAAACTTTCACCAAGTGACTGCCCATGTCAAAACCCAGCATGGAATTACCTTTTATAGCATCGTTCAGACAAAACACGTTTCGAATTCTGTGTCTTCAAAACTCAAAATAGTTTAAAAGTTTTTACAAAGCTGTTTTCAAATAACTAATAAACGGTTGCAAATTTTGGAGGCAATTCCTTAAAAGGATCTTTCACACTTGTTGAACAATCTGTAAAGAAAGCCTCAATACGGATTATTTTCCTTTAACGTATAAAGTTTGGACAATTATCAGCTGTTCAACCAAAGAAACTATGATAAATTTCTTGAAGGCTTTATTGCATTAACCGCCAATTTAATAAAATTAGACATTCATTAAAATATTTCAGTAACAGTTATTCTTTTTGTTATTATTTGCTAATGTCTTTTTAAAACCTTAAAAGGAAAAATTAGGATGAGGACCTTATTTAGTCCTTTAAGGACATGAAAAATAGTAATTCCGTTGTATACTCACCCCAGAAATATGGTAGTGTAGCGACCAGTGACACAGTACGTGTGTGCGATAACAATTTGTGGCATGTACTTTTATCGCTAACATGCTTACGCCGTAAACACCGCTCACGGTACTTTTCGTGTTATCAATTTACAAGATGTAAATCATTCTCCGGCGACAAGTAACAAGTTAAATTCTGGAATAATCGAGGACTTTCTAATTATTACTCATCATTCGAGAATCGTCAGGATTTCCTTTTCGAATTGTCCAGAAAGTTCGAAAGGTGTATATAAAGTGATCATCTTTGGACCGAAAGACAGTTAGTTGGAAGAAAGCATCAGTGCGCGAATTAAAACCGATAATAGACAAAGTGATATAAATAAATTGTAATATAAATCAGTGAATTGTTCTAATATAAATAGTAGTTCTAAGTTAGTGTTTAAGTGTTATAGTGTTAAATAAATAATTGTTTAAATAAATAGTTTGACTAGAAAATTCGTTACAGTAGAATTGACTTGAAGTACCTTTCCCAATTTTTTACTACAGGGTTGGGCTGTTATTTTATCGATCTTTCTGAGGTACATAGTTAGGTCTTAAATAATGTTCTGTGATTTTTTTCTATTTATCATTGTTAACTTTTCAATTTATAATACTCTCCGGATGCTACAATATTTCTGAGGTTACAATAAATGTACATCTGTTGGAGTTATTAGACTTTTTCTTAAAGGATTTCCATTTCTCTGCATTTTTTGATAGATATTTATTTCTGAATTCATTAATCGGGTAAACAATCGATCTACTAGAAAAATCCCCGATGAAATTACTGAAACTTTATGAGATTATTTGAAACTACTTTTTAGAAAGAAATTATTATTTTCATGATCTTTGACAATAGATATATGTATATTAATTCTCTGTCATACAATGAAACTGAGAATTTTTAGGTGGTTGGTCTAAATCAACCTTTTTATTTATAAGTAATACCTATAATTTTTCATTACATATTTGAATTTATTTTCGTTTTAAATTTCTTTTTAATTTTGAAATAATTATTTATGAAGGTAAATGATTCGCATGCACCATCATCGGCAGATAAGAAGATTTAGCAATTATTTTATTTAAGAGAATAGATATAATTAAAGTATTACTCTTGTGATGTGGTTTGCAAAAATATACAGCGGTTAGTAAGAGGAAAAACAAAAATCATGTGTATCAGATAAAAGAGTCGTCTGTAAACAATACCACCTATCTACTTACATACATTTACACACACTCATTATGTCTAGTATGCGGTAGCAAATTAAAAGCACACCATTACATTGTGATGTATATTTATTCAGTATGTTGAGAAAAGGATACATCCATACATGTACATATGTACTTTTAAAGATTAAACATGTAAACAATGCAATCTTAATAAAACACAAAACACCATACTGTCTAGAACTTACCGATCTTAAAATAGCCAAAGCAAATGATAAGAAATTACTCCATTATCTTGAAAATATAAAATTTACAACTGTAATTTATTCATTATTAATACAAACAGTGCAATTTCCTCTATAAAATTAAGATATGGAAAAACTGTTACATGGCCGCTGACAAAAAATAAAATAAATATTTGGTTAAATTCCTCTTCAGTGGTTGGTCTATAGTAAATAACTACATTAATAATTGTATAAAATAAAACTAACTGTTGATTTTTTGAAATTAAATCTAATTTCCCAAAATTTTTTTGATATCAACAGTTATTTCTATTTTACATATTTAATAACTATTAATTAGGAAATACGATTGTATACAGACAATGACAAAGCAATGAACTTTTCTTCGGTTTAAATAGACTTTGATTGTATTAAACTGATAAGCTCCAGGACCTGGTAAAACTTCGTTTGATAATGCAGACTTAACATTTAACATTAAAGAAAACGTTTAAGCTAATATTTTAGCCTAATGGCTTCTATATTACGGTTCCCAACCATCATGTTTTTTCAGGATATGTTCTGCTTTTTGGTGTCCTGGATAGCTTTTTTGTATTAGCGTCCCGAGATTTTTAAATGTCATTATTAGTATTGGTGGAGTTATAATACAATTAAATAAGTACCTACCAAAAATAAGATTAAAGGATTTTTAAATAGGATCAACGTTACTTGGTAGATACCTAGGATTGTTATTTTTTTGTTTTTTCATATAAATAGCTTCATTGAAGATATTAAAAAATTAATTAATTAATATTAGTTGAGTTTCATTTATTCCTTTTTCATTGCATATTATTACTATGAACGACTGCTCCTATCTGCGTCTTATTTTTAAACCGAAGTGTCCTGATATTTTCACCTTTAAATCCTGATTCCCAAAATTTGAAGATTAAGCCTTAAGCTTTACAAAATTGCAATTTGGTGTCGTTCTTGGTCGTGAACATGCAGATTAAGTCTTAGCTTAACCTCAGCTTCGGAATTGCAAGAATGATATTATTGATAAATCAAGGACAATTTTTCTCATCAACAACATTTAGTCTGACATTGCTTCATTTGTTTATTAATTGAGTATATTCATTTTAATTTCGTAAAAGTTGGTAAATTTACTTTATTTATGATGTGTCGTATAGTAAAAAATCAACAAAAAGTGAATTATGTTTACTCCTTTTATTCTCCATAGCTATAATTCTGTTTGAAATATTTAATAAACTTTCAATTACGCACATATTTATGTAAATTTATTTGCAAAGTCCAAATTATTTCATGCAGTGAACAAAACAATTATTGTATAGCGAAAACACATTGTTTCTTAATGCCAGTTAATATTTCTAAACACAAATAGGTACATTATTTTATTTATTCTAATTCTCACGATTTCAATTTTATGGTTGGTACATAATGTTTATAAATTGCAAAATCTTTAAAATTCATTGACGTTATGTTTATTCCGAAATGACATTTCTTTCCATTACCTAATTCTATACTGTCTGGTGGAAATATGTTAACAAAAATAACGCATTTCATTACGCTAACTATTCGCGCCGTGGCAAAAACAAAAATCGATTAAACCTGAATTATTCAACAGAGAATGGCGCTACGATAAAACCGTACAAATGACTTTCTAAAACAAATTTATGAATAACGATAGCATTGTGTAAATAATACAGTTGGTATTACAATTTACTGTAAGAAAAGCAAAATCAGTAAGTACAAATAAAAATCGCTTCAGTCTTTAATTCTATTTCCTTTTTAAGTTGTTAAATAAAGTAAACCAAACAACTTGTTCAATATTTTCTTTTTATTGAAAGAATTTTTGAACATAAATTAACGTTAATTATTAATAACAATATTTGTGCGAAAATATAAGAGGGAGGTAATTTGAAAAAAAAAATGTTTTTACAATCTACTAAAAAAGTATCATTGCCCTTCTCTACGACAGTATTAAAAAAAATACTGTTCCATTTCTTTACATTCAAGCATTACTAAATCTTTATTTGGTTCTTTTGTAATCTGATATTAAAAATAATAGCAATTCCAAAAAGCAATTGTGGAACGGAAGTTGAAAATAATGAAATACACACATATAATACAAACAATTTCTTTTTGTAAAACTTTTTTAACTGTACAATCTCTTCCTATTTACATACCTATTCTACATTTTGATTGGCTTGGGATAACTTAATTTGCATTTTGCAAAAAACCGAAATAGTTTGTGGTATCCAATGGTCATCTTTAATCCTTTAAATATTTTACGCACGCTTCTTTAAAAAAAAAAAAAAAATTTTTTTTATACAGTTTCTCGATCATGGTATTACAAAATTATTTGTTAAATTTTCTGATAGCTTTCTGAATATTTACTTGCATTTTAAGTGAGTAAAATAAACTAAACAACCACATGTTTTTTTTTTTTTGTGTGGTCTGCCTAATTTCTGTTGGTGTTCAGGCGTTTCGCACACATGGGGTGTAATAACCATAAATACTCTTGAGCTGACGTGAGACATGTCCTCTTTTCGATAAAATTTTTGTTACTTGTCTCGTAGATCGATTTCCTGTGGGAATTTTTCTTAGATGCAGCGTGGGTTCGATTGGTTTTGATGACGTATTAGTGCGAGTCTTTAAAAGGGCTGCGAGGTGATTTTTAAGGCATTCAATTTTGTTTCTTATTCAATTCGATATATTCAATTCATCCAATTCAATTCGATATATTCAATCCTGGTTCATATTCAGATTCAGATTTTGAAATCAGGGTGTAAAATTTATCTTATACGTTTATTTTGTATTTTGTGTTGTTTGTGTATTTTCTTTGTTTGTAAACTTTTGTTCCAAACTGGATTAACATTTCCTATCAGGTAGGATAATTATTTGAAATAATAGTTTTATTTTTATCATTTTTATAATTTTAATTGTTTCAAATTTAATTTCACTGTTTATTATTTTCTTTTATAACTATAGAAATTCTGTTCAATCATTTATACATTTTTAAAATAATTTCAATTCAGGTAAATCTCTCTAAATTAAATAAACTAATTTTTTTTTATATATATTTGCAATTCAGGTAAATCTCACTAAATTAAATAAATTACATTTTTAAATTAATTTTACTTCAGGTAAATCTTACTAAATTAAATAAATTACATTTTTAAATTAATATCAATTCAGGTAAATCATACTAAATTAAATAATTTACAATTTTAAAATATTTTCAATTCAGGTAAATCTTACTAAATTATATTTTTTTAATTATTTCACTTAAAAGGTTTTTCAGGCTTAACATTAATATTTCATTTTTCATCCTTTAATAATTTGTGTATATTTTCGGAAGGGGTAAAACATTTTGTGGTTCAATCTAAGTATGAAATGCCTTGTTGTAAGTACTAATATTTTCTCCCGTGTGGACGTTGATGGGAGTATAACAGGGGCTTTTGTTATATTGATAGTTTTATCGATGATGCCTCGCTCAAACAGAAAGATGTCTAGGCTAGATAGAAAATGCAAACAAACATTTAGTCGTGTAGCCCGATGCGTTCCAACGATCATCGTTATCTGGATTGCTTCCTTAGGGACTCCAGACTCCTAAATTAACTAACAAATATGTTTTTGGTTTTGAAATGTGCTGCTGTTTGTAGGGATTGAATTTCAAATTGTGTCAAAATTTATCAAACATTCGGAAATTATAATAAAATTTGGGTGTTTTACATTTTGTAAATTTTTCATAAGTTTCTAAATTTTATTACACAAATTATTTTTCATTTTTGTTGAGCCTGAAAACTACAAAATTGAATTTATCTTTTCCAAGTTGTTTTTGATCTCATTATATTTGAGAATTTTTAATTATGTTTACAACAATTTCTTATTGATTATTTTTCTTACATTTTATTTGGTTTTTGTCTTATTGTGTTTTTACCCTTTTATGTGTTTTTGTGTACCATGATTTTTATGTGTTTTATTGAATTTTCTTATTGATTTTATTTTTATGTGCATTTTATTTTGTGTTGGTTTTACCCTGCAATTTTCATGTTTTACCTGATTTTATTTTTTCACTGGAACTTATTTTTACCTGGATATTTTGATATACAATTTTATTTGTATTTGACATTTTGATTTACTTGTGTTTTTCTTGATTTTATTTTTGCATTGATATTTTGATTTACCATTTTATTTGAATTTAATATTTTGATTTACCTGTGTTTTACTTGAATTGATTTTTACCTGGATATTTTGATTTACAATTTCACTGGAATTTGATTTACCTGTGGTATTACTTGAATTGATTTTTACATTGGATATATTGATTTTCATGTGTTTTACTTGAACATATTTTTACATTTGATATTTTGATTTACATGTTTTTCACTGGAACTTATTATTTTTTATATTTGATATTTTTATTTATTTGTGTTTTATTTGAATTTATTTTTACATTGGATATTTGATTTATTTGTGATTTACTTGAATTTGATATTTTGATTTTTATGTTTATTTGATTTGTTTTTAAATATTTGAGTGGCTGAGATCGTGGTTTTCTCTGTCAGGCTCTTTTTCCACGCTAGCCACAGGCTGAGTCTGACACTCTCATTTCCAAATTTACATTTGATTTTGATTTTGAATTAAAAAGTAGGAATGAATTCATTGTGTTTTATTTAACCTTGTTCCTCTAATGGTAAACCCGTACCAGAGTACAATTTGTCATTTTTGGCAAGACCTGGCTTTTCAACACAACGAAGGGTAAGAAGTTTTTGACGATCACGTTGGCCTAGGTAAGTTACACTACAGATTTTGGTGCCGTGACCAGGATAATGTACTTTGGTTGGGTCATTTTGAGGAACAAAAGAGTTATCAAATTTTATTTTTCACATTTTTTTTGTTCTTTACAATCGTACTGCTGTTGTTTTTACATTTCTAACAGCATGAGTACTAACAAGAGTCCAGGGGCGCTTCCTGTGGACAACTCAGGTTTGACTTCCAACCCACTCATCAGAGTACTCTCAACATAGTGCTCTACATCAACCAACCCTTTCAACTGGACACAACTTGGACCCTGACGGTAGTATTGATTGGAAACGTATTGTTCTGGCATTTGCCAATAAACCTAGTGTACCCACGTCATTTTCTCGTGTTTTTCTAGTAGTCAAAAATTTAGTTCAACCAGTTATCCTTGGTATTTATTGTCTTCATTTGAATCATACTAAAATAGATTTCACCACTAATCCCCTTGTCATTAATAGTATTTCTGATAGTTTTTCATTTTTTTTTTTGAGTCCTACTCAGTCTTTACAACATTCTTCTGTAGAATATCCTTCCAACGAAACAGTAAACAACACATTGAAACCTTTGAGATGTGTTCTTCTATTTCTGTTCCATTTGACTTTGCTTCAATATGAATACCCGTGAGGATTTTGTTCAAAAAGTTGAGACCCTTCATCACATACCAGAATTCCAGAAATCAGATTCACTCCAATTTTTAATTAAATACCAAATCATCTTCAATAAAAACCCTGTAGGAACCAATAAGTATTTTCATCATATTCAATTACACGATACCAGTCCATTTAATAAAAAGTCATACACTTTTCAAGTCCTTCCTTTTGGGTTAAAAACTTCTGTTGGCTCATTTACTCGTGCCATGGATGTTATTTTGGGTCCTGAATTACAATCTTTTGTTTTCAAATATGTCGACGATTTGCTTGTTGTATCTGCATCTCTTTCACTGAACATTTTAACAACTAGGGGCGTCCTTACTTTACCCTGATAAAACACAAGCCATCATTTTCGGTCTAAAGAAATTCCGAATACTCATTCTTGGACATAAACTTATTATCAGAACTGATCATCATGCTTTGAAATTCCCAAAACAATATCGTCTTCTAAATGATCGTCTAACTAGGTGGATGATGTACTTAAATGAATTTGATTTTGAAATTGAACATGTCCCAGGTCGTGATAAAATCATTGCTGATACTTTGTCCTGTTTCCGTTTCCCTCCTGGTTTAATTGATACTTCTTTAATTTCCGACAATCTACCAAGTGTAATGCCTCTTACTTCTGATTATATAGCTGGATTTTTCGAATCTCAACAATTTACGTACTTCTTTCAAAAACATCCGTGCACATCAAATCAATGACTCTTTTCTCCAACCATTGCTTTTCTCACTTCAAGGTTTCATAGATTCTCCACAACAATTACCCAAATTAGTACAACCAGAAGTTTTAAAAAGATGACATCATCTTTGGCTATTATCAACAATATCGACATTTTGTTTTGTCTTCCACCCTTCTGTAACTGTTTCTTTTCCGGTAGCCAAAATTACCCTTTTCTGTTGCCCGTGCTAATCTCAAAATTGAAGACCGGTTTCTCACTGACAGATTACCATCTGCATCTCCAAACCAATCTTCAAAGGGGCGCTCTGTGGTATCCAATGGTCATCTTTAATCCTTTAAATATTTTACGCACGCTTCTTTAAAAAAAAAAAAAAAATTTTTTTTATACAGTTTCTCGATCATGGTATTACAAAATTATTTGTTAAATTTTCTGATAGCTTTCTGAATATTTACTTGCATTTTAAGTGAGTAAAATAAACTAAACAACCACATGTTTTTTTTTTTTTGTGTGGTCTGCCTAATTTCTGTTGGTGTTCAGGCGTTTCGCACACATGGGGTGTAATAACCATAAATACTCTTGAGCTGACGTGAGACATGTCCTCTTTTCGATAAAATTTTTGTTACTTGTCTCGTAGATCGATTTCCTGTGGGAATTTTTCTTAGATGCAGCGTGGGTTCGATTGGTTTTGATGACGTATTAGTGCGAGTCTTTAAAAGGGCTGCGAGGTGATTTTTAAGGCATTCAATTTTGTTTCTTATTCAATTCGATATATTCAATTCATCCAATTCAATTCGATATATTCAATCCTGGTTCATATTCAGATTCAGATTTTGAAATCAGGGTGTAAAATTTATCTTATACGTTTATTTTGTATTTTGTGTTGTTTGTGTATTTTCTTTGTTTGTAAACTTTTGTTCCAAACTGGATTAACATTTCCTATCAGGTAGGATAATTATTTGAAATAATAGTTTTATTTTTATCATTTTTATAATTTTAATTGTTTCAAATTTAATTTCACTGTTTATTATTTTCTTTTATAACTATAGAAATTCTGTTCAATCATTTATACATTTTTAAAATAATTTCAATTCAGGTAAATCTCTCTAAATTAAATAAACTAATTTTTTTTTATATATATTTGCAATTCAGGTAAATCTCACTAAATTAAATAAATTACATTTTTAAATTAATTTTACTTCAGGTAAATCTTACTAAATTAAATAAATTACATTTTTAAATTAATATCAATTCAGGTAAATCATACTAAATTAAATAATTTACAATTTTAAAATATTTTCAATTCAGGTAAATCTTACTAAATTATATTTTTTTAATTATTTCACTTAAAAGGTTTTTCAGGCTTAACATTAATATTTCATTTTTCATCCTTTAATAATTTGTGTATATTTTCGGAAGGGGTAAAACATTTTGTGGTTCAATCTAAGTATGAAATGCCTTGTTGTAAGTACTAATATTTTCTCCCGTGTGGACGTTGATGGGAGTATAACAGGGGCTTTTGTTATATTGATAGTTTTATCGATGATGCCTCGCTCAAACAGAAAGATGTCTAGGCTAGATAGAAAATGCAAACAAACATTTAGTCGTGTAGCCCGATGCGTTCCAACGATCATCGTTATCTGGATTGCTTCCTTAGGGACTCCAGACTCCTAAATTAACTAACAAATATGTTTTTGGTTTTGAAATGTGCTGCTGTTTGTAGGGATTGAATTTCAAATTGTGTCAAAATTTATCAAACATTCGGAAATTATAATAAAATTTGGGTGTTTTACATTTTGTAAATTTTTCATAAGTTTCTAAATTTTATTACACAAATTATTTTTCATTTTTGTTGAGCCTGAAAACTACAAAATTGAATTTATCTTTTCCAAGTTGTTTTTGATCTCATTATATTTGAGAATTTTTAATTATGTTTACAACAATTTCTTATTGATTATTTTTCTTACATTTTATTTGGTTTTTGTCTTATTGTGTTTTTACCCTTTTATGTGTTTTTGTGTACCATGATTTTTATGTGTTTTATTGAATTTTCTTATTGATTTTATTTTTATGTGCATTTTATTTTGTGTTGGTTTTACCCTGCAATTTTCATGTTTTACCTGATTTTATTTTTTCACTGGAACTTATTTTTACCTGGATATTTTGATATACAATTTTATTTGTATTTGACATTTTGATTTACTTGTGTTTTTCTTGATTTTATTTTTGCATTGATATTTTGATTTACCATTTTATTTGAATTTAATATTTTGATTTACCTGTGTTTTACTTGAATTGATTTTTACCTGGATATTTTGATTTACAATTTCACTGGAATTTGATTTACCTGTGGTATTACTTGAATTGATTTTTACATTGGATATATTGATTTTCATGTGTTTTACTTGAACATATTTTTACATTTGATATTTTGATTTACATGTTTTTCACTGGAACTTATTATTTTTTATATTTGATATTTTTATTTATTTGTGTTTTATTTGAATTTATTTTTACATTGGATATTTGATTTATTTGTGATTTACTTGAATTTGATATTTTGATTTTTATGTTTATTTGATTTGTTTTTAAATATTTGAGTGGCTGAGATCGTGGTTTTCTCTGTCAGGCTCTTTTTCCACGCTAGCCACAGGCTGAGCCTGACACTCTCATTTCCAAATTTACATTTGATTTTGATTTTGAATTAAAAAGTAGGAATGAATTCATTGTCTTTTATTTAACCTTGTTCCTCTAATGATAAACCCGTACCAGAGTACAATTTTGTCATTTTTGGCAAGACCTGGCTTTTCAACACAACGAAGGGTAAGAAGTTTTTGACGATCACGTTGGCCTAGGTAAGTTACACTACAAGTTCTCATTGGTAACCTTATGAAATATTGAGTTTATTATAAAAAAATTTCTGAAACATTTTTTTATTTACTTTTACTTCTGATTTATTCATTATAATAAGTAGTTAAATCTGAAAGTGTATCTGTCCAATCGATAGTGGAACATAAATAATGTGACCCGAACATCTCATAATATAACATAATAATTGTGTAATTTTTATAGACCATAAGGACGAAGAAGTTACACAGTTATATTATTAGGGGAGTGATAATTAGATGCTTTATTAAAGATGTGATTTTTGTTTTGGGTCAGTTCAAAGAAATAATCCTTGTGCTTTGGTCAGAATAAAAACGAAGAAGGGACAAAAGTGCTATAACAGAAATAAAATAAACACTTCCGAAGATGCGTTTACGAGCGAGTTTCTCATTTCGGTCGAGCAATTACACTTGATGATTCTGTGATTCACAACTTTTTATTAGGTTGGACCATAATTAAACATATTACGTTAGATTGCCCCTCTTATACAGTCCAGCTTTAGTGTTGTGCTTAACTTTTTATTGGCCACTCATAAAAGATGATAAATATAATTAAATTACTCTTTGATTTTATTACTTTATTGGTCGGGTTCTTCGGCTTCGGCTGCAAAGCAACTTTTTCTGGGCCCTTAATATGCCGATGGCGCCCTCTTAAAAAAACGCCGTTAACCTATTCAATAAACCGTATAGCTGTGGAAGCCGTTTAATTTTTCCGATGAAATGTTATAAAAAACATAATGACTGGGCCAAATAATACCTAATAATAATATTACTTCAAAAACTTTACAAGAACAAGTTTATTATCACCTTATTATTAATTAATCTTCTGATGCTTCTCTGTACAATTTGGTTATTTATTTATATATGGTATAAGCATTTTCCCAATACAATTATCCATAATTATAATACATATTTGGTTATAATTTAAAAAGTACCTGTTTTCAGTAAAGGAACGTTCATTAAATTACGTTCACTCAAAAAAGGGTAAGAGGGCCCAGAAAGGCCACTTATAAAAAGAAGTGCTTCATTAAAAATCTCAAACTACCTTTTTATTTTTTTAAGAAATTGTTATATTTTATTTTTTCCTCCTTAAATTAAAAATTCATTACTTATGTGGCATGGGGGGAGGTTCCAAAATATCTTACCAATTTCAAGAAAAGGGGAATGAACAACTCTAGTAATTATTGAACGGTTCCCTAAAACTAACCTCATATCTTTGTAATAGAAAATTCACATATACTTAATATAAAATTTAATATCTATTATTTGATATACAGTGAAGCGCTGAATGTATTCCAAGTGGTTTAAGTTGGATCATACTCCAGTTTAAGTAATAAAGAGAATATGAAGTCAGAAATGATATAATAAAGTCACTAATGAAATGAACTAAAACAACTTACTCGAATAAGGCAACGTGTTATACTCTATTAATACACTTACACACATATGCGAACTATAATTCGAGAACTAATCAAATATTTTTTCCAATTTTACTGTCATTTATGACACGATAAATAAGGGGATAAAATAAAAGCTACGGCGAGTATATGTGGCACTAAAATGGCCTTGTAAAACCCAGACCTAATAATAATTAAACGGGTCGTTAAAACAAACGTCCGAAGATAATCTATAACCGTTAATAAATAAATGTCGGAATCGGACAAAATAAAATCGCTTTTTCTTGTCGGCATAACCAGTAAAAGTGTCTCTTTTTTTCGTCTGACTTTTACGCAATTGTACAATTCGTATTCATACCACCATAGCAAACGCGTGGAGGTTAATTTTACTTCGAGTTAATTAATTATGAATCTATTAGGATCAGAATTACCTCAGTATGTCACAGGATTTTGAGAACTACATCAAGTAAAGGCTTTTCATGATGGAAGTTCAACAATTTTAATTTAGTTAATCTTAATCTTCTTATACTCGTTGAATCAATACAAGTATCCAATTATATTCAAGAAAAATTAACGTCGTATGTACTTGTGGTAGCTATAATGTAATTTTTGACGCACTGCTCAAAAGCGAACCATTAATTATAATTTCTCATTAATTTGTGTTTCATCATAAACAGGGTAAGACTCGACGTATAATTTGAAATATCAAACACATTTTTTCTGATATGAACATATATTAGCTAGTATTGTTGGTCTTTTGTTAAAGAAACCACAATTTTATTTATTGGTACCGTTTAAAATCAAATAAGTTAGCATGGGTTCCGCTACCATAAAATGATGGTATA
This sequence comes from Agrilus mali, assembly GCA_029378335.1. Classification (NCBI taxonomy): domain Eukaryota; kingdom Metazoa; phylum Arthropoda; class Insecta; order Coleoptera; family Buprestidae; genus Agrilus; species Agrilus mali. The sequence goes on from CM055657.1 coordinate 21,407,382, forward strand.
CGTTATTACTAATGCTCAGCAGTTCTCTAATTACGGGTTGTCACGTTTGAAAAGCGGCGCTGGGCTCTTATTATTCCTATGTCTGTCTATCTGTCGGTCATTTAATGTGGTTAATCTGAAACACTTCTGAGAACATCACCGTAAATAATACACGTAATTCCATTATATTTTATATACCTGTATACATATATAAATGTTGTGGAGGTAGGTATGTCTTCGAACAACCACTTTGTTTTATTGTAATGCGATTCTTTGTGTGTAGAACGAGGGAACAACAACTGCCAACCACCAAACTGCACTCGGTTATTTACTTTCCATTAGGTTTTTATACGTATTTGCACTCACACACGTCATTTTGTTATCATTAATGCGATTTTATTTCAAGAATACGAGCGTTTATCGAGCACAAGAGTATGAAGCTTGACCATTTACAAGTACTTTGAACTAGGTCGTACATTTAGTTCGATGATAATTATCTTCATAATGTAATTTTTTTTAGGTATGTAACATTTTAAGTACTGTAATATTCTTATTAAACACTTACTTCCTTCAATGTCCTGGAGACCTTGTGGTTTTGTTAGCTAAGGAATTGGGGTTGCAAAATTTGCAGTAATTTATGCAGTAGGTCTAACTCGTCTGAAGTTGGTGCCTGAATTTTCAAAAAAAATTCAAATTCTTAAAGTTCTGAGACGGACATGTATAGTGTTCTTGCATAAACCATCACATTTAGGATGTGGCGCCGTAATTTGTTCGTTGGAGAGTTGTGATCGTTTTCTTTTAGCTCACAGGTAAGAGTTCTGGAGTTCTTTAATGTTTTCGAGAATGGCTCTGCAAAAATTTGTTTTTGCAAAAGTTGCAATTGTTTTGATTTCCCACGAAGAATTCTGATTGGAGTTCTGAATACAGTTATGGGTAGCGCTCCAAGAGTTCTATCGAATATCAGAACTCCAACGAACAAATAACGGCGCTACCGCTAAATGTGAAGGTTGCCTTTTTTTAGGAAATTTTGCAGAACAATTGAAAATTTTATGCAGGAACTACAGAACTACACACGTTCGTCTCAGGACTGTGAGAATTGGATTTTTTTTTGAAAATAAATAATGCTCATTATAAAAGACAATATAACACATATTTATTACATTTTAGAAAGGGGTTGTCTTAAATACTTATCAGCTGTTTTGTTTGACTACAACTAAATTGGTAACGTTATAGTGCTACTGGGTCTACTTTAAAAAGTTCTTTCCTTTCTAAATATAAATGATACAAGAATAGTAATGATTTCCCCCTTTTTATAATTAACTTCTGTCATTTTAATTCCGAAAGCTTTTCTAAAACGATTACCGAGAGTGGCATGCGATACAAATCGAGCCAGCTTCGATTTCTTTCACAATAATTGGAGTACTGACAGCTGTAAAGTGTATGTTATTAAGCGTTTGAAACGGTGTTTTCAGAGGGAATGCCTGATAGGTACTAAAAGATAATAGCGTTTTCGACGATACAATGGGATTGCATTCGTAAAAATTTCAACAGTTCCATTACATCTGTTTGTATATAATTTCAACAGTGCTCCTGATCTTTAAATAAATTAAATAATAAAAGCCAAGCTGCGATTGAGAATGAAAGTTTAAAATGAAAGCAATTCAGTGCTATTCGAATAAGCAAAAACCTAATCAATACACCATTCAGTTACATTAGTGGCGGGAAAACTGTATTTCGAGCGTCTTTAGTGTCACATAAAACTAACTGCTGAGCAGGTGTTTTAATTTGCTCACTATCTTCAGGGACAAATTGTGTCCCGTTACAAAATAAATTCCGTCGTTATTGTTTTGGTGGACAATTTTGAATTTTACAACCCCTATCTGAATCACCTCAAACTCTTTTTAATAGAACCACTAACTGAATAGCGACTTTATCAAGAGTTACCTAATGTATGTACAATAATAGCAGAATTTTTCAGAAAGTTACGGAACGTTCGTGAAGTTTGAATATTTGATTGTCTTCACAAGAAGCCTTAATACATAATGCCCTATATAAGTAGATACAAAACAAAGTTTTAATCAATTTGGGATAGTGCAATACTTAAATTATCAATTAACTATTAACGAAATACAAAATATTTTATACGTAATTAACGTCTCTGTCATAATTAAATAGTCGGATAACAAAGACCACGATATCATTTACAATCCTGAGATTTTATGAATGTAGAAACAAGTAAAACTTGTAATTCCTTGAGAATTAGAATTGCATTAAGATTAACAATAACCATTTCTTTTACATGTTATTGTGGCTGTCAGGCGGACGAAGCGATGTGAATGAATGTTTTTTTTTCTCAAGCAACAATTGTAATATGAGGTGAGCTTGATCATTGTAACGATAGCTGTGCAGCGTAAAGAAAACAAAAATAAAGTTTTATAATTACACTTCCTGTGTTAGCATAGACACGGTAGTATAACGTAAATTGAGGTAAAAAACAGTTAAATCCATTTCAAGTTTTCCGAATAGGCAATTTAAATTACAAAATCAACGAGACAAAAGTTTATTAGAGTGTGATGAGATGATCATCAAATAAATGCTTATTGATGACACTGCCGACAACACAAACAGTGAAATTAACTAAAATAGGAGGGTGGTGACTGAATTGGCATTCTTTTAAGATTTTCTTTTTAATATGTTACTTGATAACAGAGCTAACTCTAATTAATATTGCAGCTTAAGGTCATGGTTGAAACAAAGACAACTGCATGTGAAATTTCTAAGAATTGTTATTAAATTAATATCATGATTTGCTAACCATAACAACACTAAAAGAAAGATTCAAAACTTTTTCTATGCCGTTTCAATATTTCAAAGGCTACGTACGTAAAGGGCTCATGACCAAACGACGCGATACGATTTTAAATTCGAATTTAAAATGATTTTGCAAAATCGACAGTGATGGAATTAACGAATCGACTTTCGTAATCGACTACTAATCATGAGCAACACGTAAAAGAACGCCTCCTTTGAATCCCATTGCTCTCGTGTCAGTTGCAGATTGTATCAGAAATAAAATTGCTATTTAATCCACTTGTGCTGTTGCCCTCGAAATGTTGAGTGTACGTATATTAAGTTTAACAGGCACGGATCGCTGTTACTTTCCAGCGCCCTTTTCCCCTTTTAATTGCTCAACGTCACGAAAATGGAATTTCACTGCAACCTACCGAGGTGTAACAACTGTGGCGTTTGAGCACAAACACACCCTATTCGGATTTTTACATTTATGTTATTCGCCAGTTTTCCAGCATTTTTATATGATTCGTTTAAGTCATGAAATCAGTATTGAAATTATGTCTATCAAAAATACAACAACCTTCGAAAAGTACCAACCATCACGACGGATTGATGGTGAGGTTTGAGAAAAAAACTTTACAGAGTAAATTGAGATAAAATGTAAAATGAATAAGTGGAAAACTTACCTCCCATGTGCCCATTTTCGTAAGGGGAGTAGTCACCATTTTCCAGTCTATGTTTCTTTATTTGGTGCTGATACTGGTGGGAGGCAGCTAAGCTTAGTCCTACTGGAGCACGTTTGGGCGGGCGTCCGGGCCTGGAACTGCAACAATAGTAGAGAGTACTGTGGTTAAAACACGCGCGGGTTAGTATAAATTAATGAAAAGCATATTAAACCAAATATGTATAGGTAATGATAAATGATTTATACAGAATAATATGTTTCATAAAAAAGTATAAGATATAGGTTCACAATGTGTACTTCAAGGCACGCCAAACATTGACACAATTCAAGCAATGACTACCGACTACCATGAAAGTCTAAAATCATAAATTAAGTATCAAAATGTCTTTGGATATTTATCGATTGACTAAAATAATCATTTCATTACATTACAAAAGTCCTCAACAACTTAGAATTTTGCATTAAATTATCAAGAAGGGTGTCCATGTAAGTCTGGGAATATACGTTGGCAAATTAAGAGAACGCAACCATCAGGATTCAAAATTAGTGTGAAAATGTTTTATCTGTAATTCAAAATTTATTTGATCGCATTTGGTCCTATGGAATGGATTGGTAAATAAAGATTCTAAAAATCAAAACGGTCTGTGCCCGAAAAGCTTTATTCGAACTGAGCGAACGATTTTCACGGTTATTTTGTTCAATGCGCGCCCAAAAAGCGAAAGTCGTTTCGCCCAAGGCTACGCAAAAACCAGTTTGCTCGCGTGTCAACCGTATAAATGATTGAATCCGTGCAAAAGTGTTAATAAAGTAATCTAAATCAACCCCCTGGCTTATTATTAAACAGTACATCGGTTCGTGAAATATGAGTTGAACGATTTTCCACCATTAACGTTCATTTTCATTCTACGAAAATCTATTAACGAGTGGCACTCTGGTCCTTTGCGGGAAATTGTAACTTTACGTAATTGCCTGCTTATGCATCGTTTCTTTTTCAACAATTCATTAATTAAAGAGTAACTGTTGTAAACTATAAACACATATGTACCAGTTTATGATTTAAAAAATATTACCCTACATTGTATGATGAAGGTACCGTACCCCTTTTGTCATACATATCTATTTCATGTTTTTTGCGATTATAGATAAATAAGAAAGTTTGTTTTATGGAAAGTTCTCTAAGAAAATTCAGTTGCACGTTATAGATCAAATGTGGTCGTTTACTGATCATTGGAAGTGTCCTTCCTTAAAGGGGTTTACAGCTGAACTCGATGAATGGTCCATTGATAAATCATGTGAAACTAGTTTGTGCTTTACAGGTATAATAATTGGTTACAGTTTTATTGCCTAAGCCACCACTTAAAAAAAAAATTGATAATAGATTTCTTTTTGCAAAATATGATCCTTCTTCGTCTGTAAATTCGAAACTATGATAATTTGGTGAAATTTGACATGAATAAGTGGCTTTTCAAACGATCCTAGAGAAAAACTGATGAACTTAAAATAAAGAAAAGACTTGGTAAAGTTTCACTAGAAAATTTATTGCCTCGACAATATTGTTTCGAGCTATGCGCTCATTTTCAAAAGTATGCTTATACTATAAGTATATAATGAACGCATAGCTCGAAACAATATTGTCGAGGCAATAAATTTTCTAGTGAAACTTTACCAAGTCTTTCCTTTATTTTATGTTATTGAACATGTTTCACAAAAAATGCACCCATCAAAGTTTAAATATTATAGAAAAACTGATGTATATAATAAATTTCAACACAATTATGAGTTTCCTCAGAGAACTCGGAGCCAAAAAATGTTGCATTCTGCTGTGGCAATTTCAATATCCCCTTGATTGCATCTTTGCGATAGGCTATATATTTTTTATTATCTTATTTAGTTGAATGATTAAAAGACCAAAAGTATATAGTTGTAATGTTAAGGTACAGTAATCCTATTGAGTCTAATTTTACAACTGAATTCAACAAATTCAACCATTACGATAATTACTTACAAGATTTGCAATCGTTTATTGTATTATCATACATATTTAAAAACAGCCCTGTAAAATCTTTCAAACTATTTTGTGCCTTGCAGGCATAATAATTCGTAACAGTTTTATTGCCTTAGCCACCACATTAAAAAAAATTAATAATAGATTTTGCAAAAAATAATACGAAACTGGATGAAATTTGACTTGAGTAAATCTTTCCTGAAAATGGCTTTTCAAAAGATCCTAGAGGGATGTAAATGATTAATATGTATTGTATAGTTTATATAATACATTGTCGTTCGTGTTTCATTAAATGTAAATTAAATTTATAATCCGTAATGTTTATGTGGTTTTCTGAATCTCATATATTTACATATTATTTATTATCCTAGCATACCGATGTTTCATAATTACGTCAAAATTTCCTTGTAAAGTGGCAAATATATATTATGCTGTACATGATTTGCACGGTAGCAATTGTAACTGACAAATTAACGTTACTAGTAACAGCCGTCTAATTTGTTTTCGATATTATATACCGATTGCTGATGCATTAATTAACAGTATTAATTGCCTACAACGACCAACTTCCGCCAATGCAATAGATGTATACCTATGCTCTCGATTATCTGTACATACAGGTGAATATAATGAGCGTGGCAGAAATAGAAAATAGTTAACATAAAACATTTCATATATTGAAATACGTTCATACATCAAAACAATATAGAACTAACTGGATACTATATTATTTTTCATAAATAATACAACTTTTGGTTGCTTTTCGGGTTTTCTGGCTGTCGTTGGAGATTTGTTTTTCTCAACGTTTCGTCGACTCGCGTGAGCGATATCATCAGGAGATCTTCTATTTAGGGTGGTCGATCGGCTTTGTATTTAGGGCTTGAACCAATTTTAACGAGGGCTTTGCCTGAGCCACCTTTAAAAATAATTAAACCATAGATCCTAGTCCTAGCCTACACTAAAACATTTTTCTTTTTTTTTTTTTAATTTTTATCCATGCTCTTAGGAATGCTTGAATCATAGGTACGTATAGCAACCGATAAAATCGACTTGCTTCCGTGTTCAACCAACACAAAGTACATGCATTCGTGATTTCTAGAAAGATAAGAAGTAACCAAGAACATAGTTATTATTGAGCAAGAGCAACTGATTAATCTGAGGTTGTATGTTAGTATAACCGTAATTTTTGTCGGATTAGGAATTTTTTTAAATCAAGTGGCAACGCTGCTGGCTGCGATCGCATAACGTTTATTACCACGAAAGATCGTACGCAAGAACGGGAATCGACTATGAATCAAGGCAGCAGTGGCCGCAGGGCCGTATTGTTTATCAGCTGTCCAGTAGCAGTCTCCCATGCTCGCGGTTATTGGGGCCGTTTGTATCATTCTGACAACATAATAGAAAAGCACGCAGCGGGCAGATTAAGCCGATGTTCTCTTCTTTACCCATTTACGCCAACCAACCGTACTTTATTATTGTATCAATAAAACATCCTTTTTGGTATCATAGGGTCTCAGTTCGAGGCTACTTCAAGCAGATAAGGAGTTCCGGAAATATACGTCAATTAATGACTACTACAGTACTAAAAAGAATCTTTAAAACCTTATTCGATAAACTCTAAATTGATTGAAACGTCAGGTGTCAAGGGGATATTTGGGAAAACAAAGAATTTTCCAAAAAAGAAATAACTTACATTAACGGTATAAAGCATGTCTACCAATTGTAGTACAACAAATCGTCAGTGGCAATGGAGCGCCAAGTACAAAGTGCTCCTTGACGTTTTTATAAGGATTAGACTGTTGGCAAAAACGTAAAATCTAAAATGTCCATAATCCATAATTAATGTTTTTTGTATCTGAAATAGAGCTATTAAAGTATTAACCGCAGCATGAATTTCGGGCATCAATTAGGGTAGTGTTTTGGGGTAGGAAAGTTTATATCATAGCTGTCTATTCGATTAAAAGGGAAAATGCTACGTGTGACTGGTGGTCGCGAACCTCGACTTATAATAGCTGCGGAGCATCTAGCACTTGTCGGATTATTTACAGACTGGGAAGAAGCAAAATGAAGCTACACGATACTCCCCAATATAAGTTGTCCGCCACCGCATTGCACCGTTGCGTTGAATGAAAGAACGTTCGACACGTAATGAAGAAATGGACGGGCAGATAGTCGGAAATGGAGCTAATAAATCAAAAGAGGGTCGATTTGTCGACTGCCCATGCGATATCTGATATTTGCTCGGACGGACGCCTCGTAATGGATGAACTCATCTCCAAATAGAGGTACAAACAAACGGACAGAACAACTTTTGTATGACAGATCGCTCATTTGACGGACCGTTTCGAGAGTAATCTTGAAGACGTGACCAATATAATAACTTTACGATTGCTGAAATGTTTTATAAATCGACAAACGTTTGTAATGTATATAAGAACTAACAGAGGGAAAGGGAATGCTCCATATTATAAGGCACGATCTCCCCCTATGCCGCATATATATCTAATTTTATTCCTTTACGTATTCAGTAATATCAAAATAAGAAAACTGAAAACTGATTTAATAATAATACCTCTCATTTTAGTACTAACTACAATTTACTTAATCTGTCTTAATAGGTGATTCATATTCATCTTGAATTTCCATCTTTTATGAAATTATGCTGACGATTTTCGGAGTGTTTATAAAAAGCTTCCAAAAGATAATATTTACTTTTAAGTGAAGATGGAGGAGTGTGGAGTTTTGAAAACTTTACTTTTAAAAAATATCTGGGAACGCGAAGCCCGAAACAAAATTTGATCAAATATAACTACGGAGGAAAGGATGGCCCGAGGTGTTCATTATTTGCATTGTTCCGGTTGAGCAGTCATTGCTCTTAAAATGTTTAATTTTGAGACGGTACAACAAAAAGCGAAGACGATGATGCTCGCGGCTGTCTGTCGGCAAAAAGCCTTGTATACGTAGTGTTCTCTTCGAAAAGCAATTGTTATTTTGGAGTTAGCGACCAGCCAAGGAAACAAACATGCTCGTTTGGGCGGAAAATTAAATAATTTGTAAATCATTCGTCTCAATCGCCCGATACCATAGTCTCTCGCCTCGCCTCGCCTCGTCTCGTCTCCACTGTCTGTTCCTCGCCTTTTCCCGTTTCTTCCAACCCTCCTGAATTCTAAAAGACGCTGGGGCTTTTGGGGGACTGATTTCTCAAATACTTTCCTAAACTGCACAATGAACATGTACCGCTTCCGAATACTACTGTTTTAATTATTAAATCCTACACTATAGTATTATATCAGAGTTTCAAAGGTAGTAACTTTTATTTCTATGTCGAAGTAGTGTTCTTTCAACTAGGTTCAGTATTTCATATTTTTCAAACTGATATTTCAAGACCTTCCTCTCATGATTGAAAAAGTCAATTCAATTTTGTACATCCTGCAATTCAACTTTTGTGCGTCCCCTCTTCTCAACACCCCTACCACCCACATAAGTATTTTTACAAAATAACTCAAAGAAAAGCGGATAGAACCGTCATGTATGTACAATGAGGTGATTATTATCTCGATGTGGAAATAAAACCAATTTAATTTTTTCATCATTATACGTTACTTAATCATAAGAGCAGCAAATCTTCTTGTTTTATTTGTGTATATCAACTACAGATTGCGTATACGTCTATTCACCTGAAGCAATTACAGAAAACTATCGTTCAGGTTAATTTTCTTAACGTTTCTATCTGCCCGTTTCATTGAAAATGTTTTCTTCGATCATGGTGTAATCATAAGAAAATTATAGAAGTCGGTTGTGTCCTTTTTTTTCCCTTTATGTTCTCAGTTCTGCAATTACGTCACATAAATAACACGTACAGACACGTACACGTGTACGTGTGTATTCGTGTTGGTTTCCTAGCGTTTAAAAACCTCCGTAATGACTTTTGCAAAGAGTGAACTGCCGACGCCCATCTACTTTGTTCGCATCTTTTATTGCTATTTAATGGCAATAAACTGAAATCGACGATGATCTTAAATATGAAATGTTAACAGAGCACAACTACTTAGTTTGTTACCTATAATATCATATAATTGCACAGGCGGCAGTATAAACTAGAGATTGGCGCGGCATCCAAAAGCAAAAAAAAACTTAATTCTAAGAAGAGTTTTGCAGTAGGAGTCGTTCTGTAAATCAGCCCTGTTGTTGTACGAATTATATAACTGTAAGACCATCAACTTCCAAATTATGGTTTTAATCACTCAATTTTGAACAACTTTCAATCTTTAACAGCGGCGACTTGTTCATATGAACGGCAGAACCTCCTGAACTCAAAATTTTGGAAATAACACATGCTCCATACATGTATTATGGTGTATACTGTAAATATACCAAAGGGACGTCCATTAATTATATGAGTTACTTTTTTAATTTGAGCCCCTCTCTCTCCCTTAGTGAGACTTGGTAACATGTCGTGGGATCCACCATCCCCTTCGTGTAAGATTTGTATAATGTAAAAGTAATAGAGAAGATTTAATTATATTTAACATAAGATGTTCAATGACTCCCCCCTCCCTTTAAATGAGATTTGATGAAATTTTGCTAGACCTCTCCTCCCACGTAATTAATGGAACCCCCCTACAATAAAATTTAATTTCGCTGATCATTGTATACTGTAAATAAGCAGTTTTTATTTATTTATTTGTTTTCTGATGGAGTTTTTAGAATCTCAATATTCAATAACTCAACGATCGATTGATACAATTAATTTAAAGTTAAACGATCAGACGCAGATTTAAATTAGAAACAATCCACCATATTCTTAAAAAATTAATTTGAATTGTAAAAAAATATTTTTAATTGTTAATTAAAGTTTCGTGATGGAACTGCTTTAATTAATTTTATTTTGATAGAAAATTTCGCTGTACTTCGGTGGTTAAATAAAAACAGTGTATAATATAACAGAAGGCTTTTTTACTAAGTACTTTTTGCTACATTTCCTACCTGTTAAATATTAATGGCTCGCAAATTCTCGCGCCTCTTGAAGGCGAATATTGCTTGTATTGATTTTTTGTTGTTAAAATTGCGTGGAACAGCTCGCGCGGAGCTCAAACAGAGTTCTTCGTAGCTCGTGAAATTGCCGTATGTTTACAACTCACCTAAGAATCATTTTAAAGGAACTGGAGTAATAAAAAGGCAGTAAACAGGATCTCTCTGTGATATTTTGTGACTAATATACGCGGCAGTTAAACCGTTTTATTCTTTTATCTACATGCCTGCAGTTTTGTTGGTGTAACAGTTAACAGTCGATTTAAGAAAATGCTTTATGTAAACATTGTGTTCGTTTCAGAAATGATTTACATCCGTAACGTTAACAGTATACTACTATTTTTAGTTGCTCATTGTAAATTAAGTCTGATTGCCTTTTGTTCATCTCAGAATATGCAACGTGTTTGCAACGTTGCAACTTTTAGGTAGGTACTAACGAATCAGGTGGACGATCTTAAGCCGCTAACATTAGAAATCAACTCAATTTTAAAATCTTAAATATAGTACACCTATTATTTTAATTGTCGTATTCTAATTCCATTTTAATCAAACTATATAAAGATGCATTTGTATTAAACGAGAGCAAATGTGATTAGGTATTTAAGCTTAAAAGTACTATCCATACAGTTCCAATTAATATCTATATTCGAAAAATTAATTGTCCTAAATTATTCTTCCTATACAAGTTTCCTTTTAAGTATAAAATGTCCCATTTAAGGTTTTAAAAATGGTCTTGTGCTTAAAGCTATTAATTTTAATTTATTATGGTATATGTATGTTCTGGAGTATGGGTAATCGCTATCCTAACTAGAATATTAGGTACCTATATAAATTTTTGAAACACTTCATACTAAACTTTCTTGAAAGATATGCTGAACAAAATTCATTAAATCATTTCTAGTTCCATCATTGCTACCTTGAGGGTTGTAGAGTATTTGCAAGTGTTCGCATATAACTTTTTATCGGTTGAAGAGTATGTTAAAAGCACATGTCGCATTTTCATATTTTCGTAATAAACGAAGATAACGGCAGAGAAAGAGAGTTCGGTTAGGTATTAGTGCGGAGAGAATGCGATACCGTGTTCGCCGAAATTGCCCCAAGAAAAGGAACTCGAGGCAACCGGGTGTTGTGCAGGGTTGGTAGTTGGTACGAGGAGTATCAGACCCGACTTAATGTCTCGACGGAGCAATTGTAATTTCGAAACAAAAGAAGCGTTTAGTCAAACGAAATCGCTTTTTTCTTACTTAATCTCAGATTATGAATCTTTTAACCGTCTCCCACGGGGATACCTGGATGATGGCTGCTTTCTAAGGGGATATATTAGCTTTCGTGAGCTCACGGCAGACAAATAAAATTCGCCGAATTTCATTATCTAATAACATAAAAGACTTCTCTTTAAGAAACGACTTGGTTTCCACGAAAAAACCTTTTAGGCGATTAATATAGAGATTTTTCGTCAACGTATGTAATAGCCACTTACATATGAGAATATTAATATTACATACTCTGAAAAAGCCCCAGTGTGGCGGTAAATCTTAAGATTTTCATATAATATCAACGATTTATAAACGTTCATCTGATGGTTTTATTTTAAATTTCAGAGATGTATCAAGTTAAACCTGAAAGTGATTTTTTACTAGTTGACCAGCCCGATATAAAAATTATTTCATATTATATGTGTGACTGAAATTGCCCAAATACTGATAAATGTACCTATAAGTCGAATTAGTCTTTAAGTTAATCTTCTAAAGAGAAACATCAAGCAACAGAAAGAATGTTCCTCAATGTTTTTTCCAGAAGAAACCTAATTTAATTCCAAAATGTGTAAAGTTGTTAGGTTTCATGACTATAAAGTAACGATGTATAAATGTTGATATTAGGAAAAGAAAAATATCTATTTTTAAACCAAATCAATAAAGCAAGTACGAGTACAAAAGTTATTTTTTTTAAATAATTTTCTGATACTAATTATTTATTGCACGAGATCAAAGTCACAAAATAAATTCAATAATTCTATGAAAATATAAGAAGTAGTGAAGGTTGGAAGAAGATAAAAGTAAACTAAGAAAACAGTTCAAATTTTTAACGTCATCATTTGGTATTATGAGCACAATATTTCAATATGAAAGTTATAGATCTAGACGCACACACCCTCATCACTACCTTAACCTTCCCTCACTCCTCATCTTTAATCAATCGATATTTAAGTAGGATAGGATATGAACATGAGAGACATCCACACACTCGTAGAGTTTGTATTTTTCTCCAAATTTGATCTCTGACCCAAGCATTCATGTTTGTCTCACAATGAACCTACAACCTTACATTACGTACAGTCGTACCGACCTTATTATATGAGGTTGGTTAAATTAAAAAATAATATTCAGTTTCACTTATCTTCTATCAGAGATATGTGTATGTTAGGTATTATCAATGTAATATATTATTTACTGATTAAATTCGTCCAATTCGTCCATTGTGCGAAATGGCCAAAATTGTAAAGAACGGATTGCTCCGAGCTGTTTTAAGTTCTCGTTACTATTGTGTGCTGGGGTTGCTATCATTCGTAATAATATAAACGCAAACAAGGGTTAGTTTATGACTTACGATACATCTGTTATTCTCCCTCCTATAGAATTGTATATGGTAAGGGGAGGAAGTAGTAACTTGAACCCTTACAATGCATTCGCATTTAGAAGCTGTTAAATTAGAAAAAACGAAACGGAAATTTAATACATCCTAATAAAAACTTATTAATTCCACTGAGTATTTCTTTTATAAAATTGATTTATAAACAGTTATATAACAATGTTCCTATAAACAATACGTATTGTCATCTTTTTTCAAATTTCTCCCATATGTATCCTTATAAGTAAACCAAATCCAATTCTCACAAGTCTTTTTCTACAACAGTAAAAGCCCCATAAAAATTGTTGAGTGGTTGTCGAGTTATGTTTTCACAAAAATCACCATAAATCATCACCACGGATAATGATGATGTTGAAACATAAATTACAACTGGTTGGAAATACATACCCTGCACAAAAGTGAAGACCACATTGAATAATGGTTTACATAAATAGTTTTAATGATTCTAGTGTGTTACAAATTAAACTTTATGCTATTTCTAAATACAAATTCCAAAATTATATTAAAAACATTCATGTTAAAATTTTGAGCTGATTATCATATCTGTAAAATTGATAATGATGAAGATAGTTTTGCTGTTAAGCTTAGTTGATGTGTTACTTGTGTAATGGAGTTGATTTTACGGCAAAGGGTCTGTCAGTCGTGGATGAATATTTCAAGGGATGATTGGCATTAACCATAAGGCAGACACGTTCCGAATAAGTCTTCGTTTCCAGATATACATTTGATAAGAGTTCTAGGAACAGAGCCAAACCAAAACCGACGAAAGCCATAACCAAAGCCCATATATTTCGCGTTTATCTTATCTATAGAGTGGTGTGCTTTTTACAAAAACGCGAACAACACAACGATATTCGTTTCCCACCACAAAAATCATCGTTCGTATTTAGCTTGTATGTGCCTGCGCGTTCTGGTGCCAATAAAAAAGATGTTAAATGGCTCATGACAAAGCCACATAATACGAAATTGATATCTCGAAAAAGATACATAAAAAGCAACTTCTTTCGTATCCACCCCAAACTGTGGAATTGAAAGGGTCGCGTTTGGATTTGGCTCATTGTATTTCATGACTTCACATTTTTATCCCCAAATGATATCTTAGAGTCGCGCGACCGGCAACGGCCCGGGGGATGATGACCGTTCTTTTTTTTTTCATGATGCAAGGGTTGATGTCTGTCGATCCAATCTGTTAGGGTGACAAACAATTATCAAGTCATTTACGTGAAATCGATTGCTATTCAATAATAATCTATACCAGTAATAATAGTTTTCACATTCAATATAATTTGCTTTTTACATCACTCTGTTTAAAAAGTACATCACCAGAGGATTTCCATAGACACTCTGAAATTGAATAACAAAACTGTTTTACAGGACCGTTTCATAATTGGTTTTTATACGTAAAACAATGTACTGGCTGGCACATTTACATGGAGATTTAATTTATTACATTCTAACCACCGTTCATGGAAAATTTTTGCATAACATTCCCAATCTTCCATCGCCACCAAAAAGGAATATCCAGAAGCTCTATCTCTAAACGTTTTTATGTAACACTGATGAAAGAGTATATTTAAACTGCAAAAATGTTTTAAAAGATAACACCACAAGTTGTTCTTTATTTCTCAGTACTAAAGATGAATTTAATAAAAGAAAGCTCCGTTATTTTTTGCAACAAAATTCATCTTTTCATAATGCGAAACGTGATTTAAAAAGCAGCTAATTTAAATTTTTATTGCAAAGCATAGGTATCGCCGCGCCGACCGACCGTTTAACTTTTAATTTAGTTTCGGCTAATTCCACCCCAATCGTGGTGGTGGTTGTAGGTATATTCTAACTTGGGAAAAGCGGTGGTGGTAGTTGGTCGTGGCACCATCTGCTCCGAATATGTGTTTTAAATAAATGTTTTTTTTTCGCCGCAGGATTTTCTGGATATTATGAGCGCCAAGCCGAGCTTCCAGGTGTAAACTGCAGCTTTTTATGAACGATGACAAGTCGTGATCGATCTACGAACGACCCGGTTACAGTTTGCACCGTTCTAATGGATTACGCACTTATAATGCTAATGCGAATATGTTGCTTAAACAACTTAATTGTCGCCTCGGTTCCCGAAGTGAACGGATTAAAAAAAAAGAGTCGATCGTGTGGCCGCTCTTTTCGGTGATTGATCGGTCCGGAAAACAAAATTACCACGTTAGCTCTATGGGATAGGAATGATTTAACGTCACAACCAATCTAAAGATGTAGTGTGACAAATAAATAAAATCAATCTTAGATATTCAAGCAACTGAAACAACCTGACGTGGGGTGCCAAAAAGGTTCTTTTTCTCTTCGATCATTTTTCAAATTATTAGTTGCGATTTAACTGTAAGAGACACCAGAAACGATATATCCTGTCATAACTTCCGATTTCTAATAACTAGGAAGTAAAAGAACTCGGGAAGGTTAAGGTAATATAAAGTACCTAGAGGTAGGATGGTAGGAGACCCTTTAGTCATGAAGGGCTAGTTAAAGACATTTTAGAAACAATTTCCGGACTAAAGAGAGGTACCAAGATAAGACCTACAATAGATTAGATTACTGTTTGCAAATGCATACATACTTAATTAATAATGAGGGATTTTATAGTGTTTGGGACTGAGTGTCTTTGTTGATGATGATTATAAGCCAACGTTGGAGGCTTTGAATTTTTGTGCCTAAGTAGGTATGTAACCAATACTGTGAGTAATCCACCTGTTTCCTTAGATGAATTTATGAGAGTAACAAAATGTAAAATATTTTTTTATTCTAGGTGTTTTAATTATCATTTCTCTCAAATCAATATGAAAAACTACTATAGAGACAGCAAGCAATTATACCTATTGATTAGATTAGATTGCAGCAAAGTCCAAATAATGTTTAGTTTACCAGACCAAAAATAGATACCTAATACATGCCTTTAAAAAGAAGCTAATTTCCGTTAACTAAAAGCAAGTAAATACTGATTACTGATTAGTGATTAGCTGTAAGATAAACACGTAATAAATAAAAAAATCTATTCGTGGTTTAATAAGAACATGACGACAAGGATACTTTTGTACAGTATCATTTCGTTTAAAATGATATAATTTTTTTTGAGCACAAACGCAATATCTAATTAGAAAGAAAGGACGTGTACATATATAAAAAATTTATGTCTTATTTTTAGCAATTTATACGGCAATAGTAAGAGTCGAATGTAGACGTGTAATAAATAATAAAGTTTACAGTTTTGCTGCTTATTACTGACTGTTTGAAACGAGCCTAATTTATAGCCGACGAGGTCGTTTCTTGGTTGGAACACCATAATAAAATAACTTGCTAAATTGGAGACCTAAAAAGTTGTTAACTGCCATTAAACTTCTGCGAAATTTTATTTCGTTTCCTCTCTGCCTCCCAGAAGACGCTGAAATTAATAAACCCTTTGATCACTTGCCCGAACGCATCCAACGGCCGACGTCTAATTTCATTCCAAATTTTAAACATCGTCTTATTACGAACAAGACATCACAGGAAATACCTAGAAAAGGGGAATTGTTCTATTTTATTGTAATACACCATTTTTACTTATATGTTAAGTTTTTTAGTATTTCTTTCAGAGACGTCAATATTTTTAATTTATGAGTAAATGACTGAGCAGTGACATCTTTGTACAGTAGAATTTTGAAGATAATTGGAATTCTTTTAGATTGTGTATGTGTTGTGGTCATGGACTCCTTAAAAGACCCTAGGTACTCTGCCTCTTTCCTCATCTCAAACTGTAAATTAGCTTCATCTTCTATGCTATTAGTAATACGAAAAAATGAAATTCTATCTGTATAAGTAAATGTAATGTTTGTAGATAGTATGTAAAGAACATGCGGCGATAACTGAGCGATACGAGCACGCCCTCGTACAGAAGGGCGGGCATTAAAACGCCTCAGACCTGACCGTTCCGACTTACTGACAGTGTGCATGAAGTGGTACGTGGCAATTACATGTGCACATGAACATTAACAATAATGGCAGTCGTCGAGGATGCCAACGTAGACTGCTCTTTAAAGCTCTCCCCGCAATTATTTGAGGAAAACATGGTGAAGATCCACGACGTGCTTCCATCAATACACCTAGTTTGTACAGATAGAGAAAAGAACATATACGTACCATATACTCATAATTTTCTGCTTTATAACCTGGCCTTGATAGGCTCAAAACTAATGTAATTTTTTCATATATACCTACCCAATACACAAAAGTTATAATGAGTCTATAAGGTGATTCTGACATGGATATTTTTCTAACTAATCTATCAACAAAATCATAAATTAGTCCATTAGCCATAAGGTTTC
Organism: Agrilus mali; assembly: GCA_029378335.1. NCBI lineage: Eukaryota > Metazoa > Arthropoda > Insecta > Coleoptera > Buprestidae > Agrilus > Agrilus mali. Next base: position 21,424,870 of record CM055657.1, read on the forward strand.
TTTGAAAATGGTAATGAAGGGACATGCACACAATTATCATTCCATGGATAAAAATCACTTTTCAGATAACTGATACTCAGAGGATTCATGGTGTAAATAGGACTTTAACCCAACAATAATTTGTAGCAAATTAGATTCTTTAGTTTCGAGACCGTTACTCCTACCAATCCAATTTCCTCAAGAATCATTAATTCTAACCTTTTTTGACTTAACTTAAATCGTAAGGGCTTTCTAGCAATCCATCAAAAGGTAAATGAACGAGTTAACGCTATAATAATTTGATACAACCAGATGTGATGTGAATCGCGATTTCGAATATATTAGTCCTCATTGGCACACCATTATAAGGCCTTTCCGTGAACTGCCCACAAAAACGAAGTTGTTCAGTAAGAACAAATTATGATATATATATGATGTAGGAGCACTGACGTACTGAAAAAGTACCAAACTTGTTGGAAATATTAAAATTAAATTTTCTGGTTTATACATGCCAGATAATAATAAAAATCATTTTAATACGATTCCCCATAATTACTTATTCTCCCCCTAAATTACCAATATAGTATCAAATTCAAAGCTGTTAAGGGGTTAGAAAGTGTTAATTATTCAAAACCAACCTCCTACGTTTCGCCTTGTGCTGTAAGTTTTTACTTAGACCACAAGGCAAAACGTTGAGGTTGGTTTTGAATTGAATATTTTTAACCCCTTAACAGCTTTGAATTTGATACTATATTGGCAATTTAGGGGGAGCATAAGTAATTATGGGAAATTGTATTCAAACTATCTTTTCTTTTTTATATTATTTGGCTTAATATTGGTGTAGCTGCTTGACACATTAAATGCCTTTTAGAAAAATGTAATTAATGGTAATGGTGCGTGGTAAATCGTTGCTGTTTGGTTAGTCATAACTTATTTAAAATTGGAACTGATCGACATAAAAATAAAACTAACCCAGTTTTAGGCAAATAATTGCTGATAACTTTAGCAAAGGGGCGATGAAGGGAGTAAAACCAAACAATACACAAAAAAAGATTTGTTTCTCATTAGGTACTACTTATTATGAAAATCCAATCCACAATATCAGGCTAATGTACCTATAGATACATTTTTGAAATACGAAAACAGTAGGTAAAATCTATTTCTAGTTGCGGAGATGTCCTTATAGAATTTATTATGTGATGACTTAAATTAAAATAAGTAGATATATATCAATCAATAAAAGTACATACTATTAATATTGTATCAATTAAAGCAAATAACAAAAATATTAAGAAATAAGAAGCGAAATATTTCCTTCTAAAAAAAGGCTCTCTTTGCAATATCAACATTCATTAATGATTATTTCGGGGTGAATACGTAATAACGATAAAGCCAAACTGATACGATACGGTGTAAATGATTATACATGTGTATATGGATGGTGGTTAGTACTTAACACTTCAGCATACCATCCATAATTTGAGTTACGAAGAGTGAAATAAAAGTGGGATTCTAACACAACAGTATTTCTTCACACATCAATAAAAATTATAATACTTATTTTTGTCGGTCCAAAGGCGGCCAGTGGCACATCATAAATCTGCCCAGTCCTAGACAGTTTCTAGTATTATTAGTTAGTGAACCTGAACTAACTTAAGCACCCAAGAAATAATTGCTTTATTTACAGGTGCGAGCGGCCAACAGAAGATGTTTTGAGGTATCACCTCTATTTTGTAGTTGTTTATAGCCTCAGTTTAATTTTTAAAATGACCCATGCAATAAAGGATCTACAAAGTTCGGGCTATTATAGTCTTGTAGATAATTTTCTAACTGACGAAATAGTAAAGACTGATAACATTTTTGAAGTTAAAATTATCTACTTGTTGTTTTCTTAATTTAAAAATACTTAATTTTTTCATAATATTGATCCATAAAGGTTTCATTTCTGATAGATAATAGTGCTTCTTACATATATAAAACATTATGAATGTAGGGTAGGCGGTAAAATACATAAAAAATGTAGTTACGTGTTTATTTAATAATTCGTTCCTCTTCACATTCTGTTTAGAACATAAAATTCTTAGAGTTGTTTGCTTAAACACTGGCAATAAAACGTTGTAAACATTCTTGGGACTTTCGACTTAATTTCCCCGATTTAATGGAGACATAAAACTAGGAATAAACGGGGTTCTAACGAGAAAGAAGAAACGCCACCCTGTCTGTTAGAAAAGGACACAGTGTGGCGCCTAAACGTGTATCTGGTTAACGTCAGTGGATCAAGTGACAGTTTGTAGATCACTTATTATGATCCGATGGTACAAGTTATGTCAGTGTTAAATGCATCTTTAATAGAAAAATTATTGTAAGAATTGTAACAAACCAGATGCATCAGAAATTTATTCACATTTCAATGATAATTGACAATTATTTCGCCCAAGTTTGGCTTCTTGAAACAGAAATTTGTGGCGGCATTAAATTTAATATATATTTGGGTGTATGTGTGTGGCGGAAGAATATTCGTAAATACATACATATATGTATGTATGTACAGTAATTACATACATCGTCAACTTTTACCAGATCTCACTCGTCCTGTTTATAGAAAGATGAAGATGAAACATTTCACACGGATCTGTTTTCATTTATGATTTTAATGTTTTTCGTGCCTCCTGTTCGGAATAGGATGAAATGTGAACTGCACAGGGTCTGTCATCGGGACAGTTAATATCTTTTGAAATAAGCTGTTCTCCGATAAATGTTATGTTTTTATGTCATAGAGTAGGAAACGTTTATTTTGAATTAATATTTTTATGGTCTGCTCCTTGCTCTATTTAGATTTTCGCAATGAATATATGTGAGTGTGTGTGTATGATGCCGCAGCGGCATACGTTTCTGTATGTTTTATTTAGAATTTCATAACTTGCGGTTTACAAAAAGTTGAGCGTTCGTGAGGTCTAATCACTGCCAGATTCCGAACATTAATGTATGCTCCCGAAACTATGTATTTGTTCTCGTCTCATCCTGTTTATTGACAAGTGATCTTTTTTTATATTGTATTTATAACTCACTGAAGTAATACAAACACTCGAGTGTTGTATTATCACATCCAATAGATAATAACATTCATACTTTAAACGACAGGTGATACTTTACTCACAAATATTATTATAGAAATATATACACATACCAATATAAAATAAAACCGCGCATAAAATATAATGTACTTACATCGAATAATCTTCTTTTATATGTGAACATTGAGAATTGTTCTACATTGTGTTAGTATTTATTATAAAAAGAGATAAAATCAAGTAAAATATTTTCTTAAGGTATTTCAGAATCTCATGAGCCTTTTCACGATTCGTGAGATTATGAAATATCTCTAATAATATCAAGTAGGCTAAATTAATATTAATATTTATATTTATAGAGCAGTAAGTGAGTACAAATTATATTTTTATTTTATAATAGTAAGTAGGTAATTACTGTATAATAAAATAAAAAATTTGACGTTCTTTATAGATAAGTCTCTATAAAATTCATATTGGTTCAAACGAATTGGTTCTTAAGTTTTCAAATTTAAAATGCTTTTGCTTTCCATTTTTCACTATTATTCGCACATTGATCTCGTGCTTTAAAATTGTCTTTGTAAATGAAACTGTGACTGATGAATGAATAGGTGTGAAATGAGCTAAATTCTCTCATCGCTTTAGGAATGAAAGCTAACCCTCGAATACACAAAACAATCCGTTACGAATGATAAAAACCAAATTAATCGTTAAAACACTCGTTTCTACTTCATTTGCCCCGATACTGTTGCCCCCTTTCGCTCGTATATATCGGGATTATTAACAGTAAATTCACAAATGAGCAGCAAAACCAACGGCACATTTGACAGATTTGTATTTGTACAGGGTGATTAATTATCTCATAACATACGTCCACGAAAAAAACTGATATTTCGCTTAAATAAAAAACATTCACGAGTTAAAATATGCATAATACATATTTTAGTTAGTATAGTATGATATATATAATGTAATAACTTAGAAGTTGGAGCAAAAAATTAAGAGAAAAAAAGCTGCGTCTGAAAATTTGGATATTAATTTGGAATGTATACAGTTTTGTCGCTATAGCCGACAGACGCTATAAGCAATTTATTTTATAACAAGTTTACACAGACAAGTAAGTACATACTTTCCGATTATCGAACTCAAACACAAGCTTGGCCACTGTGTTGTCGTTATATCCGGATATATATTATAAGAGTTAAGTTAACGTAACCATAAGGGAAGACGTTATATGCGACGGGTTTTATCTTTCTTTACATATACAACAAACGCAATTGTTCTTAATGAGATTTACTAATTTTTTTAGTATTATTGGTAACAGTAATTTGATAAGTACGTTTATAAAAAACAAAAGTCCAGTGAGTGTAATGTGAGGATTCTTACAAATAAAAATCACCCTGTATATCGAGAAAATAACAAAGGCGTTTAATATTGTACACCTACCTAGTGGTTCGACGATAGGAAAACCCGAGATCACGAATGACTTGGGCCGTGTTTCTGCAAAAGACCCCGTTTTAATTATTCGGGATTTGCCATCCTTGGGGAGATTCTTCGGGGTAATCGGGTGCAGCGCGCCGGAAATAAATAATTGTTTAGATTTATCACGCTGCGCTCAAACAGTCGCAGTCGATTTTCAGGTCTCATTCGCTTTGATCTTAGATAAATTTGAATTTTACGGATACTTGCCCATTTGGGCTTCGTATACTTTGAGAATTAGATAATGCCTAAGAAAATGCTCATCGGTAGTTATACAGGCAGAAGAGGCGATTCGTTTCCAGGAAATAGCCACGAATTAAAAATATTTACACCGTAAACCGTTTACATCCTATCTATGGATAACCGACTGACACAGCTTAACGCTTATTAAGTTACGATAATCGGGCTTTAAAACTTTTGTTGTAAAGTTTTGTTATACTCAGTATTCTACTATTTCATCTAACCGATAAACATGATAAGTCACAATAATAATAAGAAATAATTATGATAAAAATAAAAATAAAAAATAAAAAAGAAATAGAAATCTAGCATTTTATAGAAGTAGACAGAAAACATGTGTACTTTGGGAACATTCATAAATTACGTGAGCTCACTACACTAAGGAGTTGTTGGATCCCTATCAACAAAACTCGACAAATCTCATTTTATAAAAGTGGAAAGCCATTAAAAATCTCACCTTAGCTTTTTACATCAAAAAGTTAATGTTAATTTGATAGGTATCATTTAAAACTCACTCTAGGATAAATATCATATAAGACGGGGGTAGGATGATAGTTCCAGCACCTCTTACCAAACTAAGGAGAGGGAGGAGTCCAAATTAATAAAAAAGCATTTTGTAATTCCGAAATTTTGATTTTGAGTTTATTTGATTTCATTTCAAGTTATTACTGGAAATCTTATAGAAACATCAAATTCATAATAGAAATATGAATTCGAAATTTACTTACCTCCAACCCCCCCGGAAACACTCAACGAAACCTAACTTTTTCATTGCATCCTAATTGTTACATCGAACCTCTTATACGAACTTCAGATATTATATGCAGGACAAACGAGAGAAATGTAGCTCGTTCACATCTTGTAGATAAAAGCATTCAAAAATATCTGAGGGTTGAGCAGATACCCTACCAGTAGGTCTGTTTACAATATTCGTCATATGGCACCCCAATAACGATAAGACGTTTTAAAACAACTCTTGAAATGGATTATGTATTAAGTATAATCTAGGAGACAAAAAAACATGTGTTTCTACGTCAGAAGTAGTCACATAGATCATTGTGTCTTAAAAACTAGATATGCTCCATAATGTTTGATTAGGAATGTCTTTTAGTACACTTTATCAAAATTTATATAACTGCTTCTGGAATTAATAAAAAAGGCGATTATGTTACCTTTATAATATACTCGTAGGTACTTAAAACTGAGCTTATTTTTTTAACTGTAAAAGTTTTAAGAAATCTACAACTTCATATACCTAGCAATAAATATTAAAGTATCCAAAATATTGAAGAGAGATAAACAAAATTAAAAATATGTAGTCACTTTTTAAATTCATAATAAACAAGATTATAAAGTCAATAAAAAATATTTTGACAAAGATGTTTGTTTCAAAGCGTCAAATCCTTATTCTTAAATTGTCGGTTAGTGCTAACTGTTTTATAGTTCATATGTACAAAGTTAACATGAACATTATAATTCCTATCATAATTTGTTTAGATTCAATGAATTCTATAAATACGAAAGTCTATAAAGTAATATGGTTTTCGTCATAGACAGATGATTTACGCTTTTTCAAATAGCTTCCACGGAGGAAACATAGTTTACACCATGCTTTGTATACATTTTATATTAACTGCTATATATTTCTCGTATTATTTCCAGGCGTTTGTTGAAGAGTCCAGATGCCTTGCTGAATAAATTCTCGTGGTAAGTTTGTTTGTTTACATAATCTCATCTCTTAATTTTAATAGATACGTATCGTATTAGCTTTAAATCGTGTGCAATTTTGAAATATCAAGTTCTGCAAATCTGTGATCAAATAAATCAAAAATATTAATTGGTAGTAGGGTGGTCAAACTGAACTCGCCAATTTTTTAAATCAAAAATAGACTGGAAGTTAATAATAACTGAAACCTTGTTGATTTGCTACTTATTATTTATAAAAAAAAAGAAATTTTACTTCCTAAACTGTTGTTAGATGTTGAACAACAAATTCTATGATGATTAGAAAAATCCTTGAAACCTCAAATTAGGGATGGAGTTGTATTTACGTTTTTATTATTTGTGTAAAAGCTATTATACCCACAAACTAAAACTTAATTGCAGTATTTAATTTTTTATACATTTTTTACCTTAGTTTAATCAATTTCTTTTAACTTAAACATATGAATTATATAAACTATTTTAATGTTTCATGTATTAATTGTTAATATGCTTATCATTATAAGAACACGCTTTCCATACCGGAAATTTTATTACGTTGACTGTATTCTTCAGACGTATTTCAGAATATCATGAGCGTTGACCTTGAGGGGGTATTAGTCGATATTTTCGTTTGCGTATACAATAAATAATAGAATAACATATTACAATGTTCTCGGGTTACACCAAGGAAAGCAATAAACCTCCCCAGTCACCCTTGCGCGGCCGATAATGCGTAAAAACGTCAATTAAACATGATGAGCGCCACCTGGGTACCCTAAGGGTACCATTCGCTGATAATAATTATATATAGTTTACGATTTGTTTTTCGAATGTTACCGCTCAAAACGCCTCCGGGCATGTATGTCAAATGCTGCATCGGAACCAACTCATAGATTGTTAGGGTAGCAATTAGCAACATTTCTTGTAGCAAGTGATAATTAATGATTAGATGTAGACAAGTAAAAAATTGATACGATACAATAATAATAACAACAATTTAACAGTATATACAGGTAGATACTGTTGTTGTACGTAATAAACAAATGTAAAAATATGAAGTTTTTAATGGGAAATATACATTAATAAATATGCCGTAAGTAAAATTTGGTAATGACAGATTCCCGAAGAGTTTTTAAAAATATTTAGATCTACAGAAAAATCCCCCGGGAAAAGGAAACATTCTTAGAAGAAATCCTGGCAAAATTATTTTAAATGAGAATTTAGAACTTCTACAGCCTGACGGTTAGCTCTCGGATGAATTTAGGGAATATGTTAAGTTACTTTGACAATAAAAATCCATAAATAGGTAGTAGTTAGAAAAAGCTGAAAAATATAGATATAGGTATATGAAAATATTTTTGAAACCCGTTCAAAACTATAATATTAGCGAATTCTTAAAAAAAATACTGTTTCTGTCTTTACCTGGAATGCTCTTATGATAATTTTGAAATTTGGCGTCACAGTTCAGTGTTTTATTTTTCAAGATGTTTAAACATCGTTTATGTGGATAAATTTCCAACATTCTAAGAAATCGATGTGAGGGGTTTGGAGATTCATTTTCCCAGAGGTTTTTCTTTCGAGGAGAATTATTTCTGGGACGCTTTTTTTTAGTTTTTTCTAAGGAGTTAATATCCCTAAACGATTATTTAATAGTAAGAAGAGTAAGAAGTTTATTAACAATTTATTAAAAAGTATTAAACAAAAAATGACTAAACTATGATGAGCACCTCAGCCACATACCTATGGCTTAGGGTTAGTAAGATGTTTGTGGTTTAAGGAACAGAGTAAAATTATTAATTTTGCATAATTTAAAAACCCATTACAAAATTTAAATTCACATTTTATATTGTGTTGGTATATAATCTTGTAGTATAATTATACAAAGAAAACTATTGTTAAATATCTAATGCTTATCACTTATTTTAAACAAAAATGTAGTCTTGTGTTAATGTTTCTTACCACTTATTACAAAGTATCTTTTTCAGATTTAAATAGTCAATGTTTACAAAGTATTTTTAAGGAATATATGGTATTTACTTTCTTGCCTTTTAATTGAATTTCCCTTAAATGGTTTATTTACTGAAATTAAATTCTGCAAAGTTAAATTTAGAGAAAATTTGGTTGTAATAGTAGCCAATATTTAAAGCAATAGTCTCACAAGTTTACATTTAGGCGAAGTTTGGCCGAGGAAGACGCAAAGTTTCGCTTATTAAAACGTTGTCTTGTAGTGGCATAAACGTAAGCCCCGCACCTCGGAAATTGCGCCATATAAATTCACCTTAAGATGACGTTAATGAAATTTTCTTATTTCGGTGTTTTATTGCCGCTTGTCTTACACCGCGCTGCGCTGCGCTGCTCTGTGCCGCCCGCGACCGCTCGCTTCTGCCGGTGCGGCGGATTACACCGGTTTCTCGGTTTTTGTTCGCTATTTCATTATGAACTTAGGTGCGAAATATGTCAGGGGATGATAATTTGTTGCTCGCATTAGGGTTAGCTGTTGCTTTTGTCTCCCACTGCCAGCCGCTCGCGCCGCGGAAAAATATCCTTTTGCATCTAAATTAAAGCCTCTCCTCTTTAACTGAATACCAGGAATTGTTTCCTTTCTCATATCATACCCCAAATATACATGTCTGATATATGAAACCTAACACTTTCAAATAAACGCGCATAACTTTGGTACAAGTCTTCCTGAAATTATCAAAATTGTCAGGCACAAAAAAGTAATTAATTATTTTATTATTTACACTTAAAAATATGTACTATAAAATACATCACAAACATTACTAAAACGCAGATCAGACATGAATAATGCATTATACCACTTAAGAAACGTTTAAAACATAAAGTATCAAATTACAGTCAAACATCGATAACACGAATCATGTGACGCAAAAAACTTCAAGGTATCGAGATTTGAAGTTATTGAATAATAATACAAATTAATATGTTATAGCTTAAACAATGAAAGGAGACAAAAAAGAATTAATTTGACAGGAGTACCTAATCCTCTACAAGTTTGCAAGGCTTGTGTTGATATGAGTGCTAAGTTACGAATCAATTTTCCAGTAGTACATTTAGTTATAGAACTTCTCCGTAATAAACTACTGGCCTGGAGTGTCTTACCAATTGATAATTGACAAATCAACTTATTTAACACGTATAATAAAATTATCTAATTATGGACGTGTAAAATGGTAAATGACAACTGAGGGTAAGACACCCTGTTACGTGTATCTGTAGATTTGTAGCATAAAGTGAATCAGAACCTACAACACATTACTTAATATTAATTTAATTTTTTATCAAAAAAACAAATCAAAAATAAAAAAAAAGACTTTAAAATCGTACATTATTAAAGAATTAGTCCAGATTTCTTCGAGTAAAAAAGAAGTTCAAGAGTTCGAGTTATCAAGTAAAAATTATACGTATTTCTTATAGTTGATACTATTACCAACCAATTTGGTTTAACTTATTAAAAATGTGATTTATCAACGTTCGAGTTTTTGAGCTTTAATTGTACACTTGATTTTTAATAATTTGTAATTGACACAGTTTTGGGGGAGGGAGTCTCGTGAAACGTTAAGATCTTGGATGTTAGAGATAATAAAGAATACTCAAATCGACAATTTAATATTATTTAATGAAAAACTATTATTGTTACAAAGAAGGTTTTAACTTAACGCAAGTATATTTCAGACTGACTTTATTTCATTATTCTTAAATCTAATCGTGAATATTGTGAGTAAACATTTCAGATGCTGCGTGATCGGATTGAGTTCCCCGAAAGCATTGTAGTCTAAATAAAGTTTGATTTATTTTCTTACACGCGCTGTGTCGCATGAAGACTGACCTCGATTTCTAATAAAATAATTATTGTTGTATTTGACTTGTTACACTATTTCATTATTATATTATTTCAACACCCCCCCTCAACTATAATTATTTTTTAATTACTCAATCAGACCGGCTTTAACGCATAAATATTGCAATTTTATTTTATTTAGTGGCTTGGTTAACATATCAGCTATCATATCTTCAGTTGGGCAATACTTGAACGTAATAATCTGTTTTTCGTACAATTCCTTTACAAAATGATATTTTGTGTCAATATGCTTTGTTCTGTTACTAAATTTATGATTTGCCAATTGCTTTAAACAACTTTGATTATCTTCGTATATAACTGTTGTTGGTTCTTTAATGATAAATTCCTTTATTACTTGCTTTAGCCAAATTGCTTCTTGACATGCTTCGGCTAGTGCTATGTACTCCGCTTCGGTTGAAGAAAGTGAAACACAGCTCTGCTTCCTGCATCCCCAACTAATAGGTGCACCCCGTAGAATGAATATGTATCCACTATTTGTTTTTCTGTTATCTTTATCTTCTGCCCAATCGGCGTCTGCATATCCATATAATATATTATCTGCATCGTTTTTGCCTAACACAAGTCTTTTATGTTTTGTTTTCTTTAAATATCTCAATACTCTTTTTGCTTCGTTCCAATCTATTTCTCTTGGTTCTTTGTTGTGTTGGCTTAATATGGTTACACTGGTTAATATATCTGGTCTTGTATTTACCGCAATATACAATAATCCTCCAATTAGTTGTTGGTATAATTCAGTATTTTTCATGAGTTCTTTTCCATTCAGTTTATAATATCCAACATCTAACGGTATATTTGATTCTTTTGAATCCTTCATCCCAAATTTATTCAACAGCTTGTCTATGTATTCTTTTTGATTCAAACTGTATATTCCTTGATTATTTCTGACAATATTGATACCTAAATAGTTTTTTAGTAAACCCAAATTTGTTATTTCGAAATGAAGTTTTAATTTTTCTTCAAAACATTTAATTATTTGAATATTCTTTGCTGCAACTAGTATGTTATCTACATATATTACAACATAAATTCTTTGTTCATCAACAATTTTGATATATAAACATGTATCAATATTACTTTTACGAAATTTATATTTTGTTAAGATTTCATCAAGTTTTTGGTTCCATGTTCTGGCAGATTGTTTTAAGCCATATAAGCATTTGTTTAATTTGCAAACAAAATTCTTATCTTTTTCTATAAATCCTTCTGGTTGTTCCATAAAGATTTCTTCTGTCAGCTCTCCATTCAGAAATGCTGTTTTTGCATCTAGATGTACTATTTTCAAATTTTTATTCCATGCTTCTGTCAACAGTATTCGGAGAGTTGCTTGTCTCACTACAGGAGCAAATACCTCGTCATAATCCACACCAAATTTTTGGCTGAACCCTCTAGCCACTAATCGTGCTTTATATTTGTTCAAATTTTTGTCTTCAGCTGTCTTTCTCTTGAACACCCATTTACACGATATTATGCTTTTTGCCATTGGTTTAGGTACTAGATCCCAGGTTTTGTTGTTCTTTAGGGACTGAATCTCCTCTTTCATAGCTGTCTTCCATTTTTCGCATTCTTTACTAGCTATGGCTTCCTTAAAACTTTTCGGCTCCATCTCCAGGTGTTCAACAAAATTTGCCATGTAGCGTTCAGGTGGAACTCCTTTATTTATTCTGCTTGACTGTCTGCGATCATCCATTTGATCAACATTCTCGTCTTGTATGTCAGGTTCAATTTCGCTCGGTTCATAGCTATGATCGCTTTCATGAAATTGTTCTGTAAATGAACTTTCATCTGTAATATATTCTTCCGTTGAACTTTCTATTTCCTCAGTATTTTCAAAATCTGTTTCTTCTTGTTTCTTCTTGAATTCAATCATTTCTTGTTCACCTTCAAACTTCTTTTCTTTGACTTGAATGTTTTGTTTTGGAAATACCACACTACGACTAATTTTTATACGCCCTGTATTTACATCTAACAATCTATATGCTTTAGATTCAGAAGAATATCCTACAAAAATTAGTAACTCTGCTTTTTCATCAAATTTATTTTTAATTTGTTCCTTTGGAATATGACTATAAACTTTAGACCCAAATATTTGCAAATTTGACACGTCAGGTTTAACTTTATGCCATAATTCAAATGGTGTCTTGTGTTTTGACATGGTAGGTAATCGATTTTGAAGATAATTGGCTGTAACCACTGCCTCACCCCAAAATTTCTTGTTTAAATCCGCATCGATTAACATACATCTAGTCATTTCCACTAACGACCTATTTTTTCTCTCTGCAACCCCGTTTTGCTCTGGAGAGTATCCTGCTGTGTACTGTATTTTTATGCCCTTACTGCTTAGATATTCCCTTAAAGTATTATTTACATACTCCCCGCCCCTGTCTGATCTAATAATTTTCGGAACCCTCCCAAACTGGTTACTCATTAACTGAATAAACTCTTTAATATATTTTACAGTTTCACTCTTATGTTTTAATAAATATATTGTCGTATACTTCGAAAAACCATCTATTAAAGTAAGAATGTAACGTTTACCCCCTGGAGTAACAGTCTTCATGGGACCACAAACATCCGTATGTATTAAATCAAGTACATTAAATGTGTTGCTTTGAGAAAATTTCGGGAAACTCTTACGAGTAATCTTACCTTTCACACAGCAACTGCAAGTTTCCCTAATCATGCAATCTTTAATTTTAATTCCAATTGCCATTTTTCTTTCCATCAAGTGTTTGACTGCCTGTATATCCCGGTGTCCAAATCGTCGATGCCACGTATGCTGACAATCGCTCGTGTGTTCATGAACAACGTTCAGCGCTGCCCCGTCGTCGGCTCCGTCCACGGTTGAGAGTTTGTACAGATCGGGTGCTGGTCTCGCACTCGCTATCACTTTTCCGTTCCCGACGATTTTACATTCATCGTTGTCGAACTGCCCGTTATATCCCGCACTTGTTAGTTTTTTAACAGAAATTAGATTTGAATCTAACTGCGGCACATATAACACATCATTTATTTTGAGTTCGTTCACTCCCGCACTGTTTGCGCACCTGATGATTCCTGTTCCTATACCCTGAATCTTGGAGTAAAGCCCTTTCTCCGCTAACCTAACAGCACCTTTTCTGCTACCGTCAAATTGGGTATAAAATTCTTTGAAGTTTACCATGTGGCTCGAAGCTCCTGAATCCACATACCACGAAGCAGAATCCTTTTTGACATCATTACAGCTTAGTCGTTTACCGTTTACCATAAAACACATGTCATCAGTATTACTTTCAGTAACCTTATTGGCCCTTTCTTTTTTAAACTTTTTGTATTTGAAACAGTCACGTTTAAAGTGACCTTTCTTTTTACAAAAATAACACTGCTTTAAATCTGCACTTGCAGTAGATTTATTTCCGTCACCTTTGTACACTGATTTCATTACTGATTCATCTTGACTTTTTGAAGCTTCTCGACGTCTTCTATATTCATCGATTAATTTACCTTTTACGAATTCAAGCGTGAATTCATTCGATGGTTTACTTTCCAGTGCTGTTATTAAAAAACTGTATGAGTCTGGAAGGCTTCCCAGCAAAATTCCTGCTGCAAACCTGTCTTCAATTTCTTCTCCTAATGCGGCTAGTTTATTCAATAAATCCAGAAATAAACTTATGTGCGACTCCATATCACCATTTTCTTCTAGCGATAGTCTGCAGATTTGTTTCAGTATAAACACCATACTAGATAAACTCGATTTCTGGTGATACTCCTTTAGTGCTTCCCACGCATCACGCGCGTATTCTTTATTTCTGATATGCACTAACTGATTAACATCGACAAGCAAAGCTATGGTTGATAAGGCTTTGTCATTCTTCTTTTTCCAGGTTTTATCCTGAGCCTCCTGTGTTGGTAATTCAGTCGAAATTACGTCCCATAAATCAGCATTTATTAGTAGCATTTTTACTAAATAGTTCCACGACTGATAATTCTGTCCATTTAGCTTTTCGACATTATATTTCGCACTTTCCGCCATTGCACCAGTTTTTCAGAAAATAAATTTCACTCGCGATTAAGTCTTTTATTTATTATCTTTCACAGATGAGTCACGCCACGTATCTCTGGGCCCATAACCTCTTGGATGTTAGAGATAATAAAGAATACTCAAATCGACAATTTAATATTATTTAATGAAAAACTATTATTGTTACAAAGAAGGTTTTAACTTAACGCAAGTATATTTCAGACTGACTTTATTTCATTATTCTTAAATCTAATCGTGAATATTGTGAGTAAACATTTCAGATGCTGCGTGATCGGATTGAGTTCCCCGAAAGCATTGTAGTCTAAATAAAGTTTGATTTATTTTCTTACACGCGCTGTGTCGCATGAAGACTGACCTCGATTTCTAATAAAATAATTATTGTTGTATTTGACTTGTTACACTATTTCATTATTATATTATTTCAACATAAGATGCGTTAGCTGCAGCTAGGGAAGAGACACAACAGTGTCTTAAGTAAGGTATTATGTTTTTCCTTTATAAAAATTAAAAGCTACCCAGTATCTTTCATTATAAAATTTTCGTTTTAGGTGCAAATAGTCATTTCAGTTAAAGGTAACGTTTAGGGGAAGGTAAAGCGAAACGCTAGGGTGACTTACAGTAAGCGGGGGCAGTAACAGCGCAACATTTCTAATATTTCATCGACCCCTAGTGAGTTAAAACAATTAGGGTACATGTACATATTGAGTAAAAAATCTGTAAAAATTTAAAACTTAATTTTGTTCAATGACTGTACATGTATCATCTTTCCAAAATAATTTTTTTTTGACTCCTTAAAGGCCTAAAGTGACAATAAACTTCACTCTACTTGCATAAAAAATATAATCTAATATTTGTTGTATTTCGTTCTTTATTTACAATATATATTAATATTAAGAGGCATTATGCGTAGATAAGTCGTAATCAGACTTGTCGGATTTGAAGAGAGGAAGTTGCCAGTTGCACGACAAACGGCACCATTACAAAGGAGTAAGGTAAAAGCGAGGGTTGAAAATATGATTTTCTGTTTCCATTAGTACGCGACCCATCCATTTTCATGTAATCTAGCGAGACTTCATTAGTCGCCATAAATTAATTATTACTTCTGATTGAGTCATCCGCAAATGTATCGTGACGATGAACTCAGGAAGTTCTACTAAATAACGAAGTTATCATTCTAATTTCATCCGATCAAATTGAAAATTGACAAGCGATACGACTCAACCAGGTTAAATAAAGACTAAATACAAATTAAAATTTTATTTTTGGAAGCTCAAAAACAATCTCAATTTTAAAATTTAATATTTCTACTAAATGATAACTGATCCTAGACAACTTCTCCTAAATTTTTTAAATGGTAAATGTAAAAATCTATCCACCATTCAGGATATTTTCTCTAATATTAGACGTTTCGAGCTCATCCAGTACCGTACCCAGAACATCCACGTTCAATTATCTTTTTCGAATTGTCAATCGGCCATTTGTGGGTACAAAAATGATTTTTTTCTCTATATTATAACTCTATCACGTTTTTCATATTTTTTAATAATCTAGTAGGATACTGCTTTTTTTTTAATTTTTTAGTATTTATAGGTACGTTCTTAAATGTTTTTCTAAACCAGTACAATTCTAGGTTTATTTACCTCGCCAAGTTTTTGTTAGTGTGGTTAATTATATTACTTATTTAGACACAATCACCATTATCATTAGGTATATCTATTCAAAACCCCCCTGGGACTTAATAACAGTTACCGAATCATTACAATTTTTTATGTTTTAATGCACTTTGCCACATTCAAAAGTGAATTTATATACATATATATCGCTAAGGATAACTCTGTTATTAGTTTTAAGCTAATAGCATCATCAGGAAGTTATATTCTATTCTTCTTAATGTTAGACACAGGTTTGTGTGTGAGATAGTAACGAACCGAGAATATCCGTACCGTTCTCGAGACGCACAGACATCATTAATCTTTGTTATTTTCGAAAATACAAAATAACTAATAACAACAATAATAATGCCAAGACGAAAGGAAAGTCGATTCGGTTTTTCAATTAAGAACTTGAACATGAAGTCGATGATCGTCTGCTGCTAATGATTACTCTCCGGTGGAATTCCAATTACATTGAGTTCACTCGCAGCTAATTACATATCAAAGTGAGTTCGCATTCTTTGTGTTAATTACAATATTTGTTTTCAAAGATTTTAACTTTCAAGAACAGACGGTTTACTTTTGAAGAACCAACTCGTTGAGGGGGAGCCCGGTCGTCTCCAATTTATTCCGCTCCTGCAAACTTTCGTCCTCCTTACATCGGTAAAGGAAAATTCTCCCTAATCGATGATTTTAATAAAGTGCTTAATTATTGCGCACAATCTCAAATGATAATTAAAACTCATAACAACCAAGTAACTGTTATTATCATTTTTTCTTTCGTCATTAATAAGTAATATTCAGCCTTACCCCACGCAAACTCTCCGCAGCATTGAAAAATAATCTAAAAGTGCCAAATTATTTTTTCATAATAGTCTTGAAATTTTTGATTTTTGAGTCAATTATTTATCAATGTGAAGCCTGTGTTGTTGCCAAAGGGTCATTTTTAAAAACTTCAATAACCATCAATAGAATTTACAATTTGTTAAAAATTTCTATTTTTTGACGCGTAACTTCTAACATATCTAAGGATTTTTGAAAAAATGTTCAAAAGAACTTTTTTGACCCTTTGATTTCATACATACATTGAAAAAGTTTAACCAAGGCCTTAATTCCATCCTTATAAATTATAATAATGTTTCGTGTAATATAGGTAAAGAAAACTGCATCACAATACACTTCCAATTCTTAATTTTTTTGATCACAGATAAAAAAGTACCTTCGTACAACTTTCGATAGTTTGGTAATAAATAATGATTGAACTGACCAACTCAATTTAAAGTGTTTGTATGGTTAAGGACCAGTGTATATAATGAGGTTGGATAGGAATACTATTATCTTTTTATATCAAAAATAAGCCATAATACCTTTTTATTTATTGGATAACTTTGAAGAGCATCTTCGTCTACGGATAATATTTTCGGTAGCAGAAATTTAATTTACATTTTAATAGCAGGAAACCGGAAACAAATCAAAGAGTTTTTTAATCAAGACGTAGATAAAAGCGAACTGGAAATGGCCCATCAGTCTTGTTGGAAATATTTATATCGACAACGAATTTCTTTCGAAGGCGGATATTATCAAGGAAAAGCGCAAAAATCAGGGAGTCTCATGCCGATTTAATACTCGGTGAGAATGTTCTTTAGGGTGCAAATTCCTCTGAAATTAGCCCTGCGAGAGTTAATGAACGAAGAAATGTTACGTTTCCTACTAATTTAAAAGAAAAAGGGGATCAGGAGGGCTCTACCCGACTTCATTTTTTCCAGTTTCAGTTTATGCTTTTGCCGACTTAATTATTTCGTCACTGCACTGGGGTTGTTGATTTAAGGATTTTTAAAATAAATTAAATTTCTTTGAAAATTATTTCAAGACTTCTGTTGACCCATCAAATAAATGCTTTAGGTATCTTTTCATTCCAGCAACATTTTATCTTTTATTAAGACCTCTCAGAAGACAAATTAAAAATGTTTTGAATATATAAATTTCCTGTAACGCACAGGAAATTCTGCAATTTTTCGGCTATCTACCGTGAACATTGAAATAAATATTTTATATTCTTAAATTAAATAAATTCTGCGTTCTCTTATGGTGCTCTAATCCAAACAGTTTCACTGTACCACGTTATAATACTGTTAAGAATAATTTCTGCCACCGTTCATCATGAGAGCAAAAAGGCCTTTTTTAATACACGAACAAATATTCATGTCCTGTCTTATATTTATTTAGCTTTCAAGTAAATAGGTACGTTATCTTGAGGAAATGCACAGTAAACACGATTGTATAAATACATATAAGAGAAGAATCGTCATTATTAGGATATCTCGAGTTCCTGTTACAGTTACTCTACCGGAACTGCGAGTAAGTAAATGCGTGGCTAAACCGCTCGACCCGTTTTATCTGAAATGTTCAAAACAAAAAGAACAAAACTGTAAAACAGTTTTCGTGCATTACGAATCAAATTTGTGTGCCATTGTTACTGGCTAATCCAGAAGAAAAGTTGAAAGGTCAAGGAGTCGATTAAAGGTCGTATTTGAATGTATGTATGAATGAATCGTATGAACCAATAATTTGTACAGCTACATAAGCATTGAAAAGCATATAAACATACATAACACAGGTATTAGTTGATTCCTAAGGATAAATAAATAAAAATTATACAAACTTAATAATCGATACGTACTGTTTACCAAAGGGAAATAAAAATTAGAATCGTCAGTTATTTCCTGATTTTTTGAAACTATGTACTCTTGTTCCAATTTCTGAGGAATTCGTTACAATGATTAAAAAACTCTCTTGATGAGTGACATTTGATTTGTACTCCTACCAGGAAACTCCCTTAAATAAATGTTGTGCTAAGAAGGGGATTTATTTTAATCTGGAAACATTACCGCAAAAATCCCATTATATTAATAAACAATAAAAATCGTTTTTCTGTGGACTGAAAATACTTATTACAAAATGCTGTAAAAATAAAAAGTTGACTGTTACTTTTTCTAGCAAAATAAAACCAAAACAGAAATATATTTTGCTGGTAGGTAGAGTAAAGAATTAAACCACTTATTGTTTTCGTTATATAAAAGAAAAAGCCAAGCGTATTTCGTTTGGACTAGTTGATTTATTGCAACGTTTCCATTCAATCGTTGAAAGACTTCAGAATTCTTTAACAGGTCGGCCATAAATGCAAGATATATGCTAACGAAATTCACAGTCATCAAATCATAACAAAAGGGTCTAATAAGCACTGACGCCGATCCAATATCAGGTATCGTCATTCCAATTATCTAAATCCTACAACACGTAATGCAGCGGAAGAGACGGACGGGAAAGATGAAAATCTACAACTGAAATCGGATATTTTCAGTAATTCAAAACCGTGAATCGTATCATTCGGACAGACCGAAGTAGTAGAGATGAAGAGGATGAAAAGAAGAGTAAAAGGGAGACAAGGAGGTACGATATTAAGGTGGAAAGAGAAAAAGAATGGAATAAAGAGATAGAGGGAGTGATGGAATAAGGGTGCCTGTATCTCGTGGAGGGTTGATGTACCCACCGGTGGCGACTCTACACATTCAAGGACCTTGCACCGCATCCCATTGTTTTAACATGCACTTCTATTCGATATCGGGCATATCTTTTGTGATAAAATCTTCTGGCTGATTGAAATCCGATATTCGATGGGGGACAATTTTTGTAGAAAATCTGCTTACGCGGCGGAAGCGACGTTTATAAAACGCGACTGATGCTCATGTTTTTGAAAGGGTTTCTCGAGGATTCTGATTCAGTTTGTCCTTTAGGCAAAACTAATTTACGCTTTGTATTCGGGATTCTACTTATTACTCTTGAAAAAATGTCACGTACGTTCACAAACAAGTCAAAAATTAACCAAACTTACTTTAACTTCCGCTGACTCTTAGTGATTCATTTTCTGCTTGAACAATTTTTTAAATCTACTGTACGCAAATGGTGACGTCTTCAGGTATAATACAGTTAGATACCAAAATAATTACTCATGTTTGCTGCAGTTGTATATTTAGAAACTATTTTTAAGGTTTAAGGAGTGTGGGTGGCGTTATAAATAACATAAAGGTTTGCTTCAAAAACAAAGTGTGTTATGTGGGAGTTAATAAAAAAGGGGAGAGAAATAATTTAATTAGATACTTCGAAAACGTACAGGGCTAGTTCAAGGTATCCAAGAAACAGAAACAGGAGTAGAGAGTGGTAGTGTAAGGCCTAAACTAGATGATTGAATACAAATAGTCAGGAAACTTTAGTTTTTGAGAAATTTAAGATTGAGTTGAAGCACCAGGAGGAAATTGTCTTTAAACTAGCAACCTTGTGAACAATGGAATCTTTCGCAATTTTTTATACCCTGAAATCGAAGTATTTATTCTCAACTTCGTAAAGTAGCAACTGAATTTTACTCAATTTTGTTTTTCGTCTTAAAGCAGCTTTTTAAAAAAGAAAATTAAAAAGAGAAAAACGATTTTACTATAGACGTTTGCAATTAACTATGATAACACCATTGATATTATAGGGTTTTTAACTGGCGTTACACAATATCGAAATCGTGGAATATCTAACGTAAGTAGGTACGTGTACGATATATATACATATTGTTGCTACCAACTCACAATCAGATAAATTTGTCCCGCTTTCTTGCTAGAACGAGCAAAAGCGCGTACCTACGTCACTTGAGAAGAATCTAATTTGCACTTTTACAGTCTAATAGTGCACCGTCATGTTGCTTGCAGACGTTTAATGTAATCTGCAATGTACTACTTTTTACTTTTAAATGAACGATGACAGGCTTCTGAGCTAAAAGCGTGAACTGTTCACTGTTCCTGTGTAATTAAGCTAATTTATCCATTTTTACTACTTATGCCCATGGAGGCAGCGTTTAGCAGATAACTATCAAACGACACGGTACCATTATAATATATCTAAAACACTTATTATATAAGTACTTAATATTATATAATTGAAGCCGCAAACCATCTATAATAGATATGTACCTATACATATCTAGTACATGACATAAAAAAATAGGTAACTAATATTTATTAGTAAATGACCATTTCGTCAAGGTATAATAGCTTAATGTAACGTATGTTCCAAAAGTTACGGCCACATTAAATTTGATAATGATACTGATTGATATATTCTTATTTAGGGATTTATTTCTATTAATGAAGCAAAGCTTTTTGTCTTCAGCGGTTATTTATATTGTATTTTGAGATAGAGGAAGATTAAGGTTCATTCTTAATTTATACAAATAAGTAACCAACGTATAATTGTGCCATAAAAAACAATTCGAGTTTTATTTAATGACCGCATAAAGGTACAAAAATCCTTAGTGAGTTCTGAATGACGAAAACAAAGGCAGTCAGTTGTCAGCAATTTTATTGCCTGATCCGCCACTTTAGATGACTCAGTCTGTAGGAGCCATTATAAAATTTGTATAAACTTTAATTCAAGCCTCCCAGTATCCTCAAATTTCTAATTCTTAACCGATCCGTGTAGAGGTCTTAATTATTATTTATTCAAAGTTGGATCATAACTCGGGATAATTTTCTCGGTCTTTCCACAAGAGTGTGTAATTAAAGAATCAGTAATGTAATATCATTCCGTCGTAGCTTTTCCTCTGCTTATGCAACGTAGTTTCTGCTTCTTAATGAACACTTACAACGGAGTGTACAATACGCCTTCTAATGGTAATAGTAACGTTGAGGCTGGCCAACCCTTCCGTTAGGGTGTGTAACACCAGCAATTAAGCATGTCTGCTAATTAAACTTGATATACAAGAACAGCGAATTATTTATCAGTTGCTTATTCTACTGCGTGTTTAGAAGCAACTACTTTGCTAACAAGCCGAAATATCTGATGCCAAAAACTTGAATTCGATAACATAATTTTTTAATGAAAACGTTTACAAGCTTCAAGTCAATGAAATGTGAATAATACTACTATATTACAGAGGTCACGAAGTGGGAGCTAAAAATGCAAAATTTTTATGAAATCCTTACGTGAGAAAACACCTATTTAATATTTTTGGACTCAGCAGTAAACCTGGCTATTTTAATATTAATTTTAATTACCTACACAATCTCAAAACTGCTATGACTAAGTTCCACTGCAAAAAAATATAATGAAAGTTTTCATAGCCTCGCGACTTATCACGAATATTATAATAAATATATAAAGTATCTATAACATTATTATTCTAGAATTAATTTTGAACTTTCAGTTGACATAAGGATTTTTAATACATTTCTGTGTGTTGCAACAGCGACATTTATTTATTCAATAAAGGACGATCGTAAACAATAGAGGGATCAACAGAGTATATCTTATCTTATAGCATACTAACAAATTGCAGTTATGTCATGGGTTTCAGTAGGTATTCATTGGTAATCTTCCCGTGATGTCAATGTAAATTTATTCTGAAATAATATTATAAAAGCAATAATAATCGTCGATATATATGGGAATACGTATGTATGTATACGTGGTGGTTTATTTCACGCACTGACAAAATATAATAATAATAAGGAAAGTAAAAAAAAATGATACAAAAGCTGCGAAAAACTAATTGCCTGCTTGATAACACCACGAGCAATAGCAATACCACCACCAGCAGCAGCAACGAGGTAATGTAATTTTCATACGATTGCTTGTTAGTTCAGGTGAAACCCAGGGTCAATACAAAATAATTAATAAACGTTAAAACTGGTACGTTGTAGAACGGGAATGAACAAGGCTTATATTTACGTAGGTGTAGCCCAACTACTTTTATTACATGCTTTATCTGTTTGTTTTATCCCAACACATATAATGAATTTATTTAGGCAAAGCCAGTTAAATACAAAACGAAATCAATACTTAGTCAATTTAATCCAATGCACTCAAACACGTATTAATAAAATGATAATTTTCCATGTACGACCAGAAGTACGAACATTGCTGTTAAAACTACACATAGCATTTTTTAATCAATTCCATATTACAGAGATAGAGCAAAAATCGAAACAAATTGGAAGTGGTGTTATTAGAGCACTATAAAAATATATGGAATATCTAGCAAAGGTTAGAAGCGAAGATATATTGAAAAAGTAAAGGAACAGGAGGATATGTATAATTAGAAACTAATTAGAAGTTGGAACAGGAGTCAAGAGGGGTAGAGGAAGACCTATTTGATTTTTTTGAAAGAACATGTACATTGCAAACTTGTACTACGTATTCCCATTTCCTGCAGCATCACAATACGTATGTATACCTGCGATAAAATTATGCAGGTAGTAAGCAGACAGAAAAAATATCGTACGGCGCTAATGGACGAAACAGAGAGGCCAAGTGGATGCAACATTTACTTCATTAGTTCGGGTGATATAATTGCCAACGGAAATAAATCAAAAAGCGAAACAGGAGAAAACAATATCTCACCTAAGTTATTTTTCATTTAGGACATTTTTCATTCAGAACGAGACACGATTCCTGTTTTGTAATTTACACTTTTAATTGTTTCTCTCTTGTTTCGAACGAGGGTTCATTTGCTATGAGTGATTCGTATAAACGCAGGTAGAAAACAACCGTGGTGATGATATTTCTTTTCTTTCTCATTTCAGCCAGATGCACTAATATTAATGGTTGAAATTTAATTTGGACGCCGTTTCTCTTTCTACTAATCTATACTACAATTTATTACATAAATACAAATGCTCCTATTTTTTATTTCCTAATGACATCAAGAATAATTATGTAGGTGAAACAGATAATCATTTAACAAAAAAAGAGTAGGTATACCTCTATTATTATATATATATATATATATTATTTTTAATTCTCTGTATACAATGTCTTCGTCCCTCTATATATATATATGTGTGTTCTTCGAAGTCATGCACTTTTTAATTCCTCTAATGCAAGAAGCGCTAGTTCTAGTATTCAAGTAAAATATTAAGTAAGACAGTTTACATAGTCAACTGCAAAGAGCATATTTAATAACGACCCACTGTATTACAGCTACTGTGCAGAATATTCTGTTTAACAGGAAAACACAGTTCTTAATATTTACTCATGGCTGGCTATGTGGTGCTTTCAAACATTAGACAACAATTATGTTGTTTCGGTTTCGGAGTGAATAGGAACACGCGGGCAAACCAAGTAATTTCTGGACATTTTTTAAATATAACTTCTGGTTAAACTCGACTGCCTTATTGCCTTTCAGGTGGATTTTCTCACGCATTTACGGCACAAAATAATAAAAGCTTACTTAGGTACCCTGAGTAATTTCCTCTAAAACAAGCTGATTATAATCTCTAAGTGTATTCATTCATGAATTAGAATACGTAATTTAATTTTTTAAGTATTAAGTGAAATAGCTTTTTTTTAAATATTTAAAATCTTCTGCTTGATTTGTTAGGTAGTTGGCTCAAAAATTTAAAATTGAGTATTAGGAGTAATCTTTAATTAAACCTTAAATTAGCTACAGAATACAGCTCAACGTTATTCACATTGAAAAGGATATAAAAAACTGCTATCCTTACAAAGATATATGTTAATTAAACATATATCTATTATAAACTGTAAAGTAAATTTAAATATTCTATACAAAGTTGCAGTCCCTCTGTTGTGTTCTATGGGCAGGGCCGTAGCTAGGGGGGGGGGGCATTGTGGGGCAATGCCCTACCTTGAAATCACAATGCCCTACTTTAAAAATACCAAAAACTAAGATAAATTATTATAATTAAATTGTTAATTTATTATAATTAAATTGCATAGTTTGAGATAAAAAGAAATTGTAGCGATAGGTAGGTATCTGAACTTTTCCGAACATACCACACTTTGTGACATTTATTTCATATTATAATAATTCTTTGTTCTGTGTATAGACGGCAATTAAAGCGCCATCACATGAAGCGATGGGTCTATTTAATTATATCTGTAATGCAGAGAGGATTCCCCGCAGCATATATTGCAATTTATGGTACGGAGAATCCCTTTTTAAACTAAAATAAACATAAACTAGAGATTTTTTATGATTGTTTGTAGTTTGGTTAAGTGAAGTGTACGGTAAAGTTTTTTAGTCAAAAATCAATACAATTGGTATTTTTATTGCTATAAATTGAAGATTCATTGATTTCGCGAAGTATACCTACACGGGTTTTTTTGGAGAAAAACGAGGAGTTGAAGAGCAAATTGACCATAAAGAACCTCAATGCTCAAAACAGCTGGAAGCACAAAGTACAATCGCTACTTCTAGTTCCATAGCAGCAGGTCGGTCAACACATGTTGGTAATGTTAGCTATGGTATTCCTTCTGATATTGCACAAAGTTTGCAGAAAAAATATGATCTAAATGGTATTTTCGGTCGTATCTATTTACTCGTATCACACCACCCAACAATTAATTATTACCTCACTCTCACTCAGACGTGGATCTCTACATCCAAATTTGGAAGTTCAACCATCTTGTTCACTTGTTCTTCATCATTCAAGATTTAATACTTCTTAGATACATGCTCATGCTCTGTCACAGAAATTATTTATCTACGAATAGCTATTGAATGTACATCACCTAGAGGTCAGTGATATACATGGTGATTGATTTAGGAGCCCGTGCTTCAAGGGCAGATCAATTATGATCAATTTTTTACTTCCGCCCTACCTGTAACCAATGCTGCCCTACCTCAAATTCGACTCTAGCTACAGCCCTGTCTATGGGTCCACCTCCGTTGAAGTAGAATGTGTAGGTATTATTTATTTTACAATCCAAGTTTTGGTCGTTTTCGCTATCTTCGACTGACAATAGGAATGGTTTTGAGAGGTACCACTCGAAAAACAGTAGATAGATGCTCGAGTATTATATAGTTTTACATCCGAAAACAGACAATCACAATAACAGCCATTTCATAAAACTTATCGTCGAAGAGGATCAAAGTAAGCTCCGAAAGGTGTAACAAACAACACCTTTTTTGGGCGGCCGATCACTCACAGAAGTATCCCTTACGTTTCCCAAACTAATCCCGTATGAAAGGCCCCTATCGCTCGGATGGTTAATAGAGCCTAATGTCGACACTATGGGTGCCCAATGTGACGCTGATTGCATACCTAACACGGCACCCCCTGCCGTGTACCAACATCAACTGGGTACATATAGACTGTCATTCGAACGGGGGAAGTCCAATTGTCGCTGCTACGATCACCGCCACCAGGATAAGTGAACGCCTTAATGGATCTATTATGATGCAACTGTAGGACAGGAGGTGATGAAAAATCACGAACAAAAGGACCGAAAAATTGCCGTGTAAGTAGATGGATCATATGATTGACAACGTGAAGCTACCTGAATTATAACGAAGAAACATGGAATGTTTACTGTGAAGTTGCAAGCTGAAGCCACGTGACCGAAAAATCTTTACTTTTATCAATAGTACTTTCTATGGGCTAGCTGCAGCATTGTGGGATCGTTTTTTAAATTACTTTTTATCGACTTCTTAGACGTGGGAGTTCAAAAAAATTGCATCTTTTCTTCGCTGTAAGATAGGTAGGAAATATAGTATGTACATTTAATAATGACAAATTAAAAAATACGTGACGCAGAAGGAAAGGCCAGGGCTCGAACTCCCAGTCGACTATCAGGATTAGAAAAACCAAAATTCAACATTTATTTCGGTCAATATTTGATAAAGGGCACAAACTTTTATAATTGACATGGCAGTTTTTACAGGTATCTACAAAATATTTTTAAATATGAAATGTACTTTTTTAGTACAGTCATCTTTTTTTTATCGTTAAGTGATTTTTTATTTTACACTAAAAATTAACTTTGCCAGCATTGTCAGTTTCACTGTAAATTTGACGCCTTTTTTTAAAACACCCTTCAATCAATAAACTTCAAAATTACTCTTTCAGAAATACGAAAAATTTTTATAAATAAGAAAAAATGGATTTCTCGGAAATGGTTAAACTAGCAGATGAAATATTCACTCGTAATATTTATAGGAATAAAAACATCAGTTAATATTAAAGTCTTCGTTTAAATTTCAGTTAAAAGCGTGGTAACCGCTTTATTTATTTCCACGATTTCAATAATATTTTTGGTCTCCCGTGTCATGCCCCAGAAGACTATCAAAGAAAAAAGTACGTTACTAGTAAAGGTAAACTTACCCCCTGATGATGCTGATGACAATGATATTACAAATCTAAATGGTAAAAATAATGCGAATGATGACAGTGACAGTAGCAACGACGACTCGTATCTAGACATAAACTGAACTTAAAATGAAGTAAATAGAAGTACGATGCTTTCTAAAATAAAACAGTAACAAAATATTACTTATTTTATTTCTACTTTTCTATTTAATAACTAATGTAGACTGTAGGTGATCAGATTTTTATTAGATACATATGTCTTTTGCTGTTAATAGAAGTCGTACCTCGAAAGCCTATAACTATAACCCAAGAGCAATTCAAGTTCATGGACTGCCAAAAAATTTCAGGGGATTGTGGTGTTTAAGCACCCCGTCTTAAAAAATCGCCCTGTATAGTTGCAATATCGAGGACACTGTAACAATTAACGAATCATTCGAAGTAACAAAGTAAGTGGAAGTGGTTCTTTGGGCACATTTACCTAATGTCAATCAAGCCTGTGTTTAGATAGCCGGATAAAATCGCGTGTTCGCCGTTTAACCTTAGCTTGTAAGCTGCATAAGGAGCATGGTTGCACAAAATAGCCGCCATCACGCAAACGCACTCGGCACGCAACTTGCATAAGTTAACAGCAGTCGAATGTATTTCAACCGACAGATTAACATACACATACACATATACGAACACATACATAACTACACGTAGGTACATCTACGTAAACTTCGAAACGAAATAGTAATAATATACCGAATACAAATACATTGTCCTTTAGGCTATGAGTACCGTGATCTGAAACAGGTCAAGACATTCTCAATGCTATCAACGTCAGTGGCCCTCTTTTAACCCGACAGTGTCAATAACTTCAATTTCGTGACTTTTTACTGGGGTTGGTATGTAAAAAAAAATGTTTTAAAACACGTGTTTCAAACTAAAACACAGTCTAAATAGAACATGGTTTAAATAAGTGTTTTTTATACAAAAATAAAAAGTAAGATATTGATTATTCTTTAAATTTGTTTGGCTACAGAAGAATTATTGTTTGTAGGTATGAAATAAGGAAACAACACTGAAAAAAAAAAGTTGTTTTTCTTACATATTTTAACTTATTTGAGTTAATTTTACTGCTGAAAACAAGATTTTATTTGCAGCAAATAAGTTTTTAGGCTGTTTCACTAACTAGAAATAAGTGTGTCATGCAGTCCACATACAGGAGTTTATTTGAAAAGTTTGTTACATCTAAATAGGTGAATTATGAAAAGCACTTAACAAGTTATGTAGCATTATGTAGACTAGATAAAAAATTATTTGAGCCGTGCCAATGTAGGCATTATCAGTAACAACTCGCGCCACATCGCCATTACTGAAGCGCAGTGGACGTTAGTGAACGTTTAGTTTCGCGGGGATTTTTATAAAATACATAATTATTAGGTGTTTGTGAGTGATTTGTTTTGAATTGAACAATTTGCCAATTTATTGTTGACCTGTGCCTGTTATGGAAGAAACAAAACAGTTGTTACTCTGAAATTTTTGTTTTTCGAAAAATTTGCCAACTTAAATACCTTCTAGGAGTGCTCCGTAACAAAGCCCTGCGGCCATTTCTCATAACGCTGACGAATAAAACTTGTTGATAATACTGTTAGAGAGTAAGAATTTTATGTATCGTATTTTGTTGTTTAATACAATATTTATCTTTTTCTATCACTAACCTGTCTTTTTCTTGAAATAATCTGATAAATTAAGAAAAGTTGCTATGTTAAGGTAAGTATTAAGTGAAGAATTTTTGTCTTAATGGTATGTATCAGTTCTTTTTATTAGACAATGCCATTTACCTAACTTCCTAAAAATACATAACTAACATAAACAGGCTTGTAACTCCATAGTTTATAAATAACAAAAACACATGTTTTAATTAGAAAATTCGTTTGTTATTTTCTCAATAGTTACTTCCGTTCACGGTGCTTTCTTCAGGTAGAACATACTTACGTACAACAAGAAATAATTGTGTATTAGTGAAAATAGTTATATAATAAAAACGTATACATTTTAGTAACAAGATATATTTATTTTTTCCAAAATGATTATTTGTGCACACAATGTCCCTTTCAGATGTTAAATTAATCTAATCACAACCCCTAATTTAACACCTGAAAGGGACATTGTGTGCAGAAATAATTATTTTGGAAAAAATAAATATATGTTGTTTTTATTACATAACTATTTTCACCAGTACCTACACGTAATTATTTCTTTTGTTGTACATAAGCATTTTTTTTTTACTACACATGATATTATTAACAGAATATATAATAATTATTTATTTCAGATAAAATAGTTTGTACGGTGCATATGGGTGTTAGTTACTCTAAATACTACTTTAATCCTCACGAATGAAAATATTATCTACTTGTAGTAGAAATTTTATGTAACACAGTTAAAACATCTATGTAGCCTTCATAAGTTGCAAATAGTAAAATTACTTGTTTTCCGTACATAAGATTTTGGCTGTCCCTATATGCAACAAGTATTTTTTTTGTGGCAATGAAGTTTTTTTTTTCAGTGAATCTCACTCGTTACTAGAAGAAACCTCATTTATTTTAGCTTGGATAATTCTACTCACGAAATATTTTTAGACGACTGTAGTTTTTGGATCTAGAATTCGTGGTTTTCTTGAAGAATACGGCGTGGTATAGGTAAATTCGTACAAATATGTTTAGCCACTTTTTTCATATTGAAAATAAAAAAAGGCATGTCCAATAAATGCAATTTAAAGCTTTCGAGAGGTGTGATGCTTTGTTCAAAAGCTTTTGAGAATTCGGTTAATTTAAAACAATTTTCAAAGAAGTAGGAGATATTTTCAGATGGACGAGCTTGTGCAATACTAATAAACAAAATACCGATGAAGAATCTACGTTCGGTGAACGTTTTGTATAGAGAATTGTCAGTTTAAAACAAATGTCTCAAATAAACGAGAAAAAAAGGTTGAAACATATATGTTTTAAACATTATTAACTGTTTGTTTCAAAAATTTAATAAAAAACTTTTTTTTAAATCCCTGCTTTACCAAATATTTCACAGTGACCGAAGAGCTGGAGCCTGTGGGAAATCTTAAAACCCATTAGACAATTTTAAAGGAATTTCTATATTTAGAACATTAATTTATTGTAAAAATTGAACATTTCCTAAAATTTTCTATTCATGTTTGAAATTACATAATAATTATTTCTTGTCATTCTACTCGACTTCTGCAAACTGGAACTTGGCTGAAAGAAAAGAGAAAATAAAAACCCACCGTTAACGAACCGTATCTATGGTTTATTTGTTATAGTCAAACTAAAGTGCGATAAATAAATATTTTCATTGTAATAACAATCACGAACTGTTTCGATTTCCTACCTTGGCAAACAACGTTTTGTAAAGATTTTGACGATAAGTCGGTTAATCGAAATGATGCACTTAATTTTTTAATCAGTTCAGAAAGTTTAGAAGGTCATAAAAATCGCATCCTGATAATATGATGTATTTGAGACAGTACTCAACTTTTACACGTGTGTTACACCTATTGACCGATGTTTATATGCATCTACGATTTCGAACTAAAGCTGCGTAAGTTGTTTGCTCATGGGGCGAACCAATTAGGACGATGTCTATGTCTACGGGCGTATGGTACAGTCTGCTCGATCGGATCATGGAACGCTTCATTAACAGTCCGGTTGTGTCATCGCGTGATTAGTTACACTTCCATAGACACGTAGACTGTGGAACTGTTTCCATACATTTTTGATGGCTCGAAGTGTGTGCAGTCACTATTCAATCAGTCACTATTTACTGCCTAGGTTGATAACCTTCACAAAAAGTGCAGTAGATGTCTACTACTAGAGCAAAAAGATAAACAACTAAATCGAACAATTTGTTTCCAAACACTGATAAAGATACAATGAACAGAATATTGGTATCAGCTCTGCTAATTCATTTTACCAATGGCAAGGATTTTCATCCATTTTTGACCCATCCTCTAAAGTACCATCCAGAATTGGATAAAACAATTAATGAAATCCATTAAATGTTAAAGTTAACCAGGTCTCGAACTTTTTATATTAACCCTAACTTTCTGATTTCTGAGTTGGAGATCAATTTTTCATTAAGATTCTTCAAAAAATTGCACTAAAATCAATTGTTTTAGGAAAATCCTATAACTTTTGTATTAATTTTTTTTAAATCCAAAATTGTACATTATTTGCCTACGTGCATATTAAACCCTTTACAGAAGTTGCTTAGCAAGGATGTTGTTCATATTGTAAGGGTTGGTAGCTGAAAGTTATTCTTCTGTTTAATTTAGTTCACGTGTGGGGTTGGTGCGTTCAAGTGACAATTCGATATCGACTGGACAGTTCAATAAAAGCGGTGAAAATGCGGGTCGTATAGTCAAACTGTCCGTCGAAATTGGTGTTTTAGAATTTGTAATTTGCAGGCGTTAAAGTGCTCAAAGGGTGCGAAAACGTTTCGTTTGCAAGTGACCGGTGCAACTTCAAAGGAACACCACGCGGTCGCGCCACCGGGGCGTGACGTAAACACTCGTCGAAGCCATTGTGGCAGAGATGAAGTTTAAATATTCAGGTGCCTTGCGTAGATATTACTCTATCGCAGTGAAATCACAGATAGCATCATTTTTCTCAAAAGGGAACCATTTGGCCTAGTGTCAGGCTCCACGATATGGACAACTTGTTTCACGTCCTCGACAAAAACGAGCTATTCTTTCTGTTTACTTTTCATTTCTGTGAATGAGAAGTTGCAATGGGCAAAATGCATTTTTAACGGGCACAACTTAGGACCTAAGTAGCTTCCTTATCACTTCGGTGATCTTATTTCAACAGGGGTTGTACTCTCATGCTTTAAATCCTTTTTAAACAACCTGTATGATTTTTTTGTTTCAACAGAACAACAAACACCGATCCCAGGATATTGATGAAATCGCACAATGGCACTTTATAAATACTAAAGTGAATTTAAATTTCTACCTGTACTATCTTCGGTCAGTGTCAAAAATAGTTCGAAATATCTTTCATTTTTAGACCTCGTCTCAAAATGACGATATCAACGAGGAACAGATACATAATGCAGATATGTTCCACTACAATCATCTCATTTTCTTTTTGGATATTCTCATTTTATGCACTGATAAAAGTGTCTGTAATGCCATAACTACAGAAATAATTGTCAATATTTTTAGACATAATCAAACATACACCTCAAGTACTTATCCAACATTTTAGGAACTTGATACCCATATGTATTTCCGTAAAAATTCCTGAGTAGATATACAGCTAGAATAAAAATATAAGAAATCAACTTTTTCACAAATTTTAAGATAAAAACTAGACGTAAAAAGTATAGAATTCCGGAGAGTCTATAGTGAATGCTCCCCGTAAAAGCCTCGCACATCATCCGATACTTATCTCAGAGAAAAATTTTCTGAAGTGAGATATATAGGAACGAACGTGCATCTATGCAAAACATTAATTACACGTTTGCCTGATGATGAGTAACCCGATGTCTGCTTAATTAAAAAGTGTTTTCTTATCTTCAATGTATCTCCCGAGCTAGAAGCAGCAGCAACAGCAGTCGGGCATTGGACAGGATGCCGTCTGTTCGTTCGTACGCATACACATACACATATACATATACGTTTACATCTGTATGTATGTTCTGTGATTTTCGTCAATAAAAAAAAGGTACGAAGTGAGCTACCAGAAAGGGAGAGAACATGAGCAAGCGTTTTGAAACGATCCACCCTCCCAATAATAAAGTCCATTATCTAACGTTACAACGTTTAGCGTACATGCCGAAATCGGTTGAAGGCCGGCCTGTAATTATATCTTCACGTATAGTCAGCCGGACCTGACCTGTGTATGTACATATGTATCGCATATATACGAGTGCACACACAAGGGCACATTTGTATGTATATTTAATAAAGAGACAAAGGACTTGTTAAATTGAACTTTAAAAGTAAATGTATACTGCTCAAAGAAGATTACAACGGTGGAAGTACTTCCACTACCCTACTGTTACACCTAAATCCGTTTAAAAAGACAATTTACAGGGTGTCTCAAATTCATCACTGTTTAAAGTTATAGTATATTAATTAATAGATACTAATGCAATCAGAAATACTCATAGAAAGCGCTAAGGGTGGTTTACTCGAGTGTATATGCTTTCGTCCGGAGAATTCCAAATTTTAGTAGACCTACAAAATTTACCTACCTGAAAAACAACATTTTTTCAGGCAACTGATTGAGCAATAATTTGAAAGAAATATGTCAGATGCCACATAAGGAACCCCTAACAATTATATACACATTGCAATAATACTGTTTATGTGAAAATCTTCTTAAAAAAGCACGTTCTCCTCTGAAGTATAAGCAAAAATGGGTTTTCAGTTTAGTTCATATTGTAGGATTTTTCAAACAAGGGAAACCCTTCACATACCATAACCCATCTGTAACAATGTTTTTCCCCGCTTCGTCAAAATTTAACGTGATAAGTAGAACGAAGATTAGTGAATAGTGGATACCAAACAGATTCTATATCGTATTTATTTATTAAATCTGGGTTTTTCCAAGCACTACTACATAAGCACCTATGTATTTGATCTTCGGACGAAAGGGTATATTTTGATTGAGTCATAAAAAGGATTACAGATAAAAGTGACAACCTCGGGTTTACTCAGTATACCTTTACATAAAAACACTCGATAGTTTCACGAGTCGCAAAAACCGCTGTGCAAGAAAGATACAAAATATAGACAAACCTGGAAATTAAAAGGTGGTACTTTAGAATATCAAACATTTCACTCCACCGGAAATTAATGCATAATATATTTGACTTGATTGAAGCTCTTACGGCTGTCGTCTGTATTTTCGGATTCTAACCGCGTATTCTTGATGAAATCACCATAGTGAATCTTGAGGGCGTCAAAAGTGTTCGAATTTCGTCTCCTATTACAAGGGACATCTCCAGAAATTTTCACGTTGTCGATGTGGTATCTCCAACGATAGTGTTGAACTGACTTGGGGTCTTTTGACGCCCTCATGGTCCAAACAATTCGTCGATTTCGTCAAAAATACGCGGATAGTATCCGAAAATATAGTTTCTTATACCGAGTGTTTTTATATAATTCATTATATTTCACAATGTATCCAGCAAAATTTCAATTACAATAAATAGATTTATTTGTGCTAATGAGAATCAGAGAATCCACATCCGACAGGGCATCATATAATACTGCCCAAGAGCATATTTTGTATTTCTTTTTTTAATTACTTACTTAAGTACTTAAACATAAAAAAAGAAATATGTGTGGTGACTGACCTCATGGTTCTCATGCAGTTATTGGTAAGTGAGTTTATTGTGGTTACAGCATTTGCAGCGAACATCTCTTTACTTCCAAAAATTGTTACCGATAGATACATATTAATAGAATACGAAAATATTATCTATATTTTGTTAAAAAAAGCTTGACAACATTTGGTGTGTGACCTCGTATGAAAAAGCCCTTCAATTTTCATCCTCCAATTTACTGAAATTAAGTCGGTTTTTAAAGAATTCCAATATCCCAATAAATTCCGCCGATACATCGAAAACGAGTGGTCTTCGACAGACATAGCTGCAGGACATTATTTACCAGATGTATAAGCATTAAAATCGAAAGAAGATGTAGTAAAGCACCCATAGAGGATCGATTCTTTTTTTCCCTTATATGCATTCATCCAGAGCTCTGAAAACGTCCTCGGGCACAACAACCACGCATCGAATTATACAAATTACAAAAATTGTTTGGGCTACGGGCCAATCGAAAGAAGTCATTTTAATTTCATAACAGCCCAACTCGCCATGATGCGGGAAAAAATTGGAATATCTTGCAGGTTGTCGAAGGGACCTGTTTTCGTCAGGTTTACCATGTAAATTTATGCAGGTGCGAAATGTTGGATAGGTTCTTTATTGGATATGCTTTGACCATAATTTTTTAGATGATGTCCTTCACTTAAACGAAAAGATTTTTTGCATGATAAACCATACGTCTTTCAAACTTAAATGACATACTTTAAAACTCTTTAGAAACATTGTGTTCTGGCTGGATTACAACCACTTTGGAAATGTGAGCAAAAAAAACGAGGATTTTTAAATAAAAGTGATGGTTCATTTCTTTCAAACAAATTACAACAAATTATAACCCTTGAACCATTACCCCAAATAATCAACAGCCTAATAACTTTCTAATTTCGAGAAGAACAAAAAGAAGAAAATTTCTCCATAAGTGTAATAAATAAAAAATGTTAATAATTAAATGGCACTATACTATCGACATTTACTATGTCGTCATGTTGTGGTTTTTATTATCCTTTCCAGATATAAGTGAAAAAACAATGATTTATTGCACTTTCATTGCAAAACGTAATTCTGTTTATGCAAATGAAGAATGACTCGCTGTCAAATGACTTCAGCGAATGCTAGGGAGTTCACCCCAATAGCTTTATCGACGCACAAATGTTGCTGAAATATTTCAGGAAATGTCAAAACACAATGAAACACATTTAAGTTTTTTGGGGAAGAGGCGTCTTTATATATAAAAAAAGCAATTGAAGCTGCGACAGCTGTTCGTCGATTGGGCTATCACAAAAAATGTGACGAGAAAATAATCACTCATTATGGGATAGAATCACACACAAATTATTTTTGTGACTAACTTTTTGCATCACAAAGGGAAGATGGGGAATCAAAACAGATTTTTAATACAATGAAAATACGCGAAATGCTAAGCTTATCGTTTGATATCTTTATTTTAGAATAAAAAAGTTTTTGATAGACGGTTTTTTATAGGTTTTAATAAAACTTTTGTAAATATATTTTTTATCTAAATTAATTTAAATAATGAGCTACATTATTTGTAAAACATAACGTGATGTTTACCTAATTATTATGAACAAATTTTTTATTACCTGATCTCTACTGTTTAGCAATTTCTTATTTTCTTTGAACTGAGAGATAACAAGGGGAATATCGATTTGAATTTTTGTAGCTCGATTTGTACGACCCGCAAATTTTCCCCTATTCTTAGGGCTTAAGGGTTTAAAAGGACGGCGCGTAAAAAACGCGAGGGAATTAAAAGACAACTTCTGGCAACCCTTTTTCTCGTTCATTCGATGGGGCAACGCGCGCGATTATTAATTATGAACAACACGCAGAATAAGAACGTAAGATGGAGAAAAAGGAGAAATCTCAGATCTCATTTGTTCCGGGAGTTAATTAATTAAAAACGAAACAAAGTCTTAAACCCGCAACAATGAAGCTTGGTTATTTATTGTGTTCGCGGATCTTAGTGGTGGAAGAAAGAAATAAAACCTTTATAGCTTTCGGAATACATTTGTCTTGCGTTTAATTATACGATGTCATTTGGCTTAGTCATTAACGGCACTGCTCGCTTTCCGAAATGGGTTCTTTGTTTACAACGTCCATATTAGTTATTTAAATTGCTTTGGCAGCACGATCAGCTGTGAAAGAGAGAAGTTTCAGTTCAACCGCGCGTAATGAACATTAAGGGTAGGTAGGTTTTGGGTAAATCGCAGCGTCTACCAACCACCTCATTCCCATTTCCACATAAACTAATGGACGCATATCACTCGACTACGGAATGCCCTCAAGATCATATCGAAACGATAACAAAAACGAACGAAAACCACACGTAAAATTGATGTAGATAGAAATTTACTTCGTACCTCTACACGATCCACTATATAGAACACGTTTTTGATTAAGTTTATTATCAAGCATGTAACAAGGAAATATTCGTTATCCTTATAAAAAATAGGAGAAAGTCTCCCAGAAATACCGACAGAGGAATAATGTGTAAAAATTTCAAATATGTAATGGTATTTCTACTATACCTACACTTTCAATTTTAATATTTTCCAAAAATGCCCCCTCTCATAATGTCGAAATCCTGTCCAAATCGTTCCATCCACAACAAGCAAAATATAAAGTTCTTTTGTTTGATATACAGGCTAAAATAATCGATTAATTTTAACTTAATTACCTATAAAATATCTTTAAACTACACTATAGAATTGAACTAATTTTGTAGAAAAATAAAAACCCAATTCATACAAAATCATCTAATCCTCTGAGGAAATATTTAAAAAAAAAAAGGAATTAAGTAACACAAACGCTAGAAAAAGGCAACAAAAATCAATTAAACAATAAACATATTCAGAAAAAATAGAAACAAATTGTCAAAAATGTTGATAGAGCTACTCAAAAATTAATAAATTAAAAGAGTTTTGAGGAATTGGCTGTTTTAAAGGACAAATCTAATATTATGGTACTGAAATTGTTAAGGCATTTAGCTTTAAATTAAAATTAATTTTGAAAATTAGTTTTAAGGTGTTTAATGCAATACCATTTTTTGATGTAATATTTTTCTCTTATTTTTAAGGACTCTATTAAGAACTACTATGAACAGGATCTGATGTAGCAGTTCTCAATATGTCTTCCAATTTGAACACCAAATAAGGTAGGATGTGAAATTTTTAATTTTATTTATAGCTTCCTAAAATCGAAAATGAAAATCGCATTTATTCACAAGGCAATTATTGGTATAAAAGAATGAGAAAGTTATGAGATACAATTTTCATGAAAATCATATTTATAGATACATTTTCTTTAAATTTTTTAGTCAAAAATTAACAAACAAAAACCGCCAAAAAACTCACGCGTTTTAAACACTATGCTTTTAATGTCTACATTTGAAACACCATCATTAATCTATTGATTTTAATAAATGAATAGTAAAGTAGGTATTGTAGACGGTATATAAATGGTTATAGATAGTATATGTGTGGTACGAAACCCTCAGTGCTTGTACTTACTTTTTCTTTTGTTTATTTTTCCTTTTACTATTTCAAGAAACTGTTTCTCTTTTTAAATAATATCTAACTAAGAGGATTTTTCGACTAATTTCTAACGTCTCTTACGAAAGCTATTCATCTGATTTTTGTTTATCGAAAGTTATAGCCCTTTTAGACTAGTGTAGTACCTATAACGTATTAAGTTGGGTCCGATTCGAATTTCGTTTAAAAACGCTTGGTAATAACCGGGTTGGGGGCAGTTTTATTTCACGGGGATGAAACCCTAGAATTACATAAAAAAGAACTCTCTTTCTAACTGCCCTTACACTTACACACACTCGTATATATGAGAGTATCGTAAAGGTCGTCGATCCACGGCGGGCAGCTGCCTCTCAAAACCTAAAATGATACATTACAAGTGTGACTGGCATATTTTACCCCAGTTTTTGCATTTGTAATTATAGTTTATGTCGTGTGCAAGCTTGAATTAAGGCCTTCTTTAAATGAGCTATTTAAGGGGAAACGGTTAGCATGGGAAGTCTGAAACACGCTCGTAATTCTTCTTGTAAACGTCACACCATTCAATTTATAACTAACGTGCAAGATTTTTCTCTGTCTCAACTACAAATGAAAACCAGTAATCATTTATTTACAAGAAACAACGTAAGCAAATTAGAATAAAATTAACAACATAAGGTTTTCTGTCTATTCAAGTCAATAACATCTTGTGAATCCAGACAATACTTTTTTCGTTCAAAAAAATTTTTTTTAATGAGACTTTTATATTTGAAAATTTATAACATACCTATTAAGTCGAACTTTGATAACTTGAACCACCGTGTGAAGGAGAAAAACTTCGATGTATTGATATTATAAAAATACATATACCTACATATGCATAACTATGTCCTTATAATTTGTGTGCACTACTTTCCACTTTTGCATTGTGAGATTTAATTTTTGGTCGAAGTTTTTAAAGTACGTTTGATGAGAAATTAGACTTATCGATCTTCGAGTTAAATAAATGAAACAAAGTTTAATTGTTATAAAGATAACTTTTATAAAATTTACAATTTAAAAATTCAAAAGCCTATCTTTTCGATAATATTCTTAGGGCAACGCTTCACCGTTTACGTCACTATTACGTATAAACACCAGATATTTAGTGTTAAATATTTTTCAATAGTTATTCTTAGGCTCTACACTACACAAATAACATTGAAAAGAAAGGTAACTACAAGACATATAGGTACAGTAGCTTTGGTATTTCAAAAAAGTAACCTTACCTATGCTACAAATACAAAATCAACCAAGTGGATTAAGTAGGTCAACAAAACATAGATTTATAGCTAATAATTGTATATTAACATATCGTCTAAATAGCATACGAAAAAGGTTACATGTTCGGTTAATCTAGTGTAAGCAAGCGATGGCAGTGCAGATTTTTGGACACGAATTTTATCTCATAATTTTATCCGAAAAGCAATAAGGCAATGACATGGAACGGGTTCGGTAAAGAAATGCAATCTATCATTATTTACATGTATACATTTATTGCCCCAAGTTAGTTTTTTGTCAGCGGGAACAGGTTTTTAAGAAAACCAATCACACAAACGATGTGCTTGGTTTTTAAATTGAAGCGATGGTGAGTCAGCGTAACGATCAAATAAAATCTCCGCGGCCCAAAAACTAAATCGATCAAAATATTGTACGATTCTCCACAACGATCGTAGATCAGAAGATATTAGATTAGTCGACACATTGAAAATTAATATTATTACATATAAGCCTTTGGATGTGGGATGTAGAGAGGCAAAACGACTGTATTTAACATCGACCTCTACACTTCCTCAAACAAATTGCGTACTTTAATTACACTAGAATTTAATAAGAAATTACATTACGTTTAATATTTGCTCAAAATATAATATAAAATCATTTAAAAGCACTTCTTGCATATCTCTAGTATTCCTAAGGAATATGTCGCTTATTTACAAATATTTTCTTAAGAAATAAGTGTTTTTGTGAAAACTAATAAATTTTAAATTGTTAACCATAAAAATACAACTAAAACCTTTTTTTATAAGATATATACACATGTGTAATTTCAACTAAGCGCAGACAAGGGTATTGACAGTTTTTTTGCCTGAGCCGACTTTTTACGAGAAAAAATAATGGAAAAGAAAATTTTTTTATGTCGTTACATCCCCGTCTTAAATATTATAATTTCTGACCTTAACCAAAAGGAATCATTCTGAAAAACGGCTTTTTTTGCTTTGTCTTTGTAATGATCGATTTTGTTCATAACATATTACATAAACAAAGTTATTAACTTCCTGGGAGTAGTAACAATTTTCTTTCAGCACATAGTTAACTTGAAAATGTCTCTATTGTAGGTATTAACAAACAGATATATCACGTAAATAAAGTAAACATACAGTTAATTATAATATCCACTGAAGTGTAACCACTTAATTCCAAAGAAAATTAGGAAAGCAACTTTTAAAAGTAATCATTATGCAACTTTACATTCCAGCTTTTTGTTGAAATCAAAAACAAACAACTAAGAGTTTTAATAGGTACTTAAAGAAAAGTTGACAGTTTGACGGATAAAAATAAGATGTCAGATGTGTTCGTGTGTTAGAAGTTTATTTTCCCAATTAGTGCACAACGCTAATCACATTTGTTACGCTATCCGAACTAATATTAAGCACACATACTAACCATAAGGCAGTTTGAAGAATCAATTTAGCAATAACTTGCGAATTTGCATGCAGCATGTAATAATTTCACACTAATTCTATTAAGCAACAGATCCAAGACGAGCCGGGCGGAGCGCAAGGGCACTACCTACCTTTTCTCGAAGCGCTTCGTCGTTTTTTTAACCCTTATAACTTGGGTTTGGATTATACCAGATAAACAAATTTTGCGGGATATGTTGTCAATATGATTGATTACACATATAAAGTTTTAATTGCATAGCTCTTATACTTGAAATTATATTGATATATAAAAAGCCTAGATTTCGTCACTGACTCACTGATGATCATCAAAATTCTTAAGGTATTTCCTATTGTCCTAGAAAGCTGAAACTTGGTATTTATGCTATTATTAGTACACAAACAACAAAAAATTATAAAATTTGTAACTTTTATCCCCCAACACCTTAAACTAGGGGATGGAAGTTTGTATGAAACGTCCGCAATTTTGACGCTAGAGGTCTGAAAATTGATATAGGGACTCCTCGTTATTATAAACCTCTGATGTGCAAGAAATTAACCCAAAAAAAAAAAAAATAGAAAAAATTTTGTTACACGCAAAAGAAATGAAGTCCCACCAAAAACATTTTTATGTAAAATGTTGTCAAGACGAGACCATATGACTCGCACTGTCAAAAAGTTATCAGATCTCATGTAGAGCCACGCCCTAACTTCACAAACTCTACACCTCAGTCAAAATATGTGGCTTGGCTGTTTCGTTACTAGAAGAACTATTAAAAGTAATGAACAGTGGATAAATTTTTCACCTTACGCCCATGTGAATGTAGCGAAATGGCCAAGTCGCATATTTTGACTAAGGTGAGAGTTTGTAAAATTAAGCCTTGTAGCGTTAGAAACTTTGGCTCTACATGAGATCTGATAACTTTTTGACAGTGCGAGTCATATGGTCTCGTCTTGGCAACATTTTACATGAAAACGTTTTTGGTGGTTTATATGCTTCTTATTAATTAATTCTGGTTGCTGAAGATTAAGCAAGTCGATGTAACACATAGTGCCGCCAACATAATTTACAAAGACCGAAGGAGATAAGTAAAGAGGATAACGAATCTATAAGAATGCGTATGCAAGAAAGAGAAAGAAAAGAGGAGATATCATCCATAGATGTTTTTGTACTTGATGCTGATGATGAATTCCGCAGAAGAAAAGGCTCGTGGCGAAGCTGTGCACTGAATTCCGTTTAATTATACGCATAAGATCGAAGCAAAACAAAAAAAGCGAGACACAGTCCAATGATTTCCAGATTGGGCACGATTCACAACAAAAACGATCCATTTTATACGATGGCAAAGTAGAGAAGCAGAAGCAGCAGCAGAAAAGACGCCTGAGTCGTTCCATCGAAACGGAGCCAATGCCCTTCTATGATTTTTCTAGGACTCAAAGAATCTATTGATTTTTTACCAACCTGCCTTCACATATTCAACACTTTACTTTAATTCGAATCGGCACGTGGAGATTCGAAGGATGCCTTCGCAAAACAACAAACCGCACCAAAAAACAAGTAGAAACAACTTTTGTAGCTACCGATTCAATACGAGGACGTTGGAATTCAATTACATACCAAATAATACAACCGAATTTTACCGTTTGGGCCTTACAATTTATTCACCTCCAAAATTCTCGACACAATCTCAATACTTTCTACTATTCATATGGAATAAAAATCAATACACATCAGTAAAGTTGCTAATGTCATTGCTAACTTGTTAATCATTAATGTACACAATATATTTTTTTGTATATCTAACGATATATTAGATACTGATGCTTACAATTAAAAGTTAGATCAAAAAGACACGAATATAAATACAAATGTTAGTTATACGTAGTTAGATCTGGTCTTAACGTGCGGGTTCAAAGGTAAACTAACTACATATACGAATCAAATTAAAATAACAAAAGCAGAAAATACAAAAATGTTATATTATTTCAAAAAACAGAATTACCTCGAGAAAGGAAGAATTATTTTTTATATGTAGGATTATGTTGATCAAATTTTATTCTTACGCCAGTTATTTATTGTAGACTAGCAGCGAAACCCGACGTTACCCAGGTTAAAAAACATCGCACATACAAATCTTTGTACCATTAAATGTACGTTGTATGTAATGAAGACAAAAATTATTTATTAATTATTCAATATTTCATTGGTTGTATTTTTTTTTGTGGGATTCTATTTTTTTCTTAAATAAAAGTAGCCTAAGTTACTCCTTATTACATGAGCTATCTGCCAGTGAAAGTCCCGTCAAAATTAATCCAGCCGTTTCAGAGATTAGCCGGAACAAACAGACAGACAGACAAAAATAGTAAAAAACGTTATTTTAGTATATGTACCATGTATACATCCATATGCATTTAGTAAAAAGCAGTTATTTTAATATTACAGACAAACACTCCAATTTTATTTATTTATATAGATCTGACGCTAAAAAGTTATGAAAATCTAACGTTTAGTCAATACTAATATTGTCAAATTTGTCACAAAATTTTGTAAAATCGGCAGGAGTTATATACCTATCTATTTCCTTTTCTCATGCAGAAATATATATACACAGATCTGGTAACTTACGAACCGAACACATCCATTTACAATTTATCAAAAGATGATACCGCCCATTGTGATTGCATGTAACATATTCGATTCGTAAGTTACCAGTAGTGTATATCTGTCTAATAAGTTTTACGGTTTTTAATTGAAGAGATGTGATTAGTTGCAATGGAACAGAAACAAATTGAAAGTTTGTAGCTAATAAATCGTCCAACCCACACGTTAAGATCAGATTTGGGTATAGCAAACATTTCAGCAATAATACAATACAATTAAAAAGTACTGTCAAGTCAATACGAATATTAATTTAGGGAATCAACTTTGTGTTGGTATTCTTTTAAAATTATATTTTTTACGCCCCTCTATATATTTACACGATGTAATTCATTTAAGTTAGTAAATAATTATGTATAAATTAGATTAAATACCAATAACAACTTTTAATTAGCCTTAAAATTTAATTTAAATAAATATTTATAATTAAAATACTTCATTTGATCTAATCTACAGTTTCGATTTAACAGTTAAAGTGTACCTATGTATGTTATGTTTTTTATTCTAGTTTGGTGTCTGCATTTCAGTACTACTTTCAAAAAACGCTTAATTAAATTAGAGGTGTACGTATATAAAAATATATATGTATTGTATAATACACACATACGTATATACATTGTACCATTTATTAATTGCTTAAGTAAATTTTCCTTTATTAAAATTTTAATGGCAGTTATCCAGATGTTC
Source organism: Agrilus mali (assembly GCA_029378335.1). NCBI lineage: Eukaryota > Metazoa > Arthropoda > Insecta > Coleoptera > Buprestidae > Agrilus > Agrilus mali. The sequence goes on from CM055657.1 coordinate 21,469,007, forward strand.
TCCTTCCGATTCTGTTTTATAACAGGATATAAAAAATATGAATAAACTCGACCGTTTTTTGTAGATACACATATATGTGTACAAGTACATCAAACTTTAATAATATAATTAACTTGAAGGAGAATCGAAAACTTGTCCAACATAATGATTGTTGTAGGACTTTATCTTTTCCTCAAAGGAGTTAATATGTATGTACGAATATCTGTCTACTAAAGTCATTAGTTAGGTATTACTGTACGTCGATCAATTGCAACCGGCCGCGGTCACGTCACTATTATGATAATAAAGTAACTCGACATAATATCCCAGTGTTATCCACATTAAAACTCGATTAACAACCTCGCATCTATCTGTATAATAATGTGTACCTACACGTATGCGGCCACGTTTTATGAAGAGGCAGCTGCAATTTCTCACCACCTCTGCTAGATGATACCACTCTCAGGACAAATCGTCGACTGCATTTTGTATTATCGAAAGTTGCCGATCTTGTGCGCAACGTACTAAAAAGCGCCCGCTCTTTATTCGGAAATTACATTTTCGCAGTGCAATGAACCACGACATATTCTTCTGAACTGCTCACCGCATGAAAGAATGGGCATTGTGAGGAATAATGTGGGATCCATAATCGGATACTCTCGCTGCAACAATGCTACTGTATATATGGATGCATAAATACATCCATATAACGTCCTCGCCCCTTGCCAACCCCCGGCACTCGCTTCTATTTTTTAGCGGGGCCTCTTCAAAAATATTTCTATCTGTTTCCCTTATTGTGGTTTCGGTAGATGATTTGGCCGCTGCTTTGTCGGTTTTTATTAAATCGCATGTCGACCATGAAAAGACCCTTACGTCGATTGAGGAGAGCCTCTTTCCGAATGAACGAGATCCGCAAGATGAAAAGGATCTCATTCCTTATTGTTTTGTTTTATGTCCTCTTAACACACACAAATACTTTTTTGTTTCGATCAACCTAAATTTGATACATTACATTAACATTGCACAATAAGGAGCTTGAGAATGATTTAATACAAATTAAGGTCCAATGTAAAAACGATGAGATAGAATAGATGCTCATTTAAATTTATAACAATCAACCCCAACTACTTCCTACTTACGGCATCTACATACCAGCCCTTTATTTGTCTGTATAGTTCTCAACCGAATAAGTATGCATTTGGCAATAACAATGAAAGAAGAACAGAAACTAAACGTGCTTTTGTATGGAGTCCTTTGGGTAACAACTACATGTGTACCACTTTAATGGACATCAGAACTATTTTCACAAATGACTGCCAAAGGATTTTAAGGATTTTTTGTAAAATATCAATTGCTATTTTCTCAGAACAGTCAAAACTAAGAAATCATTCCAGATTAAAATATTAAACTAACTACTTTTAATGAGATTCATTAAATTCTGAACTGTAGAAAAATTTTAAACGTTTACACCATTTTTAACAGTTTCTTAAAAATAATTCGTCCTTTTTAACAACCAAATTGAGTCTATGTTATTCTTGACCTTTACGCTTGGCATTATAGTTCTAAGGGGAATAAGTTTGCATTCGGTTATTACAATGAAAGAAGAATTAGAAACTATTTAAAAGTGCATTTATATGGAGTTATCCTTTAGGTAAAGGATAAATTACGCAGATAACAATATGTGTACTACTTTAAAAGACATTAGAACTACTTTCATAAATGGTTGCTAAAGCATTTTAAGAAGCTTTGGAAGATATTGAAAAATTATTTTCTCAAAAGTAATATTAATAAAATTAAAAGATTTAACTATGTAAATACTTTGAATGAGATTGATTAAATTCTGAACTGTAGAAAAATTTTAAATTTACACCATTTTTAACAGTGTGTTAAAAATAATTCGTCCTTTTTAACAACCACATTGAGTCCATGTAGTTCTTAACTTTTGCACAAGGCGTGGAGATGTCATGTTATCCAACTGTGAAATTTTGACAAACGAAAAAATTACTACGGTTTCTCCTTTTATTCATTCTTAGTCTTTGAATTATTTGTTTATCATCACTTCCTCCACTACCCTTAATCAAAGGTGCTGGATCCGCTCCTGCTTTGGACTTAAAAGTACTACTTCTGTAGGAAAATAAGTGGAAAACGAATATGTTTATTGTTCCTTGCATCAAGCTTCATAATAACCTAATTTTTTTTCAATAATATTGACCTGTAACCTATAGTCTACTAATTATTGCCAAATTACAATAGAGAGTGTTTTCACGGTTTGTATAATTACCTGCCTGCATGTGTGCTGAGTTTATTGACAACCCTTAATAATATTAATTAACCGATATCATAAAGCAATGGCAAAGCTAATATGCAGACAAAATCTGGCTACAACTTCATTACATTGGTGTAAACATTGATTAATGAAAGGGCCATACGTATGTTTACATGGAGAAACACTAGAGAGGATTGCTTTCAAAACACAATTTGCAACCGTAGGTATATTTACTGTCGCTAATATAGCGGGTCTATGCAATTAATTGCACTGTGTTAACAGTAACTACATGTTCCGCCTTGTTCCCGTTCTGCTATACTGTAGGCTCGCAAATAATGTTCACCTATTCTCTCTCCCGATACGTATGTTACATAACTACACGTATGTGTGCCCGTACTCCTTGTTATCGGAAAATCTGTTGCAACTTTATCATGCTTCGTTGCCAAATAAACATCCCAAAATGATTCTTATAATCATCAATCATAATATCTACAAAATACCCAAAAACTATTACTACAATCCGATGCACACTGTAGTGCAAATCCGAAAGGTGGGGCGGAAGGCCCTCTTCTTAGAAATTGTGGATTGTAGGGAAAATATTGGAGACTAGATCGTGATTGGGAAGAAAAATAAATGAAGAAGAAATACAAAACAATCTCGTACATCACAGCACACGTGGTGTCGTCACAACTATTTAATTTTAAATAGTTTACGCAACAAATCTATTATTTGATTAGGTAAGAACCATCTGCCTGTCTTGATATATTATTCTAATCACTTTCCTCCCCCATTTTCTGGCTAGCCACCTTTGATTAATAACGTGTAGATACTTAAGTAAACTTGAAATAGTCGCTTAGTTTTATATGTATTTACATAAACTCTTACGATAGAAGCGGCAACAGTGCACCTGCTTTTGGTGCTATTAATCAGGTCGGAGGTTCTATCCACCCGTGGGCAACCGCAACCACTTGGCCTACCCGCGGCCCGCCTGCGACCGCAATGGTCATTTCTCACGTTTACTACGGTATTTTGTCGACATGTTTTGCCCGCAAAGGGGGAACATTTTCCCCACATTTCATATTCTGGTTTAAAGCTAATCGCCAGTAATTTTAGATGTAAATGTCCCGTACAGTCTATAATATCTGTTACCAATTTACGGGTTGTTCGTTGTACGCAGCACTAACAACGAAACTTTAATAGATTCTACAAGATTACATTATGTTTTTCTTTACATTCCGTAAAGTAAAGTACAAATATATATTTTTTTTTATAAAAAATAGACTACCCCATTGAAAGTCTATAAAGTTCAATATGACGAGAAAAAGTAATGAACTAATTTAGTTATTATAGAGAGAATCTTTGGAAATCTTTTGAAATTTTTAGTACCGTCTTAAATTATTAAATTTGAAATGCATACAAAGCAAGTTAAATCTCAAATCTGTAAGTGCCTGTTGTCTATTTTTTTTAAAGTGGCGAAAATTTCAAGAAATTCATCAACTTATTTAGTTGAATAATTAACAACGGCCCGTACAATGTTGAGGGATAATAATTTTTAACAAATTTTATAGAATCTTAAGTACCTGAAACGTCATTATTTGTATTTCCGTTAAAATTTACAAGCCTTCAAAAAATTTTTAAACTATTGGACTTAGCAGAAAGCGTGTTTCATTTTAGTGCTATTCAATTAGACACTGATATGGACGGTTACTTGGTAGCAGCCCTTTTTACTACTTGAGTCGCCACTTTAAAAGAAGTAGACCATAGACGTGAACTACAGTGGTTATTTGTTGACAGTTTTATTACCTTTATATAACACAGAGTTTATTCCCTTTTCTTTAGAAACTAGTGGCTCCTTGAGTATCGACTCAGATTTTTATACAATTATTTAACGTAAATGAATCTTAGACGTTACTATAGTACACACGAAATAAAATTTCTACTTTTTCCTAGTTGATTAGTGATTAGTTATTACCTATAGAATTGCCATGTGTGTATATGGTTCATTAGCGAAAATGTATGCAATAATTCATTCGCGACGGGCTCGGAGAAGGGAAGAAGCAACGAGTTGTTAATGGATTGAAATAAGATATCAAGACACGCAATGATACCACGCTGTCGCCGCCGAGGCTATGTTGCCGTCTGCCATAAATTTATTTGGCTGAAAAGCGACGATACACTCTCCGTTGTTCTCCACGTTGCGTTGATGAGGAGAACAGTCCGCAGGTAGAATACATCGCGAAAAGCTGTATTTAATTAGTGAAACTGAATCGCTAACGAACAGTTACAAAACATGAACGAAACATGTACCAACCTATACAATATCTATCATATTATTAGTTGGAACGAAATTCACTTGTTACTCTAAATTCAGGTAATGGAAATGTCAAGGGATCATTAACCTTCCTAATTATACAATAACTAGATCCCTACCATAACATTTGTTTTTGTAACAATTTCTTTTAATAAGGATCAATTTATGTAAACCAAATACCTACGAAGCCAAAACAAATCTATGACTGAACTTCAAACATACAATATTTAGATCATTCTTTCTTTTATGATCACTAGATTTATCATCCCCTGAAATCGTTTTATATGTGTATTAAGATTAGTGATGGTAAAATTTGTGTAAAGATTTAATGAATAAACAAAAAGTGTCCAAAACATTAACTCTCATGCAGTAGGTACTTCAAACAGTGAGACTTCTCGAACGGAAACGTAGCAGCTCGTTCACTTCCTCGTAATCGAGCACACAACATTCCAACTCAGATTCAGTCTCAGACTCAGAAGCAGTTTCCATTTAGCATCAGGAAATCGTAATGAAATGGAATGGAATTGTGAGTTGTACGCATGACGACTGTTTGGAAGCGAGATAGTCCATTGAAAAGAAGAAGATGCAGCAACTTCAACAGTGGCAACAGCCGGAGCGTCGCCAGCGTCGGTCTCGGTCCCCCAGGATTAGCCAGACTGTTTGGCTCGAATTGTTGGCAACCTGTGGATTCCGAATAAATCTCCCGCACAATGACTATTTCCGCGATTCGCATTTGTATGCCGCCACAGCTGACGACTGACTTGGTGCCGGAATCTCGAAACGAACACGACCCTCTTTATTCCCAATTCGGAAACAGACGGAAGTTACAAGAAGCTTTACTTGTTGCATTCAAGAAAAGGAATAAGGGAATTGGTTTGATGCAAATGGGGTAAATTTAGACTGAGAAGTATATAAAAGAATACTTAATATATACCATACATGAAAGACCTTCGGAAAATGATAATCATACAGTAGGTACGTGGTTTTAAAGAACTTATAGGATAATTGAAAGGATTCGAAACATGGAATAAAAATACTAGATGTCTGTATGTAAAGTTTAGGTATATCTTTTCCGTTTTTGAAATGTTAGAATTTTCATTTAGTATCTAATAGTATCTAGTAGATAATAATAGAGATGATGGTTGGTAGGTACTGAGTAGACTTAAAAATGGCGGATATGCGATTCAGAGTACATTAACTTTTAAATTTGCTGGTCATTTTTTGAAAATCGCATTTGCCGGAAGTGGGGTAGACGGCCGAACAATTTCGTTTGAATATTAAACGAAGGAGAGGAATTGCTGCGGCGAGGCTTGAGCTGTTTTCTATAGCGAACGAACGAGCTGTTAAAAAATTCACACGACGAGCACTAATTCTTATTTGAAATGAGTTTGGTAAAAATGTCCGCCCAGGGAAATATTCTGGTCGCGCTAATTAAAAAACCCATAGACGACGTTCTGAGCTGTTGTATTACGGCGATTCAGGACAGAATGGAGAAAAAAGCAGTACGCTCTTCACCACGCTGCAACTTCTATGGTCCATCACGTCGCCGAGAGAACGGCCATTTTAATATTTCATTTATTTTTGCAAAAGCAATCACGGACGGTACGCAACTTATTATATTTTTGCTAGGGTTTAAATGGGTTTTTGTGCGAACTACGTGCATTTATGGAGATAATGCAGGAGCGACTACACTCTTGTGTCCGCAACATTACCTGGGGTGTATAATGTGTACCTGTCCAGTTTATTAAATCTCAACTCCGTTTACAACGTTGTGTAAAGATGGAAAGACGACTGAAATTAATTGCATCTTTCTCAAGGCGCGTTTGTGTACTTTTATTTGAGATCGTGATACTCCGAAACAACTGGGGATTCGCTTGAAATTATAATAGTTAGCAAGCGCACTTATTGCTCTCACGTTTCATTCCATTTCATCCTTTGCTTTCCTGCTTATGCAGTACGTCTCTTGTAACCAAGCTAGAAGTGTACACATTATTTAATTCGGTCGCACTACACTACATTGAAATTAAAATCTCCAAAATTAATTAACGTAGAGACTGCTTCAATTCCCAACCATTAACAATTTTGTTTCCAACGTAATATAACTATAATACATTCCAAATATATATCTACTAGTATTTATGATTCTCACAAACTGTCATTAACCCTATTCATATAGATATTATGTGGAACTTTTGCATTTTTAGTTGCTCTATAACAGTGTTAATACTATTCGCCCATTTCAGAACGAACAGATAAAGTACATAGCTGAATATTAATGTTTAAAAATACCCAAATATATACTTTTATATGAAATAAGCAGAATATTCTAATATACATATATATGGGATTTTTCGTGATCTAGTCATGAGTATGTTTACATTAGTTCGGGTGAGTGTGCGGGGAAAATAAAAAGGACATAGCTAAGAGACATTAAGTAAATATAAAATAAAATATCAAAAACTGTGTGATTGTCTTCGTTTGATAAAAATATAGAAGTTAAATAAAAACGCCAAGGTATCAAATTAACGTTCAATCCTATTTATAATGTTGGTTAGATTATGTTGTGTACAGGTTCCCTTCTGAAGCCCACGTCATTTATGAAATAGAATTTATTGAAAGTTTTCTTTTCATTATAGATATAGATAAACTAATACATAGTGTGATTCAGGGACGGCCCGTGGGTATGTGCTGCACAGCTGCAGAACCCCCAAAAAATAAGATATTTACGGTCTAATTACAAAAAAAAATCAATATAATAATATAGTGCACCTAAATATCTGACGCCAATGTATTGGTTCAAAATCGCCTTATTGAACCTTAATTATCAAAGTCTTAAGCCGGCGACCGACTAGTAACATTTACCTGTAATGTAACATGTTACAATTCGAGCATTACGCTAGTCAGTACAGCGAAACGAGCAGCTCGAAGCGAGCAACGAGCGCGAACGCGTGCTCCATACGCCTGTCGATTTTTTCGCGAATCCTTTTGACTGATACATTACAAATTGATTACAAATCAGTGCAGCTCCTGGTGTGTTCACTTCGAACACTTAATACATTCATTAACATATTTTATACTGTGCGTACTGGACGTGTATGAATTTGTGTTTTATATAAATATATACTTTACATTGTATTATTATTATTTATTAATTTTATATAAAAAACAAAATCCAATTAAAATAAACGCAGCACCCACAACTTGTTATTCACTCATCTTTAACTCGACTGAGAGAATGGAGCACTGTGAAATCATGCATTTGTAACAAACATTTGTAACATCAAAAAAATGACTTATTGTAACGTAAATGTAATGTAATGCTCACTTTGAGCATTACATTACATCGCTCGGCTCAAGTCGGTCGCCGCCTTTAGGTTGAAACGCTGCAACACTATAACATGAAAAGGTTGTGCTGCGCTCAACTTCAATTCTGTGCATGTACCTACCGTACCCTTTCCCACCAGCAACAAGTTTATTTGAGAAAGCAAACGAAAAAGGTCTGTAAACGGTTCTGCAACCGATACAGACTAGTTTTTTGTGCGCCAATCAGTTCGCTTATGTTAAAAAGAGTGTGCTGTAACCGTTGACCATCAGTGTTCGTGTGTAATAGGTGGCCGCCTATTAGTATTCATCTTAGCGGTATTTAAGAACTCTGTATACCTATATATACACAGGAATATATAGACTGATGTAAGGTATGTAGATATATGTTAAATGAGGGTAAATATGACTATTTTTTGAGGCACAATGAATGTGGTGTATAATATCATGCATGTAAAAGAAATTTCTCGACTCTTTTATCTGACATTATTCTTGTTAGACGTGGAAAACATACAAACTAAATTTTAATAGGGAGTAAACAATTGCAAAATAATTGATATCAATCTCCAAAAACTTTTGTGTTTTTATTTGCAAAGCACCCGTCTATTTACGTCGCGAGCCGCCACTGGTATGATGTAAGAGAAATAGTTGTAGGTCCTGAAAATGTGTGAGTTAATGTGAATTTAAAGGACAGGTCCACAAGTGGGAAAAAATAAATCTGATCACGAAATTGGAAGCACTCTATTTTATTAACACAAAACATGTATCCGAAAAGACATTTTTTGGCTTCAAAACTGGGTACGTACACTCTAGTTGTTAATAAGTAATTTATCTATAAACGATAGTCATTTAAACATTTTATATTGTTTGCATAAACTCTAAAAAGTACTACTACCTATAAAGAATCAGCTAATAACAAGCCGTAGCACAGACAGAGCCATCGTCCAAAACACACACACAACTTGTTCCTGACCATCATCGTTTGCGAACGCATTATGACCTTTGCTATCCGCGCATAATAAATAACGGCGTGATTTTCTCCAACAACTTGTAGGTATAGCCAAGTTTTAATGGCTTAGGCGTAACTGTCAACAATATTTATTTAGGGATGATTTAAAACGCTATTCGATTCCGAGTTATGTGCTTACGGCGCTGGCGTCCAGTGTGTTCTATCGATTGTCTTCTACCGTAAAAAAGATACATTGTATTATGTATTCGGTTTCGTTGGGACTTCAAACCCACTTTACGATTGGTAATGTTCCCTAAGCCGAATAATAAAATGTAACCAAATTAACTATTTAACCATTGTTATATTCAATAAACGTACCTACCTATGTTTAGTGCTACATCCTGTAAACATTATTTACAGAGTTGGACAAAGCTTTAATGTTTTGTGCTTGAAAATATAGATACTTCAAGTCCTTTTAAGCACTACATATCCAGCCCCAGTCAAATTACTTTATAAAAGTGCTTAGTTATTTATATTTCAGAAAAGGACTTCAAGCACTTGCAAATTGATTTGAGCCCCTTCAAAGTGCTCTAAGTCCTATTAAAGTGTTCGAAGCCCTTTTAATGTGCAAAGCAAAGCAAAACCTTTTGACGTATTTCTAGCTCTTTTGACGTAGTTATTAGTCATTAGATTTTAAAACGTAACTGGGACTTCAAACACCAAAACACGAAGGGGGGGGGGCTTTAAAATCAAAATGCCATCAGGGCTCTTCACTCCCAGTCCGACCCTGAGGCCGACTGCCAGTTTCTCTGTGGTTTCCTTAGAACATTTAGGCAAATTCTGGGATAGTAACACTTCACAGATAGATTCATTTAGTCCGTTCCATCTTTCTTCCCCCAACCACCACCTACTCATTCCCACGATTCCTAAAGAAAGAATATGAAACCATACTTACAAGAGTTTTGTCCAACTCTGACACCTACAAACCCAACCATATTCAGTTGTAACTCATTTTGAAAGAATTTTATCAGTTCTCGATGCTTAGTAGGTACTGTAAAAATATCTACATCATGGATCATGCGGAATGATTACGGATAAGTGCAGAAGCAGAACGTCCATTGTATTAAAATATCTCAAAGAGTAAGAGTGAAAGTAACGTGGACAATGAAATTTTATTAGTTGGTCATATTAAAAAGCCAAAGTGTCCCGTCAACAACATTGGTCGGTCGGCTGACTGGAGGGCTCTGTTGATATAATATTTCATGTCCAATGCGATTGCGTTTCGTACCTCATGTATAAGAAGCAGACGAAGAAGAAGAAGAAGGTAAGTGGACGTAAGGTAAGTGCGGCGGCGTCTGACAGAACCTATTAACATCGGACTGGTCTTAGCTATAGGCTATCAGAAAATCTCCAGCCATCATCATCATCGCAGGAGGCACCCACTGCTTCGCGGTCTCTGCATCTCTGTATGCGTGTGTTTACGTATGTATGTATGTATCGCCGCTACCGATCACCGGCCATAATACAAATATCACGGGCACACAGACAATCGTTCACTATTGTTCACAAATAATATTGCGTACCGTCGCCACCGCTTGTGTTCCACCAGATCCATTTGCTCCAGCAGTTTATCAGCATTCACCTTCATCATGAATGTATAACTGCGAGAAGACCAACGAACGCTATTATACGACTGGCGCCATCGATGACGCGTTATTCGTACAAGTACCTACATCAATTACCTACGCAAATCCATAATAAACCAATGCATCTTCTCAGTAAACATCCAAATAATGACAAAACTACCTAATAAAGGCGTCTAAGTGCGAATAATTTTTTGGAAACTGAAAAAATGCCTAGTGGTTAAAAGATTTACAATGCCCATGGTCAAAAGGTTAGTCACGAGGAAGTGTCCAAGTCTACGATCCAAGGAAACCCAACACAAACAACAAAATATTACATCATAAGGAAGTTGAGAAATTCAATGGAAATATTCGGTTGCTGTCCCTGCTTAGAAATAATATTGTATTTACTATGGTAATTAAAAACTTATTTAATGTAGTATTAATATGAAGAGACAAGTGTGACTCTTAAGAAACAGTGGGAATAAGAGATAGCAACTGGACCATGAGATATTGAGAAAACTGAGGATATCCACCAAGAGCACATAGATACGAAATTGAATAGGATTGGGCTGGAATGAATTAGATCAAAAAACCTTTGAATATATAGCTGCTTTTCTAACTTAATTTTACGGAATATAACACGAATTTCATAAGTCTTATTTTAAGTACAATTTGATCAGTTCAGTGAGTTTGTATCAAGGGCAAAGTACTATACAAGAAATTAAATTCCAATAGCATTCAATTTTCTTAACTATTATAATAGGTAGGTACTAGTATTAGGAACATTCTTATTTTACATGCCAATAAGGTATTTTGACTTTAAGAGCTCTTCTATTTATAAGACTATCCATCATAAAAATAAATTCGTAATATCGTATAATGAAAAAGTATCATTTGCAATTTGTTTTCTTCAGATAATTTTACTTCCATAATATTTCCAATTATTGATTTTCTTCGTCTTCGTCAGAGTGTGTTTGATGCTATGGTGTCATTAGTTAATTTTCATTGATGTAGAAGTATGTAATTTTCATGATCCGCTAGTTATGTAACGAAGGGATCTATTACAACCCATGCATTTAATTTTTAGTTTCGGTAATTACTTTTTAGACATAGTAAATACTTCGGTAAATTATCTATAATTACCGTCTTTATTTTTATTTGTTAAAAGCTCTTCTTATTTCGTCATCTCTCTTTTTGGAAATGACACTCTACCAGTGTTTCATAAGGGCTTATCTTTAGAAGGTACTAGCCTAGCTCTTTTGGAGAGGTTGCGATAATTCGTAAGCAAGATATTTATAAGGAATGAATTTAGGGTTATTACACGCGAGATTGCCTCCGCTATGCGAGTTTCGAATCCCAGAGAGCTTAATTTCCACGGAATGGCCGTTGCCCCAAGCAGAAGGCATCCAATATTACAGACAATTGCATATATGATAGATGCACTCTATAAATACTAACTGGGACACACACAGACGCAACCCCTCGCATTTAGATTAAAATAATTACAATCGAAATGAAATAGGGGAAATGAAGAAGTAGAATCGCTCCCTTCGAAACATCTTCTGATGGTGAAATTATAAGGGGACGCTGGCAGATATAGGAGCAACTACAATACCTTTGTACACAATGATGGTTAGGTATACATACAAACCAGTGTTCAGAAAAATTATTATGCAAACGCCTACATTATAGAATCAGATTTTACTTCTGTCTAAAAGTAATTTTCATACTTAAGTTTTTCTTTTATAACAATCGAATCTTCAAAACACTTACATGTACATTTTGATGCGAAGAACTACAATCGTCTTCAAGTTACTCATATCGTGTCACGAGGTGGTCCCTTGTAAGACAAAATTGTAACATCACATCCCTTTATCATTTGTTTACTGTCTTCCCATTCTTTTCAGATACGTGTAAATACAAAAAATACAAACTTCAACGATCCTGTCTGAAAATGGGTTTTGTTATTTTCTTTTTAGTTTTTGTAGAAATAAAGGTTGCAAACAATTATAGCAACGGTAATTCATTTTATGCACAGAGCGTCATAATAACAACAGAATGTACTTAATTGGTTTCATAAATACTTAAATATTAATTAATACAGCTTCCAGCGGGCATTCTACAATTTATGGTGATACGAGCTAGCTACTGTATACACCGGTGCAAGTTCATAATTAATCTATGCAACATATATGTATGCATACACGGGTATATCTGCGTCAAGCTGGGTTTTAATTCTTTTTCCTTCGTAAAACATAAAGAAAATTTATATCCTAAGACGAGACGCTTACAACGATTTCAGCTGTAGCTTAATCATTGCGTGTCGAAAACGAACACATGGATTATATTATTTATAGTCTAGTTTTGGACGATGTCTAGACTAGAAGTGAGACTTGTTTGACATGCAGCCATACAGTAAAAATCCCATATAACAGACAAAGTCCGAGTATATCAATTTCGATTTCGGATTCTGCTTGTTGTCTTTAAGTTTAAAATTTTCGAATAATGATCGCGTTCAGATATTTGCAAATACGAATGATTACCTACTCCAAATACTAAATGAAATGTGGATCTTTCCGTAACTTCAATATCTCAACACCCACAGTTATAGAAAATTGATACCCTCGATAATCGTTAGTCAGCACATATTTTGGTCGTTGCAAATATAAAACATGCTATTCTCCTTTAAGGAGCTAATTGATGTTGGTATAGATAAATTGATGACGATAATGATTTTTAGTAAACAGAATGATGCAGTAGCTTGATGATGAAGTTAAAATATGTACTAACAACACGTACCTGGCAGTGGTGCAGTCTTTGTACAAGGTGTCGAAGTCCTTGCACGATAACAGCTTGCAACGATTGACCCCAGGCTGGATAGCTCCCAAACCCCTAAGAATGCGCACTTGTTCGACATTGCAAACTAGAGGAACAATGTCTAGCCTCTTCAGTTTCGTATACACTGTGTGCAGCCCTCCAACAAGATGCTTCAAGAAAAGTTCGAATGCTTGAGGCAAGCACAACATAGTGTCTCCGGCGATAATAAATGCCGCCACTTTTTGTCCGCGATAATCTACTAATTTGCACTCGTTCGCACTTGGATCAGATGTAGATATTGGTGGAGGGCTATTGTAAGACCGTGGCGGAGCATGATGGGCCATTAAATCCAATGGGTTATGAAGAACCCCCAAAGAATTTAAAAGGCCCAAATTTGGAGGAGGCATATGTCCTAAGGCCATGCTTCGAACTAACCCGGCGGAACTAACCGGTGGTGGGCTAAGGGTGTGCGCCATTGACATTGGGGGTCCTAATGGACTCGCTTGCCTCGGACTATGCACCTGGTTGTGATTATTGGAGGCAGGATTGTTATTGTTTACAGGAGATGAGGGTTGCTTGATCGCCACGGCCGGCGAGTTTGAGGAAGCGTGACTACTGTGGTCACTGGCTGAGTCTATTGTGGAGGCGTCCATCGTTATCACTCGACAACAACCTGGTGTCCTATAGACACTTCGACACTAAAACGGTAGCACTAATAATGAAATTAACAATCTCATTGCTTTTCACACAATACCAAACCGCAGAAGACGACGAAGCTACAATTCGACGACAATCGTACCGCATACAGTCGAAGAGATGTCTAAACAGTCAAGCGATCCGAATGTTTGTCTGTTTGTAGCAGGCGGGGCGGTGTTAATGCGCAGCCAAAGGAAATCGCGGACGCAACCGGTATATTCAACGGATACAAATGTAATAAATAAAAACATTTGGAAAAATCCGTGCAAGTGCCGCGGGGCGGGGCTGGCTGCGTCGAGCTCTAAGCAAATTCCATTGGCTGACAGGGAATCGCCCCGTGTTTTCATTGGAGCCCCTCCACAATCATGGTCTTAACGTCCTCCCACAGCTACCGAAAGAACTTAGTTTCTTTGTAGCTTCGAGGGCGGTTGCAAGAGAACTTGAAATATGAGTCGTGACGTATTGATAAAGAATGTCACCGGGCTGTCACGCCGCAATCAATACTAGGTGTGCGGCCTTAGATTTTAATTTGCTTTCGCCTCAGTGCGCGTTCGGCTGCAATTTATTTTACTTTAACTGGACTTTCTGAATTTATTTGCATTATAGTGCTATTTTTCAGGTTTAAAACATTAACCATCTTTTAATCATCCTATATGAAAACAAAAGTAAATCTTACAGTCCTTTGCGCTAACCATCATAATAATTAGTCATAGAACCAATCTAACGCAAAGTTTGCCTTTGAGACATTTTTTATATCTTTTATTAAAATTTTCATATGCAGTTATCAAGTTTATTCAACATGATAAATCAAGAAATCATAACTCTAGAACTTCTAAATTTGAGAAGATTGTGAAAATAACTCCTCATCAGAAAAGTACGACATTGACATACCAAAATCTTCAAAATTCTTGGGAAACAACGTGCTCCATGAGCTGATGGTTGGTTAGGTTAGGTTAACAGTGGCTCTAAAAAAGCTGTTGCCATGATGTTACCCCATTTTTTATTTCAATAGAGAGTAGATAATACATATTTTCTTATGCCCTTTCCATGTTACATTACATAATCAATATCCTTATTAATTAAAATTACCACTTTGTTCCTCTCTGTAGATGTTGTTATATTAAGTTATATTATTTAATTTAAATCAAATATTCTTGTAGATATATATTTTCAAATAATATCTATATCTAACTGAAGATTTAATTTAAAATAAAATCAAACGACATAATAGGTATCTATAGGTATATTCGTCCACCTTTATAAATACCTTTTATATTTTCGATATTGAAAAACTCATTCACAATCAGTCAGTCTTCACTGCTTATGAACTAGCAAGCAAAGTACTTCAGTCTTTATTCCTGAATTCTTTATTGTTCGTCGTTATCTATCTGTTTTCTTCCTGAATGGAATCGATTATTTATTAGATTAAAATAGCAAAAAGTAAATACATTACGCACTTGTTTTGGCTATTTAATTAAAAGTCACTCATCCTCAAATAATCAAGTTGAAGGTTTTATACTATGACTAGATCTCAACAATCAGTTCATTTTTTTGTTAGTTTAGAATTTATTTTATATGAAACAATGAAAATTCGATATACAAAAACTATCAAAACAATAGTCAATTTTAGAGTTAATCAAGACTATGCGAACACACATGAACACACAGGAAGTCATGAATGTCATGTTACAAAAAATAGACATTATTTACCTCCCTAATATTCTAACAGTAGATAAATAAAGACCTATTCTTATTACTCATTGTATTTTTAGAAAAAAGAAAAATACATTTTCTCGATTAATTTCAAAATTCTCGTAAACGTATAAATGTTGAGTTGAGGAAGGTTCAAAATTGGAGCTTGATATTGTGATTCTCCTCTTTGGTGAATCTATGAAGTTAAATTATTTATCGGACGTTTCACCACCTTTTACATCCCCAGGGCACGTAGTACGTAAGAACGTAAAATCATGTTGACAGTTTGAGCATAACTGCAGAAAAGGTTTTACGCTCTCATCACCGCCTTATTTCTAATGAGGATGTCAATCACATAAGAAACATCGAATAACAATTTTTAACGTTTTTTTTTTTTTGACAGGTTATATTTTATATTTTCTATTTAATTAACATTTGTGTAGAAATTAAAATTGTTCACTTCAAATATAAGTATGTTTACGATACAAATTTGTATTTAGAGTAATGGATCAATGATGACCAAGTTTACAAGAAAAGGGACAAATAAGCTTTCCATACGTCATTATTATTTCAGTAGGTTAGTGGAGCATCCCGATTCTTCGGACCCTTATTTATAAACTACATATATATGTACGTGGTAGGTATATTGCACTCTCCCCTAAACGATGAGAGCTTCGACGCTCGGGCCATCCGCAGGAAGGGATGTTTCCCTTCAGCGGATGGTGCTCTAATTCTAATATTCAGACGATTATTTGATGCTCGTTCTCTCCTACGCACTGGAAAAATTACTGCTAAAGTACTCGTATAATAAGAATATGCAGATCGCATAAATAAATTTCCTATAATTGACCAAATACTACTAAATAATAGATATTATTTTTTTTATGTAGCTAGGTAGGTATATGCACAGTAGCACTTCATCAAAAAATTAAAATATCAAAAAATCTGAATGACATAGATATACAGATAAAGTACAGTTTTGGTGATAATATCTACCTATAGATTATATACCTATATATATATTTCTTTCCAAATCTTGAGTGAATTTTGTCATTTCCCGAAAATTAAAACACCTAATTAATCAGAATGTTCTTCTATCCCTAGCTCTTTTTTCCTGTTTATGATTATAATAAATAATTATGTCTTCAATTTCAAAAGGTGTCCCACAAATCCACAAAATCCTATTCCAATCTTCCCTTATTTAGCCTATTGACTTCGACTCTGTTCTCCTAATACTTTTTCTAATAGAACATTAAATAAATAGTTCAAACCCCAACGCCAAAACAAGACGCTAAATATCCGAAGCGCTTTTCGGTAACAAAGTAAGAGTCTTCTTCAGGAACATCACCAAAATTTCCCAATCTTCACATTCACTTTTTATACGTAACTAACCATTTCTATCCACGGTACTTTATTATTTTTTTTTTATAATATAATAAAAACTCAAATAGGTAAGTAATACTTTGATACATTTATCCAGGATTTTTTTAATGCAATTTTTGACTGCTGAAATGAATAAGTACCTATAGATAATTATAACTGAATTATGTATACAAAATTATAATAGGCCAGAACAGCAAAACTTTCGTGCTCTGTGCTTGAATATGTACCTACTTCAAGTAATTCAAGAGTTTGGAAGCATCTTTCGCGGGCTTGGTAATCGAATTACTTTCTAAAAGTGCTTTAGAAAAGGACTTCAAGCGTTTACAAAGTGCTTAAAATTATTTCAAAGTAATCTTCTTTTAAGGTGTCTGAAGCTCTTTTAATGAGTTTAGAGCTCCTTTAAGATGCTTGACGCCCATTCAAAGTGCTTGAAGCAACGCAAAACCATCAGAAGAGCCTTAAACTGTTTGATGTACTCTTTGATTTAATTCAAGCCTTTACAAGATACTAAAGCCTTTTTCACAAGTACTTAAAGTATTTTGATGTGTTTAAAACTATTTTGATGTAATTTATGTACTTGTGGTGTGTACAAAGCCCTTCCCACGAGGACTAGAAGACTAATATAGAGATCGCCACTCAACAAGTGCCAACTGTAGAGCATTCCTATTAGGTACTTTAAAGCTAGATGGTACGTAAGTGCCATACCGCTAATAATTTCTATACCATGATTCTTAACGTATAATAAGTATATACCTACAAGAGAATATATTCCATTTAATAGGTACCACTCATGTCTAAGAAATCGAACTTTTTCACGCTAAAAATTCACAAAAGAAATATTTTTACATTACACAGGCGCAAACTTTGTGAAAGTGTGGCCAGCAGGTACTATAGGTACCCCCTTTTAATTAACATAACATACCGAAATTTTTTTTTTGATGTAGGTACTTGCCATGGTATTTAATACGAAGCATCATTGTTAGTTGTATGGTTGAAACATGTACCTATTGTATCCTTAATAATTTGTAAAAATACGCGACTATAAATTTTTCCATATGTAGTATTTGATGTATCTGTCTTTAAATCGTTGTAAACAGTGTTGTAAATAAGCCTTCATCCAGATAACAAATAATTTTCCATTAAAATTTATCGCATGCCAGGATGACTTTTACAAATTTCTCAATTGCTATTTTCACAGCGTTGTTATTGTTTCCGTCGGTATCCAATTAATGGGACATTGTCAGAGCTCATTCAAAATCCCGATTAACATTTTTACAAATACAGGTAATTGTGTACGGCTATCTCATATTCGGGCCATTGTGATGCTCTTTGACCACCAACGAATGAGATAATGGAAGGGCTGATAGGTGATGTATGAATTGCAATCGCCACCACCGAACCCCTTGTTCGATTTTACACTTGATACAACCGAATATGAAACCCGTTTCGTATTGCACTTATTTTATGACACGCACTGAGGGATAGATCGGAACCCGCATAAAATATATCATGAAATATAAAATAAAATAAACAAAACAAAAGGAGTACATTCATCAACCCACTATAGTAGTGTAGGTATTCTTTACAGTACGTTTATGAATGAATAGATATCGTAATTTATCAGAAAAAGGAAGAAAAAAATATTTCTATTTCAATTAAATCATTAATAGATAAGTATATAAGTATGGCACAGACACTTGCATGAATTAAGGATTCTGATAATAAATATTAAGACTAAATTGTAATACCTACTAAAAGTTTTGAACAATAAATTGAGATGGTCTTAAAATTTAGTTCAAAAATGCTTGGAAACGCACTCCACTTTTTCCTGTAATAAAACTTAAAACATTCCTCATTATTTGCAAACAGTATTCTAATTTGCCCCCTCCCCAACTAGACCTTATGTTTTAAAAGGTGTCCTACCACCCTTTTTCTTCTATATATTCCTTCTTGATTTTCATAATACCCTTATTTCTTCTAGCTCTTTTTAAAACCCTTGATTATTTTTCTACACGATTTTTTTTTTAATTTAAAGGTTGTAGACACATTCTTTGAATCTTTCGCTAGAGCAAGTACAATCTAGGTTCGATAAATTAAACGTTGATAAGTCGAATTTCTGATAAGTCAAACCAAGTTAGTTGGCTATAACATAACTATGAGAAAAACGTGTAACGTGAAATCAACTTTGATAAATCGAATTCTTTAAAGTAATCACTTAATGATGTACGATTTAAAAGCGATACTATGCAAGCATTGAAGAAGTTCAATTTCTACGATTATTTGTCGTCAAAACGTACTTTGACCATACATAAAATCAGATGTGAAACATTGTTTTTGCACAAGTAAAATGCATGAAAGACAATATTACGACAGGAACTAAATGGCATAATGAAAAAATCAAATATTACGATTTGTTTCCAGAAAATGATGACTATTTTTTTAATAAACTTTTATTATTATTAAATACAAAAATTAAAGATTCAAAAATTTATTTCAAGTTGCGACTACTCAATTCTTTTAATCAGTGACTTCAGTAATAAGTAGTTATATCCGTTGTTGCCTCCGACAGCATTACTGTGATAATTGGTCGAGGATAACTGAAGTATGTTACAAAAGTATTGGACATAACATTATCAAAACATTTAATAAATACAGTATCTATTGTTGTTGCATATCTGGTAGTAGGTTCTCTTGGATTGTTGTAAATTTGTAATTGAAATTCTTTTTGGAGGAACGTATTTAATGGCATTGATTCATCTTTAGCAAAATTTACATTGAAATCTCCTGCTAAAATCAATGGTAGTTTATCTTTATTGGTTTTAAAAATTATTGAACCTCTGTGACTGTACGGAAATAATTTCTCATGTAAAAATTAAATATCATTAATTTTTTTATTAGGTGAAATGTACACAACAATTATAATTAATTCACTTCCATCTTCTAGTTTACTATACGACATCGTCGAACCGAGTGGGAAGAGAATCGCACAGGCGTTTGCGCATGGCGAACGTCGCCACGACATGCAATCGCCACGATCACCACGCCAACAATCCGGTTTACCCGCGTCTATAGATGTTTCATATCAATAAATTTATATACCATATGTGTATGTATTATTATTCAATGATTCAATGACTAGAAGTCTCGATACTTTGAAGTTTTTTTGAGTCATATGGTGATTCGAGTTATTGAAATTCGACTGTAGTGGGATTGATAAAATTTTATTGATACTCATCCATACGTAGTAATAATGAATGGAGCGAAGGTGTTCATGCCTTGTAGATATCCCTTGCATATAGGGCGAAATACAGTGATTACAAGTACAGGTACGTGGTGCAAAAGGGAACTAATAAAAGCCACAGAATAACGCTCTTGCCAAATAGTCTCGCCATTTTAACAGATTATCATATCGTAGATGTTAATGCAGTTCATTGTGTAAAGGACCAATGAACAATACACTTGCAGGTGACGCTACAATGCAACCAAGAACAATGCGTGATGTGCAAATCCTGATAAACTTGTGTTATTGATCAGTGTTGCCAATTCAATGAAATCTCCATTCATCCAAACAATAATAACGGCACAAGTTGTTTCGATGATAACGAATGTATTGCTGTGTTAAGTAAATATGCAGATGAAGGTAGTCTCTTAAATCTAACAATTTTATTTTTACTTAACACAATCTTTAAAATGTATTGTCAAAATGTTTCCTGCTAGAGCGGGGCAAAATTTTGCTCTTTTCTGCTTATACAGTAAAATTACTCTAGGATGGTCTCCGGGATTACTAGTTCTTAAGATGCGCAATTTGCAAAAGGTAACGCCTTGCTGGCGATAGCCACAGAGATGCATTTGCATGCTTGGTTTGAAGCAGAGTACTTGTCAGGGAGCATACTAAATCGCCCGACTGTTCGTTTAAAAATGGCCGAAATATTTTATATAATTATTATATTTTAAAGAACATAAAAGCTGCCAATTTAGTGTGTTACGATATTAACACGTTTCATTAATGAAAGGTTATTTATGTATAATAATTTTGGGTACATAACAGTATCGGGAGATTCAGGTATAAACTAAATTAACGACTACCGGAGAGGAAACATCAAGCACCCCTGTCTTAAAAGTAGTATATTTATTTGTCGTAATTTGTCGAGCGTTGATTGTATCTTTCTTCCTCCGAATGCGTTCTCGTTCTTTCTTCTACGCCGACTGTAAAATCTTCAGATCTCATCTTAGAGCAATCAAAAAGTAGATTTTGCGAGAATTAACATAAATACCTCACAATAAAAGTGTCCCAAGAACAACAGAATTAAATTCAAAGCCCTTAACACTTGTGAAAAGAGCTTCGTGCTCATTGTAATGGCTTGAATTAAGCCACAGGGGTCTGGTTTTGAAGCACTTTGAAGCACTTTGAAGTGGTTTCAAGTATTTAAAAGAAAAGGGCTTCCAACTGAATGAAAGGGCTTCAACAACCTTGAGAATACTTTAAGAACTTAAAAAAGGCATAAAATACAGTGCTTCTAAGCTCTCAAATGACTTGGGACAAATGTTCCAGCACAAAGCACTACAACTCTGCCCAGCATTGTATAGGTAAATATTGTCTAATCTTTTTAAATTGGTGGTTCAGGCAATAGAACTTTCAATCGATTTGACTGATTTTACCATTCAAAAAAGTGGACGGTCTGAGCCTTATGAAGTAACAATGTTGAGGAACAATAACCCTTGTCGAATCCATCTTTGCAGCTAAGATTCAACAAGTGTTATAAAATCTCTCAGGTGTTTAAACAGATTTGCAACCGTTTATTACTTCTTTGAAAACGATTTTAAGTTTGAGATGGGTAAGGTAACAGAATCTAAGAGGTAATTTGTTTAAATGGAGCCATAATAAAAAAAATACCAGAAGTTGGCAAGGGCGGTCACTAGGTGGCAACTTTATTGCCCGAGCGCCACTTTAAAACAATTAGACAATAGATACAACATGCAACGATTGTAGTTATTATTTACAGAAATGCCCATCAGATCTAATTTTCCCGCTAAAAAATTTTTTGTGTCAGAAAAACTAAAATAAAAATGTGGTTATTTTAGACAAAGTATTTTGAAAAATTATAACCGGTAAGTCTAAATCAAACATTTTAAAGTAAATTATAATAAGGTAAAGTCGCCAAATATCGCACCCCATTTAGTTTTTTGATCACCACATGCTCAAATTTCCGATATTACGATAAAAAAAACACAAAAATATACCTTAGTAATTATTTTATTAAAAGACGAACATAAATTAGTGAATTTGTAGTAATATACTTTCAGAAAAAAATAATAACAAAGGAACGTAATTTACTCATTTCTATTTTTTTACGCATAATATCGCCCCCGGGGGCGGTATTAGGCATATAATATAATCTTTCAACGTAGATTTTGGTACATTAAATATTTTTACTGCTGTTTTGTAACCCATTTCTTTTTTCCGAACTGCATCAACTGCTTTAATCATGGCATCATGATCCCACGTCTTCTTCGGCATCTAATAAAAAAACACAACCGTAGACGATATTTAATATATAATCTAGTATACTTGTTTCCTAATACCGCCCCCTAGACGATATTATGCACGATGGAGGGGGCGGTATTAGGATCTTTTATACAATCCAACAGGGTGGCTTCTCTTCGAAACAACATGCGTACAATCGCTACGCAAATAAATCTACACTCATCTCGAAGCATACCGCACAAAACTAGCATTTAAGCGTTTAAGAATGTCTATAAATGACTAATATATATTGCAACACAAATATTTAAGGAAAAAACTCACCTTTGGTAAATAAATTAATATATTTTTCACACCACTTACAGCGATCGCTGTTTGCTCATTTGTTCAGAATGACCAACTGGCATAACGGTCCAGTAGTGCAGCATTCGCCCATAAGATTCCGCTGATTATTTTTGTAAATAACGTAGGGTGCGGTATTAGGGCAGGATGCGATATTTGGCGACTTTACCTTACTCTACTATAAAAGCTTACATGAGTGTGTATGATTTTGCTTCATGTGTAATAAAATGTCCAATGTATCTCAACATTGACTTGAAATCGTGATGCCGTGCATTACGTTTATGTAGTGAAATCTCAGTTTATCGGCCACATAATAATAGAATCATTAGCGATAGTGACTGCTTCGACGTTTATTACAATCAAATTGATCCGCGTTGCATCTGAAAGACTCATATCATCCCTTACGCAGCACTCTCTTGTTCCATACAATTGACAGATAGACATAAACGGACAGATGGGCAAACACAACGGCCGTCCCCACAGACCACTGAACTGATTTGAAACAGTATTGTTTAGAAAGTCAATCTAGTGCATTAAGAGAAACATAAATGATTTTCAACAGAATGTGACAACCTATCAAGGTATTTAACAAATTAGGTAGAATACAAAGTAGTTACCCAAAAGAATTGACCACCACAGGGTGCCTCCCAATTCGTGACCTTTCATTTGGTGACCTGCTTATTAATTCACATATTTTGACGCCTATAGGTATGGTAAGTGATACAAATAAGGCCTACCTAATTTCAAACGCTCAAATCTTGATAAATTATTGAAAAAGGTGATAAATAAAAGCGAGGCATTATTCTTTGGTTCATATATTTTAAGTAATTAACAAAACATATTGTAATCTTTTATCAGAAATTACTCAAAAAGAGGTAATTCTGGAACCTTAGCCTTGGGCCTTTTTAAAACATAGTGATTGAACAAAGCCTATATCCTTAAATTATAGGAATATTGTTATTAGAGTATTAATCTATAAAAATATATATTTCTGAGCCTTTTATCAAGTGTTTCCATGAGATCCTTGAACAACTTTGTAAGTTATTTTACTAAATATTGTGCTTAAATTGTTAGTCAGACTTAAAGTCCCATATTAACAAGAAATAGAGAATAATATATAAAAAAAGGTATCCAAACAAACAAAAAATAGAAAATTAACATTTCTTCTCAAAAATATTATTAAATATTGAAGAATATATTTTTTTTCACAGGCCTTAATTAAACAAGGTAACTAAATAAGGCCTTGGAACTTAATAAGTACCATAATTTTCGAGACAATTTTGGTTATTAATATTTATTCGAGGTGGTGTACGTGTTATATGGGGGAGGCAGATGAAAATACTCGATGGTCAGGTGTTGCGGGAGATAGGAATGACGTGAGTCAGTATCTGTTTCAATATTTCAGAATTCCTATTAAGGCCTAGGGTCAGCAAATAAAGCCTATTTTAAAAGTGGGCTTTATTTAATACATTGTATTTCATAAATGTTATAAGCAGTATTTAATTCGCATATTTTAAAAATTACAATTTAAAGTTTTAGTTATCTTTTTGATGAGTTATATTGTGATCCGTATACATTACTTGAAGCAAAACTTCAGAGAATAACGTATTAAAATTCCATAGAAATTACGACAAATAAATAACGCGCAATGAAAACGCTCGTCCGCCACAAACGACCGGCCACAAGTGTCGCTGCGAGCGCGAGCGGGCCTCTCGCGCACTGTTTCCTGAGTCGTGGGACTGTCGTCTATCCGTGTGTGAAGTATTTTTGATGTAAATATATTTTAAATTACTTTTCCGCACTACAGGCCTTATTTGAGCATAGGCCTTATTTGTATCAAGTACCTTACTTTTTATATCGTATTGCGCATTATATAATTTAATTTATTTACTTTTACATGCATATACCTTCATTGACGATTTTTTCTCGAAACTGAACAAATTAAAAAACTGTTTTGGAAATTATTCCTATCAAGTTCCTTCATTATAATAATATTTTTTTTTAAGGCTAAACTACCTATGTAAAAGAATGAAAGTTGGACGCCCTTATACTTTTGAGTTACTTTAAGATTCAAATAAGAGTTCGAGCCCATCTCCACCGTAACATATGAAGTGAAAACATGATATATAGATACTTGATGCCATTTTCCGCGTGAGAAATCCAATTTTAATACTGTTGTATCACATAAAAATACATCAACTCTGTATATGCATATGGTGGTGACTAGCGATAAAATGCCCCCTTTCCTTCCACAGATATTTGAAGGGATGTCGTAAAAGTGTCATATATTTACTCCCAGAGGCCGAAATCACTTACTAAACATAAAAGGAAATTATATATTTACGGTTTGAAAGGGTCGTAAAGTATTGGTTTTATTTAAGGTCATTTTATTAATATTGTATACCTACAAGGTGTACAAAATTTTCTAGTTTGCTTCTTTAAAGCCACTAAATAATACCTTTGCGAGAAAAACTGACACTTTAAATATGTATCTGTGTATAATTTGGTTTTAAAGAAGAAAATACCAGATGATGACGATTTTTCATTGCCTTTTTCTTCTTATTTTTTTAAATAATGAAAAAATCTAGAAAAACCAGTTATCTAGAAATTCGAAATTAACGTAGGGGATAAGAGTGCAGAAGATCCTACAAATAGTTTTTATTGTGTAGTTTTCTTAAAGTGAAGACTCAAGCACCTAGAAATTTATTAGCTTATTTGGTCGAATAACTAACACTGGCTTAAAAAGAGGGTGATTTGAACCTTAATATACTTAATACAGTGACAACGGTAAGGGGCCCATATTGAGTCTATCTTAGCACCTGATATTCAACGAATAGTTGCTCTCTAGATTGGCAGGCGAACTCGAATCACTATGTGACGCAAAAAAACTTGGAATATCGATGATACTTCGATTTATTGAATAGTAATGGCAAAATTTCGTAGAATTTAAACTGCCCCACTCGTTGTATAGTAGGTACCTACCATTATTAAAAAGAGACGTTAAAATCGCACATTATTAAGGGGTTCCCCCAGAAAATACGACTTATCGATCTTATTATCTACATTATCTTCGAATTATCTAATATTCGAGTAATAGAATTTCGAGAGTTCCAGTTATCAAGTAAAAATTACACATATTTCTCATAGTTGATGATATTGCCAACCAATTTGGTTTAAATTGTCAAAAATTCTACTTATCGACTTGCTAAGCAGTTATCGAAATTTAGAGACAACCCTGTAACAGCTTTCAAATGATTTTAAGCTTAATAAGCAATGCCATCTAAAGAAAGGACGATTGCAATTGGCAAAAACCGCAATAAAACAGTAACATTTTTTTTTCTCTTTTGCCCAGTAAGATACAGATACAGAATATAGACACAGACAGTTGAAGCAATGCAACATCATAACTGAGTAAGGGTGATGGTAAAGTATTAGCAAAGGCAGGTAATGCCCATGTAAGATTACACTACATTCTCAAAGATAATTTATTGAAGACTTTTCCACTTCTAATCGTCTTAACATCGCAAGGGTAGCCACTTAGTAATACTCTTATTACATTAGCTGCCACATTGAAACAACTGGACAATACAGTCACAACACCTTGTGAATCTTCATTTACAATGTACATTCTTCAGTCTAATCATTTTAATGTGGCAATTGAGGCAATAAAACTGCCAACGAAGAACCACCCTTATCAACGCCTTGCTAAAGTTGTTTATTATGGCACCATTAAAACGAATCATGTTTTAGATTCTACTAACCACTTGTTTCTTCAAAGCTTAAACTACTATAGTGTACTCCATATAACGAACTTTTATTTAACGAAAAAAAATTTTAAAACGTAGAAATTGCTAAGGTTTGTTTAGTTTCTATTGTTACCCATATATTAAAACACTATATAAAGCGTTACAGCCACTCTCAAAAGTGAAACAATTCTTGATCCAGTAAGTCAAAATGAGGAGAAACAAGACGTTCAGAAAAGACAAAAAGGAAAATTTTGAGACACCACCAAACATTGAACAAACTTTACATGCTGCCAAATTATTAGTAAAATTATGTTCATGTTAATACAATATACAACAAAATATAAAATTAAAACAATTAGTCATCAAGCAACTTTAAAAGATTGTATCTATACTTATTTTCATTATACCATATAAACAACACACCCGACGTTCTGCTGCTAGAGTATAATTTTCAGTAGGAACAATTTTAGATAGGCTCTAACATCTTATTTATCATTTTAACAACTTTACTTGGAAGAGATATCAACGTTATTGTTCTAAGAGTTAAATGTGACTTACAAAACTTAAGCTGATGCTCCTTCTGACAAACGTTGACATACTTGAAAAAGACGACACATATAATGTATCACCTAATAAGTTAGAATATTTTTAACATATTATAGAAAAAATAAACAATTGGCGAATTTTACAAAAATTATATTTAGATCGCTGACAATTGCTTTGACCGTCACACCGTTCTCGAATAGTACAAACTATTATAAGTAGGTACTCTAATTATAATTTTTTGCGAAACTCTTTAAGTGTTTGTGTCTTTATTTTTTCAATATACTAAACGATGTTGCATTCGATGACAATAATAACAATTAAAAATCAACAGTTTATATGATTCTTGGAATATTATGAAGCACTGAGAACTATTTTCGATACATGCACACATTAACGCACACCAACATTCGCTGACGTTTCCTTTTGAGCTTTTCAAGTTTATCGACTGTCGATGGAAAACGTTCGTATCAAAATTTAATGACTGATTACAAATGACCCGCTACACTTGATGAACGAATGCAAACGAATACAAGCAAATGCGAACCAATGGCAACGTTTGTCAGATGGAGCAGCTTTAGGGAGGCCATAGATTATGGGAGAACGAAGACAGGAAGTAATTAATTCCTTGGCGGTATTATCATCCAACCTACCCTCAAATACTATTTTATTTATCTGTAGAGAAATGGTTATATAATAAAAATAATTATACAATCAATTAAATTTTCTTGAATAATAATTGTCGGAAGACTTAGGGGAAGAAATATATACCGATAAATTAAAATACTGATGTAAAGAAGAATTACGAACACAGTTAACACATAATATTTTTATGTTGCATTTTTTTTTACTTAATTTAGTCAATATTTATAACACTTATTCGTAAACTTATTTATTTTATTATACTCTCCCTATAACGCAATAAATTACCCGGTGTCTTGAATTTACGCTGAAGTTTGAAAGCTTTTACAGAACTGTTTTCAATTTTATAATAAACCGTTGCAAATATCGGGGACAATTGCCACAGTGGCGTTTTAGGTTCCTGAGAGGTACTATAATCTTGGGTCCAAAATTAGACTTAATGACGATTACTGTCCCTTAAACTTCTCATTACATAAGGTACGGATTGTTCTCCTTTCAATGCTGATAACAATTATATTTGTTGAGCCGCCAGAAATTGAAAAATATGATAGGTACCTTTTTACGACCTAAAGTATAAAATGTATTGTGTATATTAGAGGGAGTTTGAAAAGGTACCGGATCGCATCATCAGAATGTCACGTAATTTCTTTCGGTTATCTTATCGATCAGTATTTGGCGGGGTGGCAGTAATCTCAAATGACATTTTAATGCCGTTCCTTTAACGAGTGCTGCAAAATAAAATATTCATTCGCACAAAGCTAATTTGATCCCGGCGCGTTTTAACTTGAGCAATTATGCGTACTCACACACAGTAGTCGGCTGTGACACAACAATCGCAGCCTACTTTATAGATTTCCGTAACAATAACGAGTGACAGTCGCATGATGGATCGCTAGACAATATGGCGCGCAGCTCTTCGGGCTAGCGCGTATAAGGGCGCTATTTGACCGCCGCAACAGCGAACCAAGTCATGTATCGCGCGTGTACCGAATAGGGTTGAATTCTTGCTGTCAAACGATGATTTATGTTTGGTTCAAATTTAACTCGGTATATGTAGGTATGTTTTGCTTACGTCAATTAAAAAATCGTCAAATTGAAAGCAAAAGGATCGAAATCAATCCCACGATTAAAAACTCCATCAATACCTACCAAACGCGATTCTTTAGTGGTAAGTGCTACCACAGGACCACATGGTGTATTTTCTAGCTACAAAACATTTTTACTCTTAAACTATTAGTCTGCACAACTACTCAAGGAAGAAGTGCGGGGGGAAATTTCGAATAAGGTAAGTATGTTGCTTACGGTACGTTTTCTTTCCCAACTCATCCGTTCGAAGTTTGAGAGGGTGCGGATGAGATACAAGTCTGAAGACATAAAGAAATCAACATCCGCATCTTCAAATATCTGTAAAACTCACATCTCTAACGTCCCCAGTCCGTGTTATTTTGGTGCCATTTTCCTCCCAGTTGTTTTCCACCGAGCCTTTTACATCCGGTTTTAACCCACAAAGTCTCCCCTAAATATTAATTTTAAACAAAAAACGTATTTCAAAATTACTACTTTTTATCTACAAACCATTTTCAGTATTAAACCATTAGTTTGTACTATTACCCAAGGAATAAGGGAGGGGGAAGTTTCGAATAAGGTATGTTGCTTACGGAACACGTCTTCTTCCACAACTCATCCATACGAAGTTTGAGATGGTGCCGATGAGATACAAGTCTGAAGACATAAAGAAATCAACATCCGCATCTTCAAATATCTGTAAAACTCACATCTCTAACATCCCCAGTCCATGTTATTTTAGTGCCATTTCCCTCCCAGTTGTTTTCCACCGAGCCTTTTACATCCGGTTTAAACCCACAGTTTCCCCTAAATATTAATTTTAAACAAAAAACGTATTTCAAAATTACTACTTTTTATCTATAAACTATTTTTAGTATTAAACCATTAGTTTGTACTATTACCCAAGGAATAAGGGAGGGGGAAGTTTCGAATAAGGTATGTTGCTTACGGAACACGTCTTCTTCCACAACTCATCCATACGAAGTTTGAGATGGTGCGGATGAGATACAAGTCTGAAGACATAAAGAAATCAACATCCGCATCTTCAAATATCTGTAAAACTCACATCTCTAACATCCCCAGTCCATGTTACTTTAGTGCAATTTCCCTCCCAGTTGTTTTCCTCCGAGCTCTTTATATCCAGCTTAAACGTACGAAGTTTCCCCCAAATATTAATTTTAAGCAAAAAACCTATTTCGAACGGTCCAGACAGAATTCTGACGGTTGTGCTTTATCCTGCAGTAATATACATGTATATCGGTGACTACCATTGGGATAATGAAGCCCATCTAGACTCGTCTTCCAGACTGTCCTTTCCAGTATATTTTTTGCAACCCATACGACGGTATGCAAGTAGTCCATCTCATAGATCTGTTATAGAGTTATAAGAATGTAGAGATGGTAGAAGATGGTTTAAAAAAGTTGTTAAAGCCCGTCCAAATTAAATATTTTTTTGTACCAGTACAATCTTTTTCAACCCATGTATATTAAATGAGTAGGGGATGAATTAAATATTTTTAATCTCCTCCACGGTATTGTTTACCTATTCTGCTAACCATACATTGTTTTTCTTTTAGGAAACATTATTAGTTCTCAATACAAGATTATACGATCTCAACAGAAAAGGTTTTGTAATACCTGGTCTTTAAGTGGGATAAATTTCCATTAAAGATTTAATTAATGAATTGATAAATGCATTTTAAATCACCAAATATTTAGACAACCTCCTCCTATCCTATCTTGCAAAGTAAACTAAAGCTTAAAGCATTACACACATTACAATTAAACTTCGATAGCTCGAACATCGATAATTCGATTTTTCGATAAGTCGGGAACATTTGGTCGACCCTAGCATGAATAACTTGAACTTTCAAACTTCTATTACTTGAATATGTTGACAACTCGAAGATAATATTTGGCGCCAACTTCGAAAAGTCGAATTTTCTTTAATAATGTACGATTTTTATGTCTCTTTTAATAGGGGTATACTATGAATAATGTGAGATAGTTCAATTTCTGCGATTATTTGTCACCTAAACGTAGTTTATAAACTTTGATTTTTAATCAAAAATTTAATATTTCAAAAAAGTGGAATGCAATAAGAAAGTTATCGAAGTTCGGCTGTAGTTTGTTTATTTCTATCTTTTTAAAAATAATTAGGTATCTCTGTCATTATTCGTATTATATTTTGAGTATTGACAGTACCGTATATTACACTTTCTGGGCGATCACTCTAATTCAATATTTTCGCTCAAGGAAAACCACCTTGCACATGTGGATATCTAGATATATTTTACATTTAATTTTTGTAATTCAATTATTTTTTTCAAAATATTTTTTTAATTTATTTTGTGTGTAATAACTACAAATAATACCTATTCTTATTATTAAATCAAAACAGAATCCTGAGTCGCTTATTAAATTTCGCCACTGAAAATAAAATTGGTGCTGTTAACTAAATTATGTTTCCCGGCGCCTCCACCATAACGATTGTTTTGGTCTCCCTAATTGTTAAAAGAAATTGTACCCATAACATAAGTAACATTTAAATATTCATTCAAAGGAATGCATATCAGTATCAGTTTATTTTTAAATATGTTTTTCTTATATGATGAAAACAAAAAAATAGTATTAGGTACTTTAAAGGACATAAAAATAGGAAAATGTAATAGTGGACCGTATACCTTTCCTAATTTAATAAAACGGGTTTCTAAAAAATTAAGAAACCTGTTTTTCCAAACAGAAAAATACACCACAATTACTAAAATTTGATAATACTTAATTGAGCTCCTTATTTTGGATTTGGACTGCCTTGGTCCAAGTTTATCTGTAGTTTCCTTAGTTCATTTAGGCCATTGCAGTAATATTTCACAGGTAGTCTTTCCTGCGACTGCACTAGAGTGTGAGAATGAAACACCCAAAAGTCCTAACAATTAAATGTTCGAAAAATCGAGTTTTGTATCTAAACATTTATTGTCATTCTGGATTTCTTTGAATAGAATAGGATCCTTACACAAAATATATTTAATTTAATTAAATTAAGGTAATACCCATTTAAAAAAGTATTCACTTGACTAAGAAGTCACAATTTCAAGTACATATTCGGTTAAAAATTTAAGAAACACTAAACAATGTTCAATAGGACGTTTCAACTTCTTTTACTTTTATTACCTACTATCAATAGCTATACGGACTTATTATTTACTTTATGTTAAACTTTATTGTTCTTGTAATTTCAATTACAAAAATCTGCTAACGGATTTTAAGATAGCGCAATGAATATCGTGGTACATCCTGATATTCAAAAGTACAGGACTTTTCAGAACAGAAAATTTAATCCTTGAAAACTTTTTCATAATAAGTGAAATATGTTTATTTATTGAGAAGCATAAGACTCAATGCAAATGTTTTAACAATCATCATCACAAGGGTCACCTTCCATAGCTTATTTATTCTTTTTAGACATCGCGCACCGACCTTCTGCTCGGAATTTTCACGGCAGTTTATGTTTAACCAAAAAGCCGTTAAGTTAATGCATCCAAAGAGGGCGATCGCTTTCTTTACGCATTCTGTTATTGACATATTTAAATTGGCGGGCATTAGAGCAAATACGATTTCTGCAGCTCGAAGAAGAAGCCGTAATGGTGAAAGCCGCAATGCCGGGTTATCAGAACTCCGCACGCGGACCAAGCTGTCGCCTGCTGATCGAAATGATTAATGGCGGGGCACGGATATATTAGTCTTGGGGGCTCAGAATTCGCCATTTGATGCGTTTACTTCGCACTCATCGAATACGGCGGTAACCGTATTCTAAACAGAACCTCTTCCTCTCACCCTAACGCGACCTGTTATCATCTGTTAATATTGTATACGTCCAAAGTATGTGGAACTTTACGTATTTTGCCAAAACTAAGCATCAGATACCAATTCTTCGCCCCAATAACTGTATATGCCTGTTTTCCAACCTATTCAAACACATCCAAGCGAAAAGTTTTCACACGGAAATGCTTTTAGTACCTACAATGTCTAAAACTATGTCACATATAAATGTATTGTAAATGGTATCTATTAGTAGATATAGAATGTCTCATCTCTGGAAGTGAAGTTTTAAAAAACTGATGGTTTCACGTAAAGGTTCAGTATCAATTACACAATCAGTATCTAATAATGAAGTTTGTCCTCATAAATCAAAGTACTTTGATGAAGAAGTTTCAGTGTTTAAAAGCCCATTCAAAGTTTTCGAAGCCCCCTTTTTAAGTGCTTGAAACTCTTTTAATGAGCTTAAATCTCCTTTAAAATACTTAAAGCTCGTTCAAAGTGTTATAATCAGCAGAGCCACCAAAAAGGCATTAAGATTTTAGTATTTTGAAACAAAGTCTCTTTAAATAAGTTCAAAATGCTTAATAAGTTTCAATAAGAATTAGCTTTCACCATCATCAACATTGCCTCATAATTTTTAACGTAAAAAAATAACTTCAAGCACTTTAAAAGTGATAAGACCAGACCCATTTAAAGCGTTGGAATCCCTTTTTAAGGTACTTAAAGCCTTCTAGTTAATTTAAAGTCCCTTTAAGATGCTTGAAATCCTGAAGCCATTTTAAAGTGCTTATAATTTTTTAATATGTATTTGAACCATTTTAATGTAAATCAAGCTCTCATATTGTACAGGAAGCTGCTTTCACAAGTTGCTCTTAAAGCACATAAGGTTAAAATATATAATTTCTAAAAGTATTTTAGCTTTCAATATTGGCATTGCTTTGTAATTTGCAACTTATACGTTTTTGAAGAACTATCAAAGCTCTTAAAGCTTTTTCAAAGTGGTCGAAGCCATTTTTAAAATTATGAAAGTCCTTCCAACGAGTTTAAAGTTCTTAAACAATGCTTGGAGCCTCTTCAAAGTGCTTAGAAAGAAATGCAAAACTATCACAAGTGCTTTAGCTTTTTGATATATTTAAAGCCTCTTTTATTAAATTAGAACCCTTATTGTATGCTCGATGCCTTTTTCAAGCATCTTGATGTGTTGGAAGAGATTTTGATGTAATTTAAGCCCATATGGTGTGTACGAAGCTTTTTTCACGAGTACCTTGTAATTAGTTGGGCTTAGCTAAGAATACAAAGTTTCAAAATACTTAATTTGTAGAAATATTTTTAGAAACTAAGTGTATTTTATTAAGTTCAACATGTTTAATAAGTTTAAACAAGTATTAGCTTTCATCATCAACAATGCTTTATAATTCGCAACACTCTCAAAGCGACTGAAGCCCTTTCAAAGTGGTCGAAGCCATTTTTAAAGTGCTGGAAGCCCTTCCAACGAACTTAAAGTCCTTAAAGAATGCTTGGAGCCTCTTCAAAGTATTTAGTAAGAAATGCAAAACTATCACAAGTGCTTTAAGCTTTTTGATAGGTATATTTAAAACCTTTTTGGTTTAATTCAAGTCCTTATAGTGTATATACCATATAGTACGCGCAATTTTTTTTTCTCAAATGATGGTTAGGACTGAATTTAATTACATTTCATTGTAATCTGGTATTTCCAAGTTCTTGGATTTCAAAATGTAATTGGGACCTCAAAAATCAAAGCACTTTTTAAGTAAGGGCTTTGGTCTTTAGACTTAGTGCTTCAAGACATTATAGTAAGGATTTTGCCTAGCTATGGTATCTATCCAGTATCCATTGTAGCAACATAATATGCTAACTGCTAGATCGATCCCAATTTTCATTTAATCACACATAATTATACAAATAAGTTTTGCATTTAATTTTGAAATTATAAAACGTCTTTAGATAGTGTTAACGTAATAGAACAGGATTTTATTTTAAATTAAATTTAAACTTAAATGTAGGTAGCATTATGTTCCTGTGTTCTCTTGGCACCCGGAACGGAAGTGTCATCGTTATTGTGCTCCCTGAACAAATCCCATATGCAAACTTTGCGGCAGGATTGGCATCACCATTCTAATCGATGCCTTTGATACCCCTTGCAGCCCTACTACCTTCTTATCTGAATCGAACAGCTGCCTCACGTACCATTTCCGAATGTTTTAGTCGATATGCAAAATATTGAACAAATTTGAGTTTATTATTAAGTATGCATTTTATTATGGTTCAGTGACTATGAACGCATTTTTTTACACCATATTATAGTAAATACAAAATAGATGACATGAATGATCCCAAAACCATTCCTTATATCGACGTTAGTTTTGCAGAAATTCCAAGGCATTTTATTAAATTATTTGCTTACCAGAAAATTTATAGAAAGAACCCGAGTAATAATAAATTATTTTTTTTTTTAAATATATGCGGAATCGGTATGATTCTTTTCTGTACTTTACTATATTTAAAGTGGCCATAATTTTTGAACAAAAAATAAGTACAGTAATTTTTCCATTTCTTGTCAACTTTTTAGATGATTACCTACGTGTCTTCAACATAACATAATAGGGGAATTTTTTGTCTTACAGCAAATCGATCAATGGTTGCAGAAGGACATGAGCATAACACTCACTTCATTCATGTTATCTTTTCCTACCCTGGTCTTCTAATTCTCAGTCATCAAATAAAAACATTCTTCAATTTAAGTTGGATTGAGTTATTAATATCAGGTCATGTATTTTTTTAATTAATTTAACCGAACAATACTTTTATTCACTTGCTTAGAATGATATAAAGTTACTACAGGAAAAGATAACACGAATAATGTAATTGTAAATATTCTTCTTTATCTTTCATTTATTTACGGAAATGGCAATATTAAATCAACATTTTTACGTTTTCAGTGAATTTCTGTGAGCTTTGATTAGTTTGAGTCGTTTTTTTCTGCATTTATGTATATATAATACATATCTATACATATTGTGTATCCAGCCGTTTCACACTCGTTTTTGTTGTTAAAGATGTTTTTAATTATTGTACATACATGCAACCAATACGAACACTTTCGAATTGCTTTTATATTATTGTTAAAACTGTATATTTTCTTATTACAAATAGTTATAAATCTGGAATTTATGAAATACTTTTAGAATTTCTTAACTTAGTAGTAAAATGCAGACTATAAAATTCTATAAATATTGAAAAAACTGCATTACTGTCATACAAAAATTTGACTAAATAATAACAGTGACGCGCTCCTTTTTAGGATATCGCTATTAAAGGCTTATTAGAAACTGTATTATTGGTTGAAGTTTCATAATTTATAATAATTTTTGATAAACAGTGTTGAGATTCGATGAACTTATTTCATACTTCCAAGTGGCTAAATAGTTTAAGTGTTATAGGGCCATCTGTAGGAGAAGAAAAAATTTACCTCATCATGTTTTTATTACTTACGTCATCTCATCATTTGTGCATTAGTGCTTTATTAATTAATATATTCTCAGAACAATAATATTTACATTACTCATTTACTGAAACTTGTGATTTTACTATTTTATTTTTACTGATAAGTTTTTAATAGTGCTGGCCATGGCAAGTTAATTTTAAATGTAAGTTTTAATTGTGAATCTTTATCAACATGACTTGAAAAGGTTATTATTAAAGAAACAATTCGATTTTGAGCCAGATAACATAAATGTGTAAACAAAATTCAATGTCTGTCGTAATATCAGTGTTTTATGAAAAGTGAATTTGTTGTGATTAATATTTAAGGAATAATGGAAGCAAATTGTAACAAAATGGAAGACTCAGATGAGTTTATGGAATTGTATATTCAAGACGGCGTATTATTAAATGGTGCTCCCGCTGTTTATATGAACTATATAAATACAACAGGAACTTTACTTGTTACTGAATATTTGAACTCCAATAAAACTAGATATGTCGAATGGAAACCTAATGATGTCACTATCGATTCTGATGTGCAAGATCAAGAATGGGCAGTTGTGAATACAGTGAAAGGAAGAAACAGAACTTTTAGTGGATCATTACCACCAGAATCTTCAAATAGATCCAAATACATTAAAATAAACTTCAAGGATATTAAAAGTTTTCGAGTTGCACGTAGTGGTCATAAACTTACATTTTGTGATGGCCAAACTGAAGCGATATGTAGTTTTACTTTTTTGCACTCTAACTGTGATTCCTTTGTTGGCTGTCTTAAATCATTTATGAGAACAACTGTTGCTAAAAGAGATAAGCATATGTTTATTGTACTAGACGATTTTCTTGATATTCCTGAAACTAGTCGCTTGGATAAGTCCTTTGCTGAGCTGGATTTGTTTCAAGAACAGCCATCTGACTTTATGTGGAGATTTGTAAAGAATTTTCAAAATAAACCTTATGAAACAACTATGGAAGCATTTTCAAAATTAACAGATATTGGTAAGGAAATATTTAAGTATATGTCCATTGCTTTAATATTAATATGAAATTGCCTTCTATTGCACACTTTTATATTTTCTTCACTTATTTATTTTATTTCTGTCAAAGCTATTTTAAATCAATGTTCTGTTTTCTGCATACTTTACAGGCCGTAAAAATAATTCTCCTACCAATGAACCTTCTGTCAGTGGTAATATTGAAAATTCTATGCTTTCTGGTAGGAAATATGTTAATTTAGCATGTATACTTTTCTCCTATTAAATAATTAACACATGTTTGTTGTAAAGTGGCTTGGATTTGTTAATGGGGACTAATTTTATATGTTGCACTTTATCTTAATTTAAAAAAAGAATATTTTTCTTGACAATTCAAATTTAAAAAATTCGTAGTATATCGTGGTCCGGAACATAGATACATGGATGATGAAGTTAATGAGTTGTTAAATCGCAGTCTAGAAGGTGTCGATTATTCCCTATCTACTCAATATGAATATGTTCCTAAATTGCCTGAAAGAAAAGAACCTCCAAGAGGTAAACCTCTTACCATAGAACAATGGAAAACTTTACAAGACAGTGAAGGGAGAATAGAAGATGTAGAACCAATTAAAGCTATCATATTTAGAGGGGCAAGTAATATCTTATAATACAAACTGCTCTTTTATGTTAACTGCAAAATTTCTTCATTAAAGGGTATCAATCCTTCCTTAAGAAAAGAAGTTTGGAAGTATCTACTAGATTATTACCCTTGGAATAGTACACATGAAGAAAGAAGTAAAATAATCGAAAAAAAGAAAGAGGAATATTATACAATGAAGCGTCAATGGAGTACAATGTCTCAAATTCAGGAAGATAACTTTTCTGATTTTCGAGATCGAAAAAGTTTAATAGAAAAAGACGTACGACGCACAGACAGGACTTTGGATTATTTTTCTGGCGATAACAATCCAAATTTGGAGGTGTTGTATGACATATTGATGACCTATGCCATGTACAATTTTGATTTGGGTTATGTCCAAGGAATGTCTGATTTGCTATCTCCAATTCTTAACTTGGAAGATAATGAAGTGGATGCTTTTTGGTGCTTTGTTGGGTTTATGAATAAAGTGGTAAGTATAAGAATTTAAGTAAAATTTTAAACTGGAAATCTAACATTTAGTTAAATACCAATCAAATATTCTAATTTAAGTACTTTTACCTCAATGCTTTAAGAATTTCATGCTCTAATTATTCTAAAAGTAATTATTAATTAGAGCCTCAACTTTGACATCGATCAGGCTGGTATGAAAGAGCAGCTCAAACATTTGCACACTCTACTCGAATTTCTACAACCTGAACTCGCCAATTATCTCGATCATCACGATTCCGGCAACATGTTTTTCTGCTTTCGCTGGGTGCTGGTGTGGTTTAAAAGAGAACTAAGTCAAGAAGACACAACAAAATTGTGGGAAGTCCTGTGGACTGGAGTCCCGTGCAACAATTTCCACCTTTTAGTCTGTATAGCCATTCTCGAAACAGAAAAAGAGGCTCTTATATGTAACAATTACGGTTTCACCGAGATTTTAAGACATGTAAACGATTTGTCCGGTAATTTGAACGTAGACGCAATGATTTGTCGCGCAGAAGGTATGTATTACCAAATAAGAGAAGCTGAACATCTAACGAACAATATTCGAACAATTCTGGGACTTCCACTGGTAAACGGGACAATGGAAGGGAATGATAGCAAAGAGGCATCACCACTAACATCCACTGATGCTTCAAACGATTTGCAGAGTTGCTCATTGGAGGCGATTGGTGACGAAGAGGTGCAGTGCGATCGAGCTATAAGCTTATCGTACTTATAAATGTGATTTTTCGCGGTGCTAGCTTCACATAATTATTACGCCTAAAGATGAACTCATTTTTATCTTAATAAGTATCAAAAGTAAAAAAAATATTTGTGTTTTTAAATTAATATTTGAAAACGAAACTAATATGCAGGAAAATAATATCAGTAAATGGTAAACACGTTTAAAAGTTTACATTTTTATTAAAATATGTATTATATGCTAAAAGTGAGATTGTGTTCTGTATATTAACAAGTGTAATTATCAAAAAAAAAACATTTTTTAAGATAACATTTCACAAATAAGATCTTCGAGAAAAAGAAAATAGAATTGAAAAAAGGATAGGTACTTCTTTTAAGTTACAATATTTTTATTTTATTGTCAGTATAAGGAAGTTCTCAATCAAAGAAACAATTATTCATTGTAAGTTTTATTTACACCATAAAACTATTTATTTGAACATAAAAGCAAATTAAAATAACTTTATTTTTTTTACTCATTTTAAAAATTAAAAGTTAAAACGAGTAAATTATGGAATTATAGCGTTTATATAAAGTTATAAAGTTTGAAATATTGCAATTTCATTTATTGCTATTGTGATAAGTTTAATTGAGCTTTTTTATTTTTACTTGTCAGGTTTGCTTTATTTCCAGTATTAATAGAATGCTTAAAAAAAAATAATTTATGCCTGTAAAAGGAGAAACTATTTGTTTATTACTTTGGAGTATTTTTAAAACTTACAATCAATATTTATATTAATTTTTAAGTTTATGCATGAATGAATATGATTCGTTAATATCGTGTACATAATATATAGTTTTCAAACTAGGTAACCTTAAGTCATGTATATGAGCTTGTAAAAATAATACGTCTTATTAAATTTATACTGTTTTCAAATAAATATCGTGCACATCTGCCTTTTCTTTCGTTATTAACAATTTAACATGACTAGACTGAGGTAACAAATGTGTTAAATTTTAGAACACACTCAACATGCAAAATTTATTTGTTGGTGTGTACAATATACATGCAATATACTCGATGCCAAGCAATTCGGATTTTTTTTAAGTCGGAAGTATGTAAACTGAAAGCGTTAAAGCTCTATGTTATTAATTAATAGAAAGTGCGTCGCATGGCTCATTGTTAATTCGTTCACATCATAAATAATGGTCAGCAGTAGCAAAAATATATAATTATAATCAAACACTAAATACTAAACTAATTATAAAAATAAAATAGCTTTCAATTAATAAATCTGAAGAGGATAATATTTAAATTTGGCTTTGGGCGCTCATATTTCGGCTCTTACTGAATGGTAACAGCCACTGATTTAGTACGTACATTATTGACGTAGACACTTTAGGATTATCTGTAACAAGTCAATTATCAATTAAAAATTTCTTTTTATTTTATATTCTAGATAAAGATTTTTGTTACCATTAAAATAAATCCATTAGAGTTTAAGAAAACTTTTTCGATCTTGTATTATAACATGTTTCTCGTCAATTGAGGATTTATTAATTATTATATGAATCTTCGAATTACTTATTTAACTGTTCGAAGAACTATAATTTTTTTACTTCAAATTTACAATGGTATCTCCAAATGAAATGTTATTCGCAATTATTGGAAATTTTCTATTATTTAAAATTATTTCATTTATTATGAATTACCATATATGCAATCATATTTACAATTGTATACTGTGTTGCATATGTAACTTACTATAAATCAATGGTATAATGTATATCTATGATTTTTAATTTTGCAACACCAGAGTATTGTTGCGGTTGATTTATTAGTTAAATGTCCTTGTAGTGTAAGAAAACAACTAAATATATAAACCACAAACATGAATCACTTTATTAATTAACAGAACGAACAGAACGAAGTTAAAACGGTTGAGAGCACTGTGAGAATTAAACATGGAAGCTGAAATCGATAGGATCATAGTTATATGCGTGAACCAATCAGAGAACATAGATACAAAATAAAGATGAGTTCAATGGTTCAAATCATAGATAAGTTCTAACACTCCTCCACAGTATCTATACTAGCTATGGCGGCAACACTGACGTTTGACAGTCATCAGCAGCATAGCTCCTAGTCGCCATTGTAATATTTTACAATTTTGTTGTTTTTCGGTTCGTTTTTTCATTTTATTTTAGCCTTTAATTATTTAATAGTGTCATTAATGTGTTTTTATTGTCCGTCTCTACAGATTGATAGATGAAGGAAGAATCGGTTAAGTAAAAATTGGACCTAATGGAACGCATTCACTACAATGGAAATTGTTCATGGATTTCACTTTTTGGACTATTGTGCAGCTACTTTTGGATCTACAAGTGAAAGCATACAACCACAACCGTATTTGGACTTCACTGCATCAAGGAATTGTCCACACACAACAATAACAGCACATTGGTTGGCTGGATGGCTTGATTACTTTATTGCTGCCACGTGAATATCATATTTTGCAATTAATTTAAGGAATTTAATCTATTAGTATCCTATTTTAAAATATACTTATAAAAACCCGCCAATATAAAGATAATATAAATCTACTTTAATTTCAAATAGCAGTCATTGCATTGAAAAGCTTATTTGATAATCAAATTATAATGTTTATGTTGAAGTGTTTTACTATCCTGAATATTATTTAATGTAGTAAATATTTGTACAGGTATGTTTTTCAAAAAACTCTTGGATATTTCATACATATGTTTTGGGAGCACTGATGGTAGTAGACATGGATTTTAAACTCATAACGTACAGAATCATGAAGGTGTCTTTTTTTTCTATTGGAAAACATGACTGTGCTGTCTACTGCAAAGGAAGGATTTGTGTGATAATGCGTAAGTG
Organism: Agrilus mali; assembly: GCA_029378335.1. Taxonomy (NCBI): domain Eukaryota; kingdom Metazoa; phylum Arthropoda; class Insecta; order Coleoptera; family Buprestidae; genus Agrilus; species Agrilus mali. Next base: position 21,510,875 of record CM055657.1, read on the forward strand.
ACAACATAAATTATAAATAGAATTTGATTTAAGATCTTAAACATTATGCAGAGTTTATTTGTCAAGTAATAATATCATTATTTTATAAATTTTATAGTTTGTTTTATTATTTTATGCACTACAAATTGTAACTTTGTAAATTTGTATTATTGCAGTTTTTTTAATAACCATATATGCAAATAATCTATTGTTTTAGCCTGTCACTTGGAAATTATAATTCATATTGAATGAACTAATGTAGATAATAACAATACACAGAATTTTCACTAATATTTATTATTGTTTATAACTGTTTCATTCTACAAGGGCGTCTTCAGAAGAAGTATTATTCATACTTTACTGAAGATGTCATCGTGGGATAAAACAGTTGTTAACAATAATAAATACTAGTGGAAATTTTGTGTATTGTTATTACTTACAATAAATTAGTTCATTCATTATTAATACAACATATGCAACTGATATGCAAAGTTAATGTTATTTTTTCATCTCTATTTAGTTTCAATGAAGAGTGATAAGGGTGACTTTTTCTCCCCTGAAAATAAGGGATGACGATCACAACAAGAAATTACTGCTAAAGGAATTTGTTGCATGGAATTAATTATGTTGGTAATTTCCAGAATAATATAAATGGTAAGAAAATTTATTCAAGAATACTTTTGTCGCTTTAAATTTGTTCTTTAAACAATTCTCCTTAATTACTAGTTTCAGTGAGCTAAATCCTAAAAATATTATAAATAAAAATTTTTAAAGTAGCCCAAATAAAAATGAATAAATAATTGATACAATTGTTTGCAAATAATTTGTTCTTTCAAAATAAAGATGTTTAATTAAAAAAGTTTTTCCATGTGCAGTTAGTTTCAAAGAAGAGAGATATGGATGACTCATTCTCTAATGTAAAAGGGATGATGATCACAATAAGAAGTCTACTGCTGAGGAAATTTGTTGCATGGAATTGATCATTATTTGAATATATTGGGAGTTTGATGGAAAATATAGACGATAAGAAAAATCATTTATGAATATTATTGTAGTGTAACGAATTTTCTAGTCAAAGTATTTATTTAAACGATTATTTATGTAACACTATTTATAACACTTAAACACTAACTTAGAACTACCATTTATATCACAACAATTCACTTATTTATATTACAATTTATTTATATCACTTTGTCTATTATCGGTTTTAAGTCGCGCACTGATGCTTTCTTCAACTAACTGTTCTTTGGTCCAAAGATGATCACTTTATATACGCCTTTCGAACTTTCTAGACAATTCGAAAAGGAAATCCTGACGATTCTCGAATGATGAGTAATAATTAGAAAGTCCTCGATTATTCCAGAATTGAACTTGTTACTTGTCGCCGGAGAATGATTTACATCTTGTAAGTTGATAACACGAAAAGCATGTTAGCGATAACAAGTACATGCCACAAATTGTTATCGCACACACGTACTGTGTCGCTGGTCGCTACAGTAGCGTTAAATTTGTTCGTCAAACAATTTTAAGTAATTAATAATTTCATTATTTATATTCATATTTGCTTGTTAATAGATATATAACTTAAAAAGTTAGAAGATAAATTCTGTCTATTTATTTTTAGAAAGACTGTTAGGGAATTTGTCAAAAAGATTAATCAATATTATAAAAATGTAACTACTTGATAACATTTGTGACTAATTTGTTCCTTTAAATAAAACAGTTATAATTGTAAAGAAATGAACATTAATAAGTTTTTTTCAATTTTATTTAGATTCAATGACGATTCATAAGATTGAAATTTCTCTCCTGAAAATGAAGTCTACTGCTAAAGAAGCTTTCTGCGTGGAACTAAATACGATTTGGATGCACTAGGAGTTTGCTGGAAAATACAAATGGTAAGAAAAATAATTTTAAAATATTTTTGTAGCTTTATGTTTGTACCTTAAACGGCAGTAAATCAATAATAAACAAATAAAAAAAAAAGAACAATTATTAATATAGATATGTATTCAGTTGCAATAACCTAATTTGTTGTTCAAAAGTTGCTGTCTAAAGTTAATTAAAGAGCGTTCTTCATTAATGTTTCAAAAAAGTGATTTGTTATTAAAAATTCGCATTTAAAATATTTTTCAGTAATGTACTTATTTTTTATTTGTTGAAATGAACGTAAATTGAATTGAATATATCATTTTTTAATTTGTTAATAATCATTCCAGCTTGAATATTTTGCAAATAAAAAATTTCTAGATCTAGTTTGTTTGTTCATAAATACCTTAAAACTGACATTTTATTTAGAAAATGTATATAAAGCTTTTTTGTGAATGTTTAAATTTATAAACAAACTGCTTCCTTTTTTGTGTTTACTATGTATGTAATCTGTGATTGTAGAAAGACTTTTAGACAATTAGAGAAAAATTTTTTATATCGATACTTGATGAAACCATTTAAAACACAATAATAAAAAAGGCACTTTGTTTTCACTATTTATTAGGAGAAACTTGACTACCTTTATTATCTTAATTAAGTTTTTTCCTAAATTACTGTCTTAAATAAAATAATAATGTTGAGTTGAGTTTAAGTCCTATTTTTAATTTTTGTGAAAGCAGTAGTTTTAAATTTAGTTGATTGTTTTATGTTAGGGCAGTAGAAAATAATTAAAAGAAATTGAACTCATTAGAAACACCAGAAACTAACACAAACGAAAATAGTCAGAATCTCATCGATGAACAACTATCGGTAAATAACTCACCACTGTTAAATTTATTTTAACACCCACCTGAAACCTCTAACATTTAAGCGCCAAATATTATAATATATAGAATAAGTTTAGTTATAACTTATAGGTACTAAGAACGGGAAATAATAGAAAGTAATAAATCAACATAGTAAAAGAGCGCTGCAGATGTGAGGGGGTGAAAACTTCAGTAGCGGTTCGTAAAATTGAACAAATAAATTAATTAATTAATAAAAATTGTTTATGTATTTGAATCTATACATGTAACATGCAATATTAAATTTTGATAGTGCCCACTTAAGTATCTACCCAATTAGCACCTCTTGTTTGTTTAAATTACTCGGATTTCTAATATTAATCTAACTAGCATGTAATTTCTTATAATTAATACTTCCATTCATTATTTTTTAATTACTGTCTTGCAATTATAATAACGGTAATGAATTCTTTGCTTATCATACGTATGGAGCTTCTGCAAATAGTAATTTACACGCCACCGAATGAATACAGCTTGTGAATTAAATTGCAAATAATAATAATAACGATTTATATTTAAGTGACAAAGCGTGTGGTTCTTGTAAAGTAATGAAAACGTATTTTGCTTTTCTAGGGGCTTCAGAATAGGTCGATATGATGAACATCTTCCAAATGAAAATTACTACATTCTGCGGAAATTTCCTTAAATGAAACATTCCTTTGATGATCCACAGTTTGAACTGCTCTTGAAATTGTTTGGTAAGATTTTAAAACAAACTTTCGATTAAGTATATATAAATAGTGAATTTAAATGAGCACAGTCGTATAGGTGCCTGCTTAAGCTTTTAAATTTTTTAAACTATTAATACTTTTATCAAATATTCTGAAAATTTTTAGAAATCGTATCACTAGTAGTTTTGAGTACGTTTGATGTCGAATTTATTAGTGAGTAATTAAAGAAATTAAGAGTTTTGCGTAAAATTTGAAAAAATTACCGTTGTCTTCGCAGTTGTTTTATTTGGTTTCTTTCCAATGTATCGGTTGTCGTTTATTTAAATGCAAATAATATTAAGAAAATATTGTAAGCCTATTTTGAATCATATCTTACTTATTATTATTGTAAAATTAAATTTGTTTATATGTAGGTACAATCAGTTGATAGAGACTTTCTAAATTAAATTATATCTTTTTTCACAGTATTTGTTTTAGAAAAATTTTGTATCTTTTACGTATTCAATAAATTAATTTCTTAAAACTTTTGTTTATTCTCAAATACATTAATTAACTTACTCCACATACAGTTGTTTCAGAAACTTTTCACTTCGTCACTTTTTATCTTTTTTCTTATAATTTTCTTAAAGACTTATTTATATTACTCAATTACTTCAAAAGCACTTAATTTGGTCACTTATTACAAAAAACAAATACGTATTCATTTCAGCCATTTATTTCAAACAAATAAATATTTGTATACAAACAGACAACATCATCAAGACATAGGTATACACTATAATATTAACTTCATAATAATTTTTAAACATTACTTATTTTTTAATTTACAGTTTTGTACGTCCATGAGACTACTAAAACATTTTTGTAACTGTAACTAAATGTGTTGGGAACAATTATTTACCCTTCATTTTGAACTTGAAATTTTATCATTTTTAATTGTCAAAGTTTAGAGTGCTGTAGCACCTTCATTTTTTAAGATCCATTTACCAAATCTTCAAAATTTTGTCTTTAGATGCTAGGAACAAAATCTACGTAGTAAAATGTGTTGGGGATAATTTTTCAACCCTCATTTTGAACTTGAAATTTTGTCATTTTTAATTGTCAAAATTTAGAGTGCTGTAGCACCTTCATTTTTTAAGATCCATTTACCAAATCTTCAAAACTTTGTCTTTAGATGCTAGGAACAAAATCTACGTAGTAAAATGTGTTGGGGATAATTTTTCAACCCTTATTTTGAACTTGAAATTTTGTCATTTTTATTAGTTAAAGTTTAGAGTGCTGTAGCAGCTTCATTTTTTAAGATTCATTTACCAAATCTTCAAAATTATGTCTTAGATGCTAGGAACAAAATCACTTACTAAAATGTGTTGGGGATAATTTTTCAACTTCATTTTAAACTTGAAATTTTGTCATTTTTAATTGTCAAAGTTTAGAGTGCTGTAGCACCTTCATTTTTTAAGATCCATTTACCAAATCTTCAAAATTATGTCTTAGATGCTAGGAACAAATCTACTTAGTAAAATGTGTTGTGGATAATTTTTCAATCCTCATTTTGAACTTGAAATTTTGTCATGTTTAATTGTCAAAGTTGAGAGTGCTGTAGCACCTACATTTTTTAAGATCCATTTACCAAATCTTCAAAATTTTGTCTGTAGATGCTACGAACAAAATCTACCTAGTGAAATTTGTTGGGAATAATTTTTCAACCTCATTTTGAACTTGAAATTTTGTCATTTTTAATTGTCAAAGTTTAGAGTGCTGTAGCACCTCATTTTTTAAGATCCATTTACCAAATCTTCAAAAATTTGTCTGTAGATGCTAGGAACAAAATCTACTTAGTAAAATGTGTTGGGAATAATTTTTCAACCCTCATTTTGAACTTGAAATTTTGTCATTTTTAATTGTCAAAGTTTAGAGTGCTGTAGCACCTTCATTTTTTAAGATCCATTTACCAAATCTTCAAAATTTTGTCTGTAGATGCTAGGAACAAAATCTACTTAGTAAAATGTGTTGGGGATAATTTTTCAACCCTCATTTTGAACTTGAAATTTTGTCATTTTTAATTGTCAAAGTTTAGAGTGCTGTAGCACCTTCATTTTTTAAGATCCATTTACCAAATCTTCAAAATTATGTCTGTAGATGCTAGGAACAAAATCTACTTAGTAAAATGTGTTGTGGATAATTTTTCAATCCTCATTTTGAACTTGAAATTTTGTCATGTTTAATTGTCAAAGTTGAGAGTGCTGTAGCACCTACATTTTTTAAGATCCATTTACCAAATCTTCAAAATTTTGTCTGTAGATGCTACGAACAAAATCTACCTAGTGAAATTTGTTGGGGATAATTTTTCAACCCTCATTTTGAACTTGAAATTTTGTAATTTTTAATTGTCAAAGTTTAGAGTGCTGTAGCACCTATATTTTAAAAGATCCATTTACCAAATCTTTAAAATTTTGTCTGTAGATGCTACGAACAAAATCTACATAGTGAAATTTGTTGGGGATAATTTTTCAACCCTAATTTTGAACTTGAAATTTTGTCATTTTTAATTTTCAAAGTTTAGAGTGCTGTAGCACCTTCATTTTATAAGATCCATTTACCAAATCTTCAAAAATTTGTCTGTAGATGCTAGGAACAAAATCTACTTAGTAAAATATGTTGGGTATAATTTTTCAACCCTTATTTTGAACTTAAAATTTTGTCATTTTTATTTGTTAAAGTTTAGTGTGCTGTAGCACCTTCATTTTTTAAGATCAATTTACCAAATCTTCAAAATTTTGTCTCTAGATGCTAGGAACAATATCTATGTGAAATTTATTGGTGATAATTATTTACCCCTCATTTTGAATTTGAAATTTAGTAATTTTTGATTGTCAAAGTTTAGAGTTGTGTAGCACCTTTATTTTTTAAGAGTCATATTCAAAATTTTGTTTGTAGATGTTAGGAACAAAATCTGCATAGTCAAATTTATTGGGGGTGATTATTCAACCCCTTATTTTATGCTTCAATGTTTATCAATTTCAATTGTCAAATTTAAGAGTGCTATGATATTAACAGATCTTAAAATTCAACTATTCTACAGACGATAGGAAAAAAATTGTTGGGGGTAATTATTGTTTGGACTTATAATTAAAATTTACAGATTCTGAAACATCCTCAATTTCAAGATTTAATTTAATTAATTTTTTTTTTGAAATTTGTGTAATGATATTTTTAGGGTAATTATTTTCTCCTTGTTTTGGGCTTTTTTTTCTCTTCATAGCATCATAATTACAGGTGTTGTAACTTTTACCTTTTTGGTATTTAATAAAAAATGTAAAGTTACATTTTCTAATAGGGGTTATTTTGCAACCCCTTCTGTACTTAATAATAATAATTTTCAATTATCAAAATTCATTCCAGATATTAATTATTTTGTCTATAGGGGAACGGAAAGAAAGTCATATTTTTAATTGCTATTTTATTAACTAAATGTTTATGTACATCAATAACATGTATTTATTTAAGTATCTAGGGTAAAATAATTTTGTGAATAATATTAACATAAATTATAGGACATCTTTGAACACACAATAAAAAATATACTCGAGACTACTAAAACATTTTTGTAACAGTACAATTTTCAATTTGAACCTACTTTACTTCCTATCCATAGATGGCGCTGTGGAAATTGTTTGAAGCAGTTTGACAATCGAGATATTATGGACTAGTCGCAAAACTACTATAGGGTTGGAGGTCGGGGACGGTGGGGGTCTACCTTGCATATGAAAGGCGCCGAAGGCGCCTTTCATATTTAAGCTACTCATCCTGAGCTATGTAGGTAGACCCCCACCGTCCCCGTCCTCCAACCCTATAGTGTTTTGCGACTAGTCCATAATATCTCGATTGTCAAACTGCTTCAAACAATTTCCACGGCGCCATCTATGGATAGGAAGTAAACAAGGTTTAAATTGAAAATTGTACTAAGTTACAAAAATGTTTTGGTAGTCTCATGGACAACATTAAGTTAATATTATTATATTAATATTTAAAATGTAATTACATCAATATAAAAGTTTATGTCGTTCATGTTGTAATAAAGTTACAAAAAAAAACACCAAGTTGTTGTTTGTAGGTATATTAAAATGATTTAAATTAATACTACATGTACAATACGAAAAAGTTAATTCAGTACGCCTACCAATAATATCTGCTTATATACTTATACATTGTATAGTAAACATTTTAATACTTCAGACTCATATAATACATTCACTACAGTTCAGAAATTAACGTCAAAATAATAATATTAAATATAACATTGTTATATAAATGTAAAAATTTATAAAGTAAAAAATAAAACATTTAAAAGAGAAAATACAAAACCAATCAAATACAATAAATTATGACAAAAGTACATAAGCTGTTGTATAGTAATTAGATCATTAGAAAAGTTTACAAGTCGTTCGTATTTTAATAAATACTTCAGAAAAGAGAGCAAGTTGTTGTTCGTTGTACTTAATTGATTTTCTCATATAACTGTATTGTTAGGTATATTAAAAAGAGTTAAATTAATATTCCCACAAGTTCAACAATACGACTACCAACAACTTCTAACTCTTTTTCAATATTTATTAAAATACGAAAAACTCATAAACATTATAATTAAACGCTGTATTTGGAGCAAAAAAGCCCCTCTAATACTCTGTAGCCTCCAGATCAACCCCTTATAGCTACACCCTTATCCGCCAGTTACTTCTAATTATTAAAATTCAATTTGGTAGTAACAAATGTGCCAAAAAGTCAATTTGGAAAAGTTATAAGTATCAGAGGAGCTTTGTGTCCCAAATACATCGCATAAAATCTTAACATAACAGTTAATAAAATAACAAATAAATACCTGTAAGAGAAAAAGACAAAAAAAAAACAAACGAAATATCAAAGAGAATACAAGAAAAGTTAAACAGTATGATATCTTCGATCGATGTCCTTTACCTGTAAGCGAATAGTGCAGTTCATTATCCAACTAAACTACAAAGGACTAACGACAAAAACTAATAGAATTTGGTAGAAAAGATCGGACAGATTTCGTCTGTGAGAGCTGGGCAGTCGCCTATTGCTTCTATTCCAGATAACCCACACCAAACAGTCTGAAAGGAAGTAACGTTCGAGTAGACCGCGAGAAGTGTATAAGACACTTCAAAGAACAACTAAAAAGCTAAGTCTATGGCAAGTCGCTCGGGGAGGCCTCCGCTTCGAACCATAGATGAGAAAGAACAAGCAAGATAACGAAACGTTGAATCCTGCGGATCTTGTAGGGTAAATGCGAAGCGTGATAGTAAGAATTGCAGTAAGCAAAGCGAAGAGGTAAGCAAGAGAACATGCAAAATAATAAAAACAAACTAAAATGAATTCTAATAAAACAATGCAAAATTAAGACTAATAAAAAAAATACCTAATATTAAAAGATTTCTAACTACGGAATGGATCTTCTTTGTCTTCTCCAACGTTGACCTGAAACAGACACGGTGGTAACAGATTAATAATGAGCAAACAACATTAATTATTTTATGTATTCTTACCTTAAATTAATTCCAAAATATGATGTTCATGTGGCAGCAGGCCAGCAAACCAGCCAATATGTTGTTGTTGCAAGTGTGGACAATTCCTTGTTGTAGTGAAGTCCAAATAGGGTTGTTGTTGAATTCTCTTACTTGTAGATCCTAAATTAACTGCACAATTGTCCAAAAAAGTGAAAGCCATAAAAAAATCCAGTGTTGTGAATGTGTTCCATTAGACCCAAATTTTACTTAATCGCTCCTTCCTTCATCCATCAATCTGTACATACGGACAATAAAAACACATTAATTACACTATTAAATGTTTAAATAAATAAGACTGAGACTGTCAAATGTCAATGTTGCAGTCATAGATACTCGGTCGTTGCAAATTTAAAAATCATACATGTATTTACAGAACGTGACAAAATATACTTGTAAATAGCGGTTTCATAATGAATAAACTAATTTATTGTAAGTAATAACAATACACAAAATTTCCACTAATATTTATTATTGTTAACAACTGTTTTATCCTACGATGACATCTTCAGTAAAGTATGAATAATACTTCTTCTGAAGACGCCCTTGTAGAATGAAACAGTTATAAACAATAATAAATATTAGTGAAAATTCTGTGTATTGTTATTATCTACATTAGTTCATTCAAAATGAATTATAATTTCCAAGTGACAGAGGCTGTAACAATAGATTATTTGCATATATGGTCATTAAAAAACTGCAATAATACAAATATACAAAGTTACAATTTGTAGTGCATAAAATAATAAAACAAACTATAAAATTTAGAAAATAATGATATTATTACTTGACAAATAAACTCTGCATAATGTTTAGGATCTTAAATCAAATTCTATTTATAATTTATGTTGTCACTTACGCATTATCACACAAATCCTTCCTTTGCAGTAGACAGCACAGTCATGTTTTCCAATAGAAAAGAAAGACACCTTCACGATTCTGTACGTTATGAGTTTAAAATCCATGTCCACTACCATCAGTGCTCCCACAACATATGTATGAAATCCAAGAGTTTTTTGAAAAACGTACCTGTACAAATATTTATTACATTAAATAATATTCAGGATAGTAAAATACTTCAACATAAACATTATAATGTAATTATCAAATAAGCTTTTCAATGAAATGACTGCTATTTGAAATTAAAGATTTGAATTACCTTTATATTGGCGTCTTTTTATAAGTATATTTTAAAATAGGATAGTAATAGATTAAATACCTTAAATTAATTGCAAAATATGATGTTCACTTGGCAGCAGTAAAGTCATCAAGCCAACCAGCCAGCCAATGTGTTGTTATTGTAGTGTGTGGACATTTCCTCGATGCAGCGAAGTCCAAATACGGTTGTGGTTGTATGCTTTCACTTGCAGATCCAAAAGTAGCTGCACAATAGTCCAAAAAGTGAAATCCATGAACAATTTCCATTGTACTGAATACGTTCCATTAGGTCCAATTTTTACTTAACCGATTTTCCTCCATCTATCAATCTGTAGAAACGGACAATAAATACACGTTAATGACACTATTAAATAATTAAAGGCTACAATAAAATAAAAAACCAACCGAAAAACAACAAAATTGTAAAATATTACAATGGCGACGAGGCGTGTCCCTTCGTAGCAATAAATGTGACTGTCAAGCATAATTAAAAATCATAGATATACACTGTACCATTGATTTATAGAACGTTACGTATGCAACACAGTATACAATTGTGAAATGTGGTTGCATATATGGTAATTCATAATAAATGAATTAATTGTAGATAATATAAAATTTCCAATAATTGTGAATAACATTTCTTCTGAAGATACCATTGTAATAATAAATATTATTGGAAATTTTGTATTTTGTCATTATCTACAATTATTTCATTCATTATGAATCTTAACTTCCATATACATAGTAATAAAAGCTGAAGCAATCGATTTGCATATATGGATATAAAAAATTACAATAATACGAATATACAAAATTACAATCTGTAGTGATGTTATATTTTGTATAAAACAACACTTACAACTTTCATACCAAAATTACGCCACCTCACAATGTATAAGCTTAAATTGGTCATATGTATTAAGTTAGTTAGTTATGATTGCTATCTGTTCAGTTAATTAATATAATACTATATTGGAAGTATTATGTCTTTCAAAATTGTTCAATCCGTTTTGTTTAAAATAAAATTGTGATATTGAGTTTATAACTGTGCCATAAATAAATATAAAACAATGGAATGAAAATAAAAAACTTAGAAAACAATAAAATTATTTCTTGGCAAATAAACTACTTAATGTTAATCATAAATCAAATTCTATTTATAATTTATATTGTCACTTACCCATTATCCCATAAATCCTTCCTTTACAATAGAGAACACTTTCATGTTTTCCAGTAGAAAAGAAAGACACCTTCATGATTCTGTGACAATATGAGATTAAAAATGTCTACTACCATCAGTGCCCCACAACATATGTATAGGATCCAAGAGTTTATTGTGTAACATACCTATATAAATATTCGTCGCATTAAACAATATTCAGGTTAGAAAAGTTTGATAAAACATTGAGTGACTTACCCCTGCATCGATGCTTAGAGGACAAAAGTGTGCTGTAAAAAAAAGAAGTTTATTAAGTAATTTAAACTAAATAAATGTCCAAAATATAATTTAGTCTTGATGATTACACATTGATTCATTAAAATAAAAAACTTTTCATTAAGTCATAAATTAACATGTACCTAATAATATTAAATAACAACATCAAATTACTTAAAACTTTACCTCTTCTTAATGTTTAATACTAATCATGAAAAGAACACCAAATCTAGGATATTTGATTCCATTGCAGATAGTGGTTGCTCCACATAAAAATACGATAATTAATTCTAAAATGTTGCAAGGTAAAAGAAGCCAACAGAAAATCAGATTATGGGGAAACCATACCATTGTAGACATTAATTGCTTCACAGGAGGTTTAGCACTGGCTCCAGCTGTTATCAATCTATAAAACAATATATGTTTAATAATATTAGTTATGTATGTATGTAGTTTTGTTTTCTCCAACCCTCTGTTTCCCATATTAAAGTAGGTATTTGCATAGTGTGTACCACGGTTTATAAAGAAAAAATTAAATAAAACTTTTATAACTAATTTTTTTTGTAACTTTATCCTGCTAGAAAAACACAGTTCTACCTTAATCGTTCTTTTGAAAATTTTAAAATGATACTTAAGAAAAGAAAACCACTGAAAATAAATTACGAATATCTAAGAAACTAATATATTCCTGAATAATAATTTCCCATTTATTACCCTTAATTAATGTTACTTACTGTTTCATTATGATAATTCCTTTAACAAAAATAACACATGTACTTCATTTCTATTGTAAAAAACGCATATCTACGTTTTACGTTTCGCTCCGACACTGCATCGTCTTGGAATAAACAGGAGCCAACAACCATCACTATCGAGAACTACGATTATATCCCTGTAAAACAGAAAAAAATGCATCAAATAGTATTCTGATAAAAATAAATTTAGCCTTTATTCTAAGAGGTTCGCAACAGAACGTTTCTTTTTATATCAAATACTTACATGTAATGCTCACCTTAATCTTTCATTTATCAGTTTGTTGAAATGAACGGAGATACTAATTTACCCTAATTTACGACATTATTAATTTATATATTAATATATGTATATTTTATATTAATTGTAACAAACACGATCAAGAAAAGCATGCTATGCAAGTCTCTAAATACACGTACATATGTACCTATTACGTCAATGTACATACCAAGTCAGTGGTGTAACATAGGACCGTAACTATTCAGTAATAGCTGAGACATGAGCGTCCAAAGCCAAATTTCAAATTTACACCCTCTAATAATTATGATACTTACTTTATTAATTGAAAGCTATTTTATTCTTCTATTTAATTATTTTATATAAATATTCTGATGTTTATTTCTATAAATAAACTTCTTAATTTTACAGAAAGATTCCATTAAATATTATTGTTTGAAGTTGCTCATTACTGTTATCGTCGGTATACATAAGTTGCACCACACGGTCAGTTTAGCTCAAAATCATAACCCAGTTGCGCCACAACAAATTTAATCCTCAGAATGGTCATGGTATATAGTTGCGCCACCGAGTACATAATATACTGCAGGTATAAAATAAATACCTATATAAATTCTTGAACGTTTGAACTTAATTAATGAAACCTTTGAATACTGTAACTCCATAATATATACAAATAATTAAAAAACAACGTAGTTACAAAATGTTTATAAATGATGACATATTATTTCTCCACGTAAGTAGGGCTGTCATCTTTATAATCTCACAACCAGGACAAGTAACGTAAAAACCCCGGATATTGATAAGTAAAACCTAGACATGTTACCAGTGTTTTTCTTTAAGTTACTTAGTAAAATAAAAAAGGATGTGTGCTGGGACACATAGTAGAAGTGAAACTTCAACGGACAGATGGAAAAACGAAAGGCAACGGACAAGTGGAAAAACGAATCGCAACAAAAGTTTTACGGGCAAGTCTTCAAATTGGACAAGTTGTTGCGATGCGTTTTTCCACTTGTCCGTTGCGATTCGTTTTTTCACTTGTCCGTTGAAGTTTCACTTCTACTATGTGTCCCAGCACACGTTCTTTTTCACAGGTTTACAAAAAATTATGATTTTTTTCGTCAACAGTTGTATCGTTCACTTTTTTAACGAATTAAAACTAAATTAAGTTCATAATTTTAACTATCAATATTACAACTGTCTACGTAAATATAACCTACAATATTACGCAACGATGCGCAACCTTCTACAGCATCGAAGGGTTACTGAGCTTAAGCGTACAGGTGCAATTATTATAAAGGACGCGATGCACCTCATTGGCTGATACAGCGGCGGCCATCTTTTTATCAGCAAATATGTGTCTCGGTCAGGGATTGTAAGTAGGTCAAGTTCAACACGTGTACGGAAGCAAACAATTAATAGGCGCCACTTGCTATAATCAACTTTAAAAATGGAGGACTCCGTTATTTCTTAATCGATTTGAATGCGGTTTTCACTAAAATTTAGATAATTTAACTCTACTTAACACCGGTAAGAAATAAATGATCTTATAGAAGTTTCTTTGATTTTTACTTATTTCTACATTAAATTCTTCTTCTTAGGAAACAAAACAAAACTTCGTAATGTTTTAAGAATTGTTAACAGTCTTACGTTTTTTATTTCTTTAAATAAAACAAAAAATTATTCTTTTAATATAATTTAACGAATTTGTAAACTTTTAACACCCGGACTACAAATAAAACCCCGCCCGGACGCTCTCTGGACTCCCTCTAAACTAGGACAAATCCTGGGAAACCCGAACTGATGGCAACCCTACACTTGAGGAAGACACAATGTACCGGAGTAATTATAATAACATTAATAAATGCTTTGCAACTACGTTGTGCTTTAATTATTTATATCTTGAGTATTTATCAAATTAACATTTCAATACTTTATATTATATGGGATAGGCTACGGTTGTAACCCGCCCCCTCCACGAACCTACGTTATTCAGGAAATTGAAATTACTTAATTTTTTGTATATAAAGTATATAATAATACTCTTATATATCAATAGACCGTAAAGATATACACCTAATTCTACCTGAATTGGCATGGTAGCGCAACACTAACAAAACCTTTTCGGAGATTAAAAAGTTTTATTTAGGGACTCACCACTTGGCGCAACTCATATATGCCCGTTATTGTCTACCGTTACCTAATATATGATAATTATAATATGATTTTTAGGGATTTGTTGGTATTATCGACTATTCACTTTTCAGTATTGCTACAATCAGTCTTCCTTGTATTTTGTTCTTTTTCCAAAGATATACCTAAACTATATATGATTTAAAAAAAATAAAAAGTTCATAACTCGAACGTGCATGATTTGTTTATTATTTTTCCGACGCTATTGTTAAACGTTAAAAAGTGTCCGAAGATCATAAAAATTATTTTTTTTTCTGTTATTACAAACAATTAAAATATGAACTTGCAGCCCTTTTGAATTAATGATGTTTTAGGTTTTCTTATCGTTTTAATTATTATTTATTGTCAATTGTATTATAACTCAGTCGTTAGTATTCTAATTTACTGTCGATAAAATTAAAGAGTTTAAAAGGGGGTCTCGACCGATTCCAAAAAAGTAGAAATTCTTAATTCAACAGTTTGTTTTTTTGTGTTGAGCCAGTTAATATTTTTGTTAAAATTTTTATAGGCAATCTGAGTATGCCACAATTTAAAGTAAGTTTTAGGAAATAAAATATCAAAAATTATCAGCTTTTCTTTTGAAATCATACATAGTTAAAATATTGCAATTTGAAATTTTGCCTACGTTTTTGCATTTATCAGATTAATTATATTACCCTAATGAGATAAAATGTAGACAATTGCAAAATTTTAAAATAAAATTTGAAACGCCGCAATCAGAGATATTTTCACAGAAAGAAAACGTAAAAAAATTCCGAAGTAAAGTCAAAGGTCGAAAGTGCTTTTGTTGGGTCATTTTTGATATTTAACTCTCTAAAATTCACTTTTTAAATTGTGTTATATTTAGATAGCTGTTTTTACATAAAATAAAAAATATTTTGAGTGTGATCTAGTCTTATAATATTACGCGTTTTCTTAGCCGATTGTGAATTGATTTTAAGATTTTTTTTGTTAAACACGTCAAATCTCAATTTCTCAAAAAAATATTCCGCCCTGAGGATGGAATATTACTACTTTTCAATTTACTTGAGTTAATGCATAACCACAGCTAAAGTTTTATAAATTGAACGTAGGTATTACATTATAAAAATAAGTGATCACAAAATAAAGTTACTAAAAATACTATAAAGGATAAGACGTTTAGGAGTTTATCAGAAATCACCGTTCTGATAAAAATCTTCTTTTTTTGTGCAAATGATCTAAGAGAATCGAAACTAAAAATATTTAATCCAATTAAACAAAAATAATGAATAAAAATTACTCAAAAATAAAATGTTTTATACGCTAAAAAGTAATTAATATGTAGTTGAAAGATACTGAGCTAAAATTTTTTACGAAAGTCACGAAAGAACGATGTAGAGGTGAACCAGTTTTCTCTTATCTCAATATCAAACAAATGTCGCGCTTAATCTAAAATACCTCTAGAAGTTTTGGCAAATATTCTCAATTTTAAATATTATTATTATTTGACAGTCGAAATAAATTATTATAATTAGGTAAAATTATGATTAAAATATTTAATTAAAAAAAAATAAAATCTTAATTTTCACGCATCTATGTGCAATAATTAATTGATATAATTACTGTAGAATTATCAAATCGATAATTATAGAAAGCAGACAGAAATTTCAATTACAGATGAAGACTAAGGGTTTATGCATTATTAAATCTAATGTCAGGGGTAGTCAATTTTCAACCAATTTATTTAATGTAATATACCTAACAATAAAAAAAATTCATACGTTGGGAATCGAACACATGAGAGGCAAGTAGTGCTAATAAATTATAAATTAAATAATTTAGGAACGAGTCTATCGAGAAAGAAGTTTTTATGTGTCGCAAAAAGTTATCTTCCTAAGAACTTATTATCAGAAATTAAAGGAACAAGGAGAATACGACATGCTTTCTTTTAGTTTTAAATTAGATTTCGTTTGATACACACGACATTACAAGACCACCGTAATAATTTTAATTTTTGACAAAATGGATGAATATTCCCTTGCTATATTTGAAGATGGAACAACTGAAATGATTCCTAAATCATGGGTTCAAGATTTTCTGAGGAAGGACCAGTCCAGTTCCTCTAACGGTAATTATTTTATGAAGTTGATAATGTTATGGGTATTGTATTTAATGAAATTGTCAATACCTTAATATATGTTTCTGTATTGATAGAAAATTTGAGTGACTTAGAAGAACCCCCTGCTAAAATAAAAATATGTAACAAAAGTCCTGTTCGCTCAAAAAGGGTTGTTCCTTTACCGATAGACGAAGAAGTATTAAAAGAAGATTATATCCGTAAGTATATTTTTTAAAATTTGGTCTGGTCACTCTAACATTTCAAACTACTTTTTTGTAACTATTGATGATTACCACATATTTTTCTGTACTGTAAATAAAATAAAAGTAATTAATGCAAATGTTACCTATATTGAAAAAATTATCAGTAAAAATGTAATTTGTAATTAATGTAATGCTTATATTCTTTTATTTGCCTTTTTCAAAGGGAAATCTATAGATGCAGTTTCTAAAACAGTGCTGGAAAATAAAGCTAAAATCGAAAAAATACTAAATACGGTGGAGAATTTGATGGCAACGATAAACTTAAACAAAGAAGTTGAAAAAAACAGTTATGTTTTATTTTCTACGGCAGAAAACAAGCTAAACCTTATGCGGTTGCAAAAAAGCGTTGATCGCTTAATTTGTATCGCTTCCGGAGAACCCGAACCGGAAATAAATCTCTCAGAACCTGCAGAGACTTTGGATGAATTTCTTCAAATTGAAGATTACATAAAAATGAGACAAAACTACAACCACCTGGTTAGTAAAATATTGTAAATCAAATAAAGATAATAATAGTTAATAGAAAATAAATAGTTATTATTTTCTCAATTTTAGGTGTCTTATCTATCCAAAATAGGAGGTAAAACGGTAGAGTCAACGACTAGAAAAATTTGGAAACGACTTTGCTCAACACAATTAGCCTCAAAAATATGTTGGACTGGCGCTAACGGAAAGTATTGCTTAAAAACCCTGACAGTTAATAATTTAGTAAGAGGTAAGTTTAACACTACATTATGAGATTTCGAAATAATTATTTGAATATTTTAAACAGTTTTTATAAACAAAAAATATATAATAAATATCTAACAATTAACAAATTAGGAAGTGTTTGGTTCGGCTCCATATAAAAACTTTGTTAATTTTTAGATGCAGTTTTAATAACGCACCCTGATGGAAAAGAATCTGAAATTCAGAGGGCAACTATGTTATGGTTTTCCCATGCACAAGATCGTTTAAGAGCGAAAAAAAATTCAGCTCTTATTGGATTCAAAAATGCAATTTAATTTTGTAATCTTCATTATTTTTATAGTAGTTAAGTAGTTTTTATTCCTGTTTGGATACATTTTTTTCCTTAACAAGAATTCGTACAACATTTTAATCAACATCATTATTTTTATACTATAGTTTATAAAATTTTTAGTTTATAATTTATTTTTCTGTTAGGACTAACATTTGTTTTTATTTAAGAATTTTTGTTAGATTTTTTTTGTTAATGAATATGATTTTTGTTTTTTATAAACAAAATAAAAATAAGAGAATCAAGCATTTCGTTTTTTTCAATTTTTGGTTTTGGTTTGAAAATTTTAATTCATAAATTATTTATCAAAATGAAAATAGTAATTTATAGAGGTTCATAAGAAATCGAATTACAAACTTGAACTAGTTGAACTATTAATTTTTTATTATTTCTAACCACATATCGATAATTTTAATTAACATGTTTACAAATTTTATTCCATGAATACGTATTATAGATATTTTACTGAAATTAAAATATATTTTCATAATGAAAATCTTAATTGTTAAAACTGGTTAATTTGTAATAAGGCAATTTGAACTAATTTCAAATCATCATTGTTGTAATTGATTGTTTCTTATATTTAGTTTATAAAAAACTGAGAACTAGACATTCCGTTATAAATAAAACGCAAACTTGAGCGCAGTTATTATACAGGGTGTCTCAAAACTCAATGTACAAAAAGTCAAATTAAGCGCATTTATCTGTTCCAAATAGCTTCGTCCCAAAAAGCTAACAAAACAAACCGTTTCTGTTCGATTAATCAACAATGCATTATACTTTGTTTTCTTAAAATACGTCAAGGGTGTAAACTACCCCTACCCTTAGATATAGGAAGTGGGGTAGAATAATAACTTAAAAAAAAGCCTAAGCCTCATTTTTTTTGGTCTATTATTAAAAATCCACATCATGATTTCCGACAAGAATTTTTAATAAGTACAGTTTTCTTAAATAACTCGAAATGCATAGTGCTATTTGAATAAAAATTGATACTAATTTCTGACATGCTCATCAACTTTATTAGAACACACCTGGGATGAAAATTAACCCCATCCCTAAAAATATTTGATTACAATGTATTTGTGAGGTCTATTTACTTCTTCAATAAGTTTTTTTTCTGGAAAAGTACTGTTATTACATATATTTTTTGTCTCTTAGTTAAAAATGTTATCTATGACGATTTTGCAGAAAAGAAAAAGAAAAGGTTTTACTCCTCCAATAATATCTGATAATATATAATAAATTCGTCTTTCTTAGCAACCCCGTTCACCAGTCTCAAAATTTGTGATTTTTTTATTTTGAATGATTGATAATTTTGAATAGGTACCTGTTTGTAAAACAAAATCCAAAATGCTGCAGAATCCTAATTTTGAGAAAGGTTTATTTAAATTTGTTGCATTGCTTGGGTCTCTATAGAAATAGACAATGTCCGTATTGTACATTCACCTACTGTCAGAATCAGAATCGTTAATTTGATGATATCATGAGTAGCAGTTTTAATGACATTCCGGCCTGTTTTTAAAATTTTACAATTAAATACAATAAACATTTGATATTATTACATATTAGTTAATTAAAACCACTTTTTTTCTTCAAAACTACTGCAGGTACAGTTTCTTACAAAAAAAATGTAGTTAATAACAATACCTTTTTACAAAAAACTTATTGAAAAAATACGTTGTTATTCAGAAAACTACCTATTAAAAAATATTTTTTTTGATGCAAAAACCATTTTTTCTCCGAAGTTACTATTCAACCCTCCAAAAACGTCCAAATAATTATATCTAAGAATAGGAGTAGCTTATAAGCTACCCTTGTTGTATTTTAAGAAAGATGATTTATAATTAAGAAAATTGTATCTTTATAGAAATATTTTTGTAGGTATTTAAACTAAATTTTATCACAATGCATTTCTGATTAATAAATATAGTACATATATATTTCTCCCTTTTGCCACCCTCTCCCCTCTCCCATACGGGTATACCAATCAATTTGGTATATAAACAAATACGATTAAAGGAATCTGTGATTACTTTATGTAGACAGTGCCCTGAGACACCCTGTATATACATTTTAAATAACGTGTAAACATATTTTACAACTTATGCATGCTATTTTACAAGGAACTTATATTTTCCACACAAAGAGACATTAGCTGGCCACAGAAGAAACAATAAGAAGCATGCATGCATATAAATGTTTTGTAAACCACGAATAAACATGAACCGTTTTGAAATAAGAATAGTGGGGGAGGTCATCTTTCTTCTGTTTTTACCGCATCGCTACTTTTCTTTGTAGTGTCCGTTTTCATTAAGTGATGTTACAAAATAAACTACATTGTATTTAAATCAAAAAGTAAGTAAGTTTTATTGCAAAATTCTCAAAAATCATTTCCTTTTTCTTAATATATTTGGTTGTAAATATTGTTTTTAATAATTTTCAAGATGAATAACGCATACAATTCCGACTCACGCTTTTAATTTTAATAAGTAGCTATTAGAGGTATCTTTGGCAAGCAGCGGAGGTGTTTTATAAAACGCTTTATTCAGAATAAAATTTAAGTGGCATACTTTTGCTATTCTTAAAATAATGCAAAGATTGTAAATGCCAAGCCAACAACTTCACTTATTGATGACAAACAGGGTATTATGAAGCCACACGAGCGCGAAAACGAGCGTTTATCAAAAAATTCCTTATTTTACATACACACAGAGTATTTAAAAAAATTATCCTCAAAATTATGCCTCTAAAAATAACTGAAATGTCAGTGTTAATTGGCCATCGTTTGGTTACGTTGGAATTAAATATATTAATTCGTTCCTTCTAAGAACACTGAAGTTATTTGTGTTTTCTAATTGCTCTTTTATAAACCTACAGGGCGATTTATTTGATGTTAAAATTTATTTCATAAAAATTTGCATTTCAGATTCAGATGTTTTTAGAAAAAATACTACTTCCTCTTATATTTGTCGGCGCCTCTACGATACAAACATCAGGGTGGAATTTTCCCGAAGAAGTTAATAAAAAAGCACAAGAGCATCAAGACAATGTTCATGTTGCAGATAGTAACCCATCTGCATATGACAATTATGTCGATGATATAATATCCAATGGGATTGCAAATTTAACTTTATCAATAAATAATGTGCTCTGCAATGATCGTACTTTTGACAGGAAAAACATTGTATTTTCACCACTAAGCATTGCAGGTGCTCTATTTAGTTGATTTATATGTCAATTCAATAAATAAAACAACGAATAATGTTTCAACAAGGTTTATTTTCAATACTCTTTCGATCGATCTGCGATCATTTCATCATTATACTATCTATATACAATTACCCTTGATAATGGTCGCAGCTCGGTCGAAACAATATTGTCGAGTTGTCGAAAATAAATCTTGGTGAAACATTATTCGTTGTTTTACTACGTTTTTTTTTTTTATTTAATTAAATATGTTTCACAAACGTTGCACTACCGAATCTATTAATTTAATTATTATATTTTTTTATTGGTATTTAAAGTTATTATTTAATATATTTTAGGGGCTTTGGCTTTAATACTTCTAGGAGCAACTGGTTCAACTGAAGATGAGATTGCCCACATTTTGGGCATAATATCGGGAACAAATATACATAACAAAACCCTAACTTTTCACGAACATGTTGGAAATCTTTTTAATAAATTACATAGATCGGACTCTCCAACTATATTGACCATGGCAAATGCCATATTTATTCAAGATGACTTTAAAATAAGACGATCGTTTAAACATATTAGTGAAATTTTGTATAAAAGCGAAATTCTTAACGTTAATTTTAAAAGCGATGCAGTACAAGCTCAAAAATCTATTAACCACTGGGTTTCGGAAAAAACAAATTCGAAAATAAAAAGTATATTGGATGATTTTCCGGCAGAAAATACTAAGTTGGTTATAGCGAATGCACTATATTTTAAAGGACAGTGGGAATTTCCTTTCTCTCAACGTGCTACAGCAAGGTATTTTGTTTTTTTTAATTAAAATTCCTAAAATTGTATTAATCGTTACAATTTACTAATAGGCACATATTCAATGACAAAAATATCCCGATTAGGTACCTGCCTAGGCTTAAACATATGGTAAAGAAAATAAAATAAAATTAGTATTATCTTATCATGTTAGTATCAGAATAATAGGTAAACAATTGAAATAACATGAAAAGTAGGAAAACCCGTAGTTTAAATAAAAACAAAATACAGGAGTTAATTATTTCAAGTGCACAATGGGCAGTTCTTAGGGGTAATCTCAATTAGTTGCCAAATTTTAATTAGTTTCGTATCTATACAGGGATTTTTTAAAAATTGCCTAAAACAAAATCAAAATAACTTAAGAATAAAATAAGACAGACAAAAACATTGTTAACAAAAAATGCTTAATACGTCTTTGCCTAGAAGACACAGTTACTTGCTTTTTGTACTGACCGTAGTCAGTAGACCAAGATTTTCAAGATACAATAGTAGGTAAGTTCGTTTTTTCGGAGGGCCATTTCTGGATTTGTATCCGGAGGATTTTTTCTAAACTCCTGGTTTATAACAGGAGCAAGAATCCGTTAGTATGTTGTGATTTATCATTGAACGCCACATATTTCTACAAATAATAAAAATTTCCCCTTAATTTATGATTTCTTGAAACAGGCCCATCTTGAAAAATTTTAATAACTTTTAAACCGTCCTAAATACATACATTATATGAAAAAGTTGAAGAACTTCAAGAATACTATTTTTTTATTATTAAAAAATAAGACAAAAAACAAATATTTAAAATATCCTGAAGAAAAAGCGTCCGAAATTGTGCTCGTGTGGGATAACGTTGTACAAGTATGTAGTAAAATACGCTTTTTAAAGTTGAAAAATATATCTAAGACCGTATTTAGGTACTAGTTGTATGTCGGAAACCTTACTCATTGTCAGTGCCAAAAAGCAAATAACTTTGCCTAATAGGCAAAAACATACTGAGTATTTTTTACTCAGAAAGTTTCCTTATATGTACCTATCTTGTTTTATTTTAAAGTTATTTTGATTTGATAATTTTGGAGATTTTTAGAAAACCCCTTGTATATTAGAAACAAAATAAAAATTGGTAGTACTGTAAACGAGTTAAGAATTGTCTGTTGTATTTCTTACCGTTTCCACTAGCTAGTCACACTTGAAATGGACATCCCGTATGTTTAGTTGTAAATCTTGTCATATTTGACCCCTTTGACATGACTAAAGATGTCTCATACGAAAAATAAAAATTACCAGCACAAACTAAAAATAAAATTTAAACTGTTTCAGACGACAATT
This sequence comes from Agrilus mali, assembly GCA_029378335.1. NCBI lineage: Eukaryota > Metazoa > Arthropoda > Insecta > Coleoptera > Buprestidae > Agrilus > Agrilus mali. The sequence continues at coordinate 21,534,346 of CM055657.1, forward strand.
TTTTATAAACGGAAGGCGACGTGGGGAAACTGTTATGGTAGATATGATGGCAAATAGTGGAACTTTCCCTTATTACAAAGATGAATCATTAAATTGCGAAATAATAGGCTTCCCTTACAAGGACAGTAAAATGAAAATGTATGTAGTAATGCCGATAGATTCAAACGCAGAAAACTTAAACAATCTTGAAAACCTATTAACGCCATTCAAACTAAGAACATTGACCGAACAAATGAGAAGTACGGATGCGGTAATTCTTTTTCCAAAAATGCATTTAGATACCTTCATAGATCTAGGATCGACTTTTCGCCATTTGGGTTTACGCTCGCTATTTAACCCTTCGGAAGCAAATTTGGCTTTAATGACGGAGGAAGAAGACTTAGTCTCACCCTTTCAAAATAAACTACGCGCGACAAGCGATGTAAAAGTGTCGCATTTAGATACGTTCGAGAATTTTAAACATTTCACAAGTTCAAAAACTTTGAAAAATCCAGGACTGTATGCGGATAAAGCAATTCATAAAACCTACATGGATATAACAGAAACTGGAACGGAAGCCGCTGCCGCAACTTCCATTAGTTTAGCAAGAAGTAGCAGTAAAGTAGTTTTTAGAGTTGATGTTCCTTTCTTGTTTTTTATAAAAGACGACCTAACCGAAGTTATTTTATTTTGGGGCACTATATACAAACCTACTCCTAATTAATAGTTAAATAGATACTAATATACATGTACTTGTAATTTTTGTACCTGGCAATAAATAAATAAACTCATACATAAAATCGAAAAAAAAAATTATACATAGTTTATGATTTTTCATATCAAAAATAGCTTCACAAAACGACATTAATTGAAAAACTCCGTTAATGCGTACGTGAAAATGACCAGTTAGAAATGACGCACTTTTCTTAAAATAACTGTTTTCGTCACCCCTACCTTTTTCGTTGATTTTTCTTTAAACGTTTTAATGAATTTTATATAAAAAGAATTGTGAACAATGTTTAGGAATTTACTTTACACTACACATTATAAAAATTTCAAAAATATATTGAAAGGAAATTCTAGTTACCTTACTTTCACATAAACACACTCATTAAAATAGGCATTACTTGACCTTTTCAGTAACAGATGTCGGTATACAATATTCTGTAATCAATACGCGCATTATGTATTTAATTCAAAAACAAATTAATTTTATGTCAAGCAGGGAATATAATATTTATTTACAGATACCAAAAATACCGTTAATTAAATTTATTCAGTTTGAAATAAAACAAGAATACCAGGCCCATAGAAAAAAAAAGATGGAACGTGAACCAGAAAAATGAATTCAACGTTGTCAACTCATACTTTCTATACTCAAACTTTTTCATTTAATATTTACCGTGCCCTTAAAAATAATAAATTTTACTTGTATTAATAATTACTACCTTTTAAATATTTAAAATTTGTATAAGAAACTAATTCCTGATTAACATAGGATGCAAACTAAAACAACAAGTATAAGTATGTTCGGTAATAAAAGCAGTTCTATACCCAAGGAAGTACACTTGTATAATAAAACTTAAAGTAAGCAAAACGTTAAATATGCAAATTAAATGAAAATATTATTTTAAGTTTAAAACTTAGTATTAATAAAATGTACACAAAATCTACCTGGCAACACTGCTCCTCGGTCACGTGAATTCAAACGCGCGAATCTGACCGGTCCGACTTTGCGCCTAGCAAGCAGCAGGTAAATGGAATTTATTTAGCAATCGTTGTCAGTTACTCAGCGTCTTGGTGCGAACAGTTGTTGACACATTTTGAGCAATACTTTTGCCAAATTTTCGTGATCAAGACAATCATGAAGGATTCATTAAACTTCTTTTTACCCATCATGGAAGAAGATGATACCAGCGTCATTTCAAATAGAAACGAACTCAGAAGTATAACGAACATATCTTCAAATGGTTATTACGGTTATCAGCCGGTAGTGGAAAAACACATACAGAACGAAATCAATCGTGACCAAAGTATGGACGTCCAAATGTCAGACTCAAATATACAATTCAACAATTTTATACCAGTCGACGAAAATTGTCAACAACAAAAGGAAACAATGGATAATCGCGACAAATTGAAAAGAAAGCGCTGCTGGGGTTACGATTACGAAACGGAATATCCTGAATTTAAAAAGTGGCGCGAAAATGGTAAGTTTGTTTATTATTAATTTATTTTGGGTGTAGTACTATTTATCGAATATTTTAGAAAGCGAGGTTCTTTGTCCTACAGTACCTACACCCACTTGCCATGTTCATTTACGTAAACCAACCCATAATATTCCGGATTTACCCCGATGTCTCACGGGACATTACATTTAAGTTCTTTTTAAAGTCAAATTGTACCTTTATGTGCTAAATCCTTTAAATTTGCACTAGTAAAATGTATTTCACTTGATAAAGAGAATTTGTTTATATGGCTTTATATAGTTTAACATTTCATTTAAAATAAATTTGTATAAATAAAAGTTACCTTTAATAAAAATGGAAATACTTTAATTTTGTCTTAATTAGTCATTTATATATTAACAAAATTGCTTTTATTATACCTAGTACTAGTAGGATATAATAACTGTCAGTTAAATTTAGGGGGTAGAGGTGTTCAGTTTTACCTTTCTGTTATTGTTAATGTTATACTTAAATTACTTTTTCATAGACAAATTATTTAACAAAGAAAAGGCACGGATTATCGAAAAAAGTACGAGAACGGAAGAGAAATCATATAATGGATTATTAGAGGAATTATTGAGGGAAACCCACGGATGTAGCTCGTATCATTGGATAAGTGAAACACTAACGGTATAGATAGTTTACGTTTATGGATTAATATAAATATGTATATTACATTTACAATGAAGTCATTTAACCCTTCATCATCACTATATTTAAGTTTTATATTAAAATTTGTATTTGTCTTTTTAATATTGTAAATAAACGATTTTTTTAGCTTCCTGTTTATGTAATATAGCGAAAAACAGATGGTCGTTCTGATATATACAGAGTCTACTATATAAATCGGTGTTCTCATATTACCAATTCGTTTGAATTACATAATAACAATGATATGTTGTAGTCTTCTATTTGATCGCTAGATGGCAGAAGTAGCTTCGTCGTAGTACATCTGGCAACAATGCACAATAGTGAAAAAATAAAATGGCGGAAACATATTTCACATTTGTTGGTAAATGCGGGTATTTAACACTGAACCATTAACCTATGTATCAATTAAACGCATTACGGACAAGTTTTTTCTTTACAAACTACTTCAGAATGTATATTCGCTACTAAAACGTATTTTCTCAATATCCTGCAGTGCTGCCAAATCTATCTGCCATTATACGGAATAATTAAAATAAAGTAACAACAGATTTTGAGTACATTATTTTTTTGACGGACTCGGTACTTTGATCTGCGTATAAAACAAAGTTAATCTCAATACTGGCTATGTTTAACATTGATAAATAGCATTTTCCTATCTTAATAAGTTACATATAAAAGAAAATAATTGTTAAAACAGCAAAACTAAAAATATGGTAATTCACTGCAAACGGTAATATTTTACCATTACTTTCATATGCAAGTACGCTTGTAGCCCAAACTGGTTTTGTTATAAATATTAAAAAGGTACAAACATTAAAAATAAAAATGTTTTGTACATTTTCATGAAATTAAATAGTAAAGATTTATGACTAGGTCGGTATACGTGCATGTCCGCTTTTTTGCGCCTTTTCTACGACTACGTTTTAAAATTAACTTTGTGCTACGTACGTTCCAATAACTCAAGTTCAAAAATATCTCCTATGTTACACTTACTTGGGACATAGTGTAGACAATAATTTTAATATGTAAATTCAATTAATCTATTTCTACTTTCTCTCGTTTTATAAATAAGTAAGCTAAAAAATATTCATTTCTGGATAGGTATATCAAAATAGCTTCCTGTTTCATTCGAACCATTCAAAGTGAGACAAGGCGAATGTGTCATTTGTGATATAACAAATTTATCAAATACTGAAGGGCACTTTTGTGACTATAAATAAGTATAACGAATGACTATATTTGTGTAGAAATGCGTGATATGATATATGTACTTATATTCCGGAATAAACGATACGAACGTGTTACCAATAAGGACATCAAAATATCTATAACCGTATCATTTTTGTTTAAGTGGAGGGTATAAAAAATCCATACATATATCGTAGACTCATTTTATGATAACAATTTACTTACACTCAAACTTCTGGTAAGCTTTGCCCATGATTGTATTTTTATGTAGTGAACGTAACGTTATTATTTTTTATATATATTTTTTAATTATTAATTTAATTTAATAATTAATTTAGTTAAATTGCTATAAAGTATTACTTTGAGACTCTAACAAACAATTAAATAAGTAGTTTTTCAAATTAAATGATAATTGATTTGTTTGACAAAAGGTGGCGTGAGAGTAAATACATATTGTCTTCTTTTAAAATCATTTAAATTTTTATCAAGCAAAAATCAACATAAAGGACTTTTAAGTAATACCGGATTCACACGATCAATCATATCACTAACAAGCTCGCAATTCATCTGTTCTAATTATGACCTATTTATGTTGGACGTTTTTAACTCGAATTTTCATAGTATGAAGAACAGATGGGGGAATAAACTCAATCTGAAAAAATGTCTGAAAAACAAAATTGGGTAACTACACCATTATTATTTTATATATTATAACTATAGACACTTTAGAAACTTATTTAGGGGCGCTCACGATCTTAGTAATAATAACTGACGGTAATAATACTTAAAAATTTATTTATTGCAAATGATTACTTAATTTAACGGTAAGATTAATACTTGCTTACCTTAATCCTGCATAGTCCCCGGTCTCTGTTTTCCTATATCTGCTTCAACCTAAACAGTAGAATAAAAAGTAAAAACGCAATTACTCCCTAAAATTTTGTTAAAATTACAAAAATGTAAATAATTACTTACAACAAATGTAATAAAGAGTTCTGTATTATCTCAACCTAGAACGCGTATAATAGGACGTTATATTTCAATACTTGATTACTTATAAAAAAAAGATGTAAATCCAGAAACATTATTTATTTCAAAATCGCCATTTCAACAAACGCTTAAAGGTACACGTCTAGAAAAATATGCACAGAACTTAGAACATTACAGAGATGAAAAATTGAATAAACCTTTTTATTTTATTTCAATTAAGTCTTTACCTTTTCCGTTTCTTCTTCCCACGACTCGGAGTTCCCGAATGAGAACGAGAACTAGTAGTTAATCGAGTAGGAACTTGATCTAGTCCCTGCTCCTCTAGATCTGCTTCAACCTAAACAAATAGTAAAACAAAAAGTAAAAGCGTGAATCGCCCCCAAATTTTGGTAAATATTATTTTATTAATTTATGCACATAGTTTAAAAGTAATTACCTCTGTACTAACTGGAAATTCTAATTTTACTGTGACTGAATCATCTTGCATTACCTAAAAATAAAGTCAAGTTAACGTAAGCAATTGCCCAATAACACGCAAATATTAATTGAAATTTACGCATCATATAATACAACGAAAACTAGAAATAGTATGGTTTAGTGTGGTTTCAATTATTTTGGACAGAGGTCAGTTTAAATTATAAAGATGCTTTTTATTTTTTATATTAATATGGCCATTCTTATGTTGTTTTTAAAAAACTAGCAATCAAATTTTTTAACAAAAGTATTGTTGTTTGTTAAGAATTACAGTAAACGTATGTTTTACAGATTTGTGGTAAACATTTGTTAATCGTGTTTTTGAACAAAAATTTTTTTGAAACAAATCGATATGCTGACATATTTTTATATTATTTTTAAGTTATAATTAAAATACATATTTTTAAATCCATCAGAAATGTAGTATATAAATATATATTTTTAAGTAACTTACAATTTCTTCATTTCCGATATCCCCCACGATTCCAACTGTTCCACCGACTGCTCCTTCTTCTTCAATATCGACATGACTCTGATCGGCCTCGGCAAGGTCGCCGTTTTGTATTTGCGGTGTTACCGCTTCGTCGCCGATAATTCCATTATTACTTTGTCCACCCGTAGTATCAAGTTTAATTAAAAGGACATTCTCATCGGTACCGGTGGATAGCTGTAACGAATTTGGCTGAACAATGATCGACTCTCGAGTTTCTGGAATATTTTCCTGTACTAAATGAATAAACGAGATTTCTCCAAGTAAAACTTCCGTTATCGTCCGAATAAGCTCCGTCCGGATTTCCTGTACCCTATTTATACAAAATAACCATAAAAACTGCCACTATACATGATGCATGTAACTAACAAACCTTTTTCCCTGGAATTTATACAACGCTTCTGTTATAATAGCTGCAAAATGTTTATGGAAAGTGTTTTCCTGGATATTTGTATTGGCGAATATTTCACCAAAAGGCATAGCCTTTATTAAGAGCGCCTTTAACATTTCAAGAAGTTCTTCTTGGAAAATATCATCTTGGTGTCTTTTTAGAAAAGGGGCTACGATTTTGATTATGTTATTTACATTGTTTACGTCTGGATCGTTGGTTGTTTCTATGTCCTATAACAATAATTTTAAACCATTAAAAATGTTAATTATTCAATTGGTTTAGCGAACCATGTTAGAGCTTGTTTGCGAAGACGAAGCGGGTGATTGGGGCCAACAAGTGCCATTGTCTAAACAAAAAAGTTCCGGCTTTACTTGAATATTCCTTTCTTGACTCGTCATTTGATTAACTGAAATCTAATAAAATATTTATACTTATGATAGGAAAAGCATATTATGTACATACTTAACATAACCACTGTACTAAACACTATTTTAAATTAATGTAAACATAAAAAAAATATTTAACGACCGTTTCGCCACAATGTAGCTTTATCAGATGGACTACAAAACTAAAAATCTTAAGCCTTGATTACAATTGCAAGTGCTTTGACACTCTTTAAAATCTGTTTTTCTGTATGTTGACATGTTAAAGATCATACATGCATACTTATAATACATATTAATTTTTTACTTGAGAAGTAACAGCCTTAGGTGTGTCTGAATATCCCATTGGGTTTGTGATCATCGCCTGAATGGAATGTAATGTCCTATGACGCAGTGGATCAGAATTGACGAGCTGAAGATCTCTAAAAAGTTGTATAAGAAAATGTGGTCTCGTTTCATTGGCCGATATTAGATTCGCCACTTCCTTGTAAACACTGTCTCGCAACTGTTCAAAAAGTTTCGATCTAAAATTAATCAAAATGAAAGTGTTGTATTTTCAACCATATATATTTCATTCTCGTACTTTGGAGAACCGTTACTACTGTCCTCGCCTTCATTCCACTCATTTCTATTATTCCTATGAGATGGCAATTCCTTGACAGACTCATCTGAAGTATTGGAAATGGCAGATACACGGCGTTCAAGTGATCGCTTACTTCTGATATCTTGGTCCTTACGACATACACGGAAGTTATGTTTTCTAATTGTTGAGGGCTGATTTTGTTCTTGTGGCAAGTAATAATTGAACTTTCGATCTTCTTCCGGGGGTTCATTTGAATCAGAAGGCAGACGAAAATTGAACTTTCGGCTTCCATTGCTGCTATTTGAAAAATTTTGATTCGAGGAGGAAGACGAACACGTACAATTTGCAACTTCTTCGTCGGGTACGTGAGTTGTAACATTCAAAACATCCGGTGGGATTGACGAAGGAGATTTTCCAGGGTTTGAAGTAGACGAGGGTTTATTGGAATGGACTTGGCGGATATGACTTTCAGCAATTAGGTTGGCGGACTCGTTTTGAGCAGCGTTAGATTTTGGAAGCGTGTAGTTAGTGCATTGGGAATGTGATCGTTCTTGTTGAATCCTGTTCGATCTTTCTGGCATTCCAGAAACATTTTGAACACCATCGTTACTTTTTGAGGTTGACAAAAGGTTCTGGCGAGAGTAACTGGAAAGATATGAAAATGCCAAAAGCAGGGCCTTGCAAGGTTACGTCTTTTTTACGATATGTAATTAACATTTTTAAATTAGACCAATGCATAAATACAACACGCATCCACTTTGTTAATGATTATTATTAATGTATATTGAAAACCAGTACTTTATTAAAAGAAGCATTTTGCATTGTGTTTTTGAAATGGACAAACGGTAAGTTAACCAACTTAAACCATGTTAAAACAATTTAAGAAAAAAAAAACGGATAAAATTGGTTCAAACATAGTAAGCCCAAAACACAAATACTGAAACAGACTATTTACTTACTAACTAGTAATGTGTCATAGTAATCTTATCAAAATTGCATACATTGAAACAAAACCAAATTTTATTTACATGACTTCTAATATTATAATTATATCAGTAAATGTTTATCTTTAACATTTAAATATTTTCTGTAGATATATTAAAACAAAGAAAAAATCAATCCCAACAAAATTGCCAAACAGTTTAAATAGAAATAATTTGGACCGACTTAAATAAAATCAAAAATAAAACAACACTAATAAAAATAAAATAAATTTAAAATAAAAGAAAAATAAAACCACCTACCTACGGAAATTATCCCAGTAGTTGTTGGCCCGATTACCGGGGGCTACCTGATTATTGAGTGCTTGACCATTCCATACTTGACCTGGTAAAGGCTGCTGTTGTTGATGATGGTTCATTGCTGTGTTAATATTGTGCAAGCCGGATATGTTACTGGGGTGGTTATTAGTAAGAGGCTGTTCAACCTGATTGTTTTGCATGTTATTGAAGTTGGTTGTTTCAAGCATACGCACGCTATTGCGATTTTCATACGGCAACTCGTTGTTTTGTGGTTGGTGCGCCTGCACCTGAGCTTGTGGTGGTATATAAGACTGGTTAAGGTTAGGCATAGAACATGCTGCAGCTACGGGTTGAGGCTGATGGTTTACTTTAGGATTGGAAGAATTGTGGAGTGGTGGACGGAAAATGGAGCTAAAAGGCGCAGCCGAATTAAAAAACGGTGGTAAACCGGTAGAAGGATCAGAAAGCCCGCGGAAAGTTTGATCACCAGGTATCAGGCGATCTTGCATCTATATAGAAAAATAATAACACTTCTTTTACTTCAATAAATTAAAAAATTACTTGCCAATGTGATTGTATGTCTAAGCGAAGCGATTTCTCTCTGTTGGAACCATAGCATCTGACAGCACTGATTAAGTGTGTTCAGTAGAAATGCTTGAAGTTGCAAAGTGTTTGCAGTTAACAAATTCTGATTGGTGTTGGAGACGTCGTTATTGAGCCCATAACATTGACCATTCATACCTACAGGAAATCCAGGGATTTCTGTTACTGGATTCACTACATTCAATACACTACTCTCACGGGTGCCTGGGGACATATATCGCCTAGGTTCAGCATACAATGGCGAAGGGGTATGATTGTTTCGATTGCTTCCCATCGCGTTAGTATGTTGTTGTTCAATTAAAGACTGACACATTCCTCGTATAACTTCTAATTGTTTTTGAATCTAAAAAATACCATCCAGTTTTCATTAGTAAAATTATTACAAATCTGGAAAAATAACTTTATCAAACTGATGTAAACATTAAATATAAACATTTTGATTTTTTAAAATTTATCTCTACTTGCTTCGTTTTTGCTTTGAGAATCGTTTATGCTTGTGGAACCATCCTGATGTCTGTTAAATGATGCAGCTACTGATGTTGTCGCATTAGATCGGCACTCGGAGCTTCGCGAAGCAACTGGTTGAAAACGAGCCGAATAATCAACAGCTGAATTTATAGATAAACCGATTTCTTCCTCTCTTTGCTTCGAAAGGCGACTATGAGTGCGAGGCTCAGTTCTAATTTCAGAGTACTCGTTTACATCTTCGGGACATTCGTCGCTACTAAGCAGAATAATCATGTAAGTAAATGAAAATTATTTAAAATAAATATTCAGTTACCTGGAATAAAACGACGATCTCCTATTTTGCCGATTAACAGATGGCGGTAATGAGTAGCCAGAAGGAGCACCTTCAAAGCCACTCATTTCTGATTTGTTCATAGAAGATTCACTGCATATGTCATTATTAATTAGAGTACGATCTAAAATTTACAAAAGAAAACATAAAATTACAATATACTGCTTATGTTAATAAAATATTAATTAATTGCTTTCCTAAGTTTCCTAAGCTTATAACTTACCTTTTTGTTTAAAAATAATCTCCTCTAATTCTCGCTTCTTTGCTTTTAATTCTGCCAGCATTTTTTCTCGTTCTCGTATGTTACTGCTTATCTTATTGCTTTCTTTTTCAATGGGCCACTGTTCCCCAGTTCGGGCATTATTATCAATTCGAATTGCATTATCGCAAATTATATTCGACTGGTTACTATGAATATTTTGACGAATGTTATCGTTTTTTTCTACATAATTAAAGTTCTCTGAACATTCGGAATCAATATCGTTGGAATTTTGGGCCTCAACAAGCCTAAGCTCCGCATTTTTTACAATTTCAAGCATATCTTTGAGTTTGTTAAGCTGTTGTTTCATGGTAACAATTTTTCGAACTTGTTGGCCAATGTCCTCATCTTCATTTTCTTCATTGAGATTCTGCAGTTCACTAGCCAGTTGATCAATTTGTTGCTTTTTCGTTTGCAATTCATTTAATTTCTGTTGAAGTTCCAAATGTTCAGAGTTAAGTTGAGCATCACGAGTGCCTAACATATGAATAAGATGATTACTGCTTTCTAATCTTTCTTGCAACGTGTCCACGTCTGCATTGTTATGGTAGCTTTTAAGACCATTTAAAGTATCTTCCAGTTCTCTAATAGTTGCGTCAAAATTATTTTCTGTAATTTTTGGTCTGTTAGAATTGGCCTGAGCTTGTTCAAGAAATAGTCCTTCTTGTATTATTTTGTCATTCCTTAGACAATTTTCTTCGTTCTGTTTTTGTTGAACTCTTAACAGTTTTTCTTGCTTTTGTCTAGCATCAAACAACTGGTTTTCAGCTTTCTTTTTTAAATTTATAAGTGCATTTTGTTGTTCTTGTAACATCAATATTTTTTGATTGGACTGTTCAACTTTATCTTCAATTTCATTTCTTTGAGATATATTACTTTGATAACCAGAAGTGCTGGGTTCTGAAAAGTTGTCCATTCCATTTTCTACTACCTGTTATCAGAAAAATTGAAGGTGAAATATGGTATTATAAAAAAAACTAATATATAAACATTTATTATTCTAGTAGTATTTCTCTATTTGAATTTTTGCACACAAAACCCACTCTTCTGTTAATTTTATAAGCAATAAATTTGTCTCCATGGCAAGTTAAAACGTCTAAAATTTGGGAAAATTTCTGCACATGATCGGACACAGCCAAATCCACATGTGAGTTGTCCTGTTAATCAGTATTGTATTAGTGTTATTTCAAACCCGCAATAGTTCAGAACTGAGAAAGCCTTACTTAAAGTGCTTTGGTCCAAAACTAAAGTGAGTACTTTTAAAATACTTGAAATGCTTTGAAAGTTTGAAATCCTTTTTTTGAAATTCAAACTGTAGAAGCCCCAACAAATTGTTCACAAGTGAGCTTTAAAAGGACTGAATGCATATTTTGAAGAACAAAGCACTTAAGTTTTGCACAACTTTGCAATAGTTAGTACATATTTAACAGCTTTTGCATGCATGAAGCAATTAGTAAATTAATAAATCCGTTTTGAAAATAATTTAAATTGCCTCTTTAAAATAGTAATTTAATATAAAGAGAAAAAACTTGTTAATTGTACAAAAGCACAGATTTATCACCTCCTGTTCATTCTTTTCATAGCTTTCTCTAGCTGTCTCATAAATCTTTAAAAGAGCAATTAATTTTTCCTCACTGTCTTTTAGATCTTTTACCATTTTTTCAAAATGCTCCTTTTCTTTCTCTACAGCCTTCACAAAAAAATATAATTACTCATTAAAGGAAGGGAAGAGATGCCCAATGTTTGAAATTCAAAGTAACCTACTTTCCTATAATAACAAAGCAAATCAAAATAAAATAAAAGATTACCTGAGGATCTTCGCTATTTTTTAATGTAGACATTAATGAAGTAGTGACTCGCAAATACTCCCTAATTTGATTTAACTTGTCTTCAATTTTTTGTTTGTCTGGAAATTTGGAGACATTCTGACATTTAGGAATAGTTGTAACAGAATCTCTTCTTGAATTTGTTTCGCTTATATTTGGAGGTAATAATGCACCATTACCTGCACAAAATTAACTTTAGCTGCTTTATTTGTTAAATATGTCTAATTATATGTGAAATAATATTTTAGTACTTACTGGTCATATTAAGGTGATGTAGGTCACTATTCTGTCGTGGTAAAGAATAATTATGATCATCAGCCAAAGGTGATTCCATCAAATATGAGTTAAAGGCATGTATATTTTGACTGCAGTTAGGGCTCAGTCCAGAAAAATCCTGCCGCAACCAATCTGAACTCTAAAAAATAGAAAGTTCTAATGCTGTTGTGCTGTGTAGTATATTTTTAGAAAACTATTTTTGGATGTTCAAACGATTGTTAGAATGAATGAAGACGTAAAAACGCCTACTTCTACGACTCATACTAGACTGTAATAAAAATAGTGGCACAGAAGAGTGTTATACTGACCAGGTTATTCGGTACATTATGTTGAGGTGTGTACTGGTTTATATTGCCATATTTTATTTTGGGGACTGTACCAGTTCCCTTTTTTGAAAATATCTTTTTTCGTTCTTCTGACATTTTAAATTAACAAAAACGAGAAGATTTTTTGGTACGTGTGCTTATCTAGGAGAAAATGCCAAAATTAAATTAAAATTCAAAACAATAAACTAATGAATTACTTAGTAATGTAATACCGAAAAACTTACATCAAACAATATTATAAAACTTATTATACATTTTTTATTTGTTGTTTTATGAGTTATTTGGTCTGTTAAAATAAAAACAATTATCTTTGTGACACTTTGTCAAATAACAATAATATACGATATAAATTGACAGAACAGCTATATACGGGGGACCTTCAAAAAGAACAAACACATTAAATTATTGGTGTAGGGTAAATAGCGTAGGAATGTAGAATTTTAAGGGCACGGTAAAATTAGTAAAAGGCATGTAAAAGTAAGGCACTGTTTTGCAGCGTTGCCAGAGTTAGTACAATTGTACGAATCTGGTACATTTTCAAACCGTTTATACAAAAGTACATTTTTCATATTTCTAGTACATTTCGTCTAGTACAATAAAAATCTATACACGCAAATATATATCCCTCGAGTGAAAGCCTTCCCAATCCTTATTAAAAAAGGAAATCATTTATAAATAAAATTTTGTTATCTTTTAGTATTTTTTGATTGTAAAACATACATTGCTTGTAATATAATAAACACTAATTTTAGAGGTTTTTTAGTTTTAGTTTTAATTGTAGTAATAATAGTTTAAGATCCGGATCTCGTACTATAAGGTAAAAATAAGAAATTTTTTGTTTTTGTACAAAAGTTTAAAATCTAGTACAATTTCAATATGTGAGTTGGTACAATTGTTCGTACACCTCTGGCAACACAGCTGTTTTGTAGAGTATACCGTCTAATAAGACTCGAGTCTAAATGGGTATCCTCTTTTTTTATAATGGTTAATACATTTTTATATAACTAATTGGGAATTGTTCCTTATATATAGAAGAACAAAAATTTATGAAAATTTGGAAATATAATTTTTGTTACATACTTATACATAATATATTAATTTCAAAATAAATTTAGGTACCTTTCTTACTTCTTCAGTAAGTTAAAAGTAATTTAAATGTGTCTCCAACCATTAATGAGTGCAGTTTTTAATGTGTTTTCCAAATTAAATAAACACTCTCTTCCAGCTAAATTGTTTTCTTCTTCTGAGTCAAACAAATGGTCATAAAGCTCAGTAGCATAAACTTTTGTCCAATTTGGAAAAAATTTTTTGTTGTCAAAATCCACCCACATGGTATATCTAAACTGTTTTGTTTTGATTGAATATCCCATTATTTTTATTTCTTGTAATGTAGGCTTATCACTGTTTGGATGTTGTGTGGGAAAATTCCCAGGTCTAGGGTACTGATAAAAGATTGCTTTTTTCCCTTCATGTACCTAAATGAAGAAAATATTTACTTAAGAACTATCATTAGTGATTGTGTTATGAATGTGAATGAAAACATTTCCTCAATTAAGTTTTCCTTAATTTAATAAATTAAAAGGAAAGAAGTAGGTGCAATTTTAAATTATTTAATAAGTTCGCTGGCACATGTCTATTTTTTTATGTATTATTATGAAACTTTTGCACAAAATTGAAATAATGCTAATGCAATAATCCTTCACTAATTGCATATTACGCATACTATGTAAAAATATTTACCTTTCCATGAACAGCAGATACCATTAATTGTACTAAACTTTGTCCTTCAGTGCAAAGTGTTACGATTTTATTTTCTGGACAAGTATTCATACAAGTATTTAAGCCAGACAAATGTAAAAGTGTGGGAAATAGGTCGACTAATTCTACCAGTTCATGAATTACTATAGGGCCTTCATTAAGATTTGGCACCCTAATAATCAATGGTATCCTAGCAGCTATTTCAAAATTACTATATTTGGAAAATTCACCATGTTCACCCATAGACCACCCTAAAATATACATAAGTACAATTTTTTTTAATGCAATTAACAAAAATAAATTTGTTTAAAATACCATGATCACCAAGTAAAACGATTATTGTATTCTTTTCCACCTTTTCTAAAAGTTTACCAATAAGATGATCAATATAAGTGATAGAGGCGTGGTAACTTTGAATTATTTTTAATGTCATATTTTTAGGCATTCTTCCAAATGGAAAAGCTATGTTCAGTTTCTTAATGTCGTCTCTTTTTCGCAAATCAATCCAAGGATTCCAAGCAACGTTGGGTAACAGGGGTGGTTGAAATGGATTTTTCTGAAACTTTATTTTATCCAAAGGATGGTATTCTGCAACGAAAATATATAATAAAAATACTGTTACGCGAGTGATTATGAGTAATTTTTCATAATCTTCATTCAATCTAGATAAGGCATTATTTTCTTTGAAACTTTTCAATGCAAATTTATGCCATTATATTTTTTATGAAATGAAAAATGCAGTATTAAATTTTTTAAGAAATTTACGTTATTGCTTTTATTTTTAAAATGTGATATACTTAAATATTCAATCGGAAATTTGAACGGTATGTGGGGTTTGTGAAATCCAACTGCTAAGAAGTAGGGCTTAGAATTATTTTTTCGAGTTTGTAAATATTTAATAGCAGCGTTTAGTGATTGTTGGTCTGGGAGGATTCCTTGAGGTTGTTCTTCTACTATTACAGGACAAATGAGATTGCTGGTCAGGGATCCATTGGAAGATACACAAAGTTTTGCATTTGTATACTTTTCAGTGGGAGGATGATATGGTTTTTTACTCCAGCTGTATGGACTATCATCACTCCAATTTGATGATATTCCAGGGTGAAATATTTTACCTAAAAAGAAAAATTGATAATACGTTAATCAATTAATTTTTAGTAGTAATTATCGTTTCACCTATTGAATAGGTATGATAGCCATTTTCTTTAAAAAACTGGGGTATTGTTGTAAAGTTTCCCACGTCGTCTCGCCAGTAACTATAAAAATCATATAAATGTAATGAGTCTGGCCTTCGGCTTGTTAAAAATGAGTTTCTGCTTGGAGCACAAAGAGCTTGCTATTAAAAAAATCACAGAATAAGTTAGATTATTTTTTACAAACTCAACAATAAAGTTTTGACCTGAGCATAAGCCTTTGTGAACAAGAAACTTTTTGCAGCAAGTTTATTTATATTAGGTGTATATGAGTTTTGATCGCCATACACCTGTAAACCAGGTCGCAAGTCGTCTACAACTAGGAATAGAATATTTGGCTTGGCGTATAACGAACTTTTTAGAAATAACAATATAACAAAAAATTGCAGTTTAAACTTCATTATTTATTTACTGCTTATTTTATCGATTTGAAACATTAGTGTCATTTGGGTTGCATACTACAACAAAACAGAAAAATAAAAATTTTGCCAGCATTATTTATTGATTTAAATATGCTTAGTTCTATATTGCTAATATTATTCTACTTATTGTTCTTTTAATATATTAGTAAAAATTTACCACGTTTTATTAACACAAAAAACCAGACGTTTTTCGGGTTGTCAGTTTTCAGTTATCTTTATGCTTGTTGTATTTACCATGTATTGTATTTACTAATCAATCAGTTGCTAAACACTGAACATGTTTGAGTCACGGAAACAGAAATAATTGATCAATGATTTCTGTTGATTTCTAGTTGATATGTATTTTGTAAAGAATAAATACAATACTTCCTTTTGTTTCACATGTTTGTGTTTAATCGATTGTGATCTGGAGTAGTGAATAGTATATATAGGGGTACAGGGTAGCGAACGTTTTATTACATAACTTAAAAATTCGGAGGAATTGCAATGGATTTACGTGTTCAAAAATTAGAACAACAGGTATTTAATCTGAAAAAACAAGGTTCACTGTTACATAGTCGTCTTTATTACAGCGACAAATAATGGAACAGAAAATGAAGCAGAAGCGCCAGAATTCCGGAATTATACAGGCTTCAGACTCCAGAGGCAGTTCTGCTAAGTTAAGACTTAATGGAGACAAAAAGGAATTGCACGGTAAGTAGATACTAGGATTTATTAATAGTCTGAATATAAGCATTAACTGAAAGTTTTCAGGTTATGATGGTCCTTTACAGTATTCTTTATACCGAGACAATAATCCTGATCAAACAATTTCACTCTCACCAAGTAATGATAATTTACATGGTAAGACACTCAGTTGTCACTTATTTTATTTATTTTAAATTATATATAAAAAATTTCAGATTCACAAATAGATGAGTTAGTTAACAGTGCATCAATTGATTTGGTAGATATGGAAGATGAAGAATCTTCACCAGTAACTATGACTATGTCTAACAACAATGGAAATGTGCCTGTTAGTCCAATTATAGATAAATCTAAAGTTGTAAACAATCACACAAATTCAGTGAGTAATTCTACACTTTATTAAAGCTAAATAAAACACTTTTTAAAAGAGCTCCAAATCCAATCTCCTTAATTAAAAGTACTTTGATCCTTGAGGCTTCAATTACATTTTAATATCCAAGAACAAAAAAAGTAGGTAATTAGGTTCACAGCCTTAAGCACTTGTGAAAGGATGCAGCACATAAAGGCTGGAATTAAATCAAAAGGGCTTCAAGTACATCAAAAACCTTCAAGTTATAGCTAATATTAAAGCCTTTTTAACGCTTTTACTGTCTAATTTTTACTTACAAACTTAAAAGAACCAAATACTCAAAATGGGTATTTGTTTGTGTCTTCAAGATATGCTTATAATGAACTTGAAATAAAGTTAATGTAAAATTGGTATATTTTTAAGGTTCCTGAAGTTGAGGGTGATATAGAAGGTAATATAGAAAAATTTGTATTACAACCTGCATCTCAGAAAGTTTTATACAAATGTCGAA
Organism: Agrilus mali; assembly: GCA_029378335.1. Taxonomy (NCBI): domain Eukaryota; kingdom Metazoa; phylum Arthropoda; class Insecta; order Coleoptera; family Buprestidae; genus Agrilus; species Agrilus mali. The sequence continues at coordinate 21,551,953 of CM055657.1, forward strand.
TTACAAGAGATAGAAAAGGAATGGACAGAGGATTATATCCAACATACTTTTTACACCTAGAAAAGGATTATGGAAAGAAAATTTTCTTATTGGCTGCAAGAAAAAGAAAAAAGAGTGCTACCAGTAATTACTTAATATCAACAGATCCAACTGATTTATCAAGAAGTGGTGAATCATTTGTTGGTAAGTCACATTAGACAAATCCATTATTATAATTTTTTCATTCCATTTATCTATTCAATACTATCATAAAAGGCAAGTGCTTACATTTGTTTTACTTTAAAGAATGAATAAGAAGTATGGTAATTTCAAGAGTTAGTCATTTTTGAAATATCTATTTGTAATTTAATTTTATATATTATAACATAATTATCAGTAATTTAATTTTAAACTAAAATTCATGAGATAAAATGATGTTTTGTTATTTTAATTTTGGATTAAATTGTACATTCAAAAATGAACTATTGAAAATATCATCCAAAAAATTAATTTTATGTGGTTCTCAGATTTCTAAACTTCATGATATCTATAATTAATATGTACGATTTATATATGTACGTACCATTTCATTATTGTATTTATTTTACTTTAGCAATTACTTGAATCTATGTATCAAGGAACTAATTGCTTTCATAATTTTTATTTAGCTCCTATTTTTCCTTGAAGCATTTTATTTCTAACTATTTAGAGATGTTTTATTAGTGTCACATATTTAATCCTCTTGTCCAGTATAAATTATAAACATTTTGAGTTTTTTTTTTAATTTTAATTACATTTTATCTTTAAGGTAAACTAAGATCGAATCTCTTGGGTACTCAGTTCACTATATATGACAACGGTATTTCCCCGCGTAAAAACAATGGTTTAGATGATGGTGTGGTACCTAGACAGGAACTGGGAGCCGTAATTTATGATACTAATGTGTTGGGTTTTAAGGGTCCCAGAAAAATGACAGTCATTTTGCCTGGCATGACCCTCGAACAACAAAGAGTGGTCATTTATCCACAAGACGAGAGCGAAAGCTTAATCGAGAGTTGGAAAGCCAAGAACATGGACAATCTCATTGAATTGCATAACAAAACTCCTGTATGGAACGATGACACACAGTCATACGTTTTGAACTTTCACGGACGTGTCACACAGGCATCTGTTAAAAATTTTCAGATTGTGCATGACAGCGATACTGATTATATTGTAATGCAGTTTGGCAGAGTGGCCGAAGATGTGTTCACGATGGACTTCCGGTATCCGTTATGTGCAGTGCAAGCATTCGCGATCGCTTTGAGCAGTTTTGATGGAAAAATTGCGTGCGAATAAACCATAACTACATGTTTAAGGCGTCTATTTTATGGGCATATTAAGTGTTGATGTGACTCGTAATCTGTTTGTTTTACAGGTAAGACAAGCAGCAGTTATCATTTCTTTTTACATTAAATGATTGATGAGATTTTGGAAGAATGTACATGTACCGTTTAAGTGTTATAATACTTAATTATTTTGTGTTTGACAGTTTAAATTTTTGGATTTGCATGATTATTTTAATGTTACTGTTCCTGAATTAAATTCCAAAACTTATAATGCTTTACTTTTGATACTTTTGTCTTAAAAATAGTTTATGTAGCGTAAATGTTTATTTTTGTTTAAACAAACGTAATTTCTTTGGTATACATACAAAACATTTATGTTGTTGAATAAATAAATCATATCTATTCTTAAAAAGTAAATTGAGTTAGAAAAGTAGATATTAAATTTGACAACAAATTTCTCATCCATCATTAATAATGTGTTTTGTGAAACTATTTATTTTAAGCGTTTCATCTGCAGAAATCGTACTTTACATTAAAAAATTCAGTATTCTAGTCTTTCACAACTAAAAATTTCTAGTTTGTTCATTAAAACTATATAATCTTTCGAGTAATTTATATATCCCGTTATTAGTAATTTAATTTAAGTTAGTTTATATTTTTTTAATTTTGTAATTTTCTTTTTTCACATGGCATATTTAATTTTAAATAATAAATTTACTAACGCGCAATAAAAACATTAATTTAAGAAATGTATAGTACAACTTAATAGTATTATAAATTAGTTTTATTTAAGAAGTTTTTATGAAAGCACATTTCTGAAAATTATCTGAATTTACTGACTTCAAAGTGGCATTTGTTGTAAAATTTATAAGGGTTGTGTAAACTTCTAGCATCGTCATAGAGTGGTGCTTATATCGTTAGATCTCTGTTGTAATGTGTACGGTATATCTTTACATTTTCAAATGAATACTAAGTATTATATATAAAATAGCAAGTGCCATTATTTTATAATAGTACAAACTTTTCTTTATACTCGAATAATTTTAACCTTGTCCAGGGTTTTCCGTAGAAATTGATCTGAATTTTTAAAAATAATTCGTACTATTTTACAATTAAATAAAGTGAAAACCTTGTAGTTAGCGATGAAATAATTAATTTCGTTGGGTGCCTTACAATATATACTAAAATTTAGTTTATTGTTTAGAGTAACACAAAAACAATCAAAATGGTACTTTCAACAAGTATTATATAGATTTAATAACAAATTTAAAATTACATTCCTTATCAAAATTAAAAGGTTGTTACTCTTTAATTTCATTGTTCAATTTGTGTTCTTTAATAATTTGTATGTTTGTTACAGTAAAAACTTTCTAAATAATGTAGATGTACGTGCTTTTTAAAAACATTTCCTAACTGAATTTATGATTTATATTAAGAATTGAAAATATGTAGGTACTGTTAACTTTTAATTTTATGTTTTTACTTATAGTATGCCTTAAGGGTTGATCTTTCATTTATAATTAAATTACCACTACTACATTTTTATACTTGTTGAATTACATTTAACTTATGCGTGTGAGTTGTGGCGCGATGTAAAAAAGTGAAATAAATGTTACAGACGTTTTAGCACGTGTCTATGTTAGCAATATTGTTTTAATTAATTGGTGTCAATTATTGTACCTGTATAATACAAAAATATTTGATAAACGGTCACTGTTTGATTAGAAACGGAAATTGAAAACTATTTAGATATAAAAATACGGTGTTATTTATTGTAATAAAAAAACTTTTTAGATCACTTAGTTTATCAATAGTTTTGCATTTTATTTCTATTTCCAATCAAATATACTAAATATCACACAATTTACCAACACATATAAAATAATACTTTGTTTTAGAATATTTTACTTGACTTATTATTATGTGTATTTTCTTTAATCAAATGTAGAAACAGACATAAAAAGTAGAGGTATTGACTGATGCTTCATATGAACAATCAGTGTGAAATTCTGTTGCCTTTTTCTTATCGTGTGATATATTTGTACTTATTGTTACAATGTAGTTGAACTAGTTTGAAAAAGATAGTATTTTGTATTATATCACGTGCATCAGGGTTATACAGTTATGCACAAGCCTTCAACGTGGTTAACATCAGAAATAATTTTTATAAATCACTAATTTTGCCGTTTTACATTTCAATTGACCTACAGATTATTTATTATAATTTGTAAGATGTTTAAAATTTATGTTTAATAGGTACTTAATTTATTTATCATCTGATTATCGTTTGTAAACTTTTAATAAAGAACGATGCACCAATTAATTTTGTATTAATAACCATCCACATTTCAGAATAAAATTGGACTTTTTTTTTGGCAAATATGGACTTTACCTTTAAAAGTTAATTTATATTGAAATGTTCCAAATAAAAGCTTATTGAAAAACACAAGTGAAATTAATGAAATATGTAAATCTATATGTAATTGCTATTTATTTTAAAAACAATAATATAATGTGAGATTAGACAAAACAAAAAGACCATTTTCACCTTGTACTTACGTAAAATTATAATAAAAATATTTTGCATACTTGACAAATGATTTTGACTACTTACTGTCGTTACATCTGTCTCATTTTAATACAATATATTTATTTATTCTAAGTTATAAGATGTAAACACTTTTTACAATCTGCCGTTCAGCCAAGAATTAAAAGAACTGAAGGCACATATGTACTGTTTCATAGTTAAGCAACTGAAAAATTTAATTCAGTAATGTCTTCATATTATTTTTTTTTTATTTGACTTTTAATAAACTGGCCGTATTTAAAGATTTTAACTAATTTATTGTCCCACTAGTAACCATACCGTTCCTATAAGGTAAAAAAATACATTAAGATGTTTCACACAGCATGTATAGTTATTCATCTAATAGTAAGTAAAACGCGTTTCAAATTGAAAAATAATTTGAGGTCAAAAAATAAAAAATTACCCGATAATCATATTATTACATTAAAAATCTTACCTGTATTGAAGACATAACTCCATTAGCTAAAGAACTGATCTTTCCTGCAACTTTAGAAACTCCCTGTCGAACACTTTCTCGAACATCGTCAAGGTCAGGAGTTTGAAATTTGTTGTACGACGCATTATCTGCATAAAAAAATTAGGAATTAACAAATGAAGAATGTAGGTATTTCTTGTCATTTTTACCAGAACCGTGACCAAAGAATTCGGACGACGAAATACTGGAAGATCCCTGAAACCTATTAAGATTTGCCTGAACTTCGTAATCGTTTTCTCTGTCTCCAAAAAACTGTTCTGAAGATATGCCTTTAGCACTTCCGAATTTTTTTTGAGCCAGATCAGAACTCGATGAATCCGGATATGAGTTTCTTACGGGATTTTTTTCAATCGGAGCTTAAATATATACAATTGTATGCAGGAATCTTTTAATAATTAATAAGCACTAACCATATGTTGATTTTGAACTTTTTGGTTTATCAATCACAGGATCGTCAATGATGGTCCAATCTTTCAATTTTTCATTGTCAGATGCCAGCAAAGCCTCTAACCCTCGGCTAGCAGGACTTGTTGCGCTCCTATTCATATTAAAACCCGATGAATATGAAAAAGAGTCGAAAAAACCATCGTTGTCAGAAAGTCGAAGTTTTCCCAGTGAATTCAAACTATTTGTGGTACTTTCTACATTCTCCTGTTCAATGCTTTTCAAGTCACTCATTACCGAATGACTTATGCCTCTATAATTCAATATTTGATTTAATATAAAAATATACATAAATTTTGATGCACAAGAAATATATTAAAAAGATCACTAAAACCTACGATCTGGCATTAAATCCCATTCCTAAACGCTCAACTTGCTCAGCTTTACGTGGATCTGCCTTTTTGAGTTGTTCTTCTTTTTTGTGTTGCTCATTACTTAAATCTTTGTACGCCAAACGAAGGGCAGCCTCTTTTTCTTCTTTTTCTTTTACAGAGAGAGCTTCTGCTTTAGTAACTTCTTCAATGTTGCGTTGACGTATTTCTTCCGCGAGAACCGCCTCTTTTTCAATATCTGCAAAATTTGTTTTTACTTTTGTTGCTCCAAGACCACTTCTTTTAGCCCCTAACTAAAACGAAAAGCAAATATTTAGGAACCGTCTTCATTTTAAAATTACAAGTATTTCCAATATGTACGTTTCACTTACACCTGACTTTTTTGGTTGCACTTTACGGACCCCTATTGTAGATACCCTTTCTGCTGGTTTAGATTCTGTCAAGTGAAAGTCTACTTTTGGGCCTTCTGTAGGACATTGGGTTTCAATCTTTCCAAATGAAAGATCACTTTCCTAGAATAATAATGAATTATGAATGAATGAATAATGTACATATGAACAAAGGCATATAAAAAAGTAGTTAGTGCAATTTTAATGAGTAATACCAATTTTTGCAGTTTGAATTGGAATAGAGAATGCTTCTAATAGAGAAAAAATTGATCAAAATTATTATTTTTTAAACAGCCTTTTATAACAAGAAACTCAGAACAATAGTAAGAAATGTTAACACATTTGACCTATAACTTGACAACAATCTACTGAAGAAAAATAAAAATGTATATTTGACAAATTACTACAACTTTACAATTATTTTTTTAAATGTGAATTTCTTCTAATATAAGAAAACACTAATATTGATAGATTTTATATGGGCCCTTAATTGCAAAATTACAGGAATTTACCACTATTAGTTATTACTATTATCCTTAGTTTTACCACTTAGACTATGTAAAAATAAGTAGTAATAAATTCTATTATCACAATATTGGATAAGATAATTGCAATGTTTCAATAAATAATTTGTAGAAATCTTCAATCACATTTAGTTCACTATTTCATCAAATTTATTGCTAAATAGACTTACTGCAGATATCTTTATTGGTTCTTCTGGTAAAGTAAAATTTTCATGCTCACTAAAAAAGTCAGCCTCTTTATCAGCTTCATCTTCGTGCTTTTCTTCAGAATGGCCATGGATGTGTAGCTAAATATTAGTTTTGTTAAATAATATGTCAGTAGATTTTTGTTATTAGTTGTCAAGAAAAGCATGATATGTAAATTATCAATTAACACAAATCAGTCATTATTATATTACCCTAATATCACATTCAAAATATTTACCCCTGAGTTATTTTTCATTGCTTTTACTGCTGCCTGCTGAAGCTTTTCACGGTACAGCTGAGCAGCTCTTGAATTGTACTTCTTCTGAGCATCAGTAGTAGTACAATTGTGTTGGGAGAAAAACTGCCTCTAAAAAATTGCAATAACTATACCAGATGTGCATACAGTGACTATAATACTGTTAAAGTACTGCAAGTAAATAAATAATAATTTGTATACAGTTGCTTACTGCATTGGCATTTCCCCCAACTTGCATTTGTCTTAATTGAATCCATGTCCAATTTGTATCCAACTGAGTTGACCTGACAAAAGTTAAATGCACTCCAAGACTTCGGTGTACAGCTGAACAATCAATGCAAATAAAAATTCCATATGTAATACTGGCCCAAGTGGGATTTTTTGCGTTGCAATCAAAGCATTCCTAAAAATTATCGGAGAAGTTAACTAATTTATGACCAGATTGATTATGAAATGTTACCTTATTAGCTGGAATTGCTCGAAGTCTGTGAAAAACTGATTCAATATCGTCCTTTTTAGGTTGATCAACCATGATTTAAATCTAATACAATCTTTTTTTTTAAGAAAAATAATTATATCAAATATTTTAAGAAAAACTTTGAGGACACGTCGTCAATTGTCAACTACTCTTCTTCTTCTTCTTCCTCACGTCTTCTGAATTTCTGATTCCGATAAAAAAATTGACATTATTCACTATTTAGCCATTTCTCTAGGTACGTTCAAGGATACCATGGTACGATTTAGTTTTATCTAAGTTGACTGACTAATTTAAATAATTCCGAACTGTAGCTTAATTGTTTTTTACACATGTAAATACATAGTAACAAAATATTAATTATAAAAGCAGTTAATAAATGTAGAAAAATACAGTATAGATCTAGTGGAATAATTTGTTTCAGTATTTTTAAAGTATAACCCTCAGAGACCCTAAAAAAAATAACTCCCTCTCTGATTTTAAATCTAAGCCAAATCCAAACTACGCCTATGACGTATAAACTAATCTGAAGAATAAATAGACGCCGGTTTGTTCAAGAGTTGCTCTGGCTTTAGCAGTTAATAAATGATTATATTGATTAGCAATAACTGGTCTTAAATATCTTATAGCCTAGGAGCCCAAAAAACATTAATTAAAGCATCCTTTAGTGCCACTACCAGAAAATTATTCATCGTCACTGAGATTGAATATACAAATATTATTGTGATGTGTACGCAATGGTAGTATGACGTTAGGCGACCCATTATACAGCAGTGCTGTATAGTGTGTTGTCGACTATAAACTGTTTAACAAAAGAGCTAGAAGATTATAAACAGTACTAGAAAGAATATTTATGAATCAGCCAGACCCTATAAATAAGAGGAAAAAGAAAAACCAGTGGTTAGTTCGAGTATGGCGGGTGATCAAAGCGACGAAAAGCAAAATAATGTTGAGAAGACTAGTGAAACGTGAAATAGTAATTATAATAGTGTTGTAAAAAGTTAATTCGATAAAAATAGTTTGGAATTGTTGAGTTAAAATTATGTAACAATATACATTTTCTGTTCTACTTTATTTTCACAAATAGAAGTGTCAGTGAAGCTAAGTTACACAGTAACAATTTAAAAATCTTAATAAAAGTGTATTTTTAAATTATTTACATGACTTTTTACACTCAATTTACCAACAGCAGTAAAATGTGTCAAGTAAATGTTAACACTATTTTAACTGAATAAAAACAATTATGTAGTCCAAAGAATAAATTCATTTTAGTGAGTTTTTTTGCTTTCTTTGCCATTTTCTTCATATGTGCCATTTCTCTGTTCTTTACTTCTCAATGTCTTTTGCAAAACATGAGCATCTGCGGGTTCAATTCTTTTATAATAATGTTCTTTAGTTTCTACAATTTCAAATCCAAATTTCTTGTAGAAGTCAATAGCTCCTTCATTGTTAACCTGCACGTGCCTTTAAAAAACGTTTACATTAATTAAAAGCATTAAAAAGAAAACCCTTAATTACTTACAGGAAGATGCTATCAAAATTTCCATCTTGCTCTACATAATTTAGCACATGATTAACCATCATTGTCCCAATGCCCAACCTTCTGTAGGGGTACAAACAACCCAATGTCATGATATACAGTCTGCGACTCTTTTCAGATGTGTCAATACGACAACACACTGCCCCAACTACAATGTCATTATAGTATGCAAGTTTTGCAAGCTCTCCAGCTTCCAGAACATCCTTATAAAATTTGTCGTTGTAGTAAACTGGGAACACAACGCTGTTTAATTTTTTTAATTGTTTAATATTGTGTGGAGTAACATTTCCTAATTCAATTGTAGCTCTGTAACGTTAAGAGAGTTGTTTCTTTAACCTTCAAATTTCTTTTGAAAATAACTTACCTTGTCATGATTATTATTAAATATTAAACAATAATTTCTGGTAAAATGAAATAAATTTTACTCAAACAGTAACAATCCTTGACAATTTAAAAAAAAGTGACTTCTTTGAAAATGAGCACAGCCACCGCGCAAATTGTAAAATTAGATAGTGTCTCCAGTGTCGACTCCGAGCTGCTTACTGATTACCTACTGGTTATTTATACTGGAAATTAATATAAACTGTATATACTACATTATGGCCAAATTTGATCTGTAATATAATACTCAGAATTTTAATTCATTTGATTAATTCGCATAATGTTATCTGATATTTTTGCAAAAAAAAAAAATACGTGAACTGTCAATGAGCCAGTTGCCGATTTATGGGCATAAATAATTTATGAAAAAGAGACATGAGCGAAAACAATATCTATGGAGGATTAATTTGACATTTTGTAGTTCGGGAGTTGGCGTGTTGTAATTACGGAAGGAAAATGTTCTAAAAAAATATAAACAATGTACGAATTGTCTAAGGTATAATTTTATTTAATGAAAATAGTACTTTTTTAACTTAAAATTTTTTAAGTTTTATAATTTCAAGTCTATATGCTCTCCAATCAACAAGTAGAAATTGGCCATTCAGGTACTTCATATTTTTGAAAGGTAACAATGGCTGAGGCCGATTTTAAATTGAGCGATCAAGATTCAATTCAAAATCATACAAATTCTCAAAATAACTCCGAGTCTAAAGATTCTGATCTTTCTGAAAATGTGAACGTTTCAAGTGCTAATAATGAAAACATTGCTGTAATTGATAATGCTGTAGAAGAGGCTTTAAATAGCACAAAAGAAGATAGTAACCAAGATCAATCTAGTAATTTGACTAACAGCTGTGAAGAAGAAAATGTAGAAAGTGGTACATCAGAGGACAGTTTTGTATACAAATGTGTGTTTTGTGAGCGTATTTTAACTCCTAGTGATGAGCCCAAGTTACTGGAATGCTTACATAACGTTTGTGGTTCTTGTGTTAATAACAAAATTTGTGAGCAAAGTGAGAATAATGTTCTTGGCAACAGTATTCAAACAGGTATTATAATGCCCAACTTAAGGGTTGTTGCTTTTAAATTAGTTTTTTATTTTAAAAATATTTCAGTGTTGATTCCATGTGCATCATGTAATTTGCCAAGCCAAGTAGAGAGGATAATAGAAAACCAATTCTTGTTGGAATTTTCTAATCATGATGATAGTACTGCCAAGGCTGCGGATATAAAATGCAGTAGCTGCAGTGATGATGCTCTGGCAATAAGTTGGTGTGCTGACTGTTTGGAGTATATTTGTGAAAGCTGTGTGCAAGCACATCAAAGGTAAATAATTTATACCATAAGGAACTGCTCATATTACAACAATTTTTTCATAATCTAGATTGAAAATAACAAAAGATCACACAATTAAAACTAAGGAAGAAGGTTTACTTGAGAATCATGCCTCTACAAATGCATCAAATAATCAAAATTTAATGTGTTCTGTACATCCTCATGAGAAGTTATCCCTCTTCTGTGAAAATTGTGATAAATTAACATGTAGAGATTGTCAGCTTATAGAACATCGGGATCATAAGTACAAATTTACTCATGAAATTGCTTCTGACACAAGAAAATTTATCTCTAATATGTTAAAAGATGTCAGGTGAATATAAACATGAATAAGATTTTTCTCTGTTTCTAAATATGTATTATTATTGCAGTTACAAACGAGTTCTTCTTGATAGTGCAATGAAAGTCATTGCTGATCGGCAAACACTAATAAGTGAAAAGAAGCAAGCTATTGTTAAAGAAATTACCCAAATGGTGGTGAAGTACGAAACATTTGTATTAACTTGTACTGTATACTTTTATATAATAACTTTGAACAATTTTCAGATTAACAAATACTATTAATATGAGAGGCAAAGAGCTTGTCTCTAAATTAAATGAAGTTTGTGAACAGAAACAGAAAACATTACAAGAAAAAAAAGTAGCATTGGACCAGCTATCTAAAATAACCGATCATTGTATAGACTTCACTCAGCATGCACTGGAGAGTGGCAGTGATATGGCACTTTTATTTAGTAAACGTCAAGTGACATCTCATTTGCAAAGGATCAAGTGTAAGAGGGCAGATATTCCAAATCCAGAAATTCCTGTTAGAATACATCTTGCACTTGACAAAGTTCCAGAATTGATTAAGGGTGAGTGATTTATAAATTATATGAAAATATAAATAATTAACAGAATGGCACATAAAAGCATTTAGAGTGAGTTTTCTATTGATAATGATGTGAAATTTTCATTAAGATTTTTTATCTGTTCATCTTAATTATCTACATAAATTACTTTTTAATTAGTAGAAAGGCAGTTTCAGTATTTTATATTCTTTTAGCAAGTGTAATACTTTTGGTTTTCTTTTATGTAATTTTCATTTTATATCTTTATGTCTAACATTATCAACAAAAGGTTTGGCGTCAGGTAAGCCAACTAACTTATTCATAATTTAAAAAAGGCCTTTTATTTATGTTTCGTTATCATTAGTTATTTCCACGATTGGGCAAATCGTAGTAGATGGTAGGGTATATCCTATTTCACCGCCTTCACCGGCGGGGTCTTTGCCTCCTCATGGTTCACCCAGCCCAGGACATACAAGACCTCCTCAACAACAGTCACCTCTTAATCAACCACCACCTCCATTTATTCAACAACCACCACAACAACCGCAACATTATCAACAACAGCAACAAATGACGTTTCAACAGCCGCGTATGTTACCACCCCCTTACGGCCAACAGAATTTTCAGCAAACATCTCAAAACATGCAGCCTGGCATGCAACAAAACATGAGTAAGCCATTGTCCATCTTCTGACTGTTAAAAACATTTTTTACAGGCATTTTTATACATTCTTTCGGTATAAAACTGCGTTTTAGGAGCTAATACATGAATGTAATAGTCTTTATTTTATTTAGATCAAAAAATTCCGCCAAATATGCCTCCCCAGATGAACACATTACCGATGACTTTGCAACAGCATTTACAACAAGGCCCCATGCAAAGAGTAACTATACCCAGAGGTGGAATTCCAAGGGCAATTTTACCAATTAACAGACTTTCCAGTCCTGGTGTCAATCATCAACAGCAGCAGGTTTGTATATGTACTTTAACATAACTTGTAAATATAGTAGGATACAATAAATAGTTTTTATGTTAGTAATTTCTGCTTAACTAAATTTTTAATCGAAATATATATTTGCAATTTACATATTTATAGGTTTCATCATCAACACATCCACAAGGACTTATGCAGGAACGAGGAAGTCTAAGAGGTCTTCTGCAACCAACAAGCAATCATAATAGCAGCACTGTGTATGTACAGACGGGTCCAAATCAATATAGAGCTGTACAACCTCAATTCGCCCAACAATACCAGAACCGTTTTAATCAGCAACAACAGGTACAACAGATGCGCCAACAGCTGCAACAGCAAGGCGGGTCCATTCGCCTTTTGACTACAAGTCACTTACCTCCTAATGTACAAACTAAGGCGAATGTACAAAATCAAAACTTCACTTCACCACCACTTCAGCCAGGGGCTAAGTGGCATATCCCACAAACAGGGGATACAATTTCAGCAACCGCTGGTGCCGGAACCTATGCTGTTTCTGTGGTTCGTAGTCAAACGGCATTGCCCGTAAATGATAACTTCAAGATAACACTAAAGTCACAAGTAAGTAAGAGTGGTATCCATAGTTTTAAACAAATAAATCATTTCATTAAGAGCATTTTTTTAACTATGGGGTGTAATATATGCCTGATACTGTTCCTGATTAATGCCCAATTCTTATTTGATATTTAAACAATCTTAATATGTAATAGTTTTATTTAACACTGCACTTAATATTGCTTATTTATGTAACACTACTACTAATTACACATACACTTCATAAACTTTAATACAAGCCACTTTATATCATTCCGTATCCTTGTATTTACTTTTGTGCACACTCCTATCTTATATATATACCCTTAAAGACGCTTCGCAAATTTCTTCCGACCTATTCTAGAGTTTCGTGCGTGTCACTGACTCGAGACATTTATTAGTTATAAAGTAAATATTACACGGCACGTCGAAGGTGCAGTATCTATTGATGTTATTGTTTACATAGTCGCGGATAGTCGCATCTGTTTTATAAAATGTCTACAAGCGTTATATTTTACTTACAGGCTAACGTGAGTTCGGATACAAAACCAGCTGCTGTATCATCAACTATACCGAAAACACCGAGCCCAAATGGTGTACAGGGTGGTAAATCGGATACGGAACGGAATCTTGATAAGTTCTGTCAGGACTCGGTTAATGATCTAATGGCAACTATTGCAAAATTAGATTCGAACGGTGTTCAAGTGCTCGCAGAGGGCAATGTCAAGACGACAGGTGGTTCGCCTCACGTCGACAGTTCTACGGACGATAGTGGCGTTGCAGGAGGTGTTTTGTCGGGAAAAGTAAAAGGAGATGTCGTCGATCCTGGTAAGGACGATCCAAATGAGGATTGGTGCGCGGTGTGCATGGATGGCGGCGAGCTCGTTTGCTGTGACAAATGCCCTAAAGTGTTTCACCAATTCTGTCATATACCGAATTTGAGCGTTGAGTAAGTTTATAATCTGAAAATTTATTTTTCTCGTAGAAAAGTTAATGGATACATTTAATCTTGACCCTCTCATAAATTAAATTTCATTTGAATTAAAAAATTGTATTAATAAAATATGTCAAGTTAACTTTAATAAATTTAAGGGAAAGTGACACGTGGCAATGCTTGCTTTGTACAAATATCGCTGATATACCGCCTGGCGAGATTAAAGAAGGAGAGCTTGATACAAGACAACGCAAAATATTGGAAAGAATAGTTCTAGAATTGTACTGCCAATATGAGCCAAGTCTGCCATTCAGAGAAGTGATTGGACCAGAAGTAAGTTAAACACAAAAAAAAAACAAGGCCACACTTTTCAAACTAATGTAATAGAGTACGGCAGACAGTTTATTTAATTTCTGTATAATTAGTAACAATTTTTCGTACTTTTGTTTGTTCAGCAAAAAACCGAAGTGTTATCACAGAATGTTCAGGTAAATGACGAAATGTGTATTTATTTCGCATGGACGTGCATTTCTTAGATTTTGCTAATAGTAGTTTTCTTTTGTTCATTTTTTATACACAGAATAAAAATTACAAAACAGTGTTTTAAAAATGGTTGGCATGGGTTTTTAAAATAAATTTCTCTATACAAAATAAGTTAGGAGAATCATAAAATATATATTTTGTTTTGCAGAACATAGAATATCATTCCATTATCAAAAAACCAATTGCACTGGACACCATTAGACATAAATTAGACTGGAATGCCATCAATCATTACACAACTATCGACGATTTCATTAAAGACGTACGACTAATGTTTAAAAACGCTTATACATACAATGATGTAAGTATTTTTTTAGATTTACAGTGTCAATGGATAAATATAATTTTATAATTATCAAAGAATCAAAAACTGAGTTATGTAATTCTTGGTTGTAAAGTATGCAGTAAACGAGATTGTAATTTTTTTTCTTTTAAATTTAGGAGAACACTCAAGTGTACCAGGATGCAAAAACTTTAGAGAAATTTTTCGACGAACAACTTGAGAAATTTCTCCCAGAACATGCATATGATGAATTTAGGCCTCCGCCTAAAAAGTTTAGAAGGATAATAAGCGACTGACACATGGACGCAGCATCAGGTTTCCTGGTGAATCAACTTAAGACCGAAAAGGAGTAATTCCAGACAAGATACATACTTGCATTAAAAAGTCTTTGCTATTTCTGTTTGAGTTTCAAAAACAGCTTTAGTTCCTAGATTTAAAAGTGGAGATCTGTACAGTAACTTTAACACCAATACGTATAAATTTAGACTATTATAGGCTGGTAATATGTTAAGAAACGTCATTTAAAATTATAAATTTTATTTATTTTCCGTAATTTAAAAAAATGAATTCTCTTTATATACGGCTAGGGATATGTATAAAATACTTAAAAAGTATTTAAAGTACTGGTAGGGTTTTTTACAACTATTATTTGGTAGAGTAATTTTACAAAAATCGTTTTGTTCCAAGTTTAACGGTTTTTACTTATTTTAAAAATTGTTAATGATTTATTCAGAGAAATCCATAGCATCTCAATTTTCATTAAATGTACATCATTTATGCTGATAATGGTCGAAACAAAATGATGATTTAATGCATAACTAAACTATTTGTAATACAAAATTAATTCTTCCTACCGTGTAGGTAAAAAATAATGTAGAACAAAAAAGACCGAGTCGTGATAATCTGTAGCAATGAGGCTAATCTCTGTTACATATTTGTATTTATGTATACTGTTACTTTTAAACATGTATTGAGTTTCATTTATCTTTTATAAAATGTAAAAACTGTATACTGAGTGCAAGTTAGTCATTGCAATTATTATTCATAAAATAATTCCAATGTCTGTATGTATGTATTATATTGAGAACAATTCAGGTAATTGCAAAATTAGGTTTTTGATTGAAAAACAGTTTTTATTATAAATTTATGTTTAAATAATTCAATATTTTGAAATACCTAAGTTTTATACTGTATGAAGATGAATATAGAGTAAGAGTACAGTTAATCAATACTGTTATATGTTAGAATTACTGTTTTAATGCTTTGTAAACGCCACTTTTTTCTATTTTAATTGGGAAGAAGATGGTATTTAATTTAAGCCTTATTTAAAGCTTATTTTATCTGAAAACTGGCTAAGCTAAAATTTCTTCTCAATGCTGTTATTTTTAAGTCATGGTAAGTTAAGAAAATATTAAAAAAACCTATTTTTACAGCATAAATATTGGTAATTTACATCTAATAACATACATAGAATGAAACTTTGGTGCTTCTTGATGATCATGTACAGGATTTGTTAAGGCATAAAAATGTCTATATTTAGTTAGTAGTAGTTATTATTCTTTAGTAACTTGAGAAATTAATTTGTTTATTTTGTAACCTGGCACGATGTAATTTTAAAATTAGTTTTTCATTGCGTGTAATACTCATGGCTGTAGGACAAACTTCAAGAACAAGAAACGTAAAATAAAAATGTTACAGACCAAAATAGAGTTTTTTTTTATGACAGCATAATGTATGTTACCGTTACATTTTAATTCTTAATAAAACGTTTAACTTTTTCCGTTAACTAATTATAAATCGAAACCGTTTCACATTTTTAAGTGTGCTTTAAGATATGAAACTAATTAAACAATCGAAAAATTCGATAGTCTTATAAAATAAAGACGATTGACTATTTACTGTTTATCATAATAATTGATTACATTTTATTGCGCAAATATAAACGCATATTATTTACCTTCATCTTTCTTTTCCTCCTCGTCATCTTCTGATGATTCCTCTGACTCATCATCAGATTCTTCATAAGAATCATTTCCTTCTTCATAATCATAATTGTAAGCAGAAGTTCCATAATCATAATCGGCTTCTTCACTTTCATCATAATCACCATAACCACTTGCTTGAGCCTGTCGCCCAAATTTGTGGCTGCGAGCTATAAAATAAAAGTATTTGAAAAATATTACTGTTTAAAGTTTTTGTGTTATTTTTACTTGACATGCTTAGATCTTTCGTTTGAGATGTGTCATATCCACATTTAGGACAGGGAATAGACTTGTTTTTATCATACTTAAAGCCCTTTCTTCGAACATGATCTTCACAATAACAAGTTTTACATCTTAAACAAGAATATTGCCCAAGTTTATTGCATGATTGACCTGCAATTATACATATTTAAAAGAAAATTAACACTAATATTATGGAAAATATACATTTAAAGTTTTCTGATTCTAAAACTTGACACGATGCTTGATGCTCAAATTGATCATCCTCACACAGGAAATTATCACAGAAAGAGCATTTAAAAATGCGACCACCATGGTCCCATACACCCCTTTCACATTCTGCACATATCGCCTCTTGCAAAGGACAAGTGCAAGCATGGGATTGTAAACAACGCCTACCATGACATACCCAGGCTTCACAAAAATCACAAATAGCACCCTAAAAAAGTAACTGGTTAACGATGATAATTGCATAACTGGTATATTTTTTTATTTTATGTTTTAACTATTACTGATAAATATTATAAACAAGAGAGAAAATAAAATTTTTCATTTACCACCATTCCTAATCCAGTTGTATAAACTCCTGCATGCCTAATAACACAGTCACCGGTTTTCAACATACACTTCATTTTTCCACATTGTGCGCAAACTGGCAGTCTTTGAATACTTTGGCAGAAATAGCAAAAAGCTCTATTTTTCTGTTTTCTAGTAAAAATCATTCTGTTACATTTGTCAAAAAATTAATAAAATGGTCTAACCTATTACATCTATCACATTCCATGGCTCCATTGCTGGGATGCTGGGCCAGTGCGATATTATCTTTTGCTGCCCTTATCTCTTTTTGACGAAGTTTCTGCTTTTCAGCTTTCTTGCGTTGCCCGGTTTTCTTCTTAGGCATTTTTTATTTCTAATGTTACATAAAAACTGAAACATACATGCAATAAAAATTGGATATAACCTCAAAATATCAATACAATATGCAGATAAATGCATATACTCTATAAAATGTAAGAATGCACGCCGTCATCATCCTGAACTGTAACAATCAATTAACAATTTCGGAATCTAATTGACTTGAAAAAAAATATCAAAAAGCTCATGAAACCCCAAAACGAGTATATTTAATTAGGTTAAGGGAGGGTTGAGATAAATTATTTCCATGCTTATTTTAAGCAAAAGTTAAGGCTGTTAAGACTTTCGTTATTATTTAGAAGCTGTTTCTGTTTATAGATATACATCGCCAACAATGTATTTAATAAGTAAACAAACAACATATACTTTTGAAAAGGATAGATTGCTACTTTTCCTATTGATTATTTTATACACATGCAATCTTAAATTTTATAGAGTGTATATATATTTATAACATTCATATCATATTTTCATCATAGATTAGTTTCATATTATATTTCTATGATTTTTGTTTTAACCATGTTTTAATCTTAAAAAGTGTGCAAAAGAAGCCAGACTTTTATTCAATTTGAATTTATAAAATTAAAAAAATGCCTATATCACAGGTAAGCAAATTGAAGAAGAATTTTAATATTTATAATTTACAATAAAATTATTTTAGTTGGCAGGTAGTGAATCATCAGGAGAAAAATCCAAAACATTTGTATTCGAGGACGAGGGACATACTTTAGGAAATGCTCTGCGAAGCATAATTTCTAGCTAGTAAGTAGAAATTAAATATATGTATGTTCTTTTTAATCAATGTGTACTATTGTTTTATAGTAAAGATGTCCAATTTTGTGGTTACACAATATCTCACCCAGCAGAAAAGAAAATGAACTTAAGGATACAAATGCACGAAGGTAGAGCTGTTGATGCCCTCAGAAGAGGCTTAGAAGATTTAGTCAATGTTTGTGATCACACTTTGGAGTTATTTGAAAATGAAGTGACTGCATTTAAAGAAGAAAATAACATTGAAAGTTGAAATTCAATTTCTTTTTTAACAAAAAAAGGCGACTTAAAATAACATTTTATTTACCACATCAACAACGTTTTTTATATGGGTAGTTGAGTTAATAAACTATATAAAATGTGAATGTTATTTTGAAGAAATACAAATATCAAGAATGCTTTTCTCACAAATCATGTAATAATCGTATTCCATCATCTTTCCCCAGGTCACTCATATCAGAATCACTAGTACCTAAAAATTACTAATTTGCTGAAAATTTTCTGGATTGTAAAAAAATTTTCACTAAAAAGAAAAAAATACCAACACCAATAATAAGGAAATTGAGTATTTAGATAAGCTACCATTTAAACATATTTTTGCCTTAAAACTGATCATTTTAAAATGCTACACTTCTGTGAACTATTAAATTATGAATAACTACATAAGATTTTATGAGTAGACGTTAGAAATATATGTATATAATCTTAAATAAATTGTACAAGCATATGTATATATACATGTCTTTCAATTAATAAATTTCATTCAAATTATTTTTTGTTAGTCAATGTAAATGGTTTTCCTGTGCATAAAAAATTCTCCATCTTACTAGTAATTTCAACGTAACCAGTTTTAAAACCAGAAGTAAATTCAAAAGTTGGTTCTGAAAAGTCTTGATAACATTTTCTGTGTTGCTCAAGTGAAACACATTTTCTAACGGGCTTCACCAAGTTAACTGCAATTAGTATATGAAAAAATAAATTTTTCAAAACATTACTATCCTTATTTTAACAAGCACTGATTGTAAAAATGTCTCAACTTAAAAATTTACTACTTTAATAGCAATTAAATACCTGGATGCGGCTAGGCTATTTAATTTTCTCAACTAAATGGCTTATTAGTATTTTAAACAAATGGAAGAGATTGAATTGCGTGTATGAGAATTTATTTTACATTTTTACTTATTAAATCACTCCATAAATTAAATATAGAATTAGCAGAACTGTGAAAATTTTAGTTTGAATTAATTATAATTGAATTTACTATTTTAATGATTTTATGAAATCACAACTAAATTACAGAGTGAATATTTTTTACCCTGAATGGATCTTATTATTATCTCTGAAAAAGGTTTAAACAAAAATCGCTTTTGCCTATAAATACCGATTGAAAAATTAAAAGCAAATTCACTTTTAAATGTAATCTTGATTAACATTTTTTTTAATTTTTCTAAATTAGGAAATAGGACATCAACTTGATTTGCTAATTGTTTTTCAGTCGGCATTTACAATACATACATACAATTTTTGTCTAAAATTTTCGTTAAAAATAATAAAATTTATCAACATATTTCCTGAATTGTTTTTAATATAAGTATGTTTCATAGCAAACAACACATTAAAATAACTTAACAGAACCTTTTAGTAAAACAAATTGTGCTTTACAATATAAAATATTCACAGTTGCCAATTAATTTGTTTTTCTATTATACTGGAAAAATCATGGAGTATTTTGTTTAAAAAAATTATAAATGTATTACTGCTTTATTCATAGTTACTTCATACAGCAGCCTAAAGTTAAAGGTCTTTATGCACAAAATACTACAAAATATTTTTTTTTAGTTTTCGTCACATACGTACATTTTTAATATAACTTTAATAAAAAACAAAACGTTTAAAATTCTGTGTACGTAATTAAATAACAAACATTTTAACAAACAATAATTTTGTAAAATCTGTCAGGGCGACGACAATTTTGTTTTCAATTTCAGATCTAATGTTAAAAAACATTTAAGGCAATAGTATGTTCAACAACTTATTGCCATAAAAAACGAAAATTTGCATGAAATTCAAACGTGAAAAAGCATTGTTTTGTTCGAGAAAAACCATAAAGGCCTCTTTGGCATCGAGCAGTTGGTTACCCGGTTATTATGTAGAATTAATCTATAAAAATAATTAACGACAGAGAGTAGTACCTATTAAACAAAAACAACAAGATTGTTATTACTACTTTAAAGCAGTATAAGGAACGTATATGCATGTTAGGTATCTGTAAGCAAAACTAATCCAGTACATACATTAGGTCTGTTATGAAGGTTGGTACTGACGCTAGCAAAATTTAAAAGGCTAGAAAACAATACTTTTTTGGCATTATGTAACATATGAAATAAAGATTCTACATATAATAATGTGAGGTAATAGTGTAGTTAAGAAGCCAAGAGACAGGAGAATAAACTCAATCTGAAAAAAGCGTTTGAAACGCATCTTGACTTATATAGGATTTAGAAAAAAGTGTAATAGTGATAGAGTTATGGGTAAATCGGAAATTGTTATTTATTGAGAAATTAAATTTATGAAACATAAACTTGAAGAAACTTAAAATCTTTGGGTGTCAATTAATTTTGCTTTACATTAATAGCAATAAATTATCTTTTAAAAAATTATATTAAATTAAAAAAATAGAAAAATAATAGCCAATACTGCATTACTTTTTCGTTACACAAATTATTTATTTTTTTAAATTCAAATATTGTAAGCAGTTTGATTACTTCATTTTGTAACTTATAAACTTCGATGAAATACTTTCATTAATGTAAAATAAAAAAAATGTGATTTTAAATAAAATAGTTTCCTTTCTTGAATTTATAACATATTAGGCCGTTAAGAAAAGGTAGTTTTTATATCATAAATAAAATTAAAAATGAACGAAAGAATCAAAGATAGAGAGAAGAGAGAAAGACATCCCTCATGAAGGTGTTAGGTTCCAGTAATTTCTAGAAGGACTACGAATAGTGTTTTCGACTGCGCGTTTTAATAGTTCGATAAGCCGTACCATTTTTCTCAAGTGACAGGGATGTCGAAGGCACAGTAACCCTTAATGGGTCACCAGGACTCGGGATTCGGAACAATTCCACATGCAAGTGGTCGCATATTTCCAGACAAACTTGGGAACAGTACCTGAATAGGTCTAAAGTTACCCATATCTGAAAAGAAAATCAATTATTTACACTGATGATAAGAATTAATTTGATTCGTAGAAGATGTGAAGAATTTATAGGAGACAATAAAATGGCAATTTAATATCTTACCATACAGAGCCATAGGACTGCATATTCTGGCAAAAAGGTGTTAAAGTATTGATTAAAAAATAACATAGCGGGGCCAACAAGAGAAACATCCATATAGTCCATTTCACTGACAGTCATATGAGCAACCTAAAACGTAAAAAATAAATCAAAATACTTAGTATGTATAAAAATCTATTATTGCACTTACAACTAATTTGTTTGTTACTTTGGCGGCAACTATTCCAAAGGCCATTATATAAAGAGCTGGGTGCTCTTCGTAAACATGATCGATCGATTTTCTATAAATTATAAACGCAGGAACTAGCACCATTGAAAAGGGTATTATAGGAGATAGCACACTTGTACCCTGGATGAAGAAAACAATATTTTCTTACTAACGCACACTTTAAAACGACATTAAGACATTTATTCTTATACCTATTAATAAGTAGTTAAAAGAAATACACTGACAATAAAAGCAACCAAAAGTTTAAAAGTGATAAAAATGGCGCAGCATTAAAGCAAAATGTGTTGTGAATAATTAGTATATTGTTAATGTTGCAAATCAAATAAACATCAATTGAGAATATAAAAGAAAACGTTTCTTTAGGTCCATTTATTTAATCAAAATTTTCGTTGATGCTTGTCGATTCTGTGCAAAATTTAAGCAATACTACATAATTCTTGTTTATTTTTATTAAGGAACAGTTTCTTGTTTTTCATAATACAAACATATTTAACAAGGGTAATACCAGAAAAACAAGAAGTGTTTAGAACCTCCATAAACTACATAATAATAACAAAAACTTTCTATGGCCCATGCAAAGCAAAATAAAGAAAGAATTGAAAATAACAAGCAAAGAGAAAGGAAATAGGATATGAAGTTGCTGCGAATATTAGGTTTTGTTTCAGATGAGCGTTTGAAACCGTAATTAAATTAAGTTTTCAAACGATCAACTGGATGAAATTTAGCGAGATGAAAGCCACATGAATATCGATGAATGAAAGGGGCATTACGGCAACTGTTGATCCGTTTTTTCCGGCACCTTCCGTGAAAATTGCCCGGAAATACGTTCGAGCATGAAGTAAATATTGGACACATGCAAAGTAAAGACCGACGGTTCGAATCTCCATGTCTGTTGCGGGAATCTTGAACAACAGAACAAAGAGGTTCATAATTAGTAGAAAAAAAAAAAAAAGATAAGAATTTATATCGGAGCCTCATTTGATTGTCCAAGTCGTAGAACTGTAGCAATTCGTGACCGATGTAATTTTCGAAGATGAGACTTTTTTTAAAGAACTAAGTAATAAAAATTCGTTAATCCTATTGTAGTTGTAATTTACCTATTACTTCTTTTTTCTGTTAAATTTCCATTACGATATAAATATTTTATTGACAATTTATGCGCATTAAATTACAAACGTAAAATTAAATTAGTCTATGAAATAAACTATGAATGAAAAAAAGTTGTACTGATTTCAAAGATCAAAATAAATGTTTCAGATTTTTGTACGTTATGAGTCTATTAAGGTATCACTGCAATAATCTTTAAACTACATATGATTAAAATTAATACAGATAATTACAATTATAATGCTTTACAATCATACGTCAATTTAATGGAATAAATCCAAATACATACACAGAGATGAACATTCCAACAATACTAATGACATCACGTGTTTGAGATGACGACAATTACGACATTATCTTTACAATATAATTTAATTTAGAGAGAAGAAAAAAGGCTATGTTTGTCTAGATTTTTGATTTAGTTTTACCAAATCAAAGTAAAGAAGCCCATAAATGTATATCTACTGATAGATAATAAAAAACTATTCACCAAATACCAGAAGCTATTATAAAAACAATTTCTACCGTTTTTTACTCTTTGTTTGTATAAAATGTATTTTTAATGTTGTTTTCGAAAATAATGTGCGGTGACAAAAAAAATTCCGAACCAAAAGTATTATCTTTCAATATCAATTCATCACCGCATATAATTTTCAAGACATTTTTTTTATGAAAGAAAGAAGATGAGTCTTTTTTCTAGTTTATATACATAAAGTTCGTATCAAATTTAATGCTAATTCGAAATATTTAAGCATGCTGAAAGAATGCAAGCTCGACAATATCGTTATTATATTATTGTAATTAATTTAAGCTCGAAGACAGATAAATAGTAAATTATTATTTTTATTCTTACAGCGACAGTGGAACCATTTTTTCCACAACCTCCGGCTCTAATTGCTTCAATAAAATTAAGAAATACTTGAAAGTACCCAATGAAGAACATCGTGCACAAGATATGACTCATCGTGAAACTACCGAAAACCTACAATATAAATTAATTTTTTCTTAATTAATAACGTTATGACTTTTCTTTAAATCCCTTTGGTTACTAGCTGAAAAACAATGCAGCAGAAAATACGTAAAAGTCGAATCATATTAAAATCAATAATATTTTTGTCACAAAATAAAAAATATCTTAATGTTCCAAAAAAATGTACATATGCATATGTAACACATTTGTTGTTTTAGACATATTATTTTCTATTACAAAAATAAAGCAGTTGCCTAACATTATCATTTAGAAACCACTGGGCAAGACTTTAGTATATAAAGTATGCGCCTGTCATCTCTTTAAATAGGTCATGAGTGAAAGGTTACACAGTGTTTTTGGCAAAAGTGGAGGGAAAAAGATTGGAAATGATAATTATAGACGAGTTGACCGTTAGTGAGAGAGGGGATGATCTTGTAGAATGTTTTCAAATGGGGGTATAAACGGAGAAAAGAGATATAAGGCCGATTTCTTTTACCCTTATTTCCTCAAATTATTATTCATTGCTCGAACAGGGGGAAGATATGAGTAAAGCATAAAAATTAAATAGAAGCCTATCTAAGAGGTTATAATTAAATTTGAATAAAAGTTTTTGGATCTATTAGAAACTCTACGGTTGTAACTTTCACTTAATGACAATCCACATTTATAGTATAAATATATATTTTTATTTATTCTGTATGGTTTTGTTACTTTATTTATTTTTTTTTCGTGCCTCTGCACTTCCTGGTGGGCATACTCTAGATACTAAGGTTTACAACTGTATCTTAATTAAATAGTCTACCTTTCTTAAAAGAAAAAATTTTTAACTGGATTATTATATTCTGATTAACCTAAGATAAAAACAAAATTATAATCTAGATTATTTTTGATCATTTGGACGTATTTTGTTTAAATATTTGTGAACGACCGTTATAATGTACTTAGGATAAGTTTCAAAATGCATAATTCAAATCTGCTTATTTCAATAAAAAAAAAAAAAAAAATAGTACATTAAATTCCAATCTCTACGATGATTAGGTTTTTTGAATGTGATATATCTACAGGAAATTGTTAACGGGGCTCAATTGAAACAAAAAAAAAAACAACGTGGTCTTTTTTGGGTGATTAATGATTTTAAACAGCCGTCTTTATGTGTAGGTTGAAATAATATTATTAAGAAGTGTCTTGAGGAAGTTTAAGCGGTATTTGCAACAACTCACATGAAAAATGTTATAGTAAACAGATCCCCTTAAAAGACAAGACTACACAAAAAGTGTTAAATAACCGCAATAAAAAAGGAGGTCCACCTTATGTAATCGTCATGCTTTTCTTTAATTTGACTTACTGCAATGGTAGAGCCATTCTTGCCTACTCCGCCTGTGAAGATTACTATCGATTTTTGATATAAAGACCACGAACAAGTAATGAATGTCATTATTGGTATTGTGTACCATAAAGTAAAAGAATCGCTAAAAATCTGTTTAAAACATGTCATTTTTAAATATTACATTAACATATTACATGTAACTGAATAATTGTAATATTTTTTAATACTTTTCTTAAACTATGTACAGTATTGCATTTTATTATAAAAAAAATATAATAAAGGCGTAGTTAATCACTAATCATTATGTACCTACTTTAAAAGTAAGAATTAATGACTTCAATATGTTCAACAATTATTAAATTATTGTTATTTTGTGCAAAAACTTTATAATGTAAAAGACAATAATCCCCAGATGGATATACGAATATTTTTTTCAGGATGTTAGTAACTACTAATTAGATACATTGGTCCATCAAGTTTCTGCCAGACATTTTTTTTTTTTTGAAGGCCCAATATCTAAATGTTATAACAAAAAGTAAAAATCAAAATAAACCATGATTTTTTCCCAAATAACTTTCGTTTCTTTATATGTTCTACAATAACTTGTTTTCATATTGTAGTTTTAAATATTAATTAATAAGGTATGTTATTGTTGTTTTCAAGCTATCAACATTGAAATGAATGGATTTTCATATAAAAGTTATTTTTTTTAAATGTAAACAAAATGTTTTGAATGATTCTGAAGATTATAGCTTGTTATTTTTCTTACTTTAGCTTTTATATGCCTCTGTAATGTGCTAAATTTTGATTTTAATATATTAAGATGTTTATTCAGAAAAAAAAAGATAAAGGTCTAAAACTTGCAGGATCAATGTATTGCATTAGTTAGTACCATCCTGCCCTAGGCATCTAGATATTCTTTGTATAGATGTAATTACTTTAAGGTTTAATTTGCTGATAAAGAAATATAATAAATTAAAAATAATAAAAAAATTTAATAAACTCCTTGAACTTATGAGGATTCTGCATTTTTGTTAAATATATATCAATTTTTGAATTCTTTAAAGTCAAGATAAATAATAAGAATTAAAAATTACCTTCGTACTCCATATATTTGGTCCAAATATTGCCGAGACCATATGAATTATCATAATTGTAAACTGGGCTTCTGTAACATCGACTTTCCCAAATTTTAATGTTCCTGACACATATGTTTGCCAATGTGCACAGTAAAATAATGTGATGGCACAAAAGCACTAAAATATTTAAAAGAAATTATTTAAATGATTACTTACTTTTACAGTTTTATTTATGTTAAAAATGATTTCACACCTGGAAAAACATCCAGTTTGGGTAATTCCCCAACTGAGCTGCTATACATGCTGACAGTGCTACAAATACAGTTGATATTGAATCACAACCGTGATCGAAAAGCTCTCCTAGAGGATTTGCTGAATTAGTCCTTCGAGCTTGCTTTCCATCAATAGCATCTAAACTTTGGTAAATAAATAGTCCTAAAGCACACAGAAAATATGTCCAACGAGGTGCTTCTGTTTTAGCATCAGGTGAATAACTACAATGTGTTTGCATGATGAAATAAACTATACACTAATTAAAAAAAGTGTAATGCTTACGCTGTTAATATTAAGGCTGTTAAAACATTGATAAATAATCCAACAAGGGTTATGAGATTTGGGGCTAGCCAAATGGGAGTTTTTCTAACTAAGTAGTTCCACCAGGGCTGGAGAAAACTGTCTAATAGGCTATCACTTTTGAAGGAGTACTTATGCTCGTTTAACTTCTTCAATTGGGCATTTGTTAAAAGTTTCTGTTTATAAAGCTTCATGATTTATTTTTAAAATTGTAACTAATATCCGTATAACTTAAAGGAGCATCATATAAAGTCAGAAAAAAACATGGTCTTATTCACAATAAAATCGGAGTAAAATTCAAGCATTTACGAAGTTGGTTAATAACGTTATCACAAATCACACCATCCTCCCTCCTTAACTGAGGCCAACTGAGGCTTCTAAATGACGACTAATTATTTTTATAACAGCAATTGATATTTCTTGATTTCGAGTAGAAAATATGTTATTATAACGAGTTCACACCCCCAAAAAAATGTTATATAAAAATATAATTGTAAAAGGGTTTTATTCTGCACATTTAACTTTTAACACTTATTCACCCCACTGCCATTTAAACATCGGTAATGAATCAGAATTGACGGAACTGAAAATTGTAAAGCATGAACAATACACATAGATAAATACATCTGTGACACAACATTACACGTTTCACGTCAACGGTTCTGTAGACGTAGACGATGCGTAGACGGTAACATTAAAATATCAACGGTAAACATCGGGTGTTCAGTATGTCATTTTGTGAAATAGTTGAGTGCCCACGTAATAGATGGCGATTTAAAGGTCGTAGAGTGGGTTGCCTAACAAAAAATGCTGTTAAAGCTAGGTGTTTGAGGCTAATGGGGAAATCCGTACGAACCATCGGGTGTTCAGTATGTCATTTTGTGAAATAGTTGAGTGCCCACGTAATAGATGGCGATTTAGAGATCGTAGAGTGAGTTGCCTAATAAAGAATGCTGTTAAAGCTAGGTGTTTAAGGCTAATGGGGAAATCCGTACGAACGTAAATATAAGTGCAAGTGTGCCGGGTGCCGGCAAATATTATTTCGATTTAAAAACGTAAAAATATGTGAAAACCTTATACTCATTATCATTCGAAAAAAAAAGGAAAGAATACACAAATAGAAAAGGTATGCAGACACAAATACAAAGAAACAGTTCCTTGCCCAATACTTTCGGTAAGTGTTTCCTTACTATACGATTGGTTTTATAAAAATATTACATAGAAAATAATTACAGTATATTTATTTATTAATAGAATAGGCAGGTCTCAAAATGGTTTGTTTTATATTTTCAGACGTATTGACCTTTAATTTATAAAACATTGCATATCACCAAAACAACTTTAACCTGAAGTAAAGGATAACGTAAAACGTGAAACACCAATTAATTATTTCTGTAGTTGTTACATTTGTATGTAAATTTGTAATTTCTATAAATTTTCTTATTTATAATCGTAAATTGTATAACTTTATTTTTCCCATATAATAAATAATCTTAATGTAGTTTTTTGTTTTTATTTTTGTTGTTACTCCCTAGCATTTTGTTACTGAAGTTATAATTTGACATGTTTTAACCCATATTCTTAAAGAAAACAAAAATTTTCTTTTTGTTAAAGGGTTATTACATGTTACATTATATGATTATAACTTTTTCATATTATAATATTACAAAAATAAAAAAACTACATTTTTATTATTCATTGCAAATAGTTCAGTGCCCACCTGGCAGACGGCGCTGAAACTCGAATGCTCGAGTGATCCATCTATAAACCTTCTCTAATCTATGACGGTAAACATACATTGTAAAATTGTGTAACTGTAATGATAGTTTTGTTGAAGTTATGCAACACTTTATACAACATTGTATATAATGTTTGTTTTAGCCTATCGTAAGGTTTGAATTAATTTACCTTTAGTGTTACAAATTGTCAAATACATAAATTACTTTAAGAAAAAATATTAATTGTACAGTAGTTAACCATTTTTTAATGTTAAGACTTTAATATTGTATCTTTTTAATTATCAACTTATCGTTGAAGTGTTTTTAACCATTCTTTTTGTTGACATTGTCGGCCATTATGATTTTTAATTGTTGGCCCATTGTTAGTGGCGTCGGCCATTATTCTTTTTTAATCGTTAGCGTTTTGTTAGCAATGTCAGCCATCATTATTTTTTGATTGTAGCTATTTATGATCATTTAGATTTTTAATTATTAACATATTTTGGTGTTGTGAGCAATTATTTCCTTTTAATTATATCATTATCGAGTATTACGACTTCTAACTGTTAACAAAAAAAAAATTGAGAAAATAAGGGATTTGTCCATTGTCTTGTTAAAACTCTTTTCAAGATATCTTACGTTCTAAATATTTATACTATAAAATTGTTTTTATTATGACTGGATATTTTAGTTTTCAGTTTATAAATGTATTATAAATCATACATACCCTCAACCATTGGTAGACTTTGCTCCCGCCCCCCAACGTATAAAAGCTGATATGCCTTTGCTTAATTTGTTTTATTATTATTTTGTTTTAGTGGTGTGCAAACATGTAAAATTGTATAACATAATTATTTACAAACTAGTCAAGTAAGTAGCATATTAACCGTAGAAGATACATGAGCATATTCTTTTTTTGTAGACTGTAATAAAGAAATATATTTTGACACTGTATTATTCTATTTATTTACTTTTTTAACCCTCAGAAAAAGGACTTGAAATATTTGGATTTGAAAGTGCAAAAAACAAGCAAAGCTTTTATTTGGTACTGTCAATCTTAACCAATTACATACGAAGGGAATTATAGGTATCTACATATAGGAAAAGTATTTACACATTTAAAAGGATTTATTTATGGCAATGAGCGTCAGTCAATTTCATTTAAATTAATTATGAATTGGATTGTAGAAACAATTCGT
Source organism: Agrilus mali (assembly GCA_029378335.1). NCBI lineage: Eukaryota > Metazoa > Arthropoda > Insecta > Coleoptera > Buprestidae > Agrilus > Agrilus mali. The sequence goes on from CM055657.1 coordinate 21,581,711, forward strand.
AATGTGGATATTTAACTTTACAAGACTATTTTACAACGGCTTACAATTATACAAGAATTTGTTAAGAATAGAAAAGAAAAAGGAATGCATTACCTATGAAAAGAATTTTAACTTTTCGTAAGTGCGTGCAGGTTTTCGACTTTTCGCAGAGAAGTATTCGAAGAGATCAGTCTCTTATTGAATTCAGCAGCTTTAGGAACCGAACAATTCGGTTCTTGGAATTATAAGTATCGGTACTTTTTACTTCTCGTACCTGCTATTGAAGTCGCCCAACTTAAAACCTGTTTCTTCGTTAGCCATTAGCGTACCTCAATTACCTCAAACGTTGCTGTTTGTTCTCGATTTATCACCTTTAGTAACACGCTTTTTCTTATTAGATGATCTTCGATTGAAAAGAGTTGTTCTTGAAAATCTTAATAAAGCATTTATGGTGCGCGATCCGCAATGCGTTTTACCTGTGGTGTTGAAATTGGTTCAAAAATTTACCTGCTCCGACACTGAAAATTGAATGTTTACTACCTGGTCTTTGCTCGTGTATATGCATCTGATTTTGGTAAAAAAAAACTGTCGACTAAGGGCTGAATCTTCAATGTGTTGAATGTACTTTTACATTTGAAAAGTGCGATCGTGCGCGATTATTGTCCTTTATCGTTGAACTCGGGAAGTTGAAGTTTAAAGTATTTATTTCATGTTGGAACTAATATGTTTGTATCAATGGAATGTGATGGCCCGAACATGTGAGAAGAAGGAATGAGCCCGAGGGAAGTGAAACCATTGGAATGTTGTGGTTGTAGATAGTGTTGCATAATATGGCTCGTCAAAGTGGTTCAACCCCTGGTTGGGAAGTTACTGCCCTTCACGAGAGCGCGTCCGAATCACCTAATCAACATTGGACGGGGGTTGATCATCTTTCGGGACCCTTAAATCCCCTCTGCATAACCGATTCTAATCACGAAATCCTTAGGCCAAAACCCAGAAGGTAAAAGATTTTAAATAAAAAAAGTCACTGATTGGTTTTTATAGAGGGGCTAAAACTATATGTTCGGTACGTGTTTTGTTTTTGTCAATCATCTGGAAATATTTTGATGAGTAATGTTTTACATATGGTTTCTTGAAACTCGTGGATGGTTTGTTTGATATACCTACTTGCAAAACAAAAACTAGTTTTAATGATTTTTAGACAATAATAAAGGGGAAATATGAACGGAATAATTTCAAGAAATTATAAATACATAAGAAGGAAATGTAAACTTCTTTTTGTTACCTAGTAAAAATAAATAGAAAACTGTGATTAATGTGCATACGTGTTTTTTTTTAATTAAATTATCATGCTTCGATTGTTTATATTCTCGTGAATAATAAATTTCTTTTAGATGTTCCAATGAACATTAAAATGTGAAAGGTGTTTAATACAAAGAGAAATTAAAAAGTAAAAGCGTAGTTTTGTAATATGAATAATCAGTTTTTAAAAGTTAATAAAATAATTGAAATATAAACACATGTTGTATATATATTTGAATAGCGAAGGCAATATGAATTATGAACTATATACGTAATAAAAAAAATACAAAAAATAGTTAAATAGGTACCTACGTAGGTTTTAAAAATGCATTCATAAGTAAAAATGTTTACAATGTGTAGTGCAGGCTATACAATTTTAAATATAATATAAATAAATGAGGTAAACATATAAGAATTTTGTAAAGAACTAAATCAATTGATAATCTAGTTTAGCAGTGGATTACCTATTTGTTTCTTTAATCTGTTTTTTGCTATTCCGTAAAAAAATAATGTAAAAGAAGAAAATATAAACTCTTGATTTATTAAAAAGACTTAAATAGTTTTTTAGTATTGTGTTGCAAATTTATCAAACGTCGTATGTAGGGTTTTTAAAATTCAATTAAAAATACTTTCCTAATCAATAAATGAGTTGTCTAGATATAGATACTTATTCGAAGTATGGATCTATTTTTTTTAGATACAATTTTAAATCGAACTGATATAGGAATGTTGTTAAAATCAATAGCTGCTTTATCGATTGACATACCTGCTACTGTAATAAACGTTTTAATTGAACGATTTATTACTGTAAAAAGACAGTGATAATAAATCGATTAAATTCATTAATACGTTTCTTCTGTTAATTAGGTGTATACAATGAGGCCGATATTAATCAATTGCTTTAATGACTCGGTAAAATATCGGCTCTCGTCAAAATTCCGTAAATTACCAATAATTTTGAGTATCGCACTCTCGCTGTCGCAAAAGACAGGAAATCGTTTATTTTAATGAGCCTAGATAAACTCAGCCTCACAGTTTATCATCCATAGCGCATGATGTAAAGTGTGATGGAAATTTTAACGATGGCTCGTGTCTATGTGAACACATCGTACGCATTTTAATTTAATTTCCGTTATTAAGATGAAGCTAGCATAACAGGGTATAATTAATAAAACGAGTCGCGACATAAATTAAGAAAATATGTAAACATTATTAATGAGAACTGCCCCTGAAAGTTTTGATTGGAAGATAAGAGATAATGAAACATAGATGGAATTAAAAATTTAAATGGAAACGTAGGAGGGGGTTCACAAAATTAGATTAAATTAATTTAATTCATTTAAGAATCAATACATTGTGTTTATTTATTGCAGCTATACGTAATAGTGATGAGCAAAAATAATCTTGGTTTTGTTGTTTTGTATTGTCTTGACTAAGAAAAAGAAATGCTTGAAAGATCAACATTAAGAGCAAGGGGCTGAAATAGAGTGTCCATATTAATACAATTTAAGTTTCAATAGAGTTAACATAGGCTTTTATCGGAATGATGAGACACATTCTGTTTCAACAGGGTACTTAACAATAAATTAAATAGAGCTTGTTATTAAAGGGTTTATATATTATAGGGCGGAAAAATTTAAGCAGAGCGGACATAGGGCATAGGGAATCAACATTAGAGACAAATCAGTCCGAGTAAGAAGTGGATATGCCCGTAGGTAAGACGAAGACCAAGGACAAGAGGTTGAAATAGACTATCCATATCAACGTCAGGGTAGGACAAATATCGATATCAGGGCTAAACAAATCTGAATGCTAGGGCATTCCGTTGACACGATGAAATATGTCCAAATCAGTTTAAATAGATTTTGTCACTAAAGGGTCGAAATAGGAAATTTACTTCTGTAGGGTTGACATAGGGAATCGATATAAGGACCAAATCAGTGTGAGTAAAACAGATTTGCTGGCAAGATCAATACTAAGAACGAAGGGTTGAAATAAGGTATCCATATCAATTCTAGACCAGCCTAAATACGATTAAACATAGGATGTCGACATCAGGTCTAAATAAGTCTGAATGATAGGTTGAAACGAGGCAACAATATCAGTTCAAGTCAATCTAAGCATATCTTGAGATTGGGGGGTTTCCGTGGGGAATATACTTTAGGGCTTGAGCTGTTTCAGCTGAGGATGTTGTAATAGGGCTGACAGATAATTTACTCCACTTATTAACTATGTATTGAAACATAAAGTTACTTATTATAGATATTAGATTTCGTTTATATTGAAGAAAACACATATATAAATTCCTGTATTAATGAATTAATAACTGTTTAGAAATTACTTCTGTCAAGAGAAAGAGGTTGAAGTAGGGTGTCCATTATCGAAGTCAGACTAGTCTCAATGGATAAATAAATTTGAACGATGACACACTTGAATGACGGGATAAAACAGGGTAGCAATATCAATTAAAATCAGTTTAAGTAGAGTTTATGATTAAAGGGTTTAAATAGGGAACACACTTCAGGGCCTGAAAGATCCTAGCAGATCTTACATCAGGAACAAATCAGTCTGAGTAAGAAATATATATGCTCGTAAGATCAAGGTCCAGAGTAAGGGGTTTAAATATGGTATCTATATCAATTCCAGACTAGCCTAAGTAGCATTAACACACGAAATCGACATCAGGGACAAATAAATCAAAATATTGGGACATTCCGTTGACAGGATGAAATAGGGTAACAGTATCAGTTTAAATCACTCTTAGTAGGGCTTGTCATTGTTTAACTAGGGAACTCACTTCAGGGTCTGAGCAGTCACTGCAGGGTTGACTTAGGGCATGAGCAAAAAGTTGAAATAAAGCATCCATATCAATGCAAAACTAGTTTCAAAAGAGTTAACATAAGATGTTAATGTTGGGGTCAAATAAAGTTCAAATAGGGTAACAATATAAGTCCAAATCAACCTAAATAGAGCTTCTCCTTAATGGGTTTAAATAGAGGAGTCACTTCAGGATCTGAGCAGTGCCAGCAGAACATCTTGTAAAAGGATTAACATAGAGCTAAGGGAGTCTAAATAGGGTGTACCAAAAAAAATCTAAATTTCATTATGATACGCCTTAATAGGAAATTCCCTAGACCCAGATCCTGACAGGGCTTACTTTTGAGAATTCCCATTCACATGAGTAAATTAATTAAAAAATTAATTGTTGATGATTGGGTATGTGAGGAATTTTCTTACATAATTGACTTAAAAATACATTGAATAAATATGGCGCAGGTGCTGGGAGCTGTATTACACCCTACATTGACCTTACATGGTACTCAACCCTAGAAATCGAAGTGGTGGTTGAGAATTGTACTGAAATTATACTTTCCTAACAAGAAGCCAGCTCTAAGTTAATAAGCCCGACAACGTTCTTTTGGACAAGGTCCAAAATAAAGTATATGTTATGTTATACGTTATCAAAGTTTCAAGAGTTCTCAGTAATAAAAACTAATATCTTGGTGAAGTAGATCTATAAACCCACTAAATACATGGGACTTACAAATGCAACTCAGGTGTACGTATCCAGGATGTGAAATAACTAAGTAATTTTGGAGAAGGGTGCGTTGCTTAGGAAATCGGTGGTGAGATCTCTCCAGCAGATTTATTTACACACCCCTTTAAGTTTCACCTGGCAAAGAAGAAAAAATAATAAAACAAGACATTTCTATTTCTTTTGATTTATGGTTCAATTAAACTTATTTTAATTTTACTGAATTAACGGATTTGACGAATATAAAATGAAGCAATTATCTTCGGCCTTATTAATGAAGTAGTAATATTTAACACGTCCTTCAGTTGTTCACGCTTCTGTAAGCGTTATTTCAGGGCGCCAACGCAACATTTAGTGTTTTAAGTTGACGAAAATGCGAGAATATTACTTTCAGTTCAATGCTGAACATTCGTGTACACACACACTTTATGAAGGTGTATATGTCTAGTACTTTTTAAAACATACATAATGAACCATATTTGCGCCTAATATTCGCATCAATTATGTTGCTACTTTAATTATGGGAGTAAAGAAAGTGTTTTTCTTAAAAGAAAGTGTGAGTAAATAATTATTTCTTTATTGTTCACTTAGATAATGGAAGAGAAACCAAATTTACGAGAACTGACCATGTATCTATAATTATTATAAATTATAGGAAATACCTAATTACATATTTAGAAATTAAGGGGTGGCTGTGCCCTTCAACTCCTAAAGTATATAATCAGATGTTTTGATAAATAATGGATAATAGTTTTTAGGTGCTATTTTAAAAAGAAGCCTGTGAAAGTCTTTGTGTACTTATTATTTTGTTGGACACCTTCTGAGGTATGAAGATTAGTTAGAGACATATTAGAAGCAGAAATAGGAGTAAGGAGGGGCAGAAAAAGATATATAAAATATGTGGGTTATTTCTTCTTTTTCTCAAAATAATATTTCCGAATTAAAGTTAGTTAGGGATAAATAAAATTGTTGTTGTCTTTAACAATACCCATGATTTACTACTTACTGGTCTCTTTGAGGAATTTTTTAGGATTAATAATTCAGAAGAAAACTGGACAAAAGAACAATTAAGTTTTATAATTTTGAATAAAACACAAGTTTCAAGAAAAAATATTTTGTTTCACCACACAGTGGCATCATCAGGTGATGATTTGTATAATCTAAATACAATTTTATTCTAAGAAAATCATAATAATGTTATCCTTTTCTGGTTTGTAAGTTCCCTAAAGCAATGTGTATCCACACATCGCCACTTTTCTGTGAAAAATCAAAGAAAAGGGAGGAATATCTTTTACTTCTAGATGAATTTTAAAATTATGATGTAATAAGGACGGTTTCTGGGAATTTTTATTATATTTGAGTTTTTCTTTCAACTCCTAAAATTACATATATTTGCCAGTATTTATACACAAGAAAACTTCTTTGGATAATTTTTGAAGGAAAAATGAAAATTCGTTTACTACGAATTACGTCCCATTGCTATTGTTATTTATTTTTTACTTTATTGTATATTATAATAATGTTCAATTAAGGAAATTATTAGCTACAATTAACAACATGTTCTAGCAATTTTGGCGATGTATGTATCTGTACTTGCACTTTCATTTGCGCCATCCAAAGCAAAATATAAAATTCTAATTATCCCCCCAGCAGCTTGAGCTGCAAAGTCAAAGGAAATTCAAACAATGATGGGAAGTAGTTCACAACAGATTCCATTTCTCGCTTGTTAGTTACACTCATACGGTATGTTTTGATGATATTGTACGTAAAACACATTGTAAGCGTCAGTTTCCAGTGAATGATTGTAACGGTATGGTATCTCGGTATAATTTCGCGTTAGTTAACACAAAAACATTAAAATCATGCAGCAGTGTGATGGTAAACGAAATTGTGCCTGTTTTACATGTGCCCAATTGGATTCGATCGAACAGGATGTACCCATACACACATTCAATGACAATTTTATTTTACATCCGTCCAAGTATTTCGACGAAACCCCCAAACAGTACACCTATTTTGGAGCAAAAGATTTCGTTAATTCATCCGAGGAAATTATACAAGCGATCGTTAGGGAGAAGAAGTTCACTTTTCCGGAAAATAACCATGATACAGATGAAGCGATCGGTCGGAAAAATCACTCTGATGAAACTAAATTCAAATCCGTTGTTTACCTCCGTGACAGAAAATCTGGCGAAAACATTAACCGCCAAAATTGTGTAACTATCGACGATGAAATGAGCTTAGATTCTAAGAATGACAGCAATGTGATTCAAGTCGTTTTCAAAAACAGTTTTCCTTACGCGAACAGTCTAATAGATGAAATTATGACGTGCGAAAAGTATTTTTCGGATGATGATTGTGTCGACGATCTTCCTGTAGGAATAGAGGCTTTCAGTTACGTTAGACATTACCATAGAAGGCAGGAAAGGTAATAAATGACTTATTTTTCCTTAAAAAAATAATTGATTAAAAAATTTAGTTTTTTGGAATATTATTTTTTATAATTTTGTATGGGTTTTAATTAATTCTTTATAAAAATAATACGATTAATAAAAATACACAAAACTGTCAGAAACGTTTGTCTTTATGTCCTATGACCCTTCGAAGTTGTCTCTAATGAATTTGATTTCGCTTGTGTCTTTTGGTATGTTGCCTAGAAGTCCGTAATAACGATCTTTGGAAAAACAAGCTAACGATTAGGATTTATTTAGTATTTCATTTTTCTTTTATGCTTTTTGACTGGAATGCTTATGATTACATGCTTCATTATGTTTTTCTATAATAAAAAATTTCATACATTTGTGTCTAATTATTTATTTATTATTAAAGAACTGGAATGTGAAATAAATAGTGTACAAATTATAAACCCGTTTTATTTTGTTTTTAAAAGTTAACAATTTGTAATTGCTGCGGAATATAGAATACTCTCAGAAATTTCAATTAGTAATATGCTGCTCAATAAAAAATGTTGTGAAAATAAATTAAATAGTTTTAGGTTTTCATATTATTTGTCTTGGTTTAAAACTTTAGATAATAAAAAAGATAGTATTAATGATATTGATATTTTTATGAAGTTGCAAAAGCTTTCACAAAGAAAATAAAAAACCTTGATTTCAGATTATCAAGTAATTCAAGGAACGATGCAGCTTATCCCCCCGTGGATAATCTCCCAACAGACCAAACTCTTAATAACAATAAAGAGAACAAGTTCCTGCTTAGGGTTAATACACCTGCCAATTTACCGCAATCAAAACAACAGTTTTGCGCTCCTTCCGCCCAAGATCAACCACAAAATTCCAATGAAAGAATGGTGTCTCCTAAAGGACGCATTGAACATTTTCCTCACATGTACGTTGCCAATAACGTAAAAACGTCCACGTTCAACGAGCAGACAGAAAAAAGCAATTTATCAAGTGTCAAAAATAGTTCCATGAATAACAACGAATTTAATAATAAATACAATTGTTCTCATAATGCTGTTAATATGGTACCAGAACGGGATACTGGTCCAAACAAAAACGGTGTTAGCAACTTTAATACTCTTGGGAGGCTCCAAATTCCCGATTCTAGCCAAAATAAATTAAACGATAACGGAAGTGGTACCGACGAAAGAAGAAAATTGGCAAATAGACCACATCACCATGTCTCTGTGCATGAACTTAGAATACAGGTGATTATTTTCATTAATACGTTGATACTTAGTCGTGGTAGTTTGGCAGATTTTTATTTTGGTGCTAATTGACTGGTTTATTTTCAAACTTTTTTAGCATCGTACCCAGCACTGTAACAGTTCCTCAGATGAAAATAGGTCATCTGGACATGCTAGTATGTCTGACACAGGTAATAGTTCACCTCGAGGGGTGGCATCTACAAATGAAAGACTGACAGCTGGAGTTTTACAAAAAGGCCCTCGTAATCGAACGACATCTCAACATAGCAGATCGCGATATAGAGCAACTCCAGCAAAAGTATGTTTACCTTTATCCAAGTGTTTATAGCGACTACTATCATTGATATCACAGTTACAGGTCCCTTGGACTGGAAATGGAGGTCTAGAAGATATAAAGATGGCCCTTCAACAATTGACTATGAGGTCTCACACTTCCACTAGTACGTATTCTAGTGTAAGTGCAGGATCAGAAAGTTCAGAGCCAGTAATCAGACGATTGATTCGCCATTCCTCTTTAGAAACTATAAACACAAATATTACGAATGCGGATGAATTTGTTTGGGTCGATTCTCATAATCGGTAACAACCACCCAATCATAATTTTAATCCTAATTTCTTTCAATATTTTTTTTGTTAGTTTGGTAGAACTTCAACATTTACCATGGACCAATCACTGTTTATTAAGGGTACTTCAAACAGGACGTTGTCGAGAAAGTATATCGAGAGTTAGTATAGAAACTATTCCTAGATTGTCGTATTTACTTCAAAGGGCCCTTGTTCGATTGGGTCGTGAGACACAAAGACTGTCGTCTAATTTGGGCATTTGCACTAAACACGATGTAACCGTGTCGTTTAGGATCGTATTGTGCCCTCCTCTCGCAGATTCATGTATAAAAGCTTGTCAAAGGGCAGCTGCAATGCTAGCGATGTCAAGCGATGGTGCCCTCAAACAGAACAAATCCCTCAGGGCCGGACTTCAGTTACATGTTGGAAGGTTTCATAGATGGATGATGGACGTAAAGTTGGGAATGTTTATTCATGAGTTAGTATTAGATATTTATTTGTCTAATAAACAACACATTTAAAAAAATGTTTCGTTGAATCCACGATATTTTTTTAACACTAGATTGAAGAGACGAATTCTTCGGATAGAGCCGAATTAAAATCACCAAACGAAAAATATTTTTGAAACTTGTTTGTGGTCGAATCCTAATATAAAACCCTTTTTAATTGTAGATATGCAGCAGTATATTTATGTGCGGGAATTGAAAATCTCTTGGAAGAGGTTTTGCTTCAATGTTTACCAAGTGATTCGAAAACTACGCTTACGGCAACACTTTTAGAACACGCAATAGCAAACAATGGTGATTTATGGGGTCTGCTGCAGCCTTATGCTCATCTCAATGCTGGCAGAATAGCTTCCGGTACTTATTTCCGTTTCTACCGTATTAAAAAAATTATATAATACTTTCCTTCTTTTTAGGCGCTTTGGCTTTACCACGTTGGGCATCAGAATCTAGTGTAAATTCTGGAAAAGATTCTGGTCGTGGTTCGGGTCCAATCGAGCCGTCCATAATGACAACATGTGTAGGTTCTTTGAGTGAACTTCAAGACCTTTTGAGTAGAATGCAGTGCCGTATACCATTATGTCCGCAAGCCGTGAGAGCGTTATTTTACTTCATGAGATGTTCTCAACTGGAACACGGTGAACAAACGGGAAATGCCGTACAGGTAATTGTTGAGATTTATTGGACAAAATCCTTTGTTAAAGAAGCCAACTCCTAGGAATTGTGTTACGAAAGGGCCTACGTTGTTTTACCTCCTCTTGTGGAATGGATACGTGTTGCCACTGCTCATGGAGAGCATCGTTTTGCTGCAATTTTAGACAAAGATGATATTATGCAAGCTGCAAGATTATTACTGCCTGGAGTCGATTGTCCGGTTAGGACATTAGGAGAAGAGGCACTGAGAGTAAAGAAGAACAATGGAAGCGGAGATGATGAAATTGAGGCTTCTAAGCAAATACAGGTATCGCAGTCATAACTAATCGTAAAATAAACAAAATTCTATTGAATAAAATGCATTTCAGATCGAGCTTGCATTCCGATTAATGTTGACAGGAAGAGCTGAGCTTATTCGTCAAGCATTACCACTTCTTCCATCTGAAACTCGTTTAGATACTTTGAATCTTCAGGGCCACACTGCACTTATGCTAGCAGCACTTTATAATGATGATACTACCCTTTTGGTAAACTAAGCCCTGCACATTATTATATTAATTTAACAATTTCTTGTTAGGCTTTATTAGATGCCGGAGCTTCGGTAGATACGGAAACGCCAGTTGGTGGTTGTCCAAATTTTGCTGCGGTAAATGGTGAAACTCAGCATTGGACCGCCTTGACATATGCAACAGCCAGGGGTCATACGTTGTGTGCACGTTTGTTGCTCGAAAGGGGGGCTAATGTTGAAGGGGGTGCTCGACTGAGCGAAGATAAATGCACATTAACTCCATTACAAGTAAATATTTCGATTCTTCTAATAAACAAACGTAGAAGTCTAGAATGTAATTTTCTGTTCGATTTTTTTGTCCAATATTTGATATTTTAGGTTGCTTGTGGCAGTGGAAATGCAGATATGGTATCGTTATTGTTGGCCCATGGTGCTAATCCCTTTCTGTCGACGCAAGTTAAAGATTCTTTGTGTTATTCTGCTTCTATGCAAAAAGGTACTTATTGTGCCATATCAGTAGCTGCGGCTCATGGTCAGCGAGCTATTCTCCAAAAATTAGTTAATCAGCCCGTAATTCCTGCTTTCCAGGAAGTCCTATCTTTAGAAGAAATGCTTGCGGAAGGTATTTACGTTTTAAATCTTGAGAAAACCCTTTAGAAAGTTGAATTATCGATGTTTCCTTTATAGGTGCAAAAGAGTCGTGTTCGTCGTCAAGTAGTGTCGTATCCCAGTTTACCAAAGCCCAAATAAAAGCCCTACAAGAAGCGATGTACCATAGTGCAGAAAATAACCATCTGGATATTACCGTGGAGATAAGAAGTCTGGGGATTCCTTGGACGTTACATTGCTGGATGCATTCTTTAGGAGCAGCCCATGAGGCCAGATTGGACTGTGTTATTGATCAATTATTGCAAGATTTCTTGCAAGTATTTCCGGATGATTACAGTCAGCAATTTGTACAGGAATGTTTACCACTATTATTCAACATCTTTAGATATAGTAAAGTAAGTAAATGAATTAGAACATACCCACCTCTCACATCTAAGAAAATTTAAAACTGCGAGATAAAAACATTAAATTTACCTACCAGACATGATAAATAATTTCCTTTCTAGAAAGAGAGTACAACGTTGTTATTAGCAGACATTTTCTCAACGTGCTTTGGTTGGGAGCCTATAAAAACAATTAGAGATTGTGTAACTTCAAGCAACAACAGTTCTCGCATAGATCCGAAGTATGTTAACAACCCTGAACTGAGCGATGTGACATTCAGGGTTGAAGGGAGAATATTCTATGCTCACAAGATAGTTCTTGTCACCGCCAGTCCTAGATTACGGGCAATGTTAAGTTCAAAACTTTGCGAAGGAGGTACACCTACAGTCCAAATTAATGACGTTCGATACCACATATTCCAGGTAATATCGTCACCTATCTAATAATTTTCATCGATCAGTTAAATTTCATAAATGTTTAATTAACAAGGAGTTGTAATTTCATAATAATTGTTGCAGATTGTTATGCAGTTTCTCTATCAAGGAGGCTGCAAGGATTTGGAGCCTGCACAAGAAGACGTTCTGGAATTAATGGCTGCAGCCAATTTTTTTCAATTGGATGGTTTGTTGAGATATTGTGAAGCACGTTGTGCTGCTATGTTAGCTTTAGATAACGTTGTATTTATGTACATCCATGCGAAAGTGTACAATGCAATGCAGTTATTGGAATATTGTCAGGGGTTCCTTTTGCAAAATATGGTCGCTCTGTTGACGTACGATGACTCGGTTAAAAGATTGTTGTTTGCAAAGAAACTTCCCAATCATGACGTTTTGGGAGGATTGCTTAATACACTTCAGAATCGGATAAAAATGAGAAGATCTCAAGGTAACACTAAATTTACTTCAACTAATGTCCAAAAACCTATCATCGGTGTTTGTAAATAACGAAATACAAAATGAGAAATGGTCAACTTGAAAAATGGAACGTTCGTGTTTAATAATAATTATAGGTTTCCTTCTTAAATAGATAATTCTTATTAGTACCTATGCAGAACTAAAAAGGAGGAACTAAAACTTCTTCAAAATTATATTTTCCAAATGAGGAGTTATGGATGAATCTTACGAGACCTTGACCGCTTTAACAAAAGTGTTTTAGATCTTGGATCTCCTAAATTATTTCTTTTGTATTGATTTAGTATAGTACAGTCAAAGCTGAACAAAAATTTCACTAAAATGGTTTCAATCTCTAAGCCCAAAGCCCTTACTTAAAGTGATTTGTTTCTTGAAGTCCAAAATACATTTCCAAATCCGAGAACTTCAAACTACAATTATATCGATAAGTAATTAAATTCAACGCATTAAGTATTTGCGAACAGTGCTCGGTGCACACTTTAATGATTTGAATTAAGTCAAAAAGGGTTCAATTACATCAAAAAACTTAAAGCCTCTTTGATGGGTTTACCTTGCTTTTAATTATCTTTAAGGGGCCTTAAATAACTTAAAAGAATTTTAAGGTTAGTGAAAAAACTTCAAGCGTTTCAAAAGGGTTTCGAGCATTTGAAAAGAATTTTAACAGGTTTCGAGCCCTTTTTTTAAATTACAAATTACAAAGCACTTGTATAAGACAATTTTATTATCAAGCCTTAGCTGTTTGCATGAAAAAAGGTTTGTCCTTCTAAGTTCTAAAAGGACATGAAACTCATTTTAAAGTACCAAGTACTTTACCTACGTTTTGTTCAGCCCTCAGTACGGTGCTTTATAGTTTCTAACGTTGAAATAAATATTTATTAAGGAACCCTTTGAGAAGTGAGTGAAAAAGAACCAATTGTTCATAAGCAGTTTAATTATGATAATGAGATCTTGTTATCACTGAAAAGACACTGTAGATTTTTTAGATCAATTTTTCAGGTCAATTAGTTTTTGCAGTGAATTTTACACGATCTAATAACAACTTTTTCTTAATAGAAATTTTTACAGAATATATTTTTTTTGTATAAGGACAACGAGTGTAATAGGCATACGTTTAACATTTAAATTCAAATTATAAGTATGTGCATCTAAATGTTTTTTTTGAGAAATTATGTATTGTTATCTTGAAATTATATTTGGTTTGGGATTGAAAATATTGTCAAAAATCCCGATCACAAGGTCTAGAAACTAGTTAATCATTTTCATTTAATACTTTTGTGTATTCAAATGATGAATCAGTAATTTTGTGTATTTTCAAATTTTAATCAATAAGAGAACTAAAGGTGAACCAATTGCAAGTACCTACGCATTGCTCTTGCAATCTGCGAAGTTTTGTACATATTCCTAGCTTTTGAATTGCAAAACCTAAAATTATATTTAATTTTTGTATTATATGCAATGAAAATATATAATTTTTGTAATAATATTATTTTAATTCTTTCTGTTTATAAGAGTAGAAAACGTTTTTGAGATATGTGTGTATTTACGATTAAAACCCATTTTTTTATGTTTGTTAATATCAGTCAAACTTTGTGTGACTTATAAAAATATTACAACCAATAAATAAATCTGTATTCGTGAAAGAGCTTTAACTAGAGATATAAATTACTTTATTTTTAGAACAATTAATCATCAAATACGTGAAAAATAAAAATTGTAAGTTAAAAAATGCCTGAAAACTTATTAGTAAAACGGTTGAATATGTCGTTTTATTTTTGATATAAAAATCTTACACAGATAACTGCCATAGTTATAGTGTTACCTGTATATTGTAGATTTTCTACTATTTTATATTTAAATTCAGTTAGACAAATAAATCCAAGTAACAGATAAACAAATAAAAATATTTTAGTTTGTATAATAAAAATGACGTTGAAAACAAGTGTTTCATTCAACTATTTTCTCACACGTCCGTATATATAAACTTCTACTGATAATAACTATAGAGCGTATTTTTTGTAAAGCTTAAAGGAAAAATTCTTTAAACGTCTGCATGCTGCTAAATGTAATTCTCAATACCTTTTCAAAAGATTTAGAAACTACTTTGAAAAAGAATTGTATTCTTACTTACCTTTTAAATCCCGATTCAGAAAAAAATGATTCAATATTTAAAGACGATTTTAAGAGGATCTACAATATATTAATTAGAAATTATTAAGTCAAAATCCTACGTAAAAATATGTTAATACAAACCTTAAGAACTTTTTGTTGCACTCTTGTAATTTTACATACGTATTTACTTAATCTAGTAATTCTTACAACGAATGACAAGATAGTAACAGCAACAGTATTTTTTTTTAACAATGTAACAATCATTGTAATTTTTCCGTTTGGCAATATTACATAATTTCATTTATAATTCTTTTGATTATTTGAAGAAAGAAAATAAAAATATTTAAAAATCTAGAGGGCATTTCACTCAGAAAAGAAATTTTTTTGTACCCCTGTGCTCTAACAGGTTTATGAAAATTCTTCTAAGATACTTGAAATCACCCATAAAAGTAATACATTAACCATTATTTAATTTGAGTAGAGAATTATTTTGAATTTTTTAAACGTCTCTATTTAGGATGATAAGGAGAGGATATCACCTTTAGCACCTTTTGTTTTTTTGAAAATCTTGGAAATGGTTGAAATGTGTTTAGAAACTGAAAATCACGAAATATGACCATGTGAAGTCACCTAGGTAGAGGTCTAAAAACTTGGTAAAAAGGGTGTAATCAATTTACAAAAGAGCTAAGGGTACCATTGATCGTGTTATCCGGCAAGACCTTTTATTTTAGGCTCCTTTCTTTGATTCTTTGATCGTGTAATAATGTCTATTGTTCTTGCTTAAATTAACCAGCGACATAACATGCGCATGAATCTATATATACAAATTCAGAACAATTTCTACGTTTATCGTTCGTATATCCTGTTCCTGGCATGCACGTACATATTAAGTAAAATATTAGTAATGAAGTCTCACTGTATGGACCTAGAATTAGGTATTAACAGGTAAATGTACAGCTGATTAACCGCAGTTGTGTACAATACGACAATACCTTGACCAGTTACTATGATTAACATCTGTATGTTGTACATATGAGATGGTAAAGACAAATGGCTTTTGGTGATAACGTTTGTCACATTAACATTAAATGAATTTATGCATTGACACTTTGCTGAGCGGCCTTCCAAAACTGTAGAACGTCCCGTGTAATTGGTCGCCTAACGTCGACAATGAATAAATAACGAATTTATTGTTACGTAATATTTGTGGATTATAATATACCTAACCTACTGATTTCAAATTTTTGAAAAATTATATTTTCAAAAAATTCCAAAATCTCTTTTCGTCATCATATTTTGAATCATTTTATTTTTAAAATAATCATTACAATTTCTAACGAAATATTTATTTATTAGTCAATTTTACAGAAATGTATAATAAGTATGTACAAAATTGAAATAAAATAAATAAATTAACGTATTTCATCCAGAATGTGCATAAAATATTAGTGACAGTTGGTCATCTTTTAGCCGTCTCATAAAAAAATTTTTTTTTAGTTCAAAAGCAACAAAATGTGACCAAGGTTTAATAAAAACTTTTTTATAAGATCAACGGATTTTGCGGTTGGGTGATTGTGAAACATTGTAATAACAAAACACAGAAACACAGTTTGTAGTTTTTCACAAATATATTTAGTAATTTCTTACAATATTGTTTCGATCTTGTGATCGTTATCTAAGAGTATTACTCAGATATAATCTATAAATAGGTTGCTTTTAACTTTCAATTTAGTTCTCTAAGTACTCTTTGATAACGATCGCAAGATCGAAACAATATTGTAAGAAATTACTAAATATATTTGTGAACAACTACAAACTGTGTTTCTGTGTTTTGTTAATAAAAACTGTTTTTGTCGTTGCCCTACATCTTGAATATTTGTGAATAAGTTTTTTTACTTACAAAGCGTAAAATGTCTAGAATTGTTTCAAATAATCAAATAGGTACCAGTCTTTTTTAAAACTTGGAAAATAATGTAGCTTGGGTTACGATGATTAATTACTACACACTCCATTAAGATGATTTAAAAACACATAAAAAAGAATACAAGTACGTTTTATAACGCCTGCTTAAAATCACATTGATTAGGGGAGATTAAAAAGTTTAAAGCGACCCCGAATGATTTATAATAGATCTATTGTATTATCTATAACTAAAAATGTGCTTAAGCCAAAATGCTTTTAGATGTTTCAAATATGTTTATTAACACACTCTACATATGTTTCGACTTGTGAAGTCTTTTTCAAGAGTAATAGATATTTACTAAATTTAAATTGTACCTTAATGCTATTTATAGTTAGGTATTTCAAGTATAATAAGATGTACAGGTAGATGAGAGGCAGTTGTACAGAGTTATTTAGGGAAAAACCCTTGGCGGGTTGTAATTCTTCAGAAATTGGTCGATCACCGGTGTATCTTTGAACTCGGATTTGTCATTTGTTATGTTGTAATTATTTCTAAAGGCTTTTTTAATTTCAAACTGTTCTAAAATATTGAGACGTTGACCTTTGTTTTCTATATGTCAACGTCTCAATATTTTAGAACAGTTTGAAATTAAAAAAGCCTTTAGAAATAATTACAACATAACAAATGACAAATCCGAGTTCAAAGATACACCGGTGATCGACCAATTTCTGAAGAATTACAACCCGCCAAGGGTTTTTCCCTAAATAACTCTGTACAACTGCCTCTCATCTACCTGTACATCTTATTATACTTGAAATACCTAACTATAAATAGCATTAAGGTACAATTTAAATTTAGTAAATATCTATTACTCTTGAAAAAGACTTCACAAGTCGAAACATTTGTAGAGTGTGTTAATAAACATATTTGAAACATCTAAAAGCATTTTGGTTTAAATCTTTTTCATTTAATTTCAACGATGTTTCATAATTATCCAACAGCCAGTTCAGTTGAAATTAATAAAAATGTGCTATTGCATATTATACGTATAATCGTATTGACATAATTATGACATTTATTTGGCAAGGGTCTTGAATATTTTTTCGAGATCAATTAAGTGTCTCAAATCTTACAATTCCGATAATTTTTTTAAACGGAATATTGTTACTATTTTATTGTAAAATAAAAAAGAGAAAGCTAGAAATGTTTCTATTTCTAGTGAATAAACACTCAATTAAATGATCTCATTAAATCTTTCAACAAAACAGTCGGACATTATCACTAAGAATTATTTTAACATTTATAGAATTTTAAACAGTCTTCGGATTTAGGTTTAAATTTTTGTCTCTTCATGACATCTTTCGCTTTCATAAACTATCGAAGGTCCTGATTTTCCATTACAATTGCTTTTGGCAACTGTAATAGAATTGTGATCGACTATACTGTTCACATCTATTAACGTAGTTTTCTCGTTGGGCACTACTAATATGGTCGCTTCTGAAAATCTTCTTAGTTGTATTTCGTTTGAATTGATTTTATTTGTCTCCCTAAATTTCAGGACTTTATGAGTATCCCTGTATGTTGAGCTGTACCTTAAGCTGTTTTTCTTTTCTTTAATTCCAAATAAAACTTCTTTGAATGCACTCCTATATCTCTTTGACATAACGTTGTACAGAATTGGATTCAGTGTTGATGAAAAATAGTAAAGAATGCCTGTTACGTAAAACATCCATGCGTTGATTTTCTCGTAATAAGGCGATTCTTGTCCGTAAATGAAGAGAAGTCTTTGGGCATGGAAAGGAGCCCAACACACGAAAAAGCCAACCACGACGACAGCTACAATTAAAATATAATTAAATCTTAAATTTTATTTAGACCCTGATTCTAAATTCTAAACTGAGATTACGAAATAAAATAAAAGTGGATGTGTTTGGGGACTATCGGTAGTTCTTAATGTTCTTCAATATTTTGAACTAAGTAGTTGGTTACTAATTCTAATTTATAGTAAAAAAGAAGTGAAGGGAACAGTTCTCTTCAAATAGATAATTCAGATGACATTATTTCTTGGGAAACCCTTAAAAAAAAAATAAAACTGCCACCAACTGACTACCATTATTAATGCTTAGCTATTATGATAGCCCTCAAACAAAATGTATTTTGGATTCTGTTAACTACTTGTGCAGGCAAGACTTAAAATAGTTTAAAATCTTCTTTAGGGCTGTTTTCAAATATGTAACAAAAGACTGTAAATCTTGGGGGCAACCGAAAACGACTGGGAACCTCCTGCCTAAGTCGTCTATTTAAATAAATTTGGCTATATGCTTCTTAAAGAATATCAAATCATTTACTTTCGAATCTTACTTAAATGTGTAAGATACCAGACGAAGAAAAAATAAAAGAAATAGGACTAGACAGATAAAGTACGGCAAATAAATAAAAAAGAGTAATAACAACTGATTGATGGCGTACTTTATTGAATTTGTTCTTCATGAGAGAACAAAATATTGTCAATAAATTATGTCGAAACTGTATTCTGAAGTTGAAACATACTTATTTATCTAACAGTAAAATATCATAAAAGGTTCGGAATTTGAAGGATTATTGGGAAACATCTTAAATAACTTCAATAAACCATATACATACTTATGATAGACGTTATACTTTAAGTATAAGCTTTATAAAGAAGCTAAGAGTATTAGTGGATAAAATAAATCAAATTCTTACAAAGCATTCTAACGATCGCCTTTTGGGATTGCGGTTTGCGACTACCACGATGAATTGATCCTTTCAATCCGTTTTGTTCTGTACATGTACCGATTTTACGACCCATTTGTATATATTCTAATGATATAATAATCATTGGAATCAGAAAAAATATGAGGGTGCTAAGTTCTGTTAAAGGAAAATTTTTCGGTTGGGATGTCATTCCACAAAAGGCCGATTCCTGCAAAAGAAATTTTCGTTTCACATTTAATTTTAATTACGTATCAAAAAGTTATAATGGCGTCCTTAGTAGGTAAAATTTATTTAAGCCAACGAGTAGCTTCTATAGAATATGAGCTACTTTTATTTCTTGTGTTTCAAATATTTCATTTTCTTCGAATGGGCATTTCAGCAAATCATTGTGATAATTAAAATAGTTGAATTTGACATTTAAATGAAATCGTTTTTATCTCAATTAAGCAAAACTTTCAACCAATTAATTTTACTTTGAAGCTGGTTCAACTTCAAAAGCCATACGAAGTAAAAATTTCCTAGACAAAAACAGACACTGAAATTTACGTTTTTAAGGATTACAAATGTCACTCTTTAAAATGAGGGGTTCTCTTTGATTTATGGTCTTGTTTCATTACTTGCATAAAAAAATAATCATCGTTTCATAAATTATATTTTTATTGCATATAGCAAAGATTGAATTTATGTTTGCTTGTTTAGTATCCTGATGTATTGTAACTGTAATTAACTAACATATAATGGCTAAATATTTAATGAAGAAATAAAGAAATTTTCATACCAGAAGGTAAATAATATATCTACTTATTTTCTCTAGGGTTGCCATTTCTTAATTCTGACAATCAGGACAAGAAATGTAAATATCCCGAAATTTACAGCTTAGAGCCTTACTTGGTACATTAGAAAGAAGAATTAATTAGGCTAAATAAACTTTTTATTTTTTGTATACAATTTTTTTGCAAGAAATTGTTACCGGCATCACACTTTTTATTTCTTTACATACAGCAAATTCTATATTATTTTAATAAAAAGAAAGTTAAAGCAATAAGAAACTGTTTTGGGTTTACATTTGTAATTTCTTTAAATAAAACAAATATTTAGCCTTTTAACAAATCAAAACTTCAACACCATCATAAGTGGAGGATAACTGATGAAATTATCTTTAATGTGTTGTATTATTTTAAGAAACTAATTAGCAATTTTACATATTATGTTGTCTAAAACTTTATTTTATCAGCCTGTCTTTTCATATTTATCAACCCTTTAAAATAACCTTTAAAATATCCTCCTTTTTTTAATAGAAATTTATAAAAATTAATACAGTTATAATATTGAAAGTTATTTTAAACACCGACGAAACTGTTTCTGTAATTCAATTCATTTCTTTATTTTGTCTACTGTTGTGTGATTAAGTAGTGAAGATATTCTTTCGACGTTGGCAATATGAGTAGGCATGTAAACGAAATTTTATATAATTTTCAATAAAATGAAAACCCGCCTGGACATTTCCCGGACGCCCTCTAAACTAGGAAAAATACAAATGGCAACCCTAATATTTTGGTAAGAAAATAGAGGACGTATCCATGATATCAACCATTCTGTTAATGTTGTCTTTTCCTACCATCATTTTATAAAACGGATTTGCCTCCATTCAAAAACTTCTCACTTTTATTAGAAATTATGAATACAGCACCAGGTACGAAATGCGAACTTATTTGTGATATAATTTTCAGTATGAAACGAGAATAAAATTGACCAAAAAAGTGTTTACTATATGAAATAAAAGAATACTATTGGCGATAATAAAAAAATAACCTCTAAAGGGACTTATGACAAATTTATGATAATAATTGAATATATTAGACAGTTTTCTTTTGGTTAAACTTAAATTAGTGTTTTTATTATATAATCTAAATTTAGTAATTTACAGTTTTTTACTTGGTTTATATGGTAACCTCAAAAATATAGTAGAATCCGGAGGGTTTTATAAATTTAAAAGTTATAAAGGCCAATAAATCAAAATCACAGAACATTATTTATGACCTGGTTATGTGCCCCAGAAAGATCGACCAAATAACAGACCAAACCTGTAGTTTAGCCATTTATTAAACATTCAAGAAATATTCTGTGGTTCGGTTACTATAAAATGTTATAAAATTAGGACAGATACTTCAAGAGTCAATTCAAATATATTTCTGAGGTTGGTATACCATATATTTACTTATAATGCTTTAGACAAGTGAGAATAAAAATAACTTTTTGATGGATATTAACGATTACAGTAAACAAACAATCTCTTTTTCTGACGACCGCATTGTTTTTTGAAAAGTGATAAGTTCTAGGTGCAGTTATCTCTTTATTAGCCCATTATCATAAAATAATCGTACCAAGCGGATTATTCTTCATGCGTAAAACGCCTAAACGAAAGCTCATTTACAATTGTTTGTAAGTGTTCGGAAGATATCAAAAGTTTACTTTAGAATAAAAGTTGAGACAATTGTTCTACCGTAATAAAGTTGTATTAAATGTATCAAGACGTTAAACTGCAAATAAAAAAAGTATTTAATATACGAGTTCCAAAATATGTAGACACGTAATAGAAATGCTCTATATTCAAAGTAAGAATAGCAGCTATATCGTCGATGTAAGGATTGCTGTGAGACATTCCTCCAAGAGAACTGAAGATGTTGCTCATCTTCATGGGAAATTCAGCTTGCTTTCAAGAACTTCTCCAAAGGATCAACGTTTCAAGAACTTCTCCAAAGGATCAGCGAACAACTCACGGCATGAATAGAACGTTTCAAAGGAAAGCATTTCTGTATTGATATACAGTGAGGGAATGGAGGAGATAGAGTTTACTAAAGCAGAATTCAAAATGAACAACTTGGTGTTTGTACATTAACAGCACAATAGTTGAAGCGGAGGAAGAAGTTGACCGGAAAGCAAACTAGATATAAGGATGTAAAATTTTCTAGTACATAATAATAGTAGCTTCAAAAGAAACGCCCTTTGTACGTATATTACATAAATAACAAAAATAATTATTAAATATTTATAAATAAGATTTCGCTGAAATTGTTTTGGAAAAATTAAACTAATGTTCCAAAATTGACAATAGTGTAGATATATTTGATGCAAAAATTGTTCTTTATTTACTTTGGTTATAATTTTAATCTAAAACAGGATGTTACGATCTACATATTGGTTCCCTTTCATTATCATTCACTGTTTTAATTTGAATCTAAACCTAAATCTAAATCTAAATACATATATAAAATGCTAATGTTCGTACGTAGACAGGGTTTTCTTTATCTCTACCTATTCCAATCAACTTCCTGTTGGGGTGGTAAATAGCCCTTGGTCTCCAGGTGGGAGTAAGGGAGTTTGGTCGCGGTGGATGGAAGTGGGTGGTTGTAGGTGGCAGAAAGGTGAAAAGAAATATTTCTGTCCTTTTTTAAGTTATAAGGACTTCCGAAAAGATCTCAAAATTTCTGAAATGATCTAAAAAATTCTAAAATGAGCGCAAACTGTTATTATCGACTTAGAATGTTCGAGAAAGTTCTACAAATTTCTTGAATGATCTAGAAAGTTTCATAAAGTGTACATCTACGTTTCAAAGTGATGTACATCTAAACAGAGTGTTCTGGTACATACTAGAAATTACTATGTTCGATGATATATAAATTAACACTCAGTGACTTTTTGTCAGTTAAATTGTGTTTGCGCCGAGTGAAGATCAATTGGAAACAAGAGCCAACAGTGACCAAAAAAATTTAAGTGATTTTGACAAATGAGAAATAAAAGACTATTTGAATGTTCTAGAGTGTTCTAATACTAGAAATTTCGATGTCTGATGGTATATAAACCGAAATTCAGTGAGTTTTCGTCAGTGTTATCATCGTAACAATCAAGAGATTAATTTTGTGTAACTTTATTACATTACATATAAAAAAGCGTAAAAAAGCTTTTACAAAATCTAAAGTGGATTCAATAAGAAGGAAAGTAACGCGCCAAAATCAAACAGAAGAACAAAGGGAGAAACGGCTTTCGAATATTCATATTGGATCGTAATATAATATGTAAATAAAACATAAATTTTCCATTTACTTAGCTGTTTCTTAAAATTATTTCAATTCGTTAGTTAGTTCACTCTATCAGATATACTCTATATACATCGTATGCTTAATGGCCGAATAAGTCTCTCAATATCTACGTTATCTATGATATAAATCTATAATATCTACGTTAAAAAATAGATCCTTACATATTTTTTATACCATTAAACAGGTGATGTATTTTAACCCGAGCAACGCCGGGTTTTACTGCTAGTTTATAATATATGAGTACGTAGAGATTGATTTTATCCTGTAAAAGCAAAACGATTCAGAAATCTTACCTCGATAATTAGAGTTTTGTTAGCTGGATCGTTTACATATGTGACGCTAGTGTAGACGGAAAATGGAGCCGCAGATAAGCCCGAAACGAGCCATATTACACCAATTATTTTGTACACTCTTTGTAGCTCTAACATTGCATGTCTATGAAGTGGATGGCATATTGCCATAAATCTTTCCGTCGAAAAAGCCACTATTGTTAAGACGGATACGTATGTCGCCCTGAAAACACCAGTTTATTTATGTAGCTATTATAATTTCATATTTTACGTGAAAAGTTAATATGTAATTAGAAATTGCAGACTGTATACTAAAGTAGGTACAGCAGACACCCCCAGTAAGGTAACCGAAAAACAATTTTCTACATTAATTTTTGCGCTCGCATTGACCACCTTACATTTATTGCTTTTATGTCGCGTTAAAACGCTGTTACTGTATCTACGCCTCGTTAATATATTCAGCTTTGTATTAGTTAAAATGTATATCCCACTCTTTTACAGAATCATTCAATTTTTTGATTTAACGAAAGGGGATGTCCATTTACGTTGTTCTCGTCATTTGGACTCCGCACTCTGCTTTGATGGGATTCGGTAAGATATGGTGGAATCTTACGCTCATTCTTTTACTTAAGATTACCTTTTAATGAGTTTCTAATTAAGAAAGGTAAATTAATTATAAATATTTAAAAAAAATGGCGTGTTATTTTTAATGATCCCCTCTTTTTAAATGAGATTTGGTTGGATCCCGGTTCCATTTGGAGACCACGTAATTTATTAATATTACCAAAGAGATTTAAGACTTTTTTACAATCTGATTTAATTGTTTCTATTCTTGCTTCAAGTCGAACTCGGTAATAATTAGGTGCAAACAAAAATGCGAGGTCAATTTAAATTTCTAATTAAAATATTTTTGTAAATCGAACTGGCTTTGGGTTTTTAGATACATGTTAAATTTTAAAATTTAAAATTTCGTTCTCATAGTTTTGTTTGCTTTTCGGAATCCATTTATATTTTGTTGTAAGTGCAAATGTGTAACTAGCTGCAATTTGTTTGAAACTTTTATTCTCATGCATTTTAAATAACTCTCGTTTCGAGAAAATACGTACACGATGTAAACAAGTGGTTAAATTAAATTTGATAGAACTATTGCTGTAAAGTGTGTCTGAGGTACAGTATCTGTATTTGTGAATTTTTCTTATTTTTGCCCTTACACATAACATACACAATAGTTCTCGTAGTGGTCACTATTTAGAGAACAATTTTGCTCATTTAAATTTCTGTTTGGGGAATTACGTACGTTTAATGACAAATATCATATTTAATTTGTTCATGTGGTAACTAAACTACATTTTGAGAACTAGGAAAAAGTATTTATGATTTTATTTTAATGGTTTGGATTACTCTTTGTAACATGACCCTTTTGTTTTAAATTGCACTCATTGCATTATACCATACATAATGCTGAAATTAGTATGTAATTGTGAATGATTTCAGTAATACTTAGATTTTGAACCTAGATTTAATCTGCTTATATATATATAATATAATTACTATATATATCCAAGATAATAAGTTCTTCTGCTACTTTAGTACCTACTAAAAGCTAAATGGAACGAAAACACAGAAAATGCTTACAGACGATATTTGATTTCGTGGAATTGTTCATGGTTTCGAAAACTTGAAGAGTGCCCTCTTATCTCCATTGCTGACTTATATTTAATATATACATAGGTAAATACAAAACGCATTTATAATTTACTTACATTTCAGATATTAGGGATCGAATTTTACAAAAATCTTCACCCAATGTCCAAGGATATTGGTGCCAATAGACGGAAACATCGTTAGGCAAACCTAAAAAAAATCCCTGAAAGGTTCAATTATTTTTAACTTGAGGATGAGAGATTGTCTAAATTGTTTTCGCAATTGTTATTTTCGTGCAGAGATGCACCTCGTTATCATTGTTCAAAGCAGTGGGTCGAAAATAATTAACGGTCTGAACATTTGTAATCCAAACTTTCTGATCTTTACGCTTCAAGAACTCTGTTGATTTTCGTGCCAATTATAAACCAGACAAACTAATGCTTTTGTATGTACGTGCCATTTTTTGGATTATAATAAACAGTAGGAGGTAATAATAATACATAACAAAAGTTGTAGTAATACAAATTATACTTAATATCTGGTAATAAGGACAATAGTATCTAATTTATGTTCAAATTCAGTTACTTCCGCCATAAACCTTTTAATCAATAAAATGATGCAAATTGGTACGGGGTAATAAGAAAATGCATATTTAAGGATTTCAACGCGTGCAGTCCGGGAAAGAGAGCAGAAGTGAAAGTTTTGTGTTAAATTTTAGAGATTAAAATTAAATATTGTCAACAAGTGTACGTCGTTTAATACAATATGTCCAAAGGCAATGCTATTTTGTGTTGTTTCATTTACAAGAATATTGAGTAAAATATAAACTTATGTAAAGAAATCCATTGCCCACATAAATTGCCTTATCTACTAATTTTGATAGAAGTCCTTAGAAAACAGATTTTTATCAAAAGAAATCTATTGAATATAATAACTTACACGTAATATAATAATATAAAAGCTTTTCAAATTTAATAAAGACAAGGAAGTTTCATGTTATATAGGTAATACTCACCAAATATCAAAAGCGTCAGATCAGAAACTGCTAAATTGAAAAGGTAATAATTCGTAGCAGTGTGAAGTGAAGAGTGCTTGATAATAACTGCACATACTGCTATATTTCCAATAAGCCCCGTGATAAAAATAAATACATTGACAGCAGTTAAAGGAATTGCAACTTCCAGCGGAAGTCTCTGAGGTCCACGCCTGTCGGCCAAATAATCCCAAATAGTCGGGAAATTTGTAGCGTTTGGATTGTCCGGAACACTGTCGTATGAATCAAGAAGAGTGCTCATCTTCTATTTTAGTTTTTATTTTATTTCAAATTATTTACTTATTTCAAATTGAGTTATAAATGTGCAGTTTCATAGTTACGAATGGGAAATTTATTTTATCAAAGACCCTTCCTGAACATATAATGGATGGGTAGCTAAAAAATAACTTTCGTTATATTATTTATTTTATATATATCGTAGGTAAATTGAACAAAATCACTAAGTTAACGTAGAACTAGATACCTTAGTCGTTATTTCCGAAATAAATACACTATTTATATGATAAAGACAAAATATTCCAGTAAATTTTATCTAACAGAAATTACAAGATAAACTCCAATTTAAAATAAAAAATAGGACTGGAATTGCTTTGAATTTTAGTTTTCATTAAATATATTTAGAATATTTACCTAAGCTTTGAATCTGCACTATGTTATAGCAAATAAGTAAGTTTGATTATATTATTAAATTTATTTTGCGGTGGTAATAATATCCTTTTTAGTATTCAGTAAACATGTAAACTATTTGTAAAGTACCTATCACGATCGCAACGAATTGCAGCTAGGTATTAAGTCCACTAATCAGATGTAATTTACTTTTACCTATCTAACTAAAAGAGAATAGGTTAAAAATGGCTTTTGAAGTTTTAAAAGATTTCCAACTAAGAGAAGCGCTTTCATTGTAAAAGTAGCAAGTTTAACAGGGTTTCCGACAAAAGGAAGATTAAATTTGACCGTTAGACACTCTACTACTCTTGTATGATCCTCTTTCCCATAAAATAATTACTGCTATTGTTAAGATCTAAGAATAAAAAGCTAAAGAAGAAAAGGCTTTGTACATATTAGGAATTGTTTGTTACATGTATATCTCAAGAGTAACAATGCATATTGTGCTTTTCTGATAAATGAAATAAAATCTTTTTAATATTTCTCTACAAAGTAACTCTTTATAAACAGAAAAAGATACCTGGTGGTATTTTTTATTGCATTATTAATTAGTTAGAAGGCTAAGTTCATAGCATATCGAAACATTAGCAGGTCTGTTTGGTTTAATAAAAAAAAAAGTACTACTAAATTACTGTTTTGTTTCAGTCTTAGAATCTCAATAAAACTGCAGCAAAGGACATTTAGCATTTTCTTTTCAGGGGTAAATAAAATATAATTTTCAAGGAATGTTACTGAATCCTTTTCGAATTATTGTTTACGCCAAAAGTGTTGCACATAGTAGGTATATCACGTTTTGTATTAGAGGCACAAGTTCGAGATTGAGATGTATGTCGTTTGGGAAATCAGGAACATATATTACAGAGCATCCCCAGACGTACATCTAACGTTGTCATTATATTCATACGAAAATAACATCCAATCAAAAATTTATTATTGCAGTTACTTATACAGCACAAACTATTAAGTTCAATGTTGGTAATCACTAGATATAAAATACTTGTAGGTACATGTAAGTTGTTGCTATCAGAAACTTATTTCTGAATTTCCTTACGGCATCAAAGCTTTTATTCAGTTCAATCATCTTTAAAGCCACAACCAACAGTCTTCATTAAAGAAATACGAGGTCCGCTTTTATGTTGTTACAGGTACAATACCGGAAAGACGGTTAGTCATTTTGTAAGTACATGTTTCTTACTTAGATAGGTTAAATAATTCGTGTTCTAATAAGTTTCAAACTACTTTGGTGTATGGTGTATGAAGCGTTGCACATGTAGTTTTATCCAACTTTAGATACCATAAAACAAATACTGGCCTTATTCATTCCAACGATTTTAAGCCGATATGATTTACCAAAAATGATAAGATTGTCTTAACATGTAGTTTTACTGTAAAAAGTACCAAGGTGCTGTTCATAGAATACGTCACGCTAAAATTAGCTCTTTTGACCCCCTTTCTCCCGGTTGTCACGCTTTGTCACACTTTTTGTGACCCCCTTTAAAAATATTACGTCACAAAAACTAACCCCCCCCCCTGAACATGATAAATTTTGATTGACACAAATTTTGAAAGTCAAAAATATTTATTTTATTTTCACAATAAAATTTAAATAAATTGATAAATATCTTTTGTAACGAAAAAATCACACTAATATTATAAAGGCGAAAGTTTGTAGTGAGTGAGTGTGTGTGTGTATGTTTGTTACTTCTTCACGTCTAAACGGCTGGAACGATTTTAATAAAATTTGGTATGGAGTTAGCTGACACCCTGGATTAACACATAGGCTACGTTTTACTGCGGAAAAATATCTAATTCCCATGGGAAAATCGATGAAAATGAATTCGCGGTTTATTATAAATGCGAAAGTAACTCTGTCTGTATGCTACACAATCTCGCCTAAAATTTACTGAACCGATTTAAATGAAATTTGGTACAGAGATAGTCTAGAGCCTGAGAAAGGACATGGGCTACTTTTAAATGCGAAAAAAGGTTGTAAGGGGTTGAAATAGGAAAGTTTGTGCGGAAATTCCGTAATTTTTAAAGATAGAAGCTTGAAACTTAGTTTTTAGGCTTTTGATTAGATATAAATAAATACGACATTCAATGTTTGTAAAACTTTAACCCTAAAGGGGATAAATTAGGGGATGAAAGTTTTTGTGTAATGACGTCGTCCCAAAATTTACGGCCCAGAAAATTAAAATATTAAGTGTAAAAAGTTATAGAGGTTTTGTTTATTCGGATCAATAAAAGTAGTTGAATACTAAGCTATATAAACTGTTTTAAACTATAATTAAACTATATTAATCTATAATATTATAAATGCGAAAGCAACTCTGTCTGTCTGTGTGTTACAAAATCACGCCCAAACTACTGAACCGATTTAAATGAGAATTTGGTACAGAGATAGATAAGTAGATATAAAGCTAGAGGCTTGAAATTTATTGTTTAGGCCTTTGATTAGATATAAATACGACATTTAAAGTTTGTAAAAATTTTATCCTAAAGGGGGCAAAAATAAGTTTTTGTGTAATGACGTCGGCAAAAGGCTAACGGCTCAGAAAATAAAAATATAAAGGAAAAAAATTTTAAATGCGGCCGAAAGTCACTTTTCCACGCGGACGAAGTCGCGGGCATAGCTAGTAAATAATATTTCTATTTATCAGAAGTCCAAGGATTCTGTAAAAATTTTTTGATGAACGGCAAAGGTCACGTTGCTGTAGACCCTCCGTCCCCCTTGTCACACTCAGCAAGACCCCTCCTCCCCCCTTGTATGCGTACGTATTTAATGAACGGCCCCGACTAAGTATGCATAAGGTCCATCACTCCTCAAAATACCTAATAATACTATCCCGCATATTGAAGTATTCAAAAACTAATTCGGGCTGGAGAGGAATCACCCTGTAATGTCATATTCATTTCACCTACTGAGCTACTGGCACGGTTTCTACGAATATGCAACGTTTCTAAAAGGAACGAATAAAATTGTAAAAGAATGCCAAAGTGAGTAGATCTAAAATTAACTAAATTCCTTTCCGGATTCGATATCCTCCTCAAATGATATTCATTGGATTCACTTTTCAAATATGTTGTGGAGGGACAACTTTTCGAACTCTTCAGACTGTATTGGATGATTCTCGTTCAATTTTAGCAGCCAATTGAAAGTCAAGAGCTGTTTTAACAAGATAAAAGGCCTCCAGTCGAAAACATTTTAATAGAATTTTGTTTGTTTCTTTTTTGAACAGTGTTTGGTCAATTTCGATGAAAGATTTATAAGATTATAACTTCGTTCCGAAAAGTACATTGACTTCATATTGTGTTTTGGGTGTTGTAAACAAGATATAAAACATGATAAAAAGTTTCTCAGAGGTATAATAAAGAAATCAACTTTCCTTTTTATTTTGGGGTAAAAATTAACACTTATTGGTTCTTATTCTCATAGAAAAAAGAAGTTAATTTTCATTGAGAAGCATTTATGCAACTAAAAAAGTTTTTATTAATCAAACTGAACGGAGTAAATTATCAGACGTTTCTCATGCAGAAAGAGAAAGACAATAAGACAAACAATTTAATTAATTACAAAATCCTCTTTAAAATTAAAAGCCAAAATGTAAATTATTTGAATAATTTCTTAAGTGCTTTAATTAATTAAAAGAGCTAACATTAATCGTCCTAATTAAAAAATCCTTAATTATTTATTTTTAGTCCTTTTTGGGGTAAATATACTTTTATAGAAAAGTAAACGTTTATAATTATAGAAAACTGAAGCGTTTGTGAATTTAAGAAGTACATGATTGTTTGTATGAGACGGTATTTTATTTAATTGAGTTTTAACTAAATTGATTTGAAATTCTCGTTTTTAACAAAAAAATTGTGTCGTATTCAATAAAGGCTGAATACAAAAGACAAATAGAACTATTGTCTATTTTTTTAATGTGGCTTAAGTAATAAAATAAAATCTGATAGAATTTGTCAATGCTTAACTGGAATTGATCCTTGTCGAATCATTTAAACGAAACATTTTTTGGATTATGTTAAGTATATACTTATGTTTACAAAGCATAAAATTTAGTAATGATGTTTTGAAGTTGCAAATCTCCGGAGCAATTACCTTAAGGACGTTTCAGGTTCCTGAGAGTTTTTATAACACTTTTTGAATCTCAGATACATCACAGATAAATTCAAAAAGGATTGTGTCGCTTAACATTGTTTTTTGAGAACTGATATTCGTCATTTTACCAAATAAGGTTTTATTATCAGTGCATTCATTTTGAAAGAATTAGACAATGTTTCGTTTTGTTGACGAAATGTTATCCCAATTATAAATTATAAATTATTTTTTATTTTGACTTCACTGATATAGGTAAATTTCTAGATGACTGTCATTCTTATGTTCTTTTTGTTGCGTACCTTTAACGCATAAATTACCTTTAAAAATTATTTATCTGTTTGTGGGAAAATCTTCGAAATTATTTTTAAATTATATATAAGTTATAGGAATTGTATTTATAAGAAACGATTAAAAATAGATTCAATGTAAACTCCTTATGGATTAAGTTACAGAGATATGCCTGTTTTAAAGTTAACAACTAAAATATAAAATGATATTCTTTATAGTATTTTTGCTCAGTATCCAATTAAGTGTTTTGAAATATACTTTTTTTAATAAAATTATCCTCAAACTTCAGTGACATATCGTTTAATTATACCAATTCTGTATGCTCATAAATAAATAATGTTTCTAATAAACTAAGTAACCAAGAAATCTGTAATGGGTGCTAAAATTAGCATAACGAATGAAATGTACTAAAATTCCGTGTAAAGTTTAAAGAGCAGTTTACGTTGTGATTTTGTTGGATATTACGAAAAATTAAAATCTACTTATACTTACGATTGCGGTTAGAAAATTAAGGACCGACCGTTAAACTAAATTAAAATATTCGCAAGAGTGTAAGACGATATACGAGCTCTTCAAAAAATCTAAATATCCAAACTGTTGGTGTTTTAAATAATAATCAGTTTATTTACACTACACTGTTTTTAAACTTTTACACCGATGTATAATCAAACACATGCATGGATTCGTGTCCGCCGAAGTAACTTGAGTTTCTAATAAATTTTCAGGTTGAGAGTCAAGCCGATCGCGCGCAGGGTTGATAACTGCCTTATTGTTACTTCTACAACCTGTTACCCTATCACGTACATTACATATGTATGTATTTTTTAACATGTGTTGCTGTATCGACTTCAATGTAGCTGCAATATTTTCCATTATCACAGGTCTATATCTGTTTGAAGATGTTAGTTTTACAGCGGCAACTTAGATAAGGAGTTGCGAGGATTTTTGTCAGTACGTCTCGTTTGTTTAATTAGCATTGTATTATATATGCGGCAATTTACTTTTTTTTTCTTAACATCAAAAGATAAGAAAAGACGTAAGGCGTTTTATTAGACGATTAACAGATTAAAGCAAGAGACGAGAAAATAAGTGAGGTGACATTAAGATGGGAGTAGAAATAAAGCAGTTTCGTGCAGTTTTGCACAAGATACGTGATGATAATTGGTCTTCGGATTAACTTGGTTAAAATAGAAATGCATGCAGATAAAGAATGAAATTATTCCTCTCTTATCGTTACATTAGCATACTATATGGAGAATATTTATTAATTTTTTTTAGAAGTTTTTCAAAACGTTTAATGAGTTACGATGTTAACATTTTTAGAAACCTAAATGATTTAATTTAAGTATTTATCTTCAATAATTTTTAATCTATTAAATCAAGTTTTGTTGAAACGAATATATTAACAAAAGTTTTACGAACTTTTTTTATTTATTAATTAATACACCTGTGGGAAGTATTTGACTTGTTTATTTCGTCAAAAATCTAATTTTCCATTTTTATAAAGAAAAAAGAAAGAAAATAAGACATAAATATTTATTAAAGAATTAAGAATATACCTACTTGGTTTCAAAATATTATATTTGTAGACACTACAATTGTTTCAGCAAACATTGCCTTCATCAGGTGTGATGATTTATACAAACTAGGAATCGTTACAGCTATTTAATACTAACTAAGGGGAACTCATCGAATCCTCTCAATAGCAGGAACAGCGTATCTCCAACGAGTCCCACGTTTCCCGAGACCGATACGTTTTTCAATCAATCCAATCCGTCCAAAAGTAAATCGAAATTGCTCACAATTCCTTCCATTAACTTCCTGAGCAAACGTAGCGAGAGCAATAGCAATCTTACTGATGAACAAAAGGCGAAATTGAGTGCCAGCATTTGCCACGGGCTACCCAAGAAGCCCATTTACGAGGCCGAAAGTCCAGACGAGTTAGCTTTAGTCGATGCTGCCTATTCCTATAATTGTAGACTGCTAGAGAGAACTCCATACCACGCAAAAGTCAGCCTTCCCAGAGAGGGATCTGTGGAAATGGAAATTTTATATGTCTTGCCCTTCGACTCCTTTAGGAAATGCATGTCAGTAGTTTTTAGGCATCCAGTTACCAAAGAAATAGTTTTATATACTAAAGGTGCCGATAGTACCGTTTTAAGTAACCTTTCTCCCGTCGAAGACGATTCGGAAGAGAAACAAATTATTAAGAAGACGCAGCAACAAATAAACGAGTATGGTAAGGAAGGTCTTCGAGTTCTGGTCATGGCCAAAAGAAAAATTAGTGAGGAGGAGTACAAAAATTGGCTTAAACTTTTAAAAGATTGTGAAATGGCACGAGACGGGAGAGAAGGAAAAATAAGAGACTGTTATTCCATGTTGGAGACGAACCTTACCCTTCTTGGTGCAACTGGTATCGAAGACAGACTACAAGAAGGAGTACCGGAAACTCTTAGTTCTCTTATGGCTGCCGGGATTGTGATATGGGTGTTAACTGGGGACAAACCGGAAACGGCAATTAACATTGCTTATTCCGCAAAACTGTTCGCTCCGGAGATGGAACTCCTTAAACTGATGGTACGATCCAAGGATGCTGCCGAAAGAACGATACTATTTTATCTTGCAGAAATTGAAGGTACCGCGGATGAGAATGGTATAAGTGAACCTCCACGGTTTAGTGCGATATCCGGTGCTTCGGAAGTTCCTAGTTCCGTTTCCGCGAATCCCAAAGGTCGAGCACTCGTGGTCGATGGTAAAACATTGACGTACATTTTAGATCGTCAGTCGAATCTTGCTAAACCGTTCCTAAGACTAACGACTTATTGCAATTCGGTTTTGTGTTGTCGCGCAACGCCTCTTCAAAAGGCTTACATTGTTTGGGTGGTGAAGGAGTAACTCAAAATGCGTACCTTGGCCATTGGAGATGAGGCAAACGATGTGTCCATGATCCAGACTGCAGACGTTGGTATTGGAATTTGCGGACAGGAGGGCATGCAAGCAGTTATGGCAGCCGATTTTGTCCTTTCTAAATTTAAGTACTTAAAGAGGTTCCTTTTGGTACATGGCCATTGGAGTTATGACAGGTTGGCGAGGATGGTCTTGTTCTTCTTTTTCAAAAATGCTACTTGTGTGTTCCTTGTGTTCTGGTACCAAATATATTGTGGTTTTTCTGGTCAAGTACAAGTGGATCAGATGTTTTTGATGTTGTACAATTTATTTTTTACATCTCTACCTCCCATAGCAATAGGTGTCTACGATATAGATGCCCCAGAGCAGTTGCTGTTACAAAAGCCATACCTTTACGAACAGGGCCGTACTGGAGAAAGTTATCATTCGTATTCGTTTTGGTTGACTGTGGCGGACAGTTTGTATCAAAGTATGGCGATATTTTTTATTTGTGTTCTAGCATATCATGATTCTACTGTGGACATTTGGGTGTTTGGAACTACGTCAGCTTCAGCCCTCTTGTTCACAATGCTATTTTTAGTTATCATAGAGACCAAGTCTTGGACGGTAATTCTAGCGATACTGGCGTCAATTCTAATCTTTTACACATTCTCGTTTTTGTACAACACATTTTGTGTGGATTGCTTTGGACTACCAAGCTCGTATTGGGTGATACATCATTCAGTAACTTCTTTTACATATTGGCATTGTATCATATTGTCTGTGGTTGTTGCTCTCATTCCAAGATTGTTTTTGAAAGCGATAAGAAATACCTTCTTCCCTGACGATGTAACAAGGGAGGTGTTACAGTATGCACGAGAGTTACGGAGAGAACCTCCCGTTGTAGGACTTCGAATAACGTTATGAGCTCCTGAGATAATGAAAAGTGACCTTAGCAGTTTTAATTCAGCTGATAGATTAATTATCATTTATTGATGATGTAGTGCATTAGTTTATTTATTTAAGTAATTTAATTGAATATATTTAGCAAAGGTGAATTTTTACATTCAATTTGGTCGTTTAATGCTAGGCTTTTACAAAAATATCTATTAATTTCTAATGCTTCTAACAGGTTTAATTTTAAACTTTTATTTTGCATGTTTAAAATTTAGTAGTCTGGACTAAAATTATGGTCTTCTTTTAATAAATGCTCAGCATACGTAGTATTATGGTTTGCGAGTAACCGTGATTTCGAGCTAAGGCATAGATACATAGATTCTATTTAAATCTAATTTGAACTGTTCTGTATTTAAAGGTACATTAATAAGTCGATGGATAAAAGCATAAAAAGCGGCAAGTTTGTGAGGTATTGGGTGAAACGGATTTGCGTGTATTAACGTATCTGTTGAAGATGAAGGATGCAAATTTGTGATTTGCACTTTGCAACACAATAAAAAGAATACTCTTTCTAATTGATGCACACTTGGATGTTAAAAAAGTAGGACATTTAACAGACGTTTATTCACAAAATTGTAGAAGTTTCGTCAACAATAGCTCAATACATAATTATAATACAAGATCAAAAATGTCTCTGCTCGACGTGACGTGCTGCTTGATATTGCCTGTTTATTATTTGCCAGGTAAACCTGTTACAAAACCCACCCTTGGTGGGTACTTGGTTTTACCCAATTGGTGGGTAAACATTGATGATATTATGGGTACCTGGAAACCCCTACGATAATGAGTTCATGTTTCTAAGAAACTTGTACGTACACATTTGTAGAATAAAATAGATCTAAATAAATGTAGAAACTACAATAACGTATTATAATAATAAATATAACTAAATTAAAGTTCTTAACATGTTGCGCCCCGTAAATACTGAACACACACATATTTAGATCACTTTTGTTTGCTATGTTTCATTCATTTTTTTTCACTTTCACTTTTTACTCCTTGATTGGTAAAATACACAGTCTTTGCACTGGACGCTTAATTGTGGTGGTTGGAAGTTTAATGGTGACTACACGCGTAATACCATCTGGACCTGGATGAAGGTCGACAATGCGCCCTAACTGCCACTTTAATGGAGGAAGATTGTCTTCCTGGATCAATACCAGGGATCCTACTTGAAGTAATTGGGGATGCGTTTCCTTCCACTTTGTTCTGGTTTGGAGTTCTGCGATGTAGTCCTTGCTCCATCGATTCCAAAAAATTTGTATTATCTGCTGTTGCCGTTGATAACGACCCAATCGATTTTCGGGAACATCTCGAATATCCACATCTGGTACAGTGGTAAGAGGTTGTCCAATAAGGAAGTGGCCAGGGGTTAAAGGACTTATATCATTGGGATCAGAGGATAATGGATGCATAGGGCGGGAGTTTAAAATAGCCTCAATTTGAATTAGTATTGTTAAAAATTCTTCATAGGTAACATGACAATTACCAATATGACGTTTTAAATGTCCTTTAACGGACTTGACGCCGGCTTCCCACAGCCCACCAAAATGTGGCGCTCTTGGAGGAATATGATGCCAAGCAATATTATCATGACTTAGAAAATTATTAATGCTAGTTTTTTCCTTGTCAATCAAATTGTATACATCTTTTAATTCAGCATTAGCTCCTGCAAATGTTGTTGCATTATCAGAATAAATATTCTGCGGTTTGCCTCGCCGGGCAATAAAGCGTTTTAATGCTGCTAAAAAGTTACTGGTAGTCAAACTAGTTACTAATTCTATGTGAATTGCTTTTGTACAGAAACACACAAATAAACATATGTAGGCCTTAACTAGTTTAGAATTTCGGGTGCTCCTATCTTTAATTAAAAAAGGCCCTGCGTAATCTAGACCGCAGTTAAAGAAAGGTGGAGATGGTTGTATGCGCGTAGATGGCAAGTGCCCCATTTGATGTGAAACTTGTTTTGGTTTAACTTTGAAACAAGTTACGCAATTGCGAACTATTTGTCTTGCAAGATTTCTACCGGAAATAGGCCACCACCTTTCCCGTACTGAAGCCAATAACAAATTTGGGCCACAATGTAGCTGCTTCAAGTGTTCATTTTGTAAAATGAGTTTTGTAAAGATGTGCCTTGATGACAACACAATTGGGTGTTTTTTAGAAAAGGTAAACTCTGAATTTTGTAGTCTCCCACCTACTCGAATTATGCCATCTTCGTCAAAAAATGGATTTAAGCATAGTAGTCTACTTTTTGAGTTAACCGTACCTGATTTACGTAAGGTTAGAATTTCCTCGTAAAAACATTGCTTTTGGGCTATTTTAACTAATACTTTTAATGCATGTTCTAATTCTTGAACTTCTAAATTTTCTAATTTTTTGTTTTGACATGTTCTGCAATTATTAAAAAATCTAAAACAATACGCTATTACTCTTTGTAATTTATAAACCGATGAGAATTTTTGGAATAATTCTAGTCCAGGAACACAAGTGCTGACATTAACAATTAATTTACGAGTCTCTGGTATATCATTTAACAATTTGACTTCCGAATTCTGATAAATCGGATACGTCCCTTGACGTAACCACGATGGGCCATGCCACCATAAGTTTGATTTTATTAATTCGGTAGGGTATACACCACGAGAT
Source organism: Agrilus mali (assembly GCA_029378335.1). Classification (NCBI taxonomy): domain Eukaryota; kingdom Metazoa; phylum Arthropoda; class Insecta; order Coleoptera; family Buprestidae; genus Agrilus; species Agrilus mali. Next base: position 21,619,717 of record CM055657.1, read on the forward strand.
ACTAAATCTGCTGGGTTATCTGAAGATCGTACGTGATACCAATCTTCACTATTCGTATGCTTTTGGATCTCTGCTACGCGGTTAGCCACAAACGTTTTCCAACGATTTGGGGTAGCCCTAATCCAACAGAGCGTGATTGTGGAATCACACCAATAATAAAACGTATCAATTTTTATTTTTAGTGATTCCCGAACGATATTAACTAATTTAGATAACAGAACTGCTCCACATAATTCTAATCTAGGTAAAGTTTCGTTCCGCAAAGGTGCAACACGAGATTTTGCGCACAGTAAATGTGTTTGTGAATTTCCCTTAGAACTAAATGATTTCAAATATATACATGCGCCATAGGCCTTTTCAGACGCATCTGAAAATCCGTGTAATTCTAATTTTATCATATTACTACTAATTACTTGTCGAGGAATGCGTATTGAATGTAATAAATGTAAGTGGCTAATAAAGATTTTCCAAGAAGTATGCAAATCAAGTGGAATCGATTCGTCCCATGAAAGCTTTAATTGCCACAATTTTTGAATAATTATTTTAGCTATAACAACAATGGGACTAATAAGGCCTAAAGGGTCAAAAATCTGTGCGGTACATGAAAGTATAGACCTCTTGCTAATATTATTATTTAAGTCAAAATTCTTTGTAAAATGTAATGTGTCCGAATTTGGACACCAAACTATTCCTAACGTTTTTTCTTGTTGGTCACCACAAATAGTTAAATATTTTGTATCTTTATTTTGTTGTTCAATATGATTAATTACCTTTAAATTGTTTGAAGACCATTTTCTTAAATTAAATTGTCCTTGTTTTAAAATTAAAGAAATTTCATGTTGAATCTGAATCAATTCCTCAACACTGTCAGAGCCCGTCAAAAGGTCATCGACATAAAAGTCATTTTGAATTATAGTACTACTTTTACTATACTGAGAATAATTTTCATTTGCAAGTTCACGTAAACATCTAATTGCTAGGTAGGGTGCTGAAGCGGTTCCGTATGTGACCGTGTTTAATTGATAACATTTTAATTTATCCGATGGATTTTCCCTAAAGAATATTCTTTGAAACTTTCGGTCATCTGAATGGATTAAAATTTGCCGATACATTTTTTCTATGTCCGCTTTCAGTACATACCGATGCTTTCGAAATCTAAGTAAAATTTCAACCAAATCGTTTTGTATTTTCGGACCTACCATTTGGCAATCATTTAAAGATACCCCTGTATCGGACTTCGCCGAACCATCGAACACCACCCTAATTTTTGTTGTTATGCTATCCTTTATTATTGCATGATGTGGTAAATAATACGTTGACATTACACTTGAAGCATTTTCTGTAATTTCACTCATATGTTTTAACTGTTTATACTCATTAATAAATAAACTGTATTCCTGTTTTAATGTTTGATTTTTCGAGAACTTTTTCTCTAAATTATAGAACCGGTTTAACGCCATTTGCCGCGAATTTCCTAATTGTGATAACTTATCAGTAAATGGGACTCTAACTACAAAACGACCATTTTGATCTCTATTTACCGTAGCCTTAAAAAACTGCTCACACGTAATTTCTTCTTGTGACAGCTCTTGATCCTTTTTATGAAGTTCCTCTAATAACCAGAATTTTTGAACTTGTTCTTGTAGAATATTATCATTTTCTTTTGAATTCACTGTTAAGTAAGTCTGATTAACAAGGGTTGGATATTCTGAATGATTAAGAGTTCCTGATACTATCCAACCTAATTTTGTTTTTTGTAAACTAGGCATATTTGTTCCTAGTTTTACTTGACCTACACATATAAGGTCCCAAAACAGCGTTGCTCCTATCAACATGTCTATTTTATCAGACACATTAAAATTTGGATCCGCCAAAGTGATGTTGTTAGGTATTTTTAATGCTGATTGTTTAAATGACCTAATTGGAAGATTTTCTGTAATTTTATCCAAAATTAAACAATTAACTGTATGTTTAAATTCGTTACAGCGTGATTTTATTTGTATTTTGACCATATATTCTATGTTTGTTGTGCCCTGATTTATACCTACTATTGATGTATTTATCTTAGTTTTCTGTACTATACCTAATCGTTTACATAAATCATCAGTCACAAAATTCGTTTGTGAGCCTGAATCTAACAAAACACGGCATTCTTGGAACTGACCACGTGAATCTTTAACTAAAACACAGGCAGTTGACAACAAAATTTGTGATGTATCTATTCTAGTAAAGGAACAATTCGAAATTATAGGACTTGGTGCTTGTGATGTGCTGGGTTCAGATGCGTTGTTTGTTTTTGAATGAATTACTATATTGTTTGATTGTAGACTATTTCCTTCTACGTTAATATGTAATAAAGTATTATGTGTTTTCTTACACAATTTACAAGTCGATTGTGACTTACACTGATTGCTAAAATGTCCACGTTTTAAGCAATTGAGGCATAATTGCATACGCTTAGTTTCGTTGATTCGGGTTTGAACATCTAACTTGGTAAATTTGGAACAAAAATGAATTGCATGACTTTCGTTGCAGAATGGACAAATAATTCTATTAGAAGTTGCCACATATGAATTGGCGCGATGAGTACTTTCGCGACGTTCCTTATTCTTAACTACTTTATGTTCAGATTTACTAAAATGTAGCACTTCTAATAAATCGCATCTAGATTTTAAAAATGTATTCATTTGTACCATGGTTGGTACTTGAGTTGAACCCACAAACTGTTCCCATTCCTTTCTAGAATGAAAATCTAATTTTTTAACAATAAGGTGAATGATCAGTGTGTCCCACTGGTCTACGGGTTCGCCTAGTGATTTTAGTGATCGCAAATGTTTACAAATATTATCATAAAATTGCCTTAAACTACAATTGCTTTCTCTACTTACAGGTCGTAACTCAAATAATGCGTTAACATGATTGTGAACAATTAAACGTTTGTTTTCAAATCTTTCTTTTAAAATATTCCAAGCTACAAGATAATTATATGCACAGACTTCTATAGATTGAATTGATTCAGCGGCCTCTTTTTCTAATGAAGACTTTAAATAAAGAAATTTTTGAACATCATCTAAAGATGGATTTTGATGAATTAATGAAATAAAAGACTCAGAAAATTCTAACCATTGCTCATAGGCACCATCAAATTTCGGCAATTCTATAGTTGGGAGTTTAACATGTTGCGCGTTTTTAGGAGCTACATTGTGGTTAGGAGAACATAGATTAGGGCGTCGATGTATAGTAAGTTGATTGACTGCGGATACAAGTGAATAGTAGGAAGTTTCAAATTCATCCCTTTCTTTATTACCTTCCACAGAATCTTTAGAAATTAACTCTACGTCTAATTGCACTTTATTAAATTCATCTAAAAGCGGCTTTATATTTACTAATCTACACTCTAATTGTGCTATTACATTATCAGCAACAACAGATGTATCAATTTGATCGACAAAGTTTTGAAATCTAGCAAGTTGACCTTTCAAACTATCTCGTTTTACTATTAACGAGTTGATATCCATAATAACAAATTTGAAAAACACAATACTAATGCAAAAAAGGCAGAGGAAATAGAAACTTACAGGATAGTGAAACTGGACACCCCTTGGAAGGACCGTGGAATTGGAGACCTCGTTGGATTTCGTCGACAGTCACTCCTGAGAACACGATTGTTGGCTTCTACGAATTTCGCTTGGAAACGTAATGTTGCATCCGGCTCGAAGGACCATATCTTGAAGATGAAGGATGCAAATTTGTGATTTGCACTTTGCAACACAATAAAAAGAATACTCTTTCTAATTGATGCACACTTGGATGTTAAAAAAGTAGGACATTTAACAGACGTTTATTCACAAAATTGTAGAAGTTTCGTCAACAATAGCTCAATACATAATTATAATACAAGATCAAAAATGTCTCTGCTCGACGTGACGTGCTGCTTGATATTGCCTGTTTATTATTTGCCAGGTAAACCTGTTACAAAACCCACCCTTGGTGGGTACTTGGTTTTACCCAATTGGTGGGTAAACATTGATGATATTATGGGTACCTGGAAACCCCTACGATAATGAGTTCATGTTTCTAAGAAACTTGTACGTACACATTTGTAGAATAAAATAGATCTAAATAAATGTAGAAACTACAATAACGTATTATAATAATAAATATAACTAAATTAAAGTTCTTAACAGTATCCATGTGAGTAGATTTATGAAAGATATTGACTGAATGCAACTGAATATAATTAAGCAATTAGCAATACGAAGTAACTACTCTGTTAGATTGGTAGACGATCTACTCCGCAAATTGAAACAAAAACTATTTATTCAAAGTGTATATTAATCAAGACCCATAACAATAATTATAAAACAGAAGTATTTTTGAATAACCATATAAATAAATTAGAAAACCTTTTTCATAAAAACAACATTAAAATTGCTCATTATACGAATAACATTTTAGCTAAACATATTAAAAATAACAAAGACAAAACGGAAAACAAAATAAATGTGGGGTAACAAATTGAATTGTGATTCATGTAATAAAATCTACATTGGTCAAACAGGACGTACCTTTGAAAAAAGAATTGAAGAACATAAGAAATCTTTTGAATATAAAAAACTAGACTCGAACTACGCTAAACATCTTAATGATGAAAATCATAAATTTAATGAAAATTTTGAAATTTTACATCTAGAAAATAAAAGCTACCGACTTTCTTTATTAGAAACAATAGAAATTAATAACAATAAAAACAATGACGTACTCCTGAATGACCAATTAGAGCTTAATAACTCACCCTTACTTAACCTTTTTTGTCAAACCCCCTCCCTCTAGCACATAGTTATATATAAGTCCGTATTGTTAATTTAGTTTTAAGTAATACTTCTGAAGAAGCCTCAAAGAGGCGAAACAATTGTCAAGTTTTAATTAAATATTTGTGGAAATTAAGTTGTGTTTTATTAGTGATTATGAATTTCCATCAAGAAAACGTAGATACCATCAATCAAAGATATTAAATGTATGTTTAGCACCAATACGGGAAACGGTAAGATTTAGAAAGTTAATTGAACTGTTTTCTTCTTTTTCTATTGTAAATTTAATATTAGGGTGTAAATTGTTTAAAAATTCGTAGAAGGTATGTAATTGCCTATTTGTGCCATTAAAACAAACTAAAATGTCATCCACATACCTAAACCAGTATATGCAGTGTTTAAAAAAAGGGTGTGTTTTAATTTTGTTTTCTAAATTATTCATATAGCCTGTAGAACAAATAACTCATTAGGAAAACATATTCTAAATAATAAATGTAAAACCCCAAAATACTTAAGTTCAGGAGTTTATAAATTAAATTGTTTAGACTGTGACAAAGTATATTTAGGACAGACAGGTAGATCTTTTAAAGTTCATATCAAAGAACATTGGGCTAGTTTTATAAATGAAAAAGCTGATTCTACGTATGCGGAACATTTATTAACAGAAAACCATAATTTTAGTCCAGACTACAAAATTTTAAACGTGCAAAATAAAAGTTTGAAATTTAACCTGTTAGAGAAGCATTAGAAATTAATGATATTTTTGTAAAAACCTAGCATTAAACGACCAAATTGAATGTAAAAATTCACCTTAGCTAAATATATTCAATTAAATTACACTCCACCCCTTAGTTAGTATAAATAGCTGTAAGGATTCGTAGTTTGTATAAATCATCACACCTGATGAAGGCAATGTTTGCTGAAACAATTGTAGTGTCTAGAAACATAATATTTTGAAACCAAGTGTATTTTTAATTTTTTAATGATGCTTTCTGTGTTTCAAAAAGTGAAAGCTTCCACCATTAATTATAAATATTTATCTTGGAAGTATGAAAAATTTAGTAGGTAGTTTAGTATTAATATTTTTTTAAAGCATTCAATCTCTTGGATAATTTGAAACAAAAAAGGGAAAATAACGGATAGTTTTTATTTTTCGAAAATTAGTTAAAATTAGTCTTTTGAAAACAGTGAAGGTGAAGATACCAGAAAGGAAAACTGCAAGTGTAAATGATAATACAAAGATAGAAATTCTGAATGTATTGAAAGATTTCATTTATTATCTAGGTACTGATATTTCAATTTCAACAGAAACTGAATAAGTTCGCCACATCATGTATTAAACCGAACCACAGGTTATGATGCACACACAATTTGTGTTTATTAGGTTAAATATTAATTAATATATCTCACAATTCCGTTACGGAAATGAATTGAAGTCGTTCACACCATACCTTACGTAGATGTTTTTCAGAGCCAGTTTATCTTCTTTGTTACCATCTTGAGAACTACATTAAAATTGTATAATACATTTACATTTTCAATTAGTTCTCGAACTCAGTTTTCTATCAGTATGACTCATCTCACAATATTTTCCAAATCTGCTGTACTTTACTCGTGATGTCCCCTTTTAAACAATATTAATAAAAATTTGAAACAAGTAACTAGAATAAAATTTTGTCTGGTGTAAACGTTTCGTGACGTAAGCTCCACCTGTTCTCATTAACCCTTCCAGGATAAGCAATAACAATGTTATTACTCTGTTCAATTGTATAAAAAACTATTACTAAAATTAGTAAACAAATAAAAGCATTTCTGTGTATTGTATAAAAATGTGAATAAAGATAAAATAAATATCATGATTTAAAAATACACATAGTAAAAATTCATGGTACATTTAAATAGCATTGACATATCTTCCAAAATCCATAAAGTAAAATAGTACAGCTGCAGGTAGCACGTTCTCTGTACTAATTTCATATTTCTTGTAAGCCATAATGATCTGTGTTATGAAGAGATTTAGCTAAAATCAAGATAATTTAATGAAAGGAGAAAACAAAAAGATGCAATTACATACCATGCAGTATACAGCTACTACAATACCCGTATACAAAATGTAAAACTGTTTACGTTTCTTTGTCAGCCAAATTATTACAAAATATGCAGCAGCCAATCCGAAAGCCGTCAGTCCAATAAAAATTATAAAACTGCAGCTAGTTATGTCCCACTGAAGTAGAAAAGACATTTTTTATTTAGAAGAAGATAAAATACCAAGGAATAGTGCTGCAGGACATTTAAAAACATAAAAAGGTAAAACAAAAAATTTGCTCAGAAAAGCAACACCTATGTACATGCTGATTGACAGATTAATAAGTCTTTTAATCTAAGATGCTGTCATTATGTATTTTATGTTTATATTTTAAAAACAGCTGACTGAAATTAATCTGCAGTATTATCTGAATTTTGTATAATAGGTTCCATTGTGTTCCAATTTTGAGTCAACCACATGTCACAATATATTTTTTAACTATACTTTATTTTCTAGATTAAATGCAGACATTACAAATGACTAGAATTTTAAAAGGTTACAAAAACAGATGTTAGTCTTTTATTTTGCACAAATATTTCCAAACGATAGATTAGGAAATACAACAATAGTAATTTGTAGAAATACATTTAAGAAAAACTTACGTACACAATAGAAATTTAAACGCACAAGCGTAATTTAAGCATAATTTAATCATTAAATCATGTGTGCATATACGTAGATATAAAAAACTCTGGTGAGTTATGTTACGATAAACCGTTGAGCCACAACTTTTCCTGAAGTTTTTCCACATAATTTTATTTATTACGTAGACACTCATTTTTCTTACTGCCAAAAAATAGAAATGTATAAATAAAATACCTTGCTTTGCTTGGATATAACTGCAATAAGAAATATCACTATCATAGTTATAATCACTCCAATTAGTGCAGCGTATGGATAATAGAAAACATCGAATGATCCAAAACATATAATTTCAAACAATACCTAAAACAAAGACAAATGTTACACAAATACGAAGGACGACGCTTAACGCAACTAATAGTTACTTTAGTTATCATGTCTGTGCTTATATGATTCCCTGATAATTTTTAAAACAGATAGCACCCCGAATTTCTAAAAAAGTTTTGCCAAACAACTCGTAGGCTTATCGGAGTTTCTTACTAAGAATTTCACAAAGGTGTATGTATAAACGTTCCTTACGTATCTTAAAACGTAACGTAGGATCGTAAAGGAGTTATGCACAATGTCTAGTTTGAATGTTATATTTTGTTAAATATTTATATTCACAACTAAAGTTTTACAAGTTACCTTTAATTAGGCTCAAGAGATAGCTTACTTGGTTATTAGCACATTGCCTTTTTTTCTATTATTTATTTGATTTTCTTGTGTTACTCAGGTACTCATTTTGTTTATAAGTAATTGTAACGATAATAATATAAAATTATATATGCTTTTACTAGTAATATAATTAGATGACTCTTATACTTACAAAAAAAAACATATAGATAATATTAGCAGGGAATAACTTGGCAACGAAGTACATACACCCAAAACAAAGACTGATGAATATGAGGACTGACCTGAAACATTTTGTTTGTTTTAAAATTGACAAATTAAATGAATTTACCTGTAAGTAAAGTTCGATTTTCCTGCTTCAGACCGCACACATTTTAAAGACCGATAAAAAATATGACTGGGTATTTCAACTAAGACTTGAAACTAGCAACTGTAGCAATAGCAATTTGACGAAGGGTATTAAAATTTTGATAAATAGCTGGAGAATGATTTCTAATCAAACAGAGAGCTGTGAAAGTGTGAAATTCTAGGTGGTTAGCTCAACTTTACGAGATCACTTTTTATTGCATAAGATATTTCAACGATTAGGGCAAACTCCGAAATACATCCTCAAACGATGTAACATATAACCCTCATGAAATTATATGCATGAGGAATTTGATTTAATCATCAGTTAAAATAAGTCGATAACTCTTCGAAATTTGTATTGCCAAGATAATAGCTGTTCGGAGATGAAGGAAGTATGTCGTTGTTGATTACTATTACGATATAATGTATGGTAATCTCAGAATTATAGTAGAATCCGGAGGGCATTTATTATAAATTTAATGCTAATAGACCAAAACCACAGAACATTATTTGTGATGTGGTAGGCGGACAATACGATTCTTTTTGATGAATCGATTCACACGATTCAACCTCATAAAAAGAATCGATTCTTACATTCGTTCGTTTGAACGACGATTTAGTTATTAGTGTTTGTTCGAAGTAGGTATAACGATTCTTTGTAATGAATCGCCTCGCACCTCGCACGATTCAATTTCAGTAAAGAATCGTCTGTCACGCTTCGTTAATTTGAACTGTAAACTATACGAACTTTTGAAATATTCGTATTTACCTATCTATATTGTACATAATATGAATTGTACAACATAACCACATTCTAATAACAGTATATCAGTTACTAATAGGTACAACTTAATAATTTTATTTAGCTTCGACCAAATAGCAGCCCAAACCTGTAATTAAGCCACTTATTCGACATTCAAGAAATCTCCTGTGGGGCTGCTAATATAAGCGATTGTAAAATGATATAAAATTAGATAAGGTACTTCTTCTATATTTCTAAGGTAAGTATACAACTAATTATTTGTAGAATGAAGTCCGGTTTTACTGTCCCTCAGGGTCCCCCCCTCCTTCTTTTAATCTTAACACACAAAATAAGAATGACCATCTAAGAGTTAAAAGGCAAGAGTATGACGTCATATTTTTGTCTATCTTTAAAATGTGTGCTGTACTACAAATATTACTAATTACGGAAACCAGGCCTAATATAACAATTATATGTTGCTCGTAACCCGTCAGTACAACAATTATCAGTCTAATACGTAATAACGCTTATTCAGTTTTCATTTACTCCTCAATTTCGCGTTTTTCTGTCAAATAAATGAAATCATACACTTTAAAATTCCTATCAAGTACAATATATTTTATGTAGATGTAATGTTCGTTTTTAACGGAGGCTTTCCCTATTTATTAAGTAAGTATTAACGTAGAACGTAGAACTGTTAGTAAAAATATAATGTGCTAAAACAATAAAATGAAAAGTAGAAAAGTAGTCAAAAGAGGAAGTGGCACAAACAGAAAATAGCGGCGGAGGAGCTGGTTGAAATTTTTATTATTATCAACTTACTTGTGGGAGGAGGGAGGAATATCTAAATAAATATTTATTTTGAGCTTTCTGTATTCCAGTGAAAAAATATTAATTAATGTCAATTGGAGTCAAGTGATAAATATTGAGAAATGCTAACCCAGTAAGGGGCCATTCATTTATTACGTAAGACGATTTAGGGGGGGGGGTCGACTATGTCTTATTTTTTCTTACAAGAGGGTGGGAGGGATTCTTAATATTTCTTACGTAAGATCACAAATATACGCAACCGCGCGAGTGCAGATGTGACCAAGAAGAAGCAACACCTGATATTAGAAATGTTCCAGTAGCAGATTTTCACTTTCTAAGTGGGTTTTGAGCCGCTGGACAGAAAATGTTATGTAGTGATTATATCCAAACGATTAAAATGATTCCATCCAACACGATTGTAAACGTTCCTGAAAATTGTTAGTTTAAAAAAAAAACATCAAAACCAATCAAGCGCATATTCACTTTTCCTTAAGATTCTTACGTAATAAATATTAAATAGGGGTTAGGGGTCGGGCTATTCTTATTTTTTCTTATTTAGGGGAGGGAGGGGGCCAAAACCTAGTGAAAAATCGTCTTATGTAATAAATGAATGGCCCCCTAAGCGGGTCTTCACTAATACTGTTGCGGAAATACGATTTTAATCTTTAATGTTGAGTGAGATCTCTCCGTAGTATAATAAAGGTTGACACTGTGGAGTTCTACTACTGGAGAAAAAGGTTCACATTGTCGTTTTCATAAATCAACCAACAATATTCTCATTCGTAAATAAATTATTTTCAGATAAACCAAATGAATATAATGTTTATAAGCCTTGATCCCTGGTTTTATTTATAATAAAACTATTTTATATACTTTTATTTTTATATTTTAGAAAACAAGTATTGATTTCTTTCAAGAAATCGTTTATAAGCGGATTGTGGATTTAAAATGTTTTTATTATACTACTGCCTAACCTAACCTAACCTAACCTAACCTCTTGACATTAAGTGCCCCACCTCAATATGCGAACGTATTTTATGAACGGTCCCTAGGTTCCGAAATAGAAATCGAAAATGTGTGAGTTGACGAGAGGCAGATCCCGATGTGGCAAAAATAAGTCAGGTCAGAAAATGGGAAAGTCACGAACTGTCAAACCTAATGAACAACCTGTTGTTACACAGACACGAAAATACATGGACAAAATAAAATTAAAATAAAGCCTTCCTGCCTGAAACTTAGATACCATTTGATAAACTTTGGTAAAATTAAAATTTACTATCATACTTACAATCCTATATAACATAGGATTAGAAATACAAATGGTTCATTATCATCATCATCAAACACATCATACAAATCTTTTTGCTTTTCAGATTCGTTCAACATATTCCTAATCCAATTATTTGGGGGACCAGGTCTTAATCTGTAATAAAAAAGTGGCTGAAAGTGTTAAAGCTACGATAAACTATACATACAATCTTACCCAAAATCGAATACGGCAACACCTGCTAGAGTAAACATTAAAATAAAAAAATGAACTACTTCGACTCTACGAATAAATCGATGTCGAGATTCCTTATCTTGAAACTGACTTTCTTCCTAAAATATTACAACTGCAATATAGTATAAATTGTATTCCAAATAGGTAATAGGTAGGTTGTCGTATTTTAATGTACCTAAATGTTAAGTTTCTAGTAATATGACTCCACTTAATTAAACAACCTTTATATGTCTTCCTTCTATTATTCAACGAAGGTCTAACATCCATTATATATATATATTTTAGCAGCAAAACGAAATATTTACAATTGTTAAAAGAAGGAAGTTTAATTAAAAAAATTGTTCATTTGCTTTTTATATGCATTATTGTGCATTCACATTTACGAGGGCGGATCAAATATAAACGAGCCTTTTTAAATTGAGCGCCGGATAATTGTTCAAAACGCATACGGGCGTTAGCAACTTGAAGTGGGGATATTAGGTGACACGGAAACGACTCGTCGTGTTGCTCCGTTTGTTTGGGTTTAAAGTAGCTATCACAATGAGTGAGAAAGAGATGCATAGCAGCGTTGCGCAACGGATTATTATTAAGTTTCTTACACGTGAAAACGTGAAACCAGCTGAAATTTTGCACAGATTGCTAACACAGTTCGGAAATGAAACGCTTTCGTGGCAACGGGTAAAAGTTTGGTACAAAGAATTTAACGAAGGGCGTAATTCTGTCGAAAATGTAAATCATCCTCGTCGTCCGCGCACCAGCATATCCCGGTTAACATTGCACGCGTTAGATACCTTATTGAAGGGGACCACCACGCCACTGTGCTTCAGATATCTGTTGAACTCGGCAACAGCTATGGGAGTGTCCACACAATTATAACGAAAAACTGGGGATTCCGAAAAATTTCAGCTCGTTGAGTCCCAAAGTTGCTGAGTGAAGATCAAAAAGCTGCTCGAGTTCGCACCGCAGCTTTAACGCAGGTCCAAATCAGTGAAATGCACTAGACTCAGTCGAAGCACCATCCATATAGCCCAAACTAACCCCCTGTGATTTCCACATGTTTGGGCCCCTCAAATAATCACTAGGAGGCGAGCGATTTCAGACTGATGAACATGTGGAGGCGTTTGTGCGGAACTGGATAAACTCCCTCCGTGCTTATTTTCATGAAAACGAGATGAAAAAACTACCAATCCGTTGGGAAAAATGTATAATCAAACAAAGGGGATATGTCGAAAAATAGAGAAATTAGTTTTTGTGAAAATTTTCAAAATATAAATGTTTTATGAACAAAGGCTCGTTTATATTTGATCCATCCTACATTAACTGTAAGAAGTGTTGCATCTTATTTAAGTATCTATTAACTTTCGGAAATGATCTTTCTATTGAGTAAATTGGGTTGGTGTAAATTCTGTCCGAAATGCCTTAATGACCCTGCAGAGGTATGTACGTAAATGCTCTTCCGATATTGTTAATTTCGATCCCATATATGTATCTGCTCTTGGGCGTGCAGGATCTCGGCATCAAATGCATGAACTAGGCACCGCCCGGCGCGGCAAAGATTAATAACGAATTCGGCAACAATAACAAATAATTTGATATTTGAAATTTTACGTTAAGTAAGAATAAAAACTACTTTAGTTAGAAAAGTAAAACTGAACACCCATTTTTGCTTATAAAAATATTTTCCTAAACAACGTCGGTTGGGGGGAGGTCCTTACATACCATTACACATATCGAAAGACAACAACATACAACAAGTCACTAATATACTATATTTTAATCCGCAGATTGTTGCCGAGTTTAGTACAGCTGCAAGTAGCTTGAATTATTTATTCAAATTTCATAGCTATTGCACGAATTAATGCGCGGGACCTCTCAAAATATTAATATAGGGACCCAATTGAAGTATGTGCCACAAGTACGGGAGGGTATTTACACCAAAATGTTGGACTAGGGCCGGATTTACGTTTTCCGGTATATGAAATAAATGATTACCATATTTATTACTGGATTGCAGTAAACATTCAGGTACTGTGGAAATGTTAATTCTTTTGGAGTATCAATATATCTAGTAATTAATTGTTTTTCGTCACATGTAGTCTCACAATCTACATTTTCTATGATGATTGATTGATGTTTTAAATTAGATAATTCCAAAGACAATTCTTGATTATTCACTGGTGGATCCAATGCCAAGATGTAATTTATGTTTGGTTTATTCTGAAGTTCTGTTATTGTTTCATAATCAACTGGGGCTGTCGATAAATATGTATCATTTTTATTCACTTCGTATTGTTGGCTACTTTGAGATTCTTCTCTAATATTTTGTGATTTATTTTCGAGAGTAATTAATATATTGTCATGATTTTGAAGATCTGGTTTTAAATTCCCTTTTGTTTCTTGAACAGGTACGCCATCATATTCAATTATTAGTTCATTTTCACTTTGAGAAGAACCGCAGTTCTCATCCATGTCATTTTAAGTTAGTTGAATGAACTCGTAATACTGACATTTATTCAATTTTATTAATGATTTTTGTCAAAATAACAATGGAAGAGCAGTGCAAAGATTATATCGATGGTTTAAAATGTTGAAATAATTATTGTCTCCACGACCATTATGAAAAAACTATTGAATACACCGAAGAAAATTGAAAAACTCTTACAAAATTTTAAATCAGTCTATTAGTGTTTGTGATTTATACTTAAAATGTTAACTAGAGAATATTGAATTGTCAAATTTTTATTTGTCTTGATTTGTTACGGAGCTTGGCTCGCTTGATAAAAAAAAGTGTCTATTCTGTGCTGTTGTACCACATATGTTCGATAACAACAATAAAAAAAATCCAGCGTATATTTAATTGATAAGATGAGTACTGAATAACACGTTTATTAATCCTAAGATATACACAAAAACACTAATTAACTAAAATGAAAATTGTCGATTGACCGAAATGATAATGTTCGAACGTTGTATTGCCAAAGTGTTCCGAATAAATACTGATAATAAAATGTTCATTCTGTAACGAATTTTCTAGTCAAAGATTATTTATTTAAATAATCATTTATTTAACACTATTTATGTAACACTTAACACTAACTTAGAACTACTATTTATATGAGAACAATTCACTTATTTATATAACAACTTATTTATATTACTTGTGTCTATCGGTTAACGTTTTGATCCGCGCACTGATGCTTTATTACAACTACTGTTTTTCGGTCCAAAGATGATCGCTTTATATACACATTTCGAACTTTCTAGATGATTCGAAAAGGAAATCCTGATGGTTCTCGAATGATGAATAATAATTAGAAAGTCCTCGATGATTCCAGAATTGAACTTGTTACTTGTTGCTGGAGAATGATTTACATCTTGTAAGTTGATAACAACAAAAGTACCGTGTGCGGTGTCTACGCCGTAAGCATGTTAGCGATAAGAAGTACATGCAGACAAGTTGTTATCGCACACTCGCACAGTCCCTGGTCGCTACAATTCTTTTACTTCTCCCTGTCATCCGTCATTATGTAGGTATTTGCGATAGGCGTTTCTACCATTACTCCGAAGAAATCGAAAACTTTAATCCTATAAGTATACAAAAATGAGATCTCTTTTGAAATTTGAACGTTCAAATTTCTGGAATCCGTTCCAACAAATTAGCAAAAGGCTGGGATTTTCGTCTGGTGATGGATGCATCGGGCTAGGTTGGAGTGCGGGTAGTTTACCTTAGTTTACCTAAGCCACTAACAGAGTATCTTATGCGCTAATTCTTGGGTGAAACAGGAGATTGAAAGGTGCTCGATTAGGTAACAGTAGTGGGTGCTTCGGAAGATATATAGCAACAGGATTGCTGGATTGCCTAGGTATATCGATCAACGGGGACATAATAGTACACGCATAAAACAGTCATGAAAATATTGCTAGAATTCTAGCAAACATGACTAAAAAATCTGTCAATTATATGGACGACCAGACGCTCAAGGAGATTTTACTAGAAATGTCTAGTCAATCTACGTTCGGTGTTGAGACTGAATTCTAGTAAAATTGACTTGATTAGAAAACATTTTTTACAGTTCTTATGACTAATTTTACTAAACTATTCTCATTCTAATATTTTTTTCTTTACGACAAGATAAAATAATCGAGAGGTAGAGAAAAAAGTCTAGACTTATTTAGCTTGATTATTCTAATACTAATTATTAGAAAGAATGAAAAATTGTTTTATACCACCAAGTACATTTTATGAGAATTCTAGTATTATTTACTAGAAAAATTTTGCTTGACACATCAAGTAATAAAATCATGATTATTTTTCTCCGTGTAGTCTCGAAACGAGTTAATGACGGAGATTATTCCCTGCCAACATTATTTTGTATTTTTTAGGGCATGGCTAGTGAAGCTCTGGTTTTAATTATTTCAATGTAGAGATGATTAATAAATTTCATAGAGATGAGGTTTCAGAATGGGTTGTCTTTTATAATCAGACCCAAAAAGTCGAGAAATGTGCTATAGGTACATGTATATTTTAGAAATATTAACAGCAGTTTTATAATTACTGCTATTATACAGTAATATTTACTAAATCCGTAAATAAAGATAAAATAAATATCATGACTTAAAAATACATATAGTAGTATAGTATTCAAATAGTCTTGTTTATAATTAAATAAAAATAAAAATTCATGGTACATTTAAATAGCATCGATATATCTTCTAAAATCCATAAAATAAAATAGTACAACTACCGGTAGCGCGTCCTCTGTAGTAATTTCATATTTCTTGTGAGCCATTATGATCTGTGTTATGAAGAGATTTAGCTAAAATCACGATTATTTAATGGCATGGGAAAACGTAAATATATAATTAAATACCATGCAGCATACAGCTACTACAATACCCGTATATAAAATGTACATGTTTTTCTGTTTTTGTGACAGCATAATTATTACAAAATATGCAGCAGCCAATGTGAAAGCCGTTAGTCCTATAAATATTATAAAACTGCAGCTAGTTATGTCCCACTGAAATAAAAAAGACATTTTTTAGTCTATGAAGTACTTCGATTCTATCGCTCGATTCGCTTGTGATAAATGATAAAACAGTACTGCGGGACATTTAAAAATATAAGAGTTATAAATATATATTTAAAACAACAAATATGTACAAAACAGCAACTCCTATGTAATTTATATTACAAGTTAATATTCTCAAAAGATTAATTAGGAGGTACAAAAACAGTACCTAGTAATTAATAGATTCTAAAACACATTACAGCGCAAGTACAGGTCAACAGAAATAAGGTGGCCCCTCAGACTTCGAGCGAACAGCGCAAAAGATAGAAAGAAAGCGCATTCGGAAGGAAAAAGATGCATTTTACCGCTCGGTGTTTGTACCGTGTTTCAAATCGGGCCCGTATTTTACAAGTAAACTGACCCCAGGGTGTCTTAATAGTATTAGTAATATTTACACGAAAAGATGTAATGCACTTTAGATAAAGCAGAATTCCAATTTTGTATTTTAAATATGTAATATTATTTAAATGGGGTTAATTTAGTACCCAGTATTGTTTTTTCTGCAATCACTTCTTCCTCAGAATACTGATTTTAGTAAGTAATTAAATTAAATAATTACAGTTGTAAACGCACATCAATCTGTAAATAATAAATAAATAAATAAATATTTCGAGGTATTCAGCTCAACTATTATTGATATTAAAATATTTGTATTTAAGAATAGCTTACGTACATAACAGAAATTTAAAAGATTTTTTCGTTCGCTCGGTTCCTTTGAATTCTAATCATCGTTTTGGAGAAGATTGAAGGTTATGAGAAGTATTTATTATTGCTAATAATTCAAACGTTCATGTATAATGTAAGCTTACTATAATCAGTTAAACGTGCATACGTTTTTCTATTAAAAAAGCATGTAAGTGTTATGTATGTTACGATAAATCCTACCACTCTTAGTGAATATTTTCCACATAATTTTATGTATTATTTAATAAGAATTTATAAACAAAATACCTTGTTTTGGTAGGATATGGCCATAATAAAAAGTAATACCGTCATAGTTAAAATCACTCCGGTTAGTGCAGCCTTATTATGATGGTAAACGTCGAATGATCCAAAACATATAATTTCAGACAATACCTAAAACATAGATAAATGTCACACAAATACGTTGGACGATGCTTAGTTGTTATATCTGATCATTTTCAGAACAGATAGCAAAAAAGTTTTACCAAACAACTCAAAGTCTCTTACTAAGAATGTCTTAGTTCGGTATTTAATTCCACACAGCTCTATGTACCTATTCCTAATATTAATATAGGTACATATTCACAATTTCCGGTTTAGAAGTTAACTGATCTTTTTTATTTATGTTATACAATAATTGATATCGGCATTCAATAGAGGAAGCTGTGTACATTATATGATGACAATGTTAAGGAACAGCAATCATTATTTGATCTATATTTGCAAATGAGATATTTCAAGTTTTTTATGAACAAGTAGTTAACAAAATCAAAACGTGTTTTGTTTGTTTGGTGTCATTAGAGATAGTTTCAGCTAGTTGTTAAGAGGGATGGTTGTTTAGTGGCAGTTTAATTGCCTGTTGTGCCATTTAAAAATTATACAAAATGTTGGATATTTTAACCTAATTAATGGTAATTGGTTAATGTCGTATTTCTATTGTTCGTATGATTTTCTTGTGCTACTATGAATAACAATTTCGTTTTCCTTAAGGCGGATTTAAGCTGGTAAACTTTCTTGCATTTAGAAACTCTGCTCGAGTAAGTACTCGTTTTGTTTGTAATAGTGATGATTTTAATATCAAATTATTAGTATGCATTCACTACTAATTAAAAGATGACTGTTATACTCACAAAAAAAAACATATAGATAATATTAACAGGGAATAACTTGCCAAAGCGGTAAACGCACCCACAACAAATACTCATGCATATGAGGATTGATCTGAAACATTTTATTTGCTTTAAAATGTCATGTACGTATATTGATTTTTACTAATTAATACAACAATTAATTATTAATTTAATAGGTAATAGTAATTGCCGAAGTGACTATTAATCCTTCATGTACTCTTCAATTTTGCATTTTTTGTTGAAATCATACACTTAAAAATTAAAAAAGTAAAAAAGTGTTCAAAAGTACCAAAGATTTTATATAGTTGTAGGGCATATTGTGTTTGTATATATATATATATATATATATATAGTATATCCAATGAGAAATATAAAGTAACATGTAAAGAAATGCCAAGTCTTGCCATGCAATTCTTCTTGTAAAGCCAAGTCAAATATTTAGATAATAAATACTTGATGGCAATCGTAGTGCTAAATAATAACTTTACGAAATATTAATTTATTAGCGATTTGAGATGGTATTTCCACAAAGCATGGCTTTATTTTTGATATGCGATTACCAAGTCGTTATATCTCTTCTAATATATAAAATTCTCGTGTCACGGTGTTTGTAATTAAACTCCTCCGAAATGGCTCGACCGATTTTCCTGAAATTTTGTGTGCAAATCGGTTAGGTCTGCGATCGGCCAACAATTATTTTTTATCCCCCTAAATGTTAAGGGTGGTCCACTCCTAATTGTTTTTTGAAATTTTTTAGACAAAATTTTTTGTTTTTATTTTTTCATGATACAGCATACAAAAATACATACAACCCTTAATTTTTATCCTTCTACCACAAACCCCCATTTTTTAATAGCGATATTAGTACTGTAATAATCTTCAACTCTCAGTGGTCGATAACTGATCAATTATTATCAATCGATTAGTCATCCCCGCCAGGCGTCTACTGATGTCACTACTCACCCAGCAAACAGCACGGAGTGGGGATGAGAATGAAGCAGATTTTTTTACAATGTTACAGGGAGTTCAAATATGTTCTAAGAAGTAAAAGAATGTTTTATTACAACATATGAGAATGATTTGGCAATGTTCAAGAATGTTCCAGAATCTTAAAGATCATTCAAGAATGTTTCAGAATGTTAAAAAAGGTTAGATAATGTTTTGAATCACTATGGGATGTTCTGGATAGTTGTAAATTCGCGAATATTCTAGAATGTTCCATCAAACGTGTAATATATTCTTACTCGGGCAACGCCGGGTATCGCTGCTAGTTTATTATCTACAATAACTGACTTGGCTTTACATGAGATCTCTCGTAGGGTCTCATTTAATTTTGTAGGTCCTTTTCTCTCCTCGAGTAATATTATTATTCTTAATAATAACGTAGATTTTTTATATGGTTGTCTAGGGGTAGTTCAATAAGATCCTGAATCGTCCAGGAAATTAATACATTTAACAAAATTACAATGAAAACGACGGTAACGAGAAGAAAATAAAACGAATTGATGAACACAATGTAAATGTAAGTAACAAAGTTCAATTTCCCAGTTAATCTTATAAAACGTCTTAATAGCAAAAACCTTTTGCAAAAATACGTCTTCTGTCTCTTTAATAACATCTTTATTCTCATATCTCTAATTGCGTCTTGGTGTTTGGTTCGTCTTCGTCTTTTCCCAACCACCAACTCTAACTAACCACTAACTGACTTTCACGTAACCCTTTTTTCCGCATAAAACGACTATGGCGAGAAAATGTGCGTCTATCTATTAAAGAAGCCCACAATAATAATAACAACTGCTGTGTCCTCATATACAACAATCTTGTACTTAAACACATACTTAGTAAATTAATTAGTAGATAATACGTTGTCGGTATAATCACGCACATTCCCCTTGTTATTTTGTGTCGACTATTTTACTGTTATTGATGTTTTGTCAATTAGGTACTTTGGTAAAATAAAATTTTATTGCATACTTACAATGCTATCCAAAATAGTATTAAATATACAAATGGAGGCATACTACTATAATAGTGTCTGCTAACCGTAGGTTCGCCATTAACTACTATGTTAACGTTAGATTGAATGGGTAAGTCTCTGTAATAAAAAAGCAGCCAAAAGTGTTAAAGTTTCGATGAACTGTACATTGAAGCTTACACAAAATCAAGTATGGCAACACCCGCTAGAGTAAAAAGTAAAATAAAAAAATGAATCAGCTCAACTTTACGGATAAATCTATGTCGAAAGTTCTTATCTTGAAACTGACTTTCATCCTAAAATATTGTAACTGTGTAAATTAAAAAGGTTCTTCTCCTAAGTCTTCCATCAGTTACCAATCAAACAACTATAAGTGATTGTATACTGTTTTAACTACTTAATATCTCAACACCCGACGTTTCGCTGCTAGGTGTGCACCTTATTCATGGATAAAGTTTCCTGATTAGTAATTGTATAAGTAAAATTCTAAATAATAGACAGCTTGTCGCTCTTTAATATAAATGCTGAGATTTTAGTATTCTGACAAAACTTAAGTATTGGGCTTCTTCTTATTATACAGCGAAGACTCTCATACAACGGAAATTCCAAAAATAGAAAAGGTTATTGTACTATTTTAATAATGTATTATCGTAAATACGCAAAAACAAACAAATAAGCAACTTTTTTGATAAACTTAAAATTATCAACTGGTCTAACTTTGTTGCGAATAGCCAAAGAGTTATTTTACACATTTTATTTTAATTATATGCTGAGTATTATTGTAAGTTTCAATTATGTACTTGAGTACATTGAAATTGCTCAATTATTATTAAAAATATGGCTTAGCTTTAGAATATTTTAATTCACAATGATCTAGGAATCATTCGCAAAATTAATTAAAATAAATTGCAAGTATATGTTATCTCTAATGAAATAACCAACCACTACTAGTTGTCGAAATGCTCTTCCTATTGGGTATATTAGCTAAACGGTTACCATTTTAATTATTGGGTTGCAGTAAACATGCAGCTGTTGTGGAAATGTTAAATCTTTTGGGGTGTCAATATATTTGGTAATTAATTGTTTTTCTTCGTGTGTAGTCCCGCAATCGGCATTTTCTATGGTAATTGATTGATGTTTTAAATTAGATGATTCCGAAAATAATTTTTCACTATGTGCTGTTGGATCCAATGCCAAGAAGTAATTTATATTTGATAGTGGCTTATTCTGAAGTTCTTTCACTTCGTGTTGTTGGCTACTCTGAGGTTTTTCTCTAATATCTTGTGATTTATTTTCGAAAGTAATTAATACATTTTCATGATATTGAAAACCTGGCTTTAAATTCACTTTTGTTTCTTGAACAGGTACATCATATTCAATTTTTAGTTCATCTTCACTTTGAGAGGAACTGTATTTCCCATTCATATTATTCTAAATTTCTTCACCTTCAGAAGACGTTTGTTAGATTTTGTTAATGATTTCTATCAAAATGAAAATGACAGAAGAATGCAAAGTCTACATCGATGTTCTAAAATATACAAATATTATGCCCATGACCATTTAAAAAAAAACAGAATAGATAATGAATGGCCCAAGCGATATTCTGCGAATTTAGTATAGTCCATAACTTTTATAGTTTATTATTTCCCTATGATATATCAGTTGTAATCAGAGTAGGTTTGACCACATCTTTAGCAAATGTAAACGTTAGTTGGTGACTAGTGGTAGTCATGGTAATTAACTTATAGATACTTGCACACAAATTAATGAAAACAGGAACATTTTTTAAAAGAAGAATTAAATAAAGTGGTTAAAGTGCAGTTTAATTAAATTGAACCCCAACTATATCTTTTAATAATATGTTAATTTTGTATTACCAAATAGACTTAAGAAATTTTATTTTTTTTTTATAAAATTTGAATCCAATCTATTAATATTTGTTATTTTGTTATTTATACTTGAGTCACTGAGGATTTAAAATTAAAATGTTATCCGGTGAATAAAGAATATTCAGCTTTTCATTTTATTTTTGTCCTGATGATTATTATTTTGAAGTTCTGAAAGGTCTAACTTTTGGTTTGAGATGCTTACAGAGTGTTACAATATTTTTTTTTTAAATAAATAAAAGTAAAATTAACGAGTTTTCTTTTGACTACTGAACCATGAAAACTTCTGATTATTTGATGCTTATTAAGTTACATTTAAAATTTAAATCCTTATTACAATGTTATATTCATATGGTATACCTATTAATTCATTCAAATATTTATTTTAATGTAATCTAAAATTATTTACATGAATTACTGGATAATTAAGTATAATAAAGTAGTACAAGACGATTAACAATAGTTTGGATTTGATCTGCACAAGTATTAATTGTAATATTAAAACAATTTTCTGGAGTCTTCTTAATAGCATTAAGTTTTTTATTTCTGTTGCATTTCACTGCTTACAAAATCCGGAACACAGTAAGAGAACCCAAATATTGTTTATAATCTCATAAATTTTACATATTTATGAAAAGTTATACCCAACTATGTAATTCCATTAAGTGCGTATACAAGTTTATTTCTTCTAATAAAATGAAAGGAGAAGGGCTCCCGCAAGACAAGACAATGCGAAATTTTCAATAGCAAAATAAACGTAAGTTGAATATTGTCTTATTTTCGTATTATTCTTGTACTTATAGTTGATCTTGATATCCTATTGTATTGATTTATTTCAGTATTGCAAAGTAGGTTCCTATTTGTACTTCTTTACTCGGAATAGAGTATATACATGCACCTAGTATTATGAATGGTTTTGTTGTTTTAGTAAATAAATATAGCCATAGGTATATATTTTTGAGCTACTTTTAAGTATTACAGAAACACCTTCTAAAATCCATAATGTGTAGGTATACCATTACCGGCAGATAATCATCTGTGTCAATCTGATATTTTCTGTAAGCCAGAATAATCTGTATTTTCAACAAATGCAGCTGAAATTCAAATGAAGTGATTAAAAGGAAAACGAAAATACCTCTTTCACCTATCGTTAAATACCATGCAATAAACAGCTACTGCAATACCGCTATACAAAATGTACATAACTTTTTGTCTGTTTATCAGAAGAATTATTAGAAAGTACATAGTAGCCATTAGGACAGCAGTTACCCCTACAGCAAGTATGAAACTGCAACTGGTTATGTCCCACTAGAAAAGAAACATGTTAGTTTGTAAACATATGAATTTTATATTCTCCAATAGATATATCGACTATATGTAAGAACACAAAATGTGATTGAAATTAATTTCAGAGAATCGGAAAACTCAAGTAAGTAAATCACCTCTGTTTGTATAGAAAATAAAATAATGATAATCACTATCAACAAAGCAAAAATAAGTCCAGTTATTACAGCGTACTGAAGAGCATATGCTTCGAGTATTTCCAAACATATAAACTCTAACAAAACCTGAAACGTTATAAGCTCTTAATTTATAAGAACAACAAATTAATTATGACATTTGAATTGTACTTACAAATACAATCAAAACGATGTAATTAACAGGATATAATCGGGAAATGTAGGGAACACACCCAAAAGCCACACTGAGGAATATTAGGAGTCCTCTAAAAAATATTTTTACTTATTTTCGACTGTATAAGATTTTAGTGAATACATAATTATGTACCATACAATTTGTCTAATAACGTTACTATTATATAGTGTCACTCTTTATTATGTACCTAGAGATATTTTGAAAAAAGAAAAATATGTTGACTTACACAGCTATCCAGAATACAATTAGAAATGCAATTTTGTTATGTCTGAAAAACTCGTGTGAGGATGATCTGTAAAAAAGGCAATCGTGAGTATCAGTACCCTTGCCATTTGTATAACGGTCTTACATGTAATCACATATAGCAACTGCCACTGCAATAAAAAGTAGGATAATAAAATGAATTTTCTCTATGTTACGGATAAATTTATGCCGAGTGTCCCTATCTTGAAACTGAGTTTCTTCCTAAAATTTATTCATAACTTATACTACTGTTAATATTGCACCTTTTAAATAGGTAAATAAAAATAGCACTTCAACCAGTGGTTCACCACATTTATATGAACAGGTAGGAGTATAATTTTTCATGTATCTAAGTTCTTTAGTTATACATTAAAGTATTCTGAGTTTTAGATAAGAAATAAAATTAAAAGAAGTATTATTAAAGGGTTTTAGTGTTGGAATATTTTCTTTTCAAGCTCAGCATGGGCCAGAAATGAGTCTTTTCAAACAACCGTTTTAAATTATTCGTAAACTGAAACAAAATATAGCGAAGAATTTTTTCTATTCAATATTCGACGAAATAAAGTATTTGCAAATAGATATATACACAAAAATAAAACATCCTACTTATCACACTAAATAAAAAGGGTTTCCATATTTAGTACTGGATTGCAGTAAACATCAACTTTCTGTGGAAATGATATATCTTGTGGAGGGGGCAATGTATTTATCAAGCAATTGTTTATCTCTATTTACAGTTCTATTTTCTACATTTTTTGTGGTGGCTGATTGGCTCATTAATTGAGATGACGCTAAAGTCAATTTCTGACTGATTATATTTGGTTTTACTTTTTTCTGAGGTAAATTAACTGTGTCGTTGCTATTATTTACTCCTGTATCTGTCTTGTTCTTCGTTGAAGCTACGTTGAGGTGCGTCACTCGCGCCTTGTGGTTCTTTCTCAAAACCAACTGATATATTGTCAAAAATTTCAAGATCGCAATTATAACTTTCTTGTTCTAAATTACTACTTGTTTCTTTAGCAAGTGTTTCTTCATGTTTGATTTCTTGAGATGAACGTTGCATCTTATCTATATGTTTTTATTTCAGTGTAATACAAGTGCCATTTATTTCTGTCCACTGTGTTTATGAAATATCAAAGAATTATACAAAGGCTATAACAGTATGCTAATAAATATTGAAATATATATTTCCTTCTGTCATGTATCTGCGTCAGAGCCTTCTAGTATAAGTGGCGATTTCAAGAAAAGTTTTGGCACTTCTAATTTTATTCTAGATCTGAAGGGTTATGTTAACCGAATCCAAGACGTGTGTCGTAGATCGCTGATGTAACAAGAAAATTAGTCGGAATTTTAGTCTGAAAATCGATAAAAATGGGGTGAAAACAATATTTTTGGGTAGATTTCCGAAAAGTGGTCACCTCCAAGTGGCTCCATTCAATATGTCCTAAAATCACCGATGTTGTACTGCATTGTTGCAATTAGATAAGATATCGCTTAATAAATTGTTGCTGTTGTACAACAAAAAAAATCATCCCTAACGTATTTCTTCCCTGTTCCGGTATATTATTATATTATATATATGCGTTGTCAATTATAAAACATCGATTAAATGGTAACTTTTGACGGCGCGTAATGTGCAAAACCTTTGCGCTGTTCTGCATTAGCTACGTTAATTCAGTAAACAAGTAAGATACTTATAGATACTAAAGTGATTGTTTACAAATATATATCGACAGATAATATTTACTTAACGAATTGGCAGTTTTGCACACGACTCTACAAGTTTAAATTTGTAATTAAACAATGTAGTAAACTTTCTCGGTAGTTTGCACACGACCGACACTTATTGTAATAAGTATCTATTAATACCAGAAAATTCCGAAAGATTTCGCAAAACACTCAGTGACAATCCAGACAGAGTGCGGTTAAAATTTAAAAATAAAAGATTGTTGCGAAGATGCCTCAGGGTAAGTAATAATGACTTCATTTATTCATTATTTTATTAACTTATATTAACTTCATAGTATTGCACTTATATGAGGATTCTTTAGTTTATATAGAATAAAAATTTTATTCACAAAACTGTAGATAAGGTAATTATTTCGCTAGTGTAAATTAATTAAATGAAAAAAAAAAATGTTCGCAGAAAAGCCATTTTACAATTTGTGCTTGGATTCTTTTGATGCTAAAACCGTTTCTTAATACCGTTCCCTAATAAAATTATAATTCAAATTTAAATTTGTAGATTAAGTTAAGAGGCACGTTTTTATAATAATTATTTTTCTTTTCCACTTATATTTTTGTAATATTGTCAACTAATAACTCTCGGGGAGGGAATAAAACTCGCATTTAACAAATTATTTCTTAATTGTTTTGTTAACATGTAGTTCTTTTGTAATTGTAGTTTGCAAATTGGAATCTCTTCCTGCATCTAACAAGTGCGAATGCAGAGATGGTGCTCCTTGCCAATGTAGATGTACCTGCAGTTGCAAGAGGGGTGAAAAGTGCAGCGGTTGTAAATGCAAATGTAACTGCAACTGCTGTAATGAGAGAAGAAGTTGCAACTGCAAGTCTACTACAGGCGCTCCTAACAAGCTTCAAAGTAAAAATCAAGAAGCACTGTATTGTTGCAAATGCTCCTGTTAATTCGTTTGACAGAATAAATACACCATAAAAATTCACAACAAATCACGTTTGAATTGTTTCAATAGTAAAATTCAATATTATTATTATATTCTTTTTTTCTTATGAGTTTTGACATATACAAGACCAATAAACTTTTTTCATATTTAAAAATGCTTTTTTTAGTACATATTTATACCCTAACATTATTTTACAGTAAAAATAATGAAACAAAGTGATTAATAATATTACTTAAATTAAATAAATTATATCACTTATGTTATTTGTTTTAGAATTAAATCAAACATATGATATCTAATGTTTCCTTTGCTAATAAACAGAGCGAGTATCGTTAAATAAAAAAAAAAACGAAATAATAAAAATATTTGGAATTAGCAGAATTTTGTAATTAACTTCTGCATTAATAATAATAATTCAAGTTTTAAAAATTTAACTGTATTCTATACATGCATATAGCCCAAATCCTTGAAGTTTTGCGAGCACTTAAATTTAACTCTTGAAAAGGTGCGAAGGCAGTTAAAAGTTTGATGTATCCATCAAGGCGCTGCAGTTCGCACCCGAATTCCGTAGCCCCATGAGGAATATATGGTATTATAACTTTCTGTCCCTTCTTTATGAAGAAAGTTACGTTTATAAGTTGCAGGGGTGAGTTTCGAAGATGAGTGCAAAAGTGTATCACCCGAGAGGACTTCAAATGAGAATATGAAATGAAATTTTGCAGAAGTCTAGAATTTCCAAATGCCTGCGGGCCAAATCTAGCCTGCCAGTGCCATTAATCCAGCCCGCGTTAAGACTCATGTCATCACTCCGACCCGCGACAGCCAATGGCTTATTGTTGTTATTATTGCTGTGATAGGAAGAAAACACAGAATGATAATTGTTGGGTTTTGTTTACTTGCAAGGTTAAGCTTAACGACAGAAATCGTGACGCAGAAACTTAACTTAAGTATCTAAGCTTAAGCATATTACCTAATAACTAACAAATAATTGAAATGAATTTCACTAATCACAGTAAAACAAAAAATATGATATATGTGATTGTAGTTTCCCATCGACAATAATTTGTAGTTGTGGATCAATTTTACTTGTACCAAATATGTATTAAGAGATTTAAGATGCTCATCGGTTAATTTAAATCTGTAAACATTCTTTGTGTACTTCATCTTGGAAAACGTTTTCTATCACAAGTAAGTAGCAACGGAAACAGAAATCAACCTACGATCAAATATGCAAATTATCAAATTTTACCAGTGAAATAATTCCAACGAAAATGTACTTTAGATTAGGTCGCGCACTCTGAGATTAATTCAGAAATATAGTTAAGGGCAGAAAAACCAAATCGAATATTTATTACTTTTTTAAAAAAATTAAAAAAATACAGAAAACAATTAATTGATTAATTAATATTATATACTCTTTCTATCGGTATATGTGTTAATATATCGATTATGATATCAATAATTGCTTTGTAATAACGAAAATGATTTGCTATCTATCAAAATAGCTAATATTTCTGCTTTCATTTCCATATATAAAGTTTAAACTTCGCTGGTTCTTTAGTAGTGAATTTTGAATAATCTATGATTTATTGTAAAAATAGTATAATCCGCATATTACGCATCTCGGGAGGAAATGTAAAAAATGCCCCAGATCTCATACGTTATGCTACCCGAGGAGACGCCGGGCGAAAAAACGAAATTTTGACATTTTATTTCGATTTTATTTACTGTTATTCTACAAAAACATTGACATTAAAGTAACATAAATTTCATGATTTAGAAATAAGTATAATAATTACATCAGACAGAGTTGTCTTGTTGTTAGTTAAATAGGACTAAACAGTAAATTTCGGGATGTTAATGATACATTTAATTAACACAGACAAATCTTCTAAAATCCATAAAATAAAACAGCACAGCTGCCGGTAGCGCATCCTCTGCAGTAATTTCATATTTCTTGTAAGCCATAATGATCTGTGTTATGAAGAGATTTAGCTAAAATCAAGATTATTGAATAACAGCGGAAAACGAAAACATACAATTAAATACCATGCAGTATACTGATACTACAACACCCGTATATAAAATGTAGAAATGGTCCTGTGCCCTTTTTGTTATCAGCATACTTATTACAAAAAATGCAGCATACAATGCGAAAACCGTCAGTCCCATAAATATTATAAAACTGCAGCTAGTTATGTCCCACTGAAATAGAAAAGAAATTTTTGAATTTATGAGTATTTCAATTCTATCGTTGTTCGGTACTTCAAAGACCTTTGTATATGTATATTGTCTGTATATATTATGTTTACGATATTTTAAAATTTTTGTATTATTTGGTCATGTACATTTTAGTTATATTAGGGTTTAACTTGTAAATATTATGATACACATTTCCTATTGTTGCAGCCTATTAAAGGCAATAACATACCCAGAGGGTAGGTGGTAAGTTAACGTTCTAAGAAGGTTGGGTCTTCTCCAGAAGTACCAGATATTTTTCATTATTCATAGACTTGCAATTCAACTTTTATGACGTTCAGTCAATATTTCATATTTTGCATTTTTTACCAATTTAATTGTATTGTACCAAATTCATTTTCATTGTATAGTGTAAATAAACATACAAAAAAACACTGTGCAAGTTTTTCCATAGGAGAAATTACAAACGCGATTATTCTTATAATAATCGGGACTATAAATCACCAGGTCGATAGTCATCGAACAATCGTGGTATGAAACGTTTGTGATTAGAGTTTACTTTTCAATCTTGGCAGTCCTAAGCCTGGAATATATGCGAAGAAAGATTGATCAAAGAAAGTTAACACTTACATGAATTACTTAATTGATTGTGAGTGGCAAATTCGAGGTACCTACTTATTGTATTTCAGGTAGACAAGACACATGGAGTCCAGATAGCAGATTAAAATAATGATTATAAAAAATAAGATTACCGTTCTAATGTTGCTACATAGACCAATTTGTATTTAATGTTATCGAGGGTGGTGAGAGTAAATAAAACTAAATTATTACCCTTACTTCATATAGTTATCATGGTTTTCCGACAAATGCATATACACGGTGCCCAAGAAAACTTGTATCCCCGTAAAACTTAGCAAAATTAAAACATTAAAAAGACATTAAAAAAAAAAAATACCGAAGACGTCCATTTTTATGACTCGTGCGGGTCGTAGCGACCAAGACAAACAGAAACTGTTTGTAATATGTAATATGTAACCGTATGATTGTGAACATCGTTAGTTTATAATCTGAAAAAAAATTGTAAATTGCAAAAATTCACTTTCCAGAAAAAGGAAAACTGACTACATACGTACCTACACGAAATCGAATGGAACAGACTCAACGCTCTATTCCGTCTCAAAATCAACAATAATATAATCATCAAAAAAGATGGCAAGAATCTTGTTCAAAATTAAACTTACATAACGGATCCCAATTTTGAAACAAATTCGAAACACTACCCGGTCAAAAACCAACCCCCATTTTCCATATTGTCGTCAAGAACCATATTTGCAACGGTCCCGAAAAAAGCAAGCGCGTTCTCTATAAATTGACAACAAACCACTCCCCCACACTTCAAACACTACGGCACACTCTACACCATATCTTATGCAAAATAATATCGGACGACATTGTCTACACTTTTACGAAAAAAAAAAAAAAAATGCACCAGGTGAATCACCTAAAATATCTCCCGCCATCCGCAATCGTGTATTTTACAAAATATACAACGGGATATTTGCAACAGGTTATTGCCCTTCATTTTGGAAAAGCGTGAACATCATAGGTAATGGTTCCCAAACCTGGCAAAGATCACATAAACACGGAATTTGAAGTTTTACCGCCCTATTTCTCCCTATTAACAGGAACGTTTTTGGAATGTATCATCTCAGACCGATCACTGTGATACAAACAATCTCCCTAACTCTGCAACTGATTTTCGAAAAGGGTTCTCACCCCTTGACTCAGTCATAAAACTCCAAGCCAAAGCAATTTCACACGCTGGCGGTTGTATTCTTGAAATCGCACTTAACCTACCACCGTTTTCCGTCAAAATTATTCTTTCTTTCTCAACAACCACCCTCTAAAACTACAATTCTAAATAGATTTTTACGCAATTTCACCCTTAATGATGCAATCCCTCAGGGCACAGTACTCGCTCCGCTTCTATATAACATTTTGTTCTACGACATACCCCAACATTTCAAAAACTCCATCAATTGATGTTAATACACAGACGACACAGCATATTGGGTTAATGGTTCAACCTTTAATTTTGCCTAATTTCATTTAGTATCAAAATATATTTTTTTTAAATAACTAATTCTTATTGTTTCACATCACAATAAGTAATTGGGTTAAACTTAATAAAAATTTATAAAGACTGTGACGGTAAACGCACAATTTTTTGTGAATAGTTTGCACATTTTATTTCAAATTTATATTTCTTATTTTTGTAAATATCACTTGAACTTCTTATCTTGTGCATGCCTTTGTTTCCTTTCTATTGTTCCGCTGTCGCTATTACTACTTTTACCTAGAATCTCACATTCACCTGTACCTGCATGCACCCCTTACTAATAACTGGTTTTACCCTTAATTGGTTTCTTTTGAATTCTGTACTTTCCTATCTACTCAATTTATACAACTACAAAAAAACTAACAACCCTTTTGTGTAAGTACCCTCTAAATTACCTATCTCAAGACAGTCTACGCTTCGCTCCAGTTATAGTAAGTTGTTTATATTGTTTATATTTTTTTGTTGTCTTTGTTTTTTTACTATTCTTGCTTTTGAAATTTTGTTACTTGTTTTTCCATTTTTTTTTGCATCTTTCATCTTTTTTATTGTATATATATGTTCATTTCATGCTTTGTTCATTTCTGTACATAAGTTGTTATTTTTATTGTTAATGTTTTCTTTTATTTGGTTAATATTTCTATTAATATTTTAACGCGACAAGCCTCTCGGAAGCGCCAAATACACATACAAATAGATAGATAATGGTCCCGGAAACACCGCTGATAGATTCGCAGAATTTACACAGAGCAATTAAGTTCTCGTAAATTCTGGAAGAACTCGTTTAAAGGTATTTAAGGGAGATCGCATCGGCGACGGGTCAGTCTGTTGATAACAACTGATCGAGAAAACAAATAAATAGTGGAACCGAATTGTGAATAGAAATAAATAGCAGTGCAAGTAAAACAGTAGTAGTGTGGTAAATAAATAGTAAGTGTTGAACTGTATATAAATAGTGTTTGTGATCATTTATATTGTTCTCGTTTTATGCTTGATTAGTTGTTAATTTAATTGTTAGTTGGTTTTATTACTTTTATTTGTTATTTTAATAAACTTTTTACTAATTAGTTGCGTTTTGAACATCAAGAACGCTACAATATTAACTTTAACGACGCTAATAAAAGACAATACCTTGTTTTGTTTAGATATGACCATAATAAAAAGTAATACAATTACAGTCCCAACCGTTCCCAGTGATGTAGTGTCTGGAAGGAAGCAAGCATCAAATGATCCAAAACATACAATTAGTAACAAAACCTAAAACAAAGACAATGTTGCACAAACACGAAGGGCGAAATTCAACTCAATTAATGGTTAGTTATTATTTAATTTAATAAGTTATTTCATCTATGGTAACGTTGATTTTCGGGATTATTCAGGAGATCTGTCCTAAATTGTGATTCAGCGCAGTCTGCGTTAAGTCAACGTTACAATGGACACCGACTGCGAAAGCCTCACTTAATTTATTATTTCATGTTTATGTGATGACACTCGGACAGTTTTCAGAACAGATAGCACCCCTGAATTTTTAAAAAAGTTTTGGTAAACAATTTATAGGCTTATCTAAGTCTTGCTAAGAATTTCATCTCGAGTTTTGAAAAATGTTAGTGTTATGTTCAATTTCAACTTTTAATGTTTACTTTAATTTAGTAGTTAGTTCTATCTAAAAGTATCTACATATTCACCATTGAAGGCTTAGAAGGTATCTACGTACAATCTGTTCTTTTTTAACTACCTTGGTAATAACGAACATCAATCAATATTGAGATTTATTCCTACAACTCATATTTTAAACTCTTTATGAAAAAGTGATTAATATAATCTAAACGTGTTTTGTTTGTTTGGTGTCATTAGAGATAGCTCCAGCAGCCGTTAACAAAGATGGGTATTTCGTGGTAATTTTATTGCCTGGGCGGCTACTTAAACATTATGTTGGATATCTTGACCTAATCAGCGGGAACTCCTTAATATCCTATATAATTAACTTTTGTTCTATATTCATTGTATTTTCTTATGCCATGTTGAATAACAGTCCCTATTTTTTGTTTGCATTATTAATTATAGTAATACAAAATTATATATACATGCATTTAGTACTAATTAGAAGATAACTATTATACTTACAAAAAAAACCATATAGATAATATTAGCAGGGAATAACTTGGCAATGAAGTACATACACCCGAAACAAATACTGAGGACTATGAGTAATGCCCTGAAACATTTTATTTGATTTAAAATCTAATACGTAATAGTATTTGTTACAGTGATTATTTAATTTAGACTTCATGTTCTCAATTAAATTTTCATTTTTTTTTTTATGTTCTCTGAAATAGATGAAATCATACATATAAAAATTAAAAATGTGTCCCATAAAGTGTTAAAGACTAGAAGGTACTAGAAGGACATAAAGCAACGACAGTTTCCTGTTATCGAAACAAGTTGATTTAATTGCATTTATCTACATACCAAATTACTTTGTTTACCCGTAAGAGGTTGGCAAAGCTGAGAAATAATCAATCAAAAATGCTTTGTACGATTTTAATAAAGTTTGGCAAATAGAAATGTCTGTAAAGGTAGTATCTTCTAAAGTATAAATCACTTTTTCAAGAAGGATACATGCCTTAGCTTTATTTAATTTTTCTTCTTCTCCTTCTTCATTTAAAATCGATATTTGTAACAGTTGTTCCTTACCTTCATCTATAAACTGTTAGCTCTACCTTCATATGTTTTCTAAAAGGATCCTTTTCATAAGTTCTTCAGCTATTTTCTAATTTTCTAATTTCCAGTCCTTATCGTATCTTATTTCACGTTTTCATTTTTCATTGTTAAGTTTTGTAAATATATTAGATATACAGCTGTTTGCTTTTAAGTGTTTTAATTAGTTATTTCGTCCTCCAATTGAACCCAAAAGACCAAATTGGTATATTAATAAAATCGATTAAACCAAACTATTTTGAACCCAGGAAGCTGTGGTTTCGTCCCTAGGGTACCGTATGCCTTTTTCTGTACCCTTGACAATATATGTACAAAATTTCAAGATGATCGGTTGAATAGTTAAGACGTGAAAACGTTACAAACAAACAAACAAACAAACACAAAGAGAGACTGATCGCGTCAGACAGATATTCCCTACCATTTACAAAGATGGAGCAAAGTGCAAATTTTATAGAGATTACAATTAAAATACTTCTCAACTTGATATATTTTTGAGAAAAATCCGATTTTCTGATTGGTCATAGAAATTACGCCCCATTGCGACCATCCTACGAACTTGAAAACAATTTTCAGTGATTTCTCTTACATAATGTACTTAATAATTTTTTTTTAAAGTTATACGTTAAGTAGTTTCTGACATATAACCGGCGTTAATTTTTAGTTGATCACCCAATAGGTAGATATGATTCTGTTTCGCCACTTAAACCAAAAATTCCTTCACCTTACCTGATAAAGCTAGGTACCTCGAAATAACTACCCACAATCAGATAAATTATTTATGTAAATGTTAAATTACTTAAATCAATCTTGCTTCACATTAATTTCAAACATTCCAGGTAACCTCTGTTTTTATTCCCAAATGACTGTACTAACTAATAAAGAAAAATAAATGGATCCCCTTGGATTGCTTCTTTTTGAGTCTTTAAGCCTCCACAGGAAAAATTAGATCTGACCCACCTATACCTACATACTTATAAAATTTCAAGTTCGTAGGTCTTCTAATATATTTAACAATTTTGATGATCGTCATCATTTTATGTCGAGTCTGTTCTATTCACACTTCTTGGCATGATGACAAGTATTATGACAGGTTTAATGGTAGAAACTTAACATGTAATTACTATTCATTCTGATAATTTATTCCATAATAAAATTAAAATTTTATTCCATACTTACAATGCTGTCCAAAATAGTATTTTATATATAGATAATTCTTTATATGAACCGCCGCCAGCATAATAAACTCTGTAAAAAAAGCAGCTGAAAGTGTTAAAGTTTCGATGAATTGTACATTCAAGCTTACACATGATTAAATATGCGAACCGCTATGTCAGTAATAACTAGAACAAGAAAATGATAAAACTCAACTTTGCGAATAAATTTATGTCGAGCGTTCTTATCTTCAAACTGACTTCCATCCTAAAATATTGTAATTCTATAAATTAAAAATATAAAGTTCTTCATCTGCATCTTCAACAATTACTAATTAAAAGCAACTTTAATAGGTTGTATATTTTTTTTTATTATATAATCTCCCGATTTTTCGCGTCTATACGTGCAGCTTACTCATGTGTAAAGTTGCTTGATTAGTAATTGTAATTGCTTATCTTATGTGAATGCCGAAATTCTAGTATTCTGATTCAATTTAATCAAGGCCCAACACCCCTTAAATTAAAGGTAGTACTCTTAATAGTAAAATGAAAATTTTAAAATTGTTAAAAGATAGAGGTTTCTTCATGCTGCAAAATTATTAGAAAATTTATTTTTATTTAACGAAGATGATCTCACGACATACCATGATATGAATAAAATACAATTAAAGATATAATAAAATTTATAACATAATCAAAAATAGAAAACAGGTATGCAAGTTATAATTTTGTTATGAAAAACCACTTTACGATTTGCGAAAACTAGTTGTAAAGTAGAGAATTACCGGGTTCCTACAAGGAGGTTACCTTTAATGTAAAAGGTGTAGGACTTCTTTTCCGTAACCTGATTCACCAGTGATTGGGTCAGAATCCATACTTAATGTTTTTTTTTTTAATATTTTATGCATGTGCCGATGTACCTATGAAGAATATTTTAAGTCATAAGTAAGTAGGTATATACATTAAAATTGTTCAGTTGTTATTAAAAATACAGGTTACTTATAGAATACCAAAATAACTTAAAAAAAGAATCAATAAGATAACTAATCGTTATAAACTATTGAATAATCTTCAAATAGGGTATATTAATTCAACGATTACCGTATTTATTAGTCGATTACAGTATACATTTAGCTGTTGTGGAAATCTTAAATCTTTTGGAGTCTCGATATATCTAGCAAGTAATTGCTTTTCTTCATCTGAAGTTCCATAATCGGCATTTTCTACGCTTACTGATTGACGCTTTAAATTGAATGATTCCGAAGATAATATTTGATTATTTACTGGTGGACCTAATGCCAATAAGTAATTTTTATTTAGTTGTGCTTTCTTCTGTAGTTCTGTTATTGTTTCGTAATCAACTGGGGCTGTCGATAAATACGTATCATTTTTATTCACTTCGTATTGTTGGCTGCTTTGAGATTCTTTTCTAGCATCTTCTGACTTATTTTCGAGAGTAATTGATATATTGTCATGATTATGAAGACTTGGTTTTAAATTCCCTTTTGTTTCTTGTACAGGTACATCAACATATTCAATTTTTAGTTCATTTTCACTTTGAGAAGAACCGTATTTCCGATCCATGTTATTCTAAATTTATTCACCTTCAGGTAACATTTCTTAAATTTGTTAATAATTTTTGTCAAAATGAAAATGACATAGGAATGCAAAGGCTACATTGATATTCTAACATATTGACATATTATACCTATGACCTATTAAGAGAAAATTCTACACATAAAATATCAATTTTCAACTACCAAATAGAGTTAAAGAGTTTCTACTTTTCTTATAAAAAATTTATAAAATGCGAATTTCGAAATTCGAATCCAATGTATTAGTATAATTAATATCTGTTATTTTGTTATTCTTGCTTGGGTCACTGAGGATTTAAAATTAAAATGTTATCCGGTGAATAAAGAATATTCAGCTTTTCGTTTTATTTTTGTCCTGATGATTATTATTTTGAAGTTCTGAAAGGTCTAACTTTTGGTTGTCAGATGCTTACAGAGTGTTAAAATATTTTTTTTAAAAAAAGTAAAAGTAAAATTAGTTTCAACGCTTCAACTTTGCAACCAGAATTAAAAGGGGTTTCTTTTGAATATGGAACCGTTAAAACTTCTGATTATTTGATTGTTATTAAGTTACATTAAAATTAAACACCTTTATTACAATTTGATGTTTATTAACTGTAGCTCAGATAGGAAGATATCCTCAATTCAAGAGAGTAACCTTTATAATTGTATGTAATTTTTTCAATTACAATAGCCCGTAACCAGTTTACGTGACTATCTTCTTATATTAATTTAAAAGACTTATGGAACTATTACTTTCTTACGATTTCTCGAAAACGTAGTGAGATATCGGAAAAATTTATTCTTAATTTTCGTTTTATTTTGGCCTAGTTAACTTGTCAGTTGTCACATCGTGGCACCCCAGAAATCGTACACTCTACTATCAATTCCATATATGCATATAGCCCAAATCCTTGAAGTTTTGCGAGTACTTAAAATTTAACCCCTTGAAAAGGTGTGAAGGCAGTTAAAAGTTTGATGTATCCATCAAGGCGCTACAGTTCGCACATGGATTTCGCAGCCCCATGAGGATTATATAGTATTATATGCTTCTGTCCCTTCTTTATGAAGAAAGTTACGTTTATAAGTTGCAGGGGTGAGTTTCGGTGATGAGTGCAAAAGTGTATCACCCAAGAGGACTTCAAATGAGAATATGAAATGAAATTTTGCAGAAATCTCTAGAATTTCCAGATGGTTCAAGAATGTTATAGAAAGGGATCTTCCAACTACGGCCTGCGGGCCAAATCTAGCCCGCCAGTGCCATTTATCCAGCCCGCGTTAAGACTAGTGTCATCAATCCGGCCCGCGACAGCCAATGTCTTATTGTTGTTACTATTGCTGTGATAGGAAGAAAACGGAATGATAATTGTTGGGTTTTATTTACTTGCAAGGTTAAGCTTAACGACAGATATCGTGACGCAGAAACTTAACTTAAGTATCTAAGCTTAAGCAAATTACCTTATAACTAACAAATAATTGAAATGAATTCCACTAATCACAGTAACACAAAAAATATGATATATGTGATTGTAGTTTCCCATCGACAATAATTTGTAGTTGTGGATCAATTTTACTTGTACCAAATATTAAAAGAGATTTAAGATGCTCATCGGTTAATTTAGATCTGTAAACATTCTTTGTGTACTTCATCTTGGAAAACGTTTTCTTTCACAAGTAAGTAGCAACGGAAACAGAAATCAACCTACGATCAAATATGCAAATTATCAAATTTTACCAGTGAAATAATTCCAACGAAAATATACTTTAGATTAGGTCGCGCACTCTGAGATTAATCTAGAAATATAGTTAAGGGCAGAAAAACCAAATCGAAATTTTATTACTTTTTTATGTGTAAATATATCGATTATGATATCAATAATTGCTTTGTAATAACGAAAATGATTTGCTATCTATCAAAATAGCTCATATTTCTGCTTTCATTTCCATATATAAAATTTAAACTTCGCTGGTTAATTTTGAATAATCTATGATTCATTGTAGAAATAGTATAATCCGCATATTACGCATCTCGGGAGGAAATGTAAATAATGTCCCAGGTCTCATGCGTTATGCTCCCCGAGGAGTAGCCGCGCGAAAAAACGAAATTTTGACATTTTACTGTGGTTTTATTTACTGTTAATCTACAAAAACATTGACATTAAAGTAAAATAAATTTCATAGTTTAGAAATAAGTATAATAACTACATCAGAGAGAGTTGTCTTGTTCTTAGTTAAATAGGACTAAACAGTAAATTTCGGGATATTAATGATACATTTAATTAACACAGACAAATCTTCTAAAATCCATAAAATAAAACAGCACAGCTGCCGGTAGCGCGTCCTCTGTAGTAATTTCATATTTCTTGTAAGTCATAATGATTTGTGTTATGAAGATATTTAGCTAAAATCAAGATTATTTAATGGCAGGGGAAAACGAAAACATACAATTAAATACCATGCAGTATACTGCTGCTACAATACCCGTATAAAAAATGTAGAAATTATTTTGTTTTTCTATCAGCATATATATTCCAAAATATGCAGCAGTCACTGCGAAAGTCGTTAGTCCTATAAATATTATAAAACTGCAGCTAGTTATGTCCCACTAAAAAGATAATAAATTTTGGGTTTAAAAGTATTTCAATTTTATCGCTCCTTTCACTATATACAAAAATATAAAACACCAATAAAATATGCTGTAGGACGTTTAAAAATATGAAAAGATTAGGTTAGGTAAGGTTTTGAAAAACATATGTACAAAAAAGCAAAACCTGTGTACATGTATATTAATCGACAGAATAAAAATAAGGTTTTCACTTTATGATGACAAAATATATAACAACTTTATTTCGTTGCATACCAGGAAGGTTTTTTGCAAATTGCTCCTTATACATTGTAAATACATACACAAGCTTATCTAGATAAAGTTTATCTGAATCCACCTTTTCTTTTCCTGTTTCGTGACGAAACAGGTAAACAGGTAGTTATTTAGGGTTTGTTTATCAATAACTGAATTGCGCACATGAAGTCCAGATTAAAATAATTATTATAAAAAATAAGATTACTATTCTAATTTCGCCAAATAAACCAATTTGTATTTAATGTGTCTCAACGAAAACTTGTATCCCCGTGAAACGTAAAAGACCACGATCAAGACAAACAGAAACTGTTTGTAATATGTAATATGTAACCGTATGATTGTGAACATCGTTAGTTTATAATCTGATGAAAAAATAAAAAAAATCGTCAATGGCCACATATACTATCATGTAATATCGAAACACTTCTTCATACATACAAAACATTCGTCAGATCGTTAATAAATTGCCGGGCAAGCTGACTTCCCCAATTTACAATTTTAAGGAAAATCGCCAGATTTAGAGTTTTGTCTGGGAACTCCTTTACATATTCACACATATCCATGCACGCACGCACGGTAGGTGGTTCTTTATTAGTCCAAGAGCCCGCCGTAAAAATCCGCTCCGATCGTTCAACAGAATGAAATGTTTTTGAAACGATAGTACGTTCAGTCACCATTCATAAAATATCTTTTTGCCTAGGCAGGGTCTGAACTAAGAGTGTTTTCTACTTATTTTTTTTTTTTGGACTATAATTATACCAAAATATGAAGCTTTGTGCCAGGTATTCAGTCCGAGCATAGACGTGGCACATGATCTTTTTCTATTAGAGAGACGTTCAAGTTTCAATTTGATGATAATTTTAAGTTGTTACTCGATAGGTATAAAATGCATAAAAAAAATGAGGAAAAGGGGTTGTGCCAAGCCATTAGAACATGCTTTAATAAGGCACAGGTATATATATTTTTTCTACTCACTTCAAAGTATATTTTGACAATAATTTCAAGTTGTTTGTTTATTGGTATAATTATGGCCCAAAAATAAAACGAGTTTAGAAACCTATCCACTCTTGTTTCAGATCCTGCCTAGGCACCAGGCTATTTTATGAATGGTTACTGAACGTATATCGTTTCAAAAACATTTCGTTCTGTTGGTCGATTGTAGCGGATTTTTACGGCGGGCTCTCGCTCTACGTCGGGAATACAACACTACTCATTGTCAGTCGTACGAACCGTTGGGTATCTATGAAGTTTTCCACCCTTCCATGGATACAAAAAAAAAATTATATTAATCTTCAGTTATTATTAAACTCCTATCGATAGCGTATTTGCCGAAATACATACAGAGTAATAAATTTATTGGAATTATGCACCGAGCGTTTCATTTCTTATCTTTATAGTTCTTAAATCTGTTCCTTCTTTGACAAAGTGGTGCCCGAGTATTTTTCTGTAATTGCACTTAATAACGTACCATTCAAGTTTGTAATTGCTTTACTTTAATTACAATTAACTTTTCCTAATTTTCATTTAGTATTAAAATTTTTTTATTTTTTAAAAACTAATTCTTATTGTTTCAAATCACAATAAGTAATTGTGTTAAACTAAATAAAAATTTATAAAGAGAATACCTTGTTTTGTAAAGATAAGCACAAAATAAGCAATAATACAATTATGGTTATAGTCAGTCCAGTTGATGCAGCGAATAGACCGACGCAAATATCAAATGATCCAAAACATACAATTAGTAACAATACCTAAAAAAAAGACAATGTTGCACAAACACGAAAGGTTTAGTTCAACTCAATTAATGGTTACTTATTATTTAATTTAATAAGTTATTTCATCTATGGTAACGTTGATTTTCGTGCTTATTCAGGAGATCTGTTCTGAATTGTGATTTAGCGCAGTCTGCGTTAAGTCAGCGTTACAATGGACACCGACTGCGAAAGCCTCACTTAATTTATTATTTCATCTATGTTTATGTGATGACACTCGGACAGTTTTCAGAACAGATAGCACCCCTTAATTTTTAAAAAAGTTTTGGTAAACAATTTATAGGCTTATCTAAGTCTTGCTAAGAATTTCATCTGGAGTTTTGAAAAATGTTAGTGTTATGTACAATTTCCACTTTGAAGGTTTACTTTAATTTAGTAGTTAGTTCCATCTAAAAGTACATATTCACCATTGAAGGCTTAGAATGTATCTACGTACAATCTGTTCTGTTTTAACTACCTTGTTAATAAGGAACATCAATCAATATTGAGATTTATTCCTACAACATATACTTTAAGCTCTATGAACAAGTAATTAATATACTCTAAGCGTGTTTTGTTTGTTTGGTGTCATTAGAGATAGCTCCAGCAGCCGTTAACAAAGATGGGTATTTCGTGGTAATTTTATTGCCTGGGCGGCTACTTAAACATTATGTTGGATATCTTGACCAAATCAGCGGGAACTCGTTAATATCCTATAAAATTAACTTTTGTTCTATATTCATTGTATTTTCTTGTGCCATGTTGAATAACAGTCCCTATTTTTTGTTTGCATCAGTAATGATAGTAATACAAAATTATATATACATGCATTTAGTACTAATTAGAAGATAACTATTATACTTACAAAAAAAACCATATAGATAATATTAGCAGGGAATAACTTGGCAATGAAGTACATACACCCGAAACAAATACTGAGGACTATGAGTAATGCCC
The DNA here is from genome assembly GCA_029378335.1 of Agrilus mali. Taxonomy (NCBI): domain Eukaryota; kingdom Metazoa; phylum Arthropoda; class Insecta; order Coleoptera; family Buprestidae; genus Agrilus; species Agrilus mali. The sequence goes on from CM055657.1 coordinate 21,661,886, forward strand.
TGAAACATTTTATTTGCTTTAAAATTACATAAGACATGCTCTTCATGGTGCATTCATGATGAAACATGTTTAATAGGCAAATAAAATAACTATATAACTTTTTGTTTCAACTATAATTCAAAAAAAAAAAAACCTACAATTGTTTCGACCGATAAATTCAAGTAGAATGTCTCTTTGATAATGACCTATCGATCGAAACAATTGTGTTTTTTTTTTTTTGAATTATAATTGAAACAAAAACTTATATAGTTATTTTATTTGCCTATTAAAATTACATGCCGCTTGTTACTCGTCAGCACCACAATTATTATTAATCTAATACGTAATAGTATTTGCTACAGTTATTATTTAATTTAGTCTTCATGTTCTCAATTAAATTTTAATTTTTTTATTTTCTGTTAAATAGATGAAATCATATATGTATATATAAAAAATAATTGAAATTAAAATTGTGTCCCATAAAGTGTTAAAGACTAGAAAGTGCTAGAAGCACATAGAGCAACGGCAGCTGTCTGTTATCGCAATAAGTTGATTTAATCGCATTTATTTACATACCAAATTACTTTATTTTCTAATTTCCAGTTCTTATCGTATCTTTATTGTTTTGTAAATATAATTATATATACAATTGTACCTTTTTTTGTGTTCTGATTAGTTATTTCGTCTTCCAATTGAACCCAAAAGACCAAATTGGTATGTAGATAAATACGATTAAACCAAATTATTTTGTTCGCAGGAAGCTGTAGTTTCGTTTCTTGGGTACCCTACGTTTTTTTATCTGTACCCTTGACAATATAAGCACAAAATTTCAGGATGATCGGTTGAATAGTTAAGGCATGAAAACGTTACGAACAAACACAAAGAGAGACAGACAGCCCGCAAGACAAACAGATAGACAGACAGACATTCTCTACAGAGATTACAATTAAAATACTTCTCAACTTACGCCCCATTGCGAACACCATACGAACTTAAAAATATTGTTTTAGTGATTTCTTTTTACATGATGTACTTATTATTTTTTTTCCAAAGTTATACGATAAGTAGTTTCTGATATATAACCGGCCTTTATTTTTAGTTGATCACCCAATAGGTAGATTTGATTCTGTTTCGTCACTTAAACTAAAAATTCCTTACCTTACCTGAAATAAGCAAGGTACCTCGAAACAACTACTAACAATCAGATAAATTATGTATGTAAGTGTTAAATTACTTAAGTCAATCTTCCTTCACATTAATTTCAAACATTCCAGGTAACGTCTGTTTTTATTCCCAAACGACTGTACTAACTAATAAACAAAGATAAACGGATCGCAATGAATTGCTTCTTTATGAGTCTTTAAATTAGATCTAACCCACCTATACCTACATATAAAATTTGAAGTTCGTAGGTCTTATAATATATTTAAGAATTTTGATGATCATCATTATTTTATGTCGAGTCTGTTTTATTCACACTCCTTGGTATGATGACAAGTATCATGACAGGTTTAAAGGTAGAAGCTTAACATACAATTACTGTTCATTCTGATAAATTGTTCTATGACAAAATTAAAATTTTATTCCATACTTACAATGCTGTCCAAAATAGTATTTTAAATATGTATAATTGTTTATATAAACCGCCGCCTCCATAATAATCTCTGTAAAAAAAAACAGCTGAAAGTTTAAAGTTTCGACGAATTGTACATTCAAGCTTACACATAATTTAATATGCGAGCACATATGTCAGTAGAAGCTACAACAAGTAAATGATACATCTCAACTTTGCGAATAAATCTATGTCGAGCGTTAATATCTTCAAACTGACTTCCATCCTAAAATATTATAATTGTATAAATTAAAAATATAAAGTTCTTCTTCTACATCTACATAATTAAAACCAACTTTAATAGATTGTATACTTTTTTTATTATATAATCACCCGACTTTTCGCCTCTATATGTGCAGCTTACTCATGTTTAAAGTAGCTTGATTAGTAATTGTAATTGCTTATCTTATGTGAATGCCGAAATTCTAGTATTCTGACCCAATTTAATTAAGGCCCAACACCCCTTAAATTAAAGGCAGTACTCTTAATAGTAAAATGAAAACTTTAAAATTGTTAAAAGATAGAGGTTTCTTCATGCTGCAAAATTATTAGAAAATTTATTTTTATTTAACGAAGATGATCTCACCACATACCACGATGTGAATAAAATACAATTAAAGATATAATAAAATTTATAACATAATCAAAAATAGAAAACAGGTATGCAAGTTATAATTTTGTTATGAAAAACCACTTTACGATTTGCGAAAAACTAGTTGTAAAGTAGAGAATTACCGGGTTCCTACAAGGAGGTTACCTTTAATGTAAAAGGTGTAGGACTTCTTTTCCGTAACCTGATTCACCAGTGATTGGGTCAGAATCCATACTTAATGTTTTTTTTAAATATTTTATGCATGTGCCGATGTACCTATGAAGAATATTTTAAGTCATAAGTAAGTAGGTACATACATTTAAATTGTTCAGTTGTTATTAAAAATACAGGTTACTTATAGAATACCAAAATAACTTAAAAAAAGAATCAATAAGATAACCAATCGTTATAAACTATTGAATAATCTTCCTATAGGGTATATTAATTCAACGATTACCATATTTATTAGTGGATTACAGTATACAGTTAGCTGTTGTGGAAATCTTAAATCTGTTGGAGTCTCAGTATATCTAGCAAGTAATTGCTTTTCTTCATTTGAAGTTCCATAATCGGCATTTTCTACGCTTACTGATTGACGCTTTAAATTGGACGATTCAGAAGAAATTATTTGATTATTTACTGGTGGACCTAATGCCAATAAGTAATTTTTATTTAGTTGTGCTTTCTTCTGTAGTTCTGTTATTGTTTCGTAATCAACTGGGGCTGTCGATAAATACGTATCATTTTTATTCACTTCGAATTGTTGGCTGCTTTGAGATTCTTTTCTAGCATCTTCTGACTTATTTTCGAGAGTAATTGATATATTATCATGATTATGAAGACTTGGTTTTAAATTCCTTTTTGTTTCTTGTACAGGTACATCAACATATTCAATTTTTAGTTCATTTTCACTTTGAGAAGAACCGTATTTCCGATCCATGTTATTCTAAATTTATTCACCTTCAGGTAACATTTCTTAAATTTGTTAATAATTTTTGTCAAAATGAAAATGACATAGGAATGCAAAGGCTACATTGATATTCTAACATATTGACATATTATACCTATGATCATTAAGAGAAAATTGGACACATAAAATGTCAATTTTCAACTACCAAATAGAGTTAAAGAGTTTCTACTTTTCTTATAAAAAATTTATAAAATGCGAATTTCGAAATTCGAATCCAATGTATTAGTATAATTAATATCTGTTATTTTGTTATTCTTGCTTGGGTCACTGAGGATTTAAAATTAAAATGTTATCCGGTGAATAAAGAATATTCAGCTTTTCGTTTTAATTTTAGTCCTGATGATTATTATTTTGAAGTTCTGAAAGGTCTAACTTTTGGTTGTCAGATGCTTACAGAGTGTTGCAATATTTTTTTTAAAAAAAGTTAAAGTAAAATTAGTTCATTCGTTCACAAATGATAACGCTTCAACGTTGCAACGAGAATTAAAAGGCGAGTCATTAACGAGTTTTCTTTTGAATATTGAACTGTTAAAACTTCTGATTATTTGATGCTTATTAAGTTACATTTAAAATGTAAATACCTTTATTACAATTTGATGTTTATTAACTGTAGCTCAAAGAGGAAGATATCCTCAATTCAAGAGAGTAACCTTTATAATTGTATGTAATTTGTTCAATTACATTAGCCCGTAACTAGTTTACGTGACTATCTTTTTATATTAATTTAAAAGACTTATGGAACTCTTACCCTCTTACGATTTCTCGAACACGCAGCGAGATATCAGAAAATTTTATCCTTAATTTTCGTTTTATTTTGGCCTAATTAACTCAGAAAAGTTGTCAAATCGTGGCGCCCCAGAAATCGTACTCTCCACCATCAATTAGTTACTGTAGAAAATACAGATTGTGGAACATGAAGAGAATAACAATTGCGTAACAGACATATTAACCCTCCAAACTGTTTATTATTTCTACTGCAATCCAGTAATAAGTATGGTTACCAGCCAGAATAATCTGTATATTAAACAAATGCAGATGAAATTCAAATGAAGGGATTAAAAGAAAAACGAAAATACCTCTTTCACCTATCGTTAAATACCATGCAATAAACAGCTACCGCAATACCGCTATACAAAATGTACATAACTTATTATTATCGACCATATGTAAGAACAGGACATGTGATTGAAATCAATTTCAGAGTCTGAATTGAAAAAATCGAGTAAGTAAATTACCTCTGTCTGTATAGAAAATAAAATAATGATAATCACTGTCAACAAGGCAAATATCAGCCCAGTTATTACAGCGTATTGGAGAGCGTATGCTTCGAGTATTTCTAAACATATAAACTCTATCAATATCTGTAACGTTTTAAGCTCTTAGCCGGTAATTTATAAGAACAACAAATTAATTATGACATTTGAATTGTACTTACAAATACAATCAAAACGATGTAATTAACAGTGTATAATCGGAAAAAAACCTTTAATGAATCTCTAACAATTTGTACTGGCACTATATGTAGTTTAGGCAAAGTATTTTAATCTCTTTGTTCAAATATTGTAAAACCTGGTTGATTGTGATGATTCGCAAGACGAAAGTTGTATTTTCCAACATTCTTTGAATATACGAAGTAAAGTTTACTTTTCTTTTTTATAAAAGAATCATTTTTACAAAATACATTGAAAATGTCCTAAAATCAGCGACGTTGAACTGATTGTTGCAATTAGATAAGATATCGCTTAATAAATTGTTGCTGTTGTACACAAAAAACACCTACAATAAAAAATTATTCCAAACGTATTTCTTCCCTGTTCCCGTATATTATTTACCATTATTTTTGTAAAAGTTCAGGTACGCGGCGTGTAATGTACAAAACCTTTGCGTTGTTCTGCATCAGCTATATTAATTCAGTAAACAGATAAGATACTTATAGATACTAAAGTGATTGTTTACAAATATATGTCGACAGATAATATTTACATAACGAATTGGCAGTTTTGCACACGACTCTACAAGTTTAAATTTGTAATTAAACAATGTAGTAAACTTTCTCGGTAGCTTGCACACGACCGACACTTACTGTAATAAGTATTAATACCAGAAAATTCCGAAAGATTTTGCAAAACATTCAGTGACAATCCAGACAGAGTGCGGTTAAAATTCAAAAATAAAAAATTGTTGCGAAGATGTCTCAGGGTAAGTAATAATGACTTCATTTATTCATTATTTTATTATTTTATTAACTTATATTAACTTCATAGTATTGCACTTATGTGATTATTCTTTAGTTTATATAGAATAAAAATTTTATTCACAAAACTGCAGATAAGGTAATTACTTCGCTAGTGTAAATTAATTAAATTAAAAGAAAAACATGTTCGCAGAAAAAGCAATTTTACATTTAGTGCTTGGATTCTTTTGGTGATAAGAGGCACGTTTTTATAATAATTATTTTTCTTTTCCACTTATATTTTTTGTAATGTTGTGCACTAATAACCCTTGGGGAGCGAATCAAAGTCGGATTTAACTAATTATTTCTTAATTGTTTTGTTAACACGTAGTTCTTTTGTAATTGTAGTTTGCAAATTGGAATCTCTTCCTGCATCTAACAAGTGCGAATGCAGAGATGGTGCTCCTTGCCAATGTAGATGTACCTGCAGTTGCAAGAGGGGTGAAAAGTGCAGCGGTTGTAAATGCAAATGTAACTGCAACTGCTGTAATGAGGGAAGAAGTTGCAACTGCAAGTCTACAACAGACGCTCCTAACAAGCTTCAAATTAAAAATCAAGAAGCACTGTATTGTTGCAAATGCTCCTGTTAATTCGTTTGTCAGAATAAATGCACCATTAAAATTCACAACAACAAATCACGCATCTCGGGAAGGAATTTAAAGAATGTCCCAGGTCTCATGTGTTATGCTTCCCGAGGAGAAGCCGACCGAAAAAACTAAATTTTGACATTTAACTGTAATTTTATTTACTGTTATTCTACAAAAATATTGACATAAAGGTAGAATAAATATTATGTTTTATAAATAAGTACAATAACTACATCCGTCAGAGAGAGTTGTCTTGTTAATTAAATAAAACTAAACAGTTAATTTCGGTATATTAATGATACATTAATCGAAATCTTCTAAAATCCATAAAGTAAAACAGAACTGCTGCCGGTAGCGTGTCCTCTGTAGTAATTTCATATTTCTTGTAAACCATAATGATGTATGTTATCAAGAGATTTAGCTAAAATCAAGATTATTTAATAGCAGGGAAAAACGAAAACATACAATTAAATACCATGCAGTATACTGCTGCTACAATACCCGTATATAAAATGTAGAAATGTTCCTCGTCCTCTTTTTTTGACAGCATAATTATTACAAAATATGCAGCAGCCAATGCGAAAGCCGTTAGTCCTATAAATATTATAAAACTGCAGCTAGCTATGTCCCACTGAAATGAAAAATAAATTTTTGTGTGTAAAAGTATTTTAATTCTATCGCTCCTTTCACTTGTGATATATCATAAAACACCAATAAATTATGCTGTAGGACGTTTAAAATATGGTAAGGTTAGGTAAGGTTTAGAAAAAACAACTGTACAAAGTAGCAAAACCTGTATACATGTTGATCGACAAAATAAAAATAAGGTTTTCACTTTAAGCTGATAGAATATATAATAACTTTATTTCGTTGCATACCAGGAATGTTTGGTGTCGTCCCATTTCGTACCGTCGCATTTCGTACCGCGAAAATATTCTACCTGCTTTATTCCCATTTCGTACCGTCGCCCATAAAATAATTATTAATATTCTCATTTCGTACCGCGAAAATATTCTACCTGTTTTTTTTTTTATTTTGGACCGTCACCCTGTAGAGTATTCACGGTAATTAAGTAAATTGTTTTTGTAAGACTGTACACTCCAGGAGATTTAATAAAGTCGCCTTAATTAAATTATGCTATAGCTTATCTCGAAATACGTATTTATTACAAAATAGAGATTATTAGATATATTATAACAAATTAGGTACCAATTAATGGCAAAACCAAGATTTGCTAATTTTCCAAATTAGGGTGTATTTGAAAGGGTGGATAGTGGGAGATTTGAAATAAAAATTCTGTAAGTTAGTTTCATTTTGTAACCGGCAGCAACTAAGTATGGAAAACGTGATTGAAATAGTGCAAAGTTCGAGGGGTGGTGAAATAGCTGTTTATTCGGGGTATCAACACTATTTAAAGCGCAAAAACAAAAACGGATCGAAAAATTGGTCCTGTGTAAATCGAAACAAGTGTGGTGGTAGTTTGACAACAGTTAATAACAATATTATTAGCAAAAATAAAGAACATACGTGCACACCCGATGAACCTCGAACGGAAGTTTTAAAGTGCTTAGAAAAATGCAAGAAAAGAGCTAGGGAAGAATTGAATCCAATACCAAAGATTTTTAACGAAGAATTCTCTGAACTGAAGGATGCTGGTTTAGATTTCGTCACGGAAGTACCCTTATTTTCGAACAAGAGGAGTGCCTTATATAGAAATCGCCAGCGAGCACGAGGCTTCACAAGTTTTTCAAGCAGAAAGGAAATAGTACATCCACCAGATTTAAAAGAAGATTTTTTATTGGTTGATGATGGGGATGAAGATCGTATATTAGCATTCTGCAGTAAGTTCGGCGTTCAATGTTTACAAGAGTCGAGCTACTTTTTTGCGGATGGAACTTTCAAAAGCTGCAATAAACTCTTTAGTCAATTGTATACTATACATGCAGACTTAGGTAGCTCGCTTGATACAACAAACATAATACCAGTTGTTTATGCTTTAATGCCCGATAAAAAACGAGCTACATACGAGAGACTATTTTCGTGTATCAAATCAAAGATACCCCAATGGCAGCCGCAACAATTCAAGGCGGATTTTGAAATTGGTGCTATGCAAGCAATCAGAAAAGTATTCCCAACCGCTGTAGTTACGGGATGTAACTTTCATTTTAATCAATCCCTTTGGAGGAAGGTTCAAGAAGAGGGTATGTAAATTAAATGATTTTTTATTACATTTTTATAATTTAAATATTTTGTTATCGGGTCAGGTCTTTCGGTTTCAGACCGTGAAAATGCGGAAATTCGTAGGCATGTACGGTTATGTGCAGCATTATCCCACCTACCACCAACCGCGACCGAAGATGGATTCTTGTACATCATGCAATACTGTCCAGAAAATGCAGCTTTGCAACGATTCACCGATTATTTTGTTGATCAGTGGTTGGAGAATGAGACGATCGGAGAAAGCTGGATTTGTTTTGAAGAAAAACACCGAACGACAAACAGCCTAGAAGCATGGCACAGTAAATTAAACAGAGCAATTGGGAAGCATAATCCTAATTTACTAGAACTCGTCAAGGGGCTGAAAGACGATTCTGTTAACGCAGGATTTGTAAAACCGATCTATATCTATTGACATTTGATATGTTAATACAACAAATTTTTGAAGATTTTTTAAAAGAAAAAAACAACAATCGGCACATGCCTAGAAAAACTACAATATATAATATGTTTTAACCGCTAATTTCCAAATATTACTTTATTTTGTAATAAATATATATTTTTTTAAATTTACAAAGTTGTGTTTCATTTACATATTGCTTACTGTTAGTTAATTAAACATCCGATTATTATTATAATTCTAACTGCACGACTATTCGCAGAACGCGGTACGAAATGGGAATGACCACAGGTATATATTTGGGACGCGGTACGAAATGGGAATATTAGGGGTAACGGTACGAAATGCGACGGTACGAAATGGGAATAAGCCGAATGTTTTTTGTAAATTGCTCCTTATACACTGTAAATACATTCATAACTTATCTTAACTACATAAAGTTTACCTGAATCCACCTTTTCTTTTCCTGTTTCATGACGAAACAGGTAAACAGGTAGTTATTTAGGGTTTGTTTATCAATAACTGAATTGCACAGGTAGCAGATGAAAAAAATGATTATAAGAAATAAGATTACTATTCTAATTTTGCCAAATAGACCAATTTGTATTTAATGTTATCGAGGGTGGTGAGAGTAAATAAAACTAAATTATTACCCTTACTTCATTTAGTTATCATGGTTTTCTGACAAATGCATGTACGCGGTGTCTATACGAAAATTTGGATCCCCGTAAAACTCGACAAAATATAGATTAAAAGAAACCGAAAACATGTCCATATCTAAGGGGACTAATTTTGATGCAATTTATGTACACGAAATCTAATGGAACAGACTCAACCCTCATCACCACCCACCTATTACGAACACTATCATCTAAACCCAAACAAAAAGTCCCTTCCCACTGACCAAACCCTTGATCTCCCCCATGATTATATTAACCCCCTTAAATCCTTTTCCATCCAACCAAATATAACACCACATACATAGACACACACACGCACACCCATGCACGCACGCACGGTAGGTGCGAAGACATATTCTTTAGTCCAAGAGCCTGCCTTAAAAATCCGCTACAATCGACCAACAGAATGAAATATTTTTAAAACGATAGTACGTTCAATAACCATTTATAAAATTTTTTTGTGTCTAGGCAGGGTGTGAACCAAGAATGGATATATCGTTTCTAAACTCATTTTACACCTATCAAGTAATAACGAATTATCATCAAATTGAAGATTGAAACGTGTCCAGTAAGCAAATTCATGTGCCACGTCTATGCTTAAACTGAATATCTACCTGGCACAAAGCTTCATATTTTGCAATCACTACTCAATCGTACGGACGGCTGGATACCTATGAAGATTTTCCCTCTTCCACGAATATAAAAAAATTATATAAATCTTCAGTTATTATTAAACTCTTATAGAATAGCGTAATTGCCCATATACATATAGAGTAATTTAATACATTTAATGGAATTATACACCAGGTTCTTCATTTCTTAACTTTATAGTTTTTAAATCTGTTCCTGCTTTGTGGTGCCCGAGTATTTTTTTGTAATTTCGCTTAATAATATAATTACTTTATTTAAAATTAACTTTTGTCTAACTTCATTTAGTATCAAACTATATTTTTTTAAAAAAACTAATTCTTATTGTTTCACATTACAATAAGTAATTGCTTTAAACTTGATAAAAATTTATAAAGACAATACCTTGTTTTGCCAGGATATGACCATAATAAGAAGTAATACCATTAAAATTATAATCAGTCCAGTTAGTGTAGCGTATAGACCGATAAAAATATCAAAGGATCCTAAACATAGAATTTGTAATAATACCTAAAAAAAAGACAAAGTTGAACAAACATGAAGGGCGACGTTTAACGAAATTAATAGTTACTTATTATTTATTTTAATGGGTTATTTTATCTATGTGACGACTCCCGGATAGTTTTCAGAACAGATAGCACCCTTGAGTTTTTAAAAAAGTTTTGATAAACAATTTATAGGCTAAGTCTTGCTAAGAATTTCATTTCGAGTTTTAAATGTACATACAATTTCAACTTTTAATGTTTTCTTTAATTTAGTGTTTAGTTCCATCTAAAAGTACTTATTCACCATTGAAGGCTTAGGAATTATCTACAATTTGTTCTTTTTTAATTACCTATAAGACACGCCACTGATTTACATACATTAGCTTACTTGGTCACATAGTACTTTTAAAAGAGGACGGTTTGTACCTTGTTAATAAGGAACATCAATAATTATTGAGATCTATTCCTACAACATATATTTTAAGCTCTTTATGAACAAGTGATTACTATAATCTGTGGCGATCATAGGTATGTTTTATTAATTTTTTTAATTTTTGTAAATATTCCTGTATATAATTTTATTTGTGTACGTTTAATTTATAAATATTCTTTTCTTCTAATCTAAAAACAATCACGAGTTCTGATAAAGTCTTCCTTATGCTAGTTCTTATTTTATCTACGTTCTTCTTCTCCAAGTTTTAATTCAGTCCAATCATATTAGTTTTTTTCGTTTACATTCTTTTATTTTATTCTCATCGAACACAGAGTCCCAAATAATCTAAACGTGTTTTGTTTGTTTGGTGTCATTACAGATAGTTCCAGCAGCCGTTAACAAAGATAGCTATTTCGTGGAAGTTTTATTGCCTGGGCGGCTACTTAAACATTTTGAATAACAGTCCCCTTTTTTGTTTAAAATACTAATGATAGTAATACAAAATTATATATACGCGCATTTAGTACTAATTAGAAGATGACTATTATACTTACAAAAAAAACCATATAGATAATATTAGCAGGGAATAACTTGGCAATGAAGTACATACACCCGAACCAAATACTGAGGACTATGAGTAATGCCCTGAAACATTTTATTTGATTTTAAATTATAAATTGCTTGTTACTCCTCAGCACAACAATTATTATTAACCTAATACGTATTAGTATTTGCTACAGTGGTTATTTAGTCATCATGTTCTCAATTAAATTTTCATTTCTTGATTTTCTGTTAAATAGATGAAATCATATATATAAATAAAAATTTGTCCGATAAAGTGTTAAAGACTAGAAAGTACTAGAAGGACATAAAGCAACAACAGCTTCCTGTTATCGAAATAAGTTGATGTAATCGCATTTATGTATCTACATACTAAATTACTTTGTTTACACGTGAGAGGGTGGTAAAGGTGAGAAAAAAATAAATCAAAAATGCTTTGTACGATTTTAATAAAATTTAGCCCATAGAAATGTCTGTAAAGGTAGTTCCTTCTAAAGTATAAATCAATTTTTCAAGAACAGTTTTTCTTTACCTTCATCTATAAACTGTTAGCTCCACCTTCATAGGTTTTCTAAAAGGATTATTTTTACAAGTTCTTCAGCTCGTCTCGACATTTTCTAATTTCGAGTTCTTATCGTATCTTATCTCACGTTTTCATTTTTAATTGTTAAGTTTATATTATATATACAGCTGTTTTTTAGTGCTTTAATTAGTTATTTCATCCTCCAATTGAATCCAAAAGACCAAATTGGTATATAGATAAATACGACTAAACCAAACTATTTTGATCCCAGGAAGCTATGGTTTCTTCCTTTGGTACCCTACGTCTTTTTCTGTACCCTTGACAATATATGTACAAAATTTTAAGATGATCGGTTGAACAGTTAAGACGTGAAAACGTTACAAACAAACACAGAGAGAGACAAACAGACCGCAAGACAGACAGGTAGACAAACAGACATTTCCTGCCATTTACAAAGATGGAGCAAAGTGCAAATTTTATAGAGATTACAATTAAAATACTTGAGTTGATATATTTTTGAGAAAAATCCCATTTTCTGATTGGTCATAGTAATTACGCCCCATTGCGACCATCCTACGAACTTGAAAATAATTTTCAGTGATTTCTTCTACAAGATGTAGGTACTTATTAATTTTTTTTCAGAGTTATACGATAAGTAGTTTCTGATATATAACCGGCGTCCATTTTTAATTGATCACCCGGTAGGTAGATTTGATTCTGTTTCGTCACTTTAACTAAAAATTCCTTCACCTTACCTGAAATAAGCAAAGTACCTCGAAACAACTACTCACAATCAGATAAATTATTTCTGTAAGTGTTAAGTTACTTAAATCAATCTTCCTTTACATTAATTACAAACTTTTCAGGTAACGTCTGTTTTTATTCCCAAATGACCGTACTAATTAATAACCAAAGATAAACGGATCCCCATGAATCGCTTCTTTAAGCCTCCAGAGGAAAAATTAGATCTAACCCACCTATACATAAAAAATTTCAAGTTCGTAGGTCTTCTAATATATTTTAGAATTTTGATGATCGGTGAGTGTGTCAGTAACAAAATAACCTTAGATACAAACATCTTGCACTAAAACACTGACTCAGCAATACCATTGGCGGTATAAATGCGCACATTCTCACATCATTTTATGTCGAGTATGTTCTATTTACACTCCTTGGCATGATGACAAATATTATAACAGATTTAATGGTAGAAGCTTAACATATAATAACTGTTCATTCTGATAAATAATTCTTTGATAACATTGACATTTTATTGCATACTTACAATGTTGTCCAAAATAGTACTTCATATATAAATATAAATTTTCCACTATAACTGTTAGTATCACGTTTGACTACTGTTACTGAGGAATCCGTATTACTTATTACTTCCTTAAAGTGTGAACTTGTATTGCGCCATTGGTGATCAGGCCCTTCTCTGAAAAAAAAGCAGCTGAAAGTGTTAAAGTTTCGATGAATCGTTCATTCCAGCTTACACAAAATCAAATACGGCAACACCCGCTAGAGTAAAAATTAAAATAAAAAAGTGAATTATCTCAACTTTGCGAATAAAGCTATGTCGAGCGTTCTTATCTCGAAACTGACTTCCATCCTAAAATATTATAATTGTATAAATTAAAAATATAAAGTTCTTCTTCTACATCTTCAACAATTACTAATCAAAAGCAACTTTAAGGAGTTGTATACTTTTTTATTGTAAGTGGAATCACCCGACCTTTCGCTTCTATGTGTGCAACTTAATCATAGGTATTGCTGCTAGATTAGTTATTATAGTTGCTTTTTTAATGCTGAGATTCTAGTATTTTCACCCAACTTAATCAAGGTCCAACACCTTCTATGTTGCAGGTAATTTTCTTAATAGTCAAATTAAATTTTTAAAATTTGTTAAGAGATGGAAGTTTAATTAAAAAATTACTTATTTTTTTTATATGCTCTACTGTACACTCACATTTAATTGTAGAATTTAAAAATATTGTTATTTGACATTAAACTTGACTAAAATAAAGTCTATGTAACAAACTATGATTCGACGAAATGTTCCGCAAAACATTTGAATTGCTTAGATTTGTTTTATTAGATTATTACCCTGATGCTTAAACCTTCTATTAGCGTAGCAATCAACTCTCTACAGCGAATAAATACATCATTGTACATATACGTACATATACATCAAAAATACGAAATGAATGCTTTTGAGCCAACACCAAGCATTAAACAAGTTCTGAATGTTGCAAAATTATTATAAAAATTCATTTTGTTTGCCACGATATAAACAATACAACAAAAGATTTAATTAAAATAAACATAATCAAAAATGGCAAACAAAGCTAACAGGTTATAATTTGTTATCCAAAACCACTTTCCGGTTAGCGAAACGGTTTAGAATTTTTTTTTTTGGAAAAAAGAGGAAAAGTACTTGCACTAAAAATAGGCTATTACCTTTAACGTAAAAGTGTTGGACTTCTTTTAGATATCTATAAACCGAGTCACGAGTGACTGGGTCAAAATCCATATTTGCTGTTTTTTTTTTTTAATAATTTACGCGTAAGTATGCCGATATACCTATGAAAAATATTATGAATTTTAAGTACGTACATACATTAAAATTTTTCGATTGTTATTAAAAATGTAGTTTACTGCTACAATATTAAAATAAATTAAAAAATATAACATAAAATAATTATTAAAACAGCATTCTCGCAAATTGCTGAAATACTCATCCGATTGGGTACATTAATTAAACGGTTACCATATTTATTAGCGGACTGCAGTAAACGTTCAGGTGTTGTGGAAAAGTTAAATCTTTTGGAGTCTCAATATATCTGGCAAGTAATTGTTTTTCTTCATGTGAAGTTCTATAATCGGCATTTTCTACGGTAACCGATTGAATCTTTAAATGGGACGATTCCAAAGGCAATTTTTGATTATTTACTAGTGAAGCCATTGCCAAGGAGTAGTTTATATTTAGTTGTGCTTTTTTCTGAAGTTCTTTTATTGTTTCATAATCAGCTGGGGCTGTCGGTAAATGAATTGTATTTTGAGGATCTTGATTCGTATCATGCCTTTTCGCTTCATACTTTTGACTACTGTGAGGTTCTTCTCTGATATTTTGCGATTCCTTTTCAAAAGTAACTAATTTATTATCGTGATTTGGTCTTAAATTGTCTTTTGTTTCTTGAACAGGTATTTCATTATATTCAGCATTTAGTTCATTTTCACTTTGAGAAGAACCGTATTTCTCATCCATGTTAGTTGAAGTCATAAAATAGTTACGTTTGTATTTTGTTAATAATTCTTGTCAAAATGAAAATGACAGAGGAATGCAAAAGCTACATCAATATTTCAAAGTATTGAAACAGCGTGCCTACGGCCACCTGCGACCATATCCAATAAAAAAAAAAACTTTTGGGTGTTCCATTCCCATCAATATTGGTAGGCAGGCTGTTCCTGTAACCTAACCTAACCTAACCGAAAGCATTGTACTACGCATGCGCGCACAAACACATATTAACACACGTACAACGCTGAGGCCCAAGCAAACTCTCACTATGCCTTGGTAAACACGAGTGGAGGGGGTACGATGCAGAGCACAAAGAGAACCACGAACATAAGAAACACTGTATAATGCTTTCTATTTCATTTTCACCCACTCTGTTTCTTTTTACTGTCGCTTTTTCGTTTCGTCGACTTTCAAATCACAACGGTACTATAGAAGTTTTCACTTCAAAAAACTTTTGGGTGTTTCATTCCCACTAATAGTGGTGGGCGGGGTGTCCCCCCCGACCTACACTCTTGTGCAAAGTCGGAGGCGTAGGGCGGAAGGCCCTCTTCAGCCTCCTACAGGAATCGTGAGAATGGGTGGGTGGTGGTATGGGGGAAGAAAGATGAAACGGACGAAATGAAGACAAAAGAGGAGTGAAATATTATCTGTGGAATATTACTACCCCAGCATTTTCCTAAATGATCCAAGGAAACCACAGAGTAGTCGGCCCCGGAATCGAACCGGTGACCTCCCGAATGCTAAGCAATGATCTAGACCTAGACCAATCTTGACGACTAGACCATGACTAGACCATCATGCCGCTCGGTAGGCACCAACATTTGTATTTGTTACTTATATCTCCAAATCTGGTATTATAGTGAATGTTTTAAGGTTGATTAGCGGCAAACCTTCAATTTTGTTTATCATTCGTTATAGCTTATCAGAACCCATAATTAAAAACCGTAAGATATTGTGACGGACGTGGCGTTTTGGATGAAGTTGACACACGCCGACTACGAAAGTTGAGTGAAAGTTACCTACGACGCGTTCCAGAAGGTTCGAGAAAAAGTTGCTGGAAGTTTCGGGAGATGCGCTACGGTGATAAACACCTATCACAAATCTACCAGGCGCAGTTAAAAAGTCGCTATCAACGTAGCAGTGAAAGCCTCCAACAATTTGAAGCGGAAGTCGAAAGACTTGTGCGGTTGGCTTATCCTAGTGCCCCTCAAGACTTTACAGACCAGCTGTCCACCCAAATGTTTGTTGATGGAGTGCGAGATGTCGAAATACAGCAATCCCTGCGCATGTCTCGACATAAAACTGCAGGCGAAGCCTTGTCGCACGCGCTGAAATACGAAGCAGCCAAACAAGCATCCAAAGGGCATGTTAGAATTAGACAGGTTGGGTTCAGTTTTGATGACGACAGCGAGATATTTCGACAAGAAGTTGTAAAAATAGCTAAAGAAGTAATGTTTTCAAAACCGAAAGAATGGATGAGTAAGCGCTCACGCTGTTGGAAGCAAGAAATTACATGTTGTAATTGTGGACGTACGGGGCACTTGAGCAGCGACTGTTCATCTGGAAGAAGACAGGCGTCAGCCGCCGAAGGAATTAAGCTAGGAAACTAAGAATAAGGGCGAAAGCACAACGACTGGTAGTTCACTTACTGTGGATGGTTTTGTGGACGGCAGGAAGCTAAAACTAATAGTGGATACCGGAGCATCAAGAACGATAGTGAACTCTCGAATAATCGCTAAATGGTGGATTCGAACCCTAACCATAAATGCTCTCTTAACTACTGCGACACGGGAAACAACATCGTTTCATGGAGAATGCGAAGTGGTGATCGGTCTTGGAGACGCAAGCCTATACCAACAAGTGCTGGTGGCCGATATCACCGACGACATCATTTTGGGACTCGACTACATGGAAAAAGACGGAATCCAGCTAGACATGAGAACTAAACCATTACGCATAGGAGCTAAAAAAATTGCCGCTAGAAAGAAATTGGACTGAGAACCGAACACTACGGGTTGTCGTTGCTGAAGACTTAATTTTACCTGGACACTCCGAAATGTTGCCCGAATTACAATAGAGGGCAATGTCCCTTATAAAATGACTGAAGGCAGGAGGCTATACTAGTCAGAAGAACTGTGGTACAAACCGGCTCGACAACGATTCCAATCAGAGTTGTCAATTTGAAATGCTTTGAACAAAAACTTAAGAAAGGAACGCCAGTAGAGACATTAGAACCAGCCATCACCATAATTCATTTGGACTAAATTGGAGAACAGAGGGAAGAAAACGGGAAGTTGCCAGAAGCATTGCAAGAATTGATCAACAAGGCAACTGAACATCTTACTGCAGATGAAACTCGAAAGCTAAAACACCTAATTCGAACTTATCAGAACGTCTTTGCAATGGAAGAACCAATTTAGCGTACCACCGAATCAAACAGTCACCCAGACGAGTACCATGGGTCAAACGAGAAGCAGTCGATTCATTGATCAAAGACATGCGCGACAAAGGGATAATAGAAAAAAAGTCCATGGACCTACCCTATCGTATTAGTACGTAAGAAAGACGGAAAGTTAGCTATGACGCGTTTCAGAAGGTTCGAGGAAAAGCTGCTGGATGTTTCGAGAATCACCTAGAAACGCCCACAACACTGTATAAGCGACGGCGATGAGCAGTTTGACAAGTTTTTGATAGAAGAGTGACAGATACAAATTAGAAGTGAAGGAAAAGCCATTAAGAGGCGAAATAGTTAGTGAATTATTGGTTTTTGGTCTACGAATTCATTAATAAAAAGTGTTAGATAAAAACGTGATAAATTACGTAACAATATTGAACTTGATTTTATCTTGATTAGAAGTTGTAGTTGTAAGAATTGAGACTGTTTTATTTTGTCGAATAGAGTTGTTCTTTTTTGTTGTCATAGGCGCTCGGGTAGATGTTGCATTGTATTTCCATGGTTTTGATTTTCTTTCGCAATTCCTGCTCATAGAAAACTTTGATGAGGATTGAATTGTTGTCTGGTTAACTTGTTGTGATGATTGCTCTTTTCGAGAAATTCCATTAATTGTTAGCAGTCACTCGATTGAAGTGAAGGAACATAGCAACGAGAACTGTTTATAAAAACAATTGGGGAAAAAAATACATAAATGCTTTTTGTACACGAAAGAAATGTAAAAGCTTGTGAACGATTAGCATTTCTCACTGTAAAGTTATGTTTAAGTAATTATATAATCATACTTATACTTACTTAATATTATAAATGCGAATGTAAGTTTGTTTGTTACGCTTTCACGCAAAAACTACTTAACCGATCATCATGAAACTTTGCACATACACTCTTGAAGGTAGTAGAAGTAACATAGGATACTTTTTATTAAAAAAAATAAAAATTTTTTTACGAAACATAAGAAAATTGTTTGTCAAAATATCGTCAAATTTAGCTACTTCAACGCCATCTAGCATCATAGTAATGAAGTTTCAACCCTGAATACTGTAATACCGGCCCACTGTATTAGAAGATCTAACAGCTAACCACAA
This sequence comes from Agrilus mali, assembly GCA_029378335.1. Lineage (NCBI taxonomy): Eukaryota > Metazoa > Arthropoda > Insecta > Coleoptera > Buprestidae > Agrilus > Agrilus mali. The sequence goes on from CM055657.1 coordinate 21,680,644, forward strand.
AAATTACGGATAACCTCAAAAATGTGAATAGTGAATAGTTTTATACTGCATGTAACGACAGAAGAAAATAACAATAAATATAGAAAAATTAGAAACAGTTGAAACTATATTCAATTGAATTAGATATTGAATTAGATATTGTCGTCACCGTCGGTGCGGCCGAAGGAATTCCGATCTTACTCGCTGATGTTAATTCTTACTCTGCTACTATATTGACTCATTTCTATTATTATACCCTTACTTTTTATCTCTCATACTTATTTAATTTCTCCACTGCGGGCGAAGCCGCGGGCAAAAAGCTAGTGAAGTATATTTTTGCATCTTGTTGTCAGATAGGGTGGTTTCCCATTGGTACTTGGTGTTCGTGTTTATTTTAGATAATAACAAATATAATGTAGTGTGCCAGTTGTCAACGGCTTCGCCAAGACTGGTTAGTGCACTGATATGTTGTCTAAATGTATCCTTAAGGTCTTCTAATGCCTCCGATGAATCTTTCTGTAACTTGGGGTAGTTGTGTAAAATCGACCAATGTTTCAAAATGGCTTTATGGGTATTATCGTATTTGTTTGTTAAAATATCCCTAACTTCATTATAATTTTTCTCGGAATACTCAATTGATTCGATACATCGTCTAGCCTTGCCAGCCAGGGAATCATCAAGATACTGGAACTTATCTATTGTGGGAATAGCGGAATTGGTTCCTACATGTGCTAAAAATTTATCCCTAAAGGATTGCCATTTTTCAATGGTGCCGTCGAACGATATTGTTATTTCCGGTAATTTGATTTGAGGTGTTGTTACAGGATGGAAAGTTGAAGAGCTGGGGGCAGTTGAAGAGTGAGTTGGAGTTTTTGTTGAATCAATTCGGGAAGCGTTACAAATTAATTTTCGTGCTTCGATATTAGCTCGTTCATCGTTATGTTGTTCTTGATTTTCCGGCTGCATTTGCGAAAGTTGATCATGAAGGTCGAATAACCCTTTGAAATTGTCGCACAAGGATTCTAAACTAATTTGAATTCGAATCATCGATATTCGGTTCGTTTTCTTGTTTGGCAAGAAATATTTTGAATCTCGAAATTCTAGCCTTACTATCTCCCCGTTTGCGAATTAAAGTAGATTCTCTTGAAATAGTTTTTGTAAAATGTAGTCATGTTTTTTAGAAACTAATTTTACGGAAAGGAATAAGCGAAGATAAAGACAAACAAAGGAAAAATTGGGAATAAAATTGACGATACTATAATAAATTCTACCTTTCAGTTGACTTTCATGGAGTTGACTGGATCCTCAAAGTTGATAATGAATTGATGATGGACGTTGAATTAGTAATCCAATTTGTTAGAAATACAACTATTCACTTAAAACACCTTACTAATTGGTTAGACATTCGCGTATCGCATTCGATTTGAATGTTAATGATCGATGTATCTAATCTGTTTCATACCGTAACCTAAGCAAATCCTTTTTAAAAAACTAATTAGAAAAAAATATGAAAAAATAAATTAAGTTAGGTTAGAAACATTTCGTAACCATAGTTTTTCAATGCTCACACCACTAGCTCACACAACTTTTACTCGAGACAACGTCAAATTATTACTAAAATCGCGTATGTTTAATTGTCATGTTTTTTTGCAATTTTTGATAATAAACAATTAAAAATTTCTCCTTTCCCCCATGTTTTATTGATTTTCAAACCTAAATAAAGCCATTTTTAGTAAAAAAACATTCTTTTAACTTATTGTTAGGAAAGTCGCGATTCTACCATCATTGTTTTAATATTAGTTACATCGTTTTCATGTATGTTTCGTAAAAAAAATTAATTAACACGAGTACTACTAATATCGAGGATGATACGGAAATGACTTCAATTTATTTTAAATGCTCACTTTAATTCATATCGAAATAGAAGCTGGTGTTAGTTAGTTAACATTATTCATACTCAGTGAAAAACTTACTCTAAAATTTTAAGTAAACAGCAGGTGCTTAATTTTATTCATACCATCCAATATCCCTAGTCAATAATCACAAGGCCCTTATATCGATCCCTTTCTCTTTCTTTAAATTTATAATTAAGAAAGAAATTTACTTTTGAATAATTTAGTGTACAGGAAAATAAAAAAAAAAACTTTTTATGAAACCCTAAAAATTTGTATTGCTACTGTATGTAGTTTAGGCAAGGTATTTTAATTTCTTTGTTCAAATATTGTAAAACCTGGTTGATTCTGATGATTCGCAATACGAGAGTTGTATTTTTCAACATTCTTTGAATATACGAAGTAAAGTTTACTTTTCTTTCTTATGAAAGACTAATTTTTACAAAATACATTGAAAATGTCCTAAAATCACCGATGTTGTACTGCATTGTTGCAATTAGATAAGTTATCGATTAATAAATTGTTGCTGTTGTACACAACAAAAAAAATACCTTGAATAAAAAGATCATCCCCACCTTCTTCCTCCCTGTTCCCGTATATTATTTACCATTTACCATGCTTTTGTAAAAGTTGTGGTATCAGATGGTCATCATTAATCCTTCAAATATTTTACGCACGCTTATCAAAAAAAAAAAAAAAAATTATTTAGTTTTTCGACCATGGTATTACAAAATTATTTGTTAAATTTTCTGAAAGCTTTCTGAATATTTACTTGCATTTTAAGTGAGTAAAATAAACTAAACAACCACATGTTTTTTTTTTGTTTGTGTGGTCTGCCTAATTTCTGTTGGTGTTCAGGCGTTTTGCACGCATGGGGTGTAATAACCATAAATACTCTTGAGCTGACGTGAGACATGTCCTCGTTTAGTTAAAATTTTTGTGACTTGCCTCGTAGATCGATTTCCTGTGGGAATTTTTCTTAGATACGGCGTGGGTTCGATTAGTTTTGATGACGTATTAGTACGAGCCTTTAAAAGGGCTGCGAGGTGATTTTTAAGGCATTCAATTCGATATATTCAATCCTGGTTCATATTCAATTCGATTCAATCCTGGTTCTGATTCAATTCTGTTTCATATTCAATTCAATTCTGATTCAGATTTCAACAATCATATTCATTTCAATTCGTATTCAAATTCCGATATTATAATTTGTTTTGTGTCTTTATTTATATTTTGTGTGTTTTTGAGTTTTTGTGTGTGTTTTTCCGCGAATCATTCAAGGTGTAAGCAACGGTAAAGGTAACGGTAAGAAAGGGTCACTTCAAATGATATGCGGATGTGATGTCTCTAATTAAAGATAATCACTATTTATTTACAACTATATACAAAATTTTAGGACTACAGCAAAAATAAAAACATATAAAACGGTACAAAATATTGGTTGGTTAAGTTTACGGTTCGGTTGGTATCTGACTACTACTGCATTCTCCGATTTCTCTCAAGGGTTGCTTTTTACTTAGGTGCATAGGAGACATTCTGAGAACTACAAAACAACAACATATGGCAAGGGTAGCGTGGTGAAATTACTCAGAAGGAAGGTTATAAATTCAGGTACCTAGAGGATATTGTGCTTTAAGTATCTTTTTAGAAGCAATCGGAGTGCTTTCTTTTTTAAAGACAAGTGTGACAAATGAATGAAGAATATTTTCGAAAAACGCAACTGCCACAACTCATGTATTTACAATTAAACGGTTATCTTCCGAACATTCTCCCCCCGTTGAGAGATAATATCGATCAACAAACCAACAATTAAACAATTAAAGAAGAAAAAATTTAAATCATAATTAATTATCTTAGGTGTAAATCGAAATTAAACATAAACATTAGAGTTTTATTTCACTGAGGTTCATTCACTTGCACAGGTAAAATAGCTAACTTTCGAACATTTCGTTTAAAGGTAGTTTTCGCGGTTTTCACAAGCACTGTGCGCACAATTCCGTCACTTCCCGGATAACATTCCATTACGCGACCCATTATCCACTGTGCAGGTGCTGTATTCTCTTCCTTCAGGAGTACTATTGTTCCAATCGCAACGTTAGGTTGATTCCTGGTCCATTTGGTACGGGTAGTTAATTCATTTAAATATTCATGATTCCACCGGTTCCAGAAGTGTCTTTTGGTTTGTTGAATGTGCTCCCAAACTGATGACGGGTGGGAAGCGGTTGTAGTATGATTACGACCAGGAAGGTTGGTCAAGGATCACCTATTAAAAAATGGCCAGGGGTAAGGACGAGGGGGTCGTTTGGATCAGAGGAAAGAGCGGTCAATGGTCTAGAATTTAAAATCGCTTCGATTTCAGATATCAATGTATTAAATTGCTCGTAAGTGAACAACATTTCACGTCCAGCTACTCGATACAGGTGTTTTTTAAATGATTTGACCGCAGCTTCCCATAAACCTCCAACATGAGGAGCTTGTGGTGGTATAAAATGCCATTGTATATTTTTTTCCGTTAAATATCCCTGGATACATTCCTGATTCTTTTTATTCTTTAGCATGTCTGCTAATTCCTTTAATGAATTATTTGCCCCTATAAAATTTCTTCCATTATCGCTATAAATATCTTGACATAGTCCTCGTCTGGAAATGAATCGACGTAATGCGGAAATAAAACCATCAGAAGTTAGGTCGGTAACTAATTCTAAATGTACAGCCTTTACGGTTAAACAGACGAAGATGGCAACATATGCTTTGATTCCGGACTTATTCCGAAATTTCTTCTCTTTTAGTATGAATGGGCCACAATAATCTACTCCAACTTGGCTGAACGGTCGGGTTTGTGTAACTCGGGCGGCTGGTAGTTGACCCATCAGGTAGTTTGTTTGCGGTGGGTTAGATTTACAACATTTTACACAGTTTTTAATAACTTTCCATACCTGACTTCTACCGTCGATTATCCAGTATTTTCTCCGAATTGCATATAATGTTTGTTGAGTACCAGCATGTAAATGAATTTTATGTTCATTTTCAATGATTAATTTTGTAATATGGTTGTCCTTTGGTAATATTATGGGATGTTTTGCCTAATATGGTAATGTTGAAAATGATAAACGACCTCCTACTCTCATAAAGCAGTCCTTATCAATGAATGGATTCAATGATGTCAGAGGTGACTTGGCTTTTACAGATTTACCTGCCTGTAATAATTTTATTTCTTGTGTAAAGGCTTGGTTTTGCACAATTTTTATTGCTTTGCTTAACACGTGCTGTAATTCGTTAACTCGTAACGCTCCTGTTGGTCTCGGTTTACACATAAATCTAAAACAGTAGGCAATTGAACGAATCAATCTTCCTAAGGATGAGAATCTTTCAAATATTTCATTTTGTTTTATTTCGGTGATTGTTGAAAGGCAAACTGATTTGCGTTGGTCAGGTAACTCATCGATAGAGATTAGTTTAGGTTGAGGCCACTTTGTCTCATGTTTTGATAGCCAAGATGGTCCAACTCTCCACATGTGTGATGAAACAAAAGTATCTGGCAATTGTCCTCTGGATATAAGGTCGGCGGGGTTGTCTTTTGTGTTCACGTGATGCCACTGGTTTAATGACGTCATTTCTTGAATACTGGCTACACGGTTTGCAACAAAAGTTTTCAATTGGTGAGGTGATGTATTTAACCAATGTAAAACAATTGTAGAGTCGGTCCAATAGTATATTTGGTTGAAATTTAGTTTAATTGCTAATAGAACGTTTTTGGTTAATAATGCCAACAGTTGTGCGCCGCATAATTCTAGTCTAGGTATTGTTTGGACCTTCAAGGGTGCTACTCGTGATTTGGCACATAATAATTGAGTTTTGATGTGACCATGAGCGTCAATTATTCGCAAATATAAAACTGCTCCATAAGCCTTTACGCTAGCATCTGAAAACCCATGGAGTTGAATAATTCTTACATTGGGTGGAATAATGGTTCGTTGAAAAGATAATTTATTGAGCACTTGCAGTTGGTTGTAATAATTTTGCCATTCAGTATGAATGTCTATTGGGAGTGATTCATCCCAGTGAATCTTAATGGTCCATAAATTTTGTATCATAATCTTGGCAATAATTACGACTGGTGCTAATAAACCTAGGGGATCGAAGATTTTTGCGGTTTCAGATAAGATGTGTCGCTTGGTAATCCTTGTTGTCCTTGTCAACGGTTGTACCGAGTAGGTTATTGAATCGGTTGCCGAATTCCAATAAATGCCTAAGGTTTTGAGTGTGGATGATTTCCCAAGTTGTAAATGAAGATGTAAACTATCGGTAGGAATATTTTCTAAAACTGTAACATCATTTGAAGCCCACTGGCGTATTGATAAACCTGCCGTGGAGAGAAGTTGTGTTAATTCCTTTCTTAGACTAATTGCTTCGTTCTTATCGTTTGCTCCCGTAAGCAAGTCATCAACATAGAAATCTTCTTTTATCACACTTGCAGCTTTGGGATACGCATTTCCTTCGTCGTCAGCTAGCTGGTGTAGACAGCGAATTGCTAAGTACGGTGCTGGTGTTAGTCCAAAGGTTACTGTATTAAATTCAAACGGTTGTACTTTGTTGTCTTTATCTCTCCATAAAATACGTTGGAACCTTCTATCTTCCTTTCTTACTAGAAATTGACGGTACATCTTTTCCAGGTCAGCTGTTAAAACAATAGGGTGTTTTCTAAACCGAATCAGTAAAGAAAATAGATCAGATTGAATTGTAGGACCAGCATGAAGACAATCATTTAACGAGACGCCTGTGGTAGTTTTTGTAGAGCCGTCAAAAACAACTCGAACTTTGGTGGTCATGTTGGACTCCTTTATCACAGCGTGATATGGTAAATAATAACTACTAGGTGGTGGTGAATCTTCATCAACCGGCGACATATGGCCTAATTTCAAATACTCTTCTAAAACATCATGGTATTGTTGCTTGAGGTCAGCGTTGCGGTTTAATTTTCGTTCTGTTCCTTCTAATCGTTTTAATGCAATATGATAAGACTCGCCGAGTTGTGGGCACTGACGTTTGAAAGGTAGAGCTACTTCGTATCTTCCATTAGAAGTTCTTCTTACATGTTTCTGAAAATGGTCTTCGCATTGTTGATCTTCGAGTGGCGGCGGAATTGCTTTAGAACATTCCTCTAATTCCCAAAATTTATTTAGGTCAAATTCTAACGGTGCTGTTAAATGACATGAATGAATATTTTTGGATGATCGTGTTGTTGGAGCAGCGCCACCAATGATCCATCCTAGTAATGTCTTTTGTAAATACACATCTTGACCTTGTTCGACTGTGAGGTGTATTTGACCAACTGATAGTAACGAAAGGGTTGTACCTGCTCCTAAAAGAATGTCAACTGGTGCCGGTTTATGGAAATTTGGATCTGCTAATTGTATGTTAGGTGGTACATTAATTGCTTCTCTATTAATTGGTTGATCTGGTATAACTTGAGAAATGGTAGGTATGATTAAAAAGGTTAAAGTCCTTGAGTAGTTGTTAACACGTGATTTTATGGTTACGGTTACCATTTCTTTGGAGTAGGTCATCATTGTATTTAATGCACCCACTGGTATGTTGCAGGCCCTTTTCTTAAGCTGTAGAGTATTCGCTAAATTTTCGGTAATAAAGTTGGTTGTTGAGCAAGTATCGAGTAGCCCTCGGCAAGGAACAGGTTGTCGGTCATTGTTAAGCACATACAAGGATGCGGTAACCATAATATCATTTGATACCGAATTGATAACAAAATTTATTTGTGGTCGGGTGATTGGGACGTGGGACTGATTTTCTAGTCATAAATTTGAAGTACTCGGTAATTCAAGTGAATTTGATTTTGTGGTTGTTGAGTCCTTTTCAGATTGTGGATGTAGCAAAGTATTGTGGCGTCTTGAACATTTATGACAAGAAGATGTTGATTTACATTGCGAAACTCCATGTCCCTTGCCAAAGCAATTAAAGCATAAACATGCATCTGAAATAATTTTTTGCCTCTCCTCGGTAGTTAGGTTTCGAAATCTATGACAGGTATAAAGTTTGTGACCCTCGTTGCAAATGGGACATACAATCGCTTGGTTGTGATTTATAGCTGGTTTGCGCTGTTGGTTTGATGTCACAAATGCTTGGGGTCGAGCACGAAATTCGTTTGGTTTTTTATCTTTTTCATTTCTGAATGCTCTATTGATTGCGGGTTCAGAAGAAATATTTCTTGCGCAATTTGCGCGTTTTTCTAAAAATTTTAATAGTTCCTTATATGATGGTACATTATTGTCTGAAAGGGTTAGTTCCCACTGCCAAGCCGTGTTTGAACTCAATTTCGATAAAATTAGGTCAACTAATGGAATGTCCCACTGATCAACTGGTTGTTTTAAATTAGCCAAAGCTCTGGTATGTTGTTGAAAAGTGTCGACTAAATTAATGATGGCAGAAGGGGTGTCTTTAGTCAGCCTTGGGTACTCCCGTAGTATTGCCCAATGTCGTTGAGTTGTTCGTCTTGTGCATTCATACTTTTCCTTTAAAATGGCCAAAGCGGTTTCATAATTTTCGTCATTGGTTTCAAGTGATTCAATTGCACTCGCGGCTTTTCCGGTGACTGACAAGCGAAGGTATTGTAATTTCTTTACTGCCGGTAAATTTTCTTGGTCAATTAATGTTTGAAAAAGACTATAAAACGATGCCCAATTTTCTACGGTGCCGTCAAAGGTTAGTAAAGGTATTGTTGGTAGTGTTACTTTAGAAGTTGTATTGACCTGCGATTGGTTTATGAGGATGTTTTTGGTATTGTCTTCTTCTAATAGTTTAAGTACTCGACCTTTCTCGACGTTATAACAACGAATATATTCCATCCGACGATCAGATTCTGATTCATCAATTTCTTCTAGGCAGTCTTGCAAATTTTCGAAATTTTTAAATGAGTTTTGCATTGTTTCAAATGCTGATTTTACTTGAAAAATATCCCGGTCGGTTGGATTGGCATCCCATTCATTCAAGGTATTACGCAAGTAAGTAATTGTAGCCATAATATGACCGCGCTGTCTTCTCAATTTTTGAAGTTCGGCCATTTTATACAAATGAGGTAACAACTATAAGTTTACAATAATGCGATTTGGAGAAAGAAATATAAAGGAGGTTGGGATATTGGCCAAATTAATAGAGTAATTTTTAATCACCCCTTTCCTTTCAAATTTGTAATTGAAAAAATTTCTTTTGAAAAAGTTCCCGGGAAATTAAAAACCGGAAAAAATTTGGTCTGATGGGGTTTTGGAAGGATTCTGGTTGCTAATTTTAAATCTAGTAAAACCTGGTTTTTTAGTTCCCGAAGGTATTTTTCAACTTGTTTAAATTGAAGTGTTTATTTTCTTCTTATAAAATTTAATTTTTACAAAATCCAGCTGAAAAGTCCAAAATCCGTTTTTCCCTGCAATCATTCAAGGTGTAAGTTATGGGTTTAAAAGGGTTTTTAACAGAAGAAAGGGTCCCCTTGAAAAAGATACCCCCGGATTCTTCCTTTTTCCTCTAATTATTACCATTTATCATTTTTTTAAAATTTTACCAATTTTTAAATCCAAAATTTTACGCCCCTTACAAAAAATAAAAAAAATTATTTATTTTCCCCGGAAACAAAATTTTTGGGTTAAGTTTACTGATAGGTTTTCTAAACTATTATTTGCATTTTCGGGAGAAAATCTCACCCAAGGGTTTTTGGGGCTTTTTCTTTGGTGCATAGGCGGCCCCATTGGAGAAAAACCAAAACCCAAAAATTTTTGGCTTGTGTAGCGTTTGTGGGAATTTTTCTTAGAAGGCGGGGGTTCAAAAAAGTTCAGGTCCCTTTTAAGGGGGGATATTTTGGCATTCAAGTTTTTCTTTTTATTAAGCAATCCTGGTTCTTTCTTTTTTAAAACAAGTGTGAAAAGATGATGAAGAATATTTTCATTAATTCGCAAATTCCATAATCTTTTGTTTTTGTCTTATTTATATTGGTTATCTTGAGTTGTGTGTTTTTGAGTTTTGGTTTCCAATTGGATTAATTACTTACATTTCTAACAAGTATGATAATTATTTTATTATTATTTATAAATTAATATTATTTTGTTCTATCATTTTTATAATTTAATTGTTTCAAATTTAATTTCACTTTTATTATAAATTACTTACATTTCTAACAGTTATGATAATTATTTTATTATTCTAAATTAATATTATTTTGTTTTATAATTTTTATAATTTTAATTATTTCAAATTTAATTTCACTGTTTATTATTTTCTTTTATAACGATGGAAATTCTGTTCAATTGTTTATTAATTTTTATATAATTGCAATTCAGGTAAATCTCACAAACATTAAATAAACTATTTTATTTTTAAATTCCTTCCAATTTAGTTAAATCTCACTAAATTAAATAGATTACATTTTTTTTTAAAATTAAAATTTCAAATTTAAAAAAAAAAGGTAAATCTCTCTAAATTAAATAAACTACAATTCTTAAAATAATTTCAATTTAGGTAAATCTCACTAAATTAAATAATTTACATTTTTTTTTTTAATAATTTCAATTCAGGTAAATCTCACTAAATTAAATAAACTACAATTTTAAAATAATTTCAATTCAGGTAAATCTTACTAAATTATATTTTTTTTTATTTATTTCATTTAAAAAGGTTTTTCAGGCTTAACATTAATATTTCATTTTTCATCCTATAATAATTTGTGTATATTTTCGAAAGGGGTAAAACATTTTGTGGTTCAATCTGAGTATGAAATGCCTTGTTGTAAGTACTAATATTTTCTCTCGTGTGGACGTTGATGGGAGTATAACAGGGGCTTTTGTTATATTGATAGTTTATCTATGATGTCTTGCTCAACGAGAAAGATGTATAGACTAGATAAAAATGCAAACAAACATTTAGTCGTGTAGCCCGATGCGTTCCAACGATCATCGTTATCTGGATTGCTTCCTTAGGGACTCCAGACTCCTAAATTAACTAACAAATATGTTTTTGGTTTTAAAATGTGCTGCTGTTTGTAGGGATTGAATTTCAAATTGTGTCAAAATTTATCAAACATTCGTAAATTATAATAAAATTGGGTTTTGTTTACACTTTGTGAATTTTTCATAAGTTTTTCTAAATTTTATTACACAAATTATTTTACAATTTTGTTGAGCCTGAGAACTACAAAATTTGAATTTATCTTTCCCAAGTTGTTTTAGATTTCATTTTCTTTGAGAACTTTTAATAATATTTACAACAATTTCTAATTGATTATTTTACATACTTTTTATTTGGGTTTTGGTCTTATTTTGTTTTTATCCTTTTATGTGTTTTTGTGTGCCCTGATTTATTTTTGTTTTATTGAATTTTCTTATTAATTGATTATTTTTATGTGCATTTTATTTTGTGTTGTTTTTACCCTGCAATTACTTGTTTTATCTGATTTTATTTTTGCACTTGATATTTTGATTTTTATGTGTTCTACTTGAATTAATTTTTTTTTTCATTGGATATTTTTTTATTTACATGTGTTACACTGGAACTTATTTTTATCTGGATATTTTGATTTACCATTTTACTTGGATTTGACATTTTGATTTACTTGTGTTTTTCTTGATTTTATTTTTGCATTGATATTTTGATTTACCATTTTATTTGAATTTAATATTTTGATTTACCTGTTTTACTTGAATTGATTTTTATTTTGGTTATTTTGATTTTCATGTGTTTTACTTGAAATTATTTTTATATTTGATATTTTGATTTACATGTGTTTCACTGGAACTTATTTTTTTTATATTTGATATTTTAATTTATTTGTGTTTTATTTGAATTTATTTTTACATTGGATATTTGATTTATTTGTGATTTACTTGAATTTGATATTTTGATTTTTATGTTTATTTGAATTTGTTTTTAAATCATTGAGTGGCTGCGATCGTGGTTTTCTCTGTCAGGCTCTTTTTCCACGCTAGCCACAGGCTGAGTCTGACACTCTCATTTCCAAATTTACATTTGATTTTGATTTTGAATTAAACAGTAGGAATGAATTCACTGTGTTTTATTTAACCTTGTTTCTCTAATGGTAAACCCGTACCAGAGTACAATTTGTCATTTTTGGCAAGACCTGGCTTTTCAACACAACGAAGGGTAAGAAGTTTTTGACGATCACGTTGGCCTAGGTAAGTTACACTACAAAGTTTAGATATGCGTTGTCAATAATAGAATATCTATTGAATTGTAAGTTTTGACGTGATTTAGAAATAACTACAATAACTACATCAGAGAGAGTTGTCTTGTTGTTAGTTAAATAAAACTAAACAGTAAATTTCGGTATATTAATGATACATTTAATTAACACGGGCATACAATCTTCTAAAATCCATAAAGTAAAACAGCACTGCTGCCGGTAGCGTGTCCTCTGTAGTAATTTCATATTTCTTGTAAACCATAATGATCTGTGTTATGAAGAGATTTAGCTAAAACCAAGATTATTTAATAGCAGGGAAAAACGAAAACATACAATTAAATACCATGCAGTATACTGATACTACAATACCCGCATATAAAATATAGAAATGTTCCTCGTCCTCTTTTTTTGACAGCATAATTATTACAAAATATGCAGCAGCCAATGCGAAAGCCGTTAGTCCTATAAATATTATAAAACTGCAGCTAGCTATGTCCCACTGAAATGGAAAATAAATTTTTGAGTTTAAAAGTATTTTAATTCTATCGCTCCTTTCACTTGTGATATATGATAAAACACCAATAAATTATGCTGTAGGACGTTTAAAAATATGAAAAGATTAGGTTAGGTTAGGTTGGGAAAAAACAACTGTACAAAACAGCAAAACCTATGTACACGTTGATCGACGCAATAACAATATGGTTTTCACTTTAAGATGACAAAATATATAATAACCTTATTTCCTTGCATACCAGGAAGGTTTTTTGCAAATTGCTCCTTATACATTGTAAATACATACATAACTTATCTTAACTACATAAAGTTTATCTGAATCCACCTTTTCTTTTCCTGTTTCGTGACGAAACGAAATGTTTTAGGGTTTGTTTATCAATAACTGAATTGCGCACATGAAGTCCAGATAGCAGATTAAAATAATGATTATAAGAAATAAGATTACTATTCTAATTTTGCCAAATAGACCAATTTGTAGTTAATGTTATCGAGGGGTGGAAAGAGAACATAAAACTAAATTATTACCCTTTCTTCATATAGTTATCATGGTTTTCTGACAAATGCATACGCACGGTGCACGGTGTCTCAACAAAAATTTGAATTCCCGTAAAACTAGACAAAATATACATTTAATAAAACCGAAACCACGTCCATTTTTGTATGTAAGGGGATTAATTTTGATGTAATTTACGTACATGAAATCGAATGTTACAGACTCAACGCTCATCACCACACAAAAAATCCCCTCCCACCGGCCAGACTCTTGATCTCCCCGATAATTATATTAACCCCCTTTAATCCCTTCCCATCTCAATCAATTTACCAAATATAACACCACATACATAGGCAGACACACACATACATACACCCACGCACGCACGCACGGTAGGTGCGAAGACACCATCTTTAGTTCAAAAGCTCGCCGTAAAAATCCGCTAGACAACAGAGTGAAATGTTTTTGAAACAATAGTACGTTCAGTACCCATTTATAAAATATGTTTGTGCGTAGGAAGGGTCTGAACCAAGAGTGGATGTATCGTTTCTAAACTCATTATCTAGTAGCAATTGAAAAATAATCATCAAATTGAACGTCTCTCTAGTAGAAAAAGAATCATGTCCACATCTATGACTGAACTGAATACCTGGCACAAAGCTTCATATTTTGCAGTCACTACTCAGTCGTACGGACGGCTGGGTATCTATGAAGATTTTCCCTCTTACATGAAAAGGTATATTAATTTTCAGTTATTATTAAAGTCTTATCGATAGCGTAATTGCCGAAATACATATAGAATAATTTATTACATTTAATGGAATTATGCACCGAGTGTTTCATTTCTTAACTTTATAGTTATTAAATCTGTTCTTTCTTTGACAAAGCTGTGTCCGACTATTTTTTTGTAATTGCGCTTAATAATGTAACATTGAAGCTTGTAATTGCTTAACTTAAATTAAATTTAACTTTTGCCTAATTTCATTTAGTATCAAAATATATTTTTCTAAAATAACTAATTCTTATTGTTTCACATCACAATAAGTAATTGGGTTAAACTTAATAAAAATTTATAAAGACAATACCTTGTTTTGCCAGGATATAACCATAATAAGAAGTAATACCATTAAAGTTATAATCAGTCCAGTTAGTGCAGCGTATAGACCGACGCAAATATCAAATGATCCAAAACATACAATTTGTAACAATACCTAAAGCAAAGACAATGTTGCACAAACATGAAGGGTGACGTTTAAATAATAAGTAACTTAATAGATACTTATTATTTAATTTAATAAGTTATTTTATCTATGTTTATGTGATGACATTCGGACAGTTTTCAGAACAGATAGCACCCCTGAATTGTTAAAAAAGTTTTGGTAAACAATTTATAGGCCTATCTAAGTCTTGCTAAGAATTCCATTTCGAGTTTTAAGAAATGTTAGTGTTGTGTACAATTTCAACTTTTAATGTTTTCTTTAATTTAGTATTTACATAGTTCCATCTAAAAGTGCATATTCACCATTGAAGGCTTAGAAGGTATCTACATACATTCAGTTCTTTTTTAATTACGTTATAAGACATGCAACTAATTTACATATATTAGCTTACTTGGTCAAATAGTACTTTTAAAAGAGGACGGTTTGTAACTTGTTAATAAGGAACATCAATCATTATTGAGATCTATTCCTACAACATATATTTTAAGCTCTTTATAAACAAGTGATTAATATAATCTAAACGTGTTTTGTTTGTTTGGTGTCATTAGAGATAGCTCCAGCAGCCGTTAACAAAGATGGGTATTTCGTGGTAATTTTATTGCCTGGGCGGCTACTTAAACATTATGTTGGATATCTTGACCTAATCAGCGGAAACTCGTTAATATCCTATATGATCAACTTTTGTTCTTTATTCATTGTATTTTCTCGTGCCCCTTTTTTGTTTATAATAGTAACGATAGTAATACAAAATTATATATGTGCATTTACTACTAATTAGAAGATGACTTTTATACTTACAAAAAAAACCATATAGATAATATTAACAGGGAATAACTTGGCAATGAAGTACATACACCCAAAACAAATACTGAGGACTATGAGTAATGCCCTGAAACATTTTATTTTTTTATTTAGCCTTCATGTTTTCAATAAAATTTTCATTTGTTAAATAAATTAAATCATACATATAAAAATTACAAATGTGTCCCATAAAGTATTAAAGACTAGAAGTCCTAAAAGGACATAAAGCAACGACAGCTTCCTGCTATCGAAATAAGTTGGTTTAATCGCATTTATCTATATACCAAATTACTTTGTTTACCCGTGAGAGGGTGGCAAAGGTGAGAAAAAATCAATTAAAAATGCTTTGTACGATTTTAATAAAATTTGGCACATACAAATATCTGTAAAGGTAGTACCTTCTGAAGTATAAATCTCTTTTTCAAGAAGGATACATGCCTTAGCTTTATCTTATTTCTTCTTCTTCTTCTTCTTCATTAAAAATCGATATCGGTAAGAGTTTTTCCTTACCTTAAACTATAAACTGTTAGATCCACCTGTGTAGGTTTTCTAAAAGTATTCTTTTCACAAGTTCTAACCTCGTCTTAATATTTTCTAATTTAGAATTCTTATCGTATCTTATTTCACGTTTCCATTTTTCATTGTTGTTTTGTAAATATATTTTATATACAGCTTTTTTTTTATTTTTAATTAGTTATTTCGTCCTCCAATGGAACCCAAAAGACCCTTGACAATATACGCACAAAATTTCAAGATGATCGGTTGAATAGTTAAGGCGTGAAAACGTTACAAACGAACAAACAGAGAGAAACCGAATGACTGACTGACAGACAGATATACAGACAGACATGCCCTACCATTTATAAAGGTAAAGCAGAGTGCAAATTTTACAGAGATTACAATTAAAATACTTCTCAACTTGATATATTTTTGAGAAAAAACCCATTTACTGACTGGTCATAGCAATTACCTCCCATTGCGACCATCCTACGAACTTGAAAATAATTTTCAGTGATTTCTCTTATATATAACCGGCGTCCATTTTTAGTTGATCACCTAGGTAGATTGTGATTCTGTTTCGTCACTTAAACTAAAAATTCCTGTGTCTTCACCCTTCATCTTACGTGAAATAAGCTAGGTACCTCGAAACAACTACTCAAAATCAGATAAGTTATATAGGTAAGTGTTAAATTACGTAAATCAATCTCCCTTCACATTAATTTCAAACTTTCCAGGTAACTTCTGTTTTTATTACCAAATGACTGTACTAATTAATACACAAATATAAACAGATTCCGATGAGTTGCTTCTTTTTGAATTTATAATTTTGACTGAGCCTCCAGAGGAAAAATTAGATCTAACCTACCTGTACATATAAAATTTCAAGTTCGTAGGTCTTCTAATATATTTTAGAATTTTGATGATCGGTGTGTGTCAGTAACACAATAACCTTAGATACAAACATCTTGCACTAAAATACTGACTTAGTAATACATTGTCAGTATAATGCGGACATTCCCACATCATTTTATGTCGAGTCTGTTCTATTCACACTTCTTGGCATGATGACAAATAAGATTATAAGTTTAATGGTAGAAGCTTAACATATCATTACTATTCATTCTGATAAATTATTCTTTGATAAAATTAAACTTTCATTACATACTTACAATGTTGTCCAAAACAGTACTTCATATATAAATATAATTTCAGGTGAATCATAAGATTCCATGTGAGTACCACCGCTGACTATCGACACTGAGGTATTCGTACTATTACTTACTTCCGAAAAGGTAGAGCTTGAACTTGTATTGCTCCATTGGCGATTAGGCCCTTCTCTGCAAAAAAGCAGCTGAAAGTGTTAAAGTTTCGATGAATTGTACATTAAAGCTTACACAAAATCAAATATGGCAACACCCGCTAGAGTAAAAATTAAAATAAAAAAGTGAATTATCTCAACTTTGCGAATAAAGCTATGTCGAGCGTTCTTATCTCGAAACTGACTTCCATCCTAAAATATAATAATTGTATAAATTAAAAATATAAAGTTCTTCTTCTACATCTTCAACAATTACTAATCAAAAGCAACTTTAAGGAGTTGTATACTTTTTTATTATAAGTGGAATCACCCGACCTTTCGCTTCTGTGTGCAACTTACTCATAGGTATTGCTGCTAGATTAGTAATTATAGTTGTTTATGTTAATGCTGAGATTGTAGTATTTTCACCCAACTTAATCAAGGTCCAACACCCTTTATGTTGAAGGTAATTCTCTAAATAGTAAAATTAAATTTTAAAAAAATTGTTAAGAGATGGAAGTTGAATTAAAAAATTACTTATTTTTTTTATATGCATTACCGTACACTCACATTTAACTGTAGAATATAAAAATATTGTTATTTGACATTAAACTTGGCTAAAATAAAGTCTATGTAACAAACTCTGATTCGACGAAATGTTCCGCAAATCATTTAAATTGCTTAGGTTTGTTTGGTCTACATTATTATCCTTATGCTTAAACCTTCTATTAGCGTAGCAATCAATTCTCTATAGCGAATAAATAGATCATTGTACATAAACGTACTATATAGACATAAAAAATACGAAAGCTAACAGGTTATAATTTGTTATGTAAAACCACTTTCCGGTTAGCGAAACGGTTTAGAAAAGTACTTTCACTAAAGATAGATTACGTATTACATTTAACGTAAAAGGTGTTGGACTTCTTTTAGGTAACTATAAGCCGAGTCACGAGTGATTGGGTCAAAATCCATATTTGCTGTTTTTTTTATATAATTTATGCGTAAATATGCCGATGTACCTATGCAAAATATTATAAATCTTAAGTACGCACATACATTAAAATTATTCGATTATTAAATATGTAGTTTACTGCTACAATACTAAGATAAATTAAAAAATACCACATGAAATAATTAATAAAATAACATTGTCACAAATTGCTGAAATACTCTTCGTATTGGGTACATTAATTAAACGGTTACCATATTTATTAGTGGATTGCAGTAAACGTTTAGGTGTTGTGGAAATGTTGAATCTTTTGGAGTCTCAATACATCTGGTAAGTAATTGTTTTTCTTCATGTGAAGTTCCATAATCGGCATTTTCTACGGTAACTGATTGAATCTTTAAATTGGACGATTCCAAAGGAAAGTTTTGATTATTTACTAGTGAAGCCATTGCCAAGGAGTAGTTTATATTTAGTTGTGCTTTTTTCTGAAGTTCTTTTATTGTTTTATAATCAGCTGGGGCTGTCGGTAAATTAATTGTATTTTGAGAATCTTGATTCGTTTCATGCTTTTTCACTTCATAGTTTTGGCTACTTTGAGATTCTTCTCTGATATCTTGTAATTTCTTTTCAAGAGTATTTGATTTATTATGGTGATTTTGAAGACCTGGTCTTGAATTGCCTTTTGTTTCTTGAACATGTATTTCATCATATTTCTCACCCATGTTAGATGAACTTATAAAATAGCGCCATTTGTTAAATTTTGTTAATAATCCTTGTCAAAATGAAAATGACAAAGGAATGCAAAAGCTACATAAATATTTCAAAATATTGAAACAGCGTGCCTACGGCCACCTGCGACCATTTTCAATTGAAAAAAAAAATTGTACATTACGCACCGCGGGGCGAAGGTGTTTGCCGCCCGAGCCGAAGGCGTATACTGTTTTTGGCACATCATTGTCGAAAGTTTGAAGTATATTGTATTCATTATTTCACAATCTTAGCTGTTATTACTGTCAGCCATATTGTTTTTTACGTAGACGTGACATTCCGCGCGCATGCGCATGAGGTTTTTTTTTACTTTCGTACCGGACAGAATGTAGTTGTTTCGTCCCTATCTACCGGGGGGAAAGGTAAAACTTTCGGCCATGATGTGACAAAATAGTACATTACGCACCGCGGGGCTTAGATATATCAGGCAGCGTGTCAGTTGCCGCCACCGAGCGGCATGGTCTAGTGGTCTAGATCATTGCTTAGCATTCGGGAGGTCACCGGTTCGATTCCGGGGCCGACTACTCTGGTCCAAGTTTTTCTGTGGTTTCCTTGGATCATTTAGGCAAATGCTGGGGTAGTAATATTCCACAGATAATCTTTCACTACTCTTCTGTCTTCATTTCGTCCGTCTCATCTTTCTTCCCTACACCACCACCCACCCATTCCCACGATTCCTCAAGGAGGCTGAAGAGGGCCTTCCGCCCTACCCCCCCGACTTTGCACAAGAGTGTAGGCGGGGGGGGGGGACAGCCCGTCCACCAATATTGGTGGGAATGAAATACCTAAAAGTTTTTTTTTTTTCAGTTGCCGCCCGAGCCGAAGGAGAGGTCGGCAAACACGGTGCCTGATATAAGCCACTTTCTTCCTGTTTCTGAGGTGCGTATACTGTTTTTTGGTCACATCATGGCCGAAAGTTTTAACTTTCGCCCCGGTAGATAGGGACGAAACAACTACATTCTGTCCGGGACGCATGCGCATAAGGTTTTTGTTTACTTTCGTCCCGGACAGAATGTAGTTGTTTCGTTCCTATCTACCGGGGCGAAAGTTCAAACTTCCGGCTATGATGTGACACAAAAAAATTTTGGGTGTTTCATTCCCACCAATATTGATGGACAGGCTATTCCCCCCCGATCTAAACCTTTTGTGCAAAGTAGGAGGGCTGTGGCGGAAGGCCCTCCTCAGCCTCCTTTGGGAATAGTGGGAATGGGTGGGTGATGGTTGGGGGAAGAAAGACGAGACGGACTAAATCAAGACAGAAGCGAAGTGAAAGACTATCTGTGGAATATTACTACCCCAACATTTGCCTAAATGATCCAAGGAAACCTCCAGTTCAAGGACGTTAAAACGCTTTATATTTGCTGTTGTGTGTTGCGGGTGTGTTGCTTGCTGAGCTTTTCCTAAGGAATACTTAACCCTCTTTAGTAAAACTTTTTTTTTATTGAGGAACAGCGAACTATAATTTACTTCGATTCTGCACTTTTCAGAACGAGCAATACTAGTGACGTGTGAATTTTTATGCCTTTTTATTAAACATACATAATATATACACTTAACATCGAAATAACTATTACAAAAATTTAGCCGAGATATACTTTAACGATTGAAAAGTGTTTTTATAGAACCACGAACAATAATTCACTGCTTGATAACTTGAATTATTACTACTCTTAAATCTACAAAGGGGGGTGCCGGGGGTGGAAGAGTAGCTAGTGGGTCATTTGACCTTAGGCTACTGTTAGTGGCTAATGCCAAACATTGTTCTAAAGGATTCTATTGTTGTCAATAAAGTTTTTAGGTTTGGAACTTATTTTTATTTTCGAATTTAACTACCACACAATACCTAATAAGGTACCTCATCTTACTCCCATATAACGGACATTGCGGGGTAAATGTCATTTAATTTTTATGCATTCATATATCGTAGAGTTCTTATTGTAATTAAGAGATTTATTCCATTGTCATTCCTAAAAGCGTTAAACCATTATACTGATTTAAAATTTTTTGTTTAATAGTAGTATTGCCCTCTATTCGCCCGCTTCATTTTAAGTTAGTAGAAAAGTAATCTTTGAAAGAGTGCCCGGAGCATTTAACTTCAAGTCAGTATTTCTATTTAACAGCAAAAAATATAGTTATTAAAAATATTAAAAAAGAAATATTTATAAGTCGTTACCTATAATAAAGCAGATGACAATAATTTAAATGTTTAAATTTAATCGCTTAAATAACATAAGATATCTGTTCAAAAATACAATATTTACTTAAAAAGTACTGTCTTTTTTATCTTTCCGGCAGACAATATCCCAATCAGGCCTATGTTTCAATTTATTCGCATATCAATTATTGTTAAGCGTTGTTCAATTTATTTTAAAAATAGGAACATCAACTTATGTTATAATCGGAAATGACCGACAGTTGAAATTATTTTTGGTAAAAACATAATCATTAAAAATTTGGTAATTTTAATAATTTCTTAAAAGTATTCCTAACAAAGTGTATATTCATATATGCACTGTTGTACTGTATAATATACGTGTTACCTACCTTACCTATCATGGCACTAATTTAACTTTTCCCCCCTTTCCTCAAACCAAAGTTTTTCAATAAGAATCGCGTTTTAGGTGTTACAATTTACCCACAATGCGTTCTGATTAATTAGTGTTACTACTAAATGTTAAACGAAAAATCTTGTATTCGTATTTTGGGCAAAAAGTTCGAGCAGTGGGCAATTTCAGCTATTGCGAATAACATATACTTTTATTCATAATTATTTACGGCCAGTTAAGGAACTACCTATTCTGTAATATTGTAGAGTCGTGAATAATAACTCTAATTGGTCACATCATCCTTATTAAAAACAAAACTATTGTTAATGGTCGTAAATATTCAATGGTATATAAATTATATCAAAATCAAAAATTAATCATTATTTAAATACCATTAAGAAAATTAAATATATAAATGTTGTGTTTAGCTTATATTTCTTTAAAGTAATCTTGCTTGGAACGTTGCACAGAATCAAATATTTGCAAATTAATATTCAAGATGAGAAATATGGTAAATATACATTTATTACATTTCATATATTTTACCCGTGGTCATATTTATACCAACTGTTTAGCTATTTTTTGGCTAATTTATTTTTATTTAGTAAAAATTGATTGTGAGGTACACATGATTATAATTTTAGATTCAATTTGCTCTCAGCGGATCCCTGGGTTTCCTTTGCATCATCATCGGTAGTGCTGTCTGGGTGGATAATAATGATAAGATCAACTTTTCTATGATAAAATATCGAGGTGTATATCAAGTTTTAAGTAGTTAAATTGCTTTTATATTTTTGCTTCGGCTAATAAGCATCTTTTCATGTCATTAGTCTCTATCAATTCGGACGTGCGTTTTCGGTGGAATTGACCCGCGCCGACTGCGAAAATAAAGTGTAATTTACCCGTGTCGTGTTCCAGTAGGTTCGGGAAACATTGCTGGAATTTTAGAGAATCACCTAGCAACGTCCAGAACACTACATAAGCGACAGCGATGGACAGTTTGACAACATTTGACAGCTTTTGACGGTAGTTTGACAGAAGTTAGAGAAAAGCGAAGAAAAAGTGATTGGGAAAGCGAAAGTGTTGTTGAATTGTTGGTTTTTGTGAACGGATTGATTATTATTATTATTAAATTACGTAACAATTGGTGTCAGGAGTAAAGACTTATGCCGGTAATAAGAGGTCAAGCGGCAAAAATGGAGGAGCAAATGAAATTTTTGATGGAAATGCTTAAAGAAATGAAGGCACGCCAGGAAGAAATGAAGGCCAGCCAGGAAGAAATTAAAGCAGGCCAGGAAGGAATGATGGTAGAAAATAAATCAGGATAATAAGAAATGAAACAAAAACTGGAGGAAGTACAAGAAGAAACGAAAAAGTAACAAGAAGAAATGAGGGCAAGCCAGGAAAAAATGAAGGCAGGCTACGAATTAATTAAGGCAGGTCAAGAGAAATTGATCGAAGATATAAAAACAATAAAAATTGAGCAATAAGGACTGAAGGAAGAGTTAAAGGAAGTAAGAATAGAAGTTCAAGAAGAGTTAAAGCAAGTAAAAGTAGAAGTTCAAGAAAAGTTAAAGTTAAAAGTTAAAGTTTCAAAAGGAATTGGACGAAATGAAGGCCAATCTGAACGTTCAAGAATACCCAAAACCAAAGAAAAGCGAAGAAGAAGGTGTAAAAATGTCGAGAATAAAACCACCGACATTCATGAGAACTGCCACTAGAGAGAAATGGGACGGATCACCGACCACTACGAGTTGTCGTTGATGAAGACTAAATTTTACCTGGACACTCCGAAGCTTTTGCCCGAATTTAAATAAAGGGCAATGTCCCTTATGAAATGACTGGAGTCATAGAGCAAGACAACGAAGAAAAAGGCAAAAGGCTAACCTTGTCCGAAGAACTGTGGTACAAACCGGTTCGGCCACGATTTCAATCAGGGTTGTCAATTTGAAAGGCTTTGAACAAAAACACGAAAGGAACGGCAATAGGGAAATCACCATAAATTATTTGGACCAAATTGGAGAACAGAGGGAAAAAAACGGGAAGTTATCAGAAGCATTACAAGAATTAATCAACAAGACAACTGATTATCTTACTGAAGAAGAAACTCGAAAGCTAGAACACCTAATTCGAACTTATCATAACGTCTTTACGACTGATGACACTGATTATGGAAGAACCAATTTAGCGTACCACCGAATCAACACAGCAAATGCAAGACCTATCAAACAGCAACCCAGACGAGTACCATGGGCCAAACGAGAAGAAGTCGATTCATTGATCACGGACATGCGCGAGAAAAGGATAATAGAACCATCAAAATGTCCATGGACTTCCTCTATCGCCATAAATCGACGACAGGTTAGATTGTATGTAGAATGAAAATAAATGGTTCTCGACGTTGGACCTAAAGACCGGATATTGGCAGGTCGAAGTACATCTTGAAGACGAGAAAAATACTGCGTTTACTACGGGGAACGGTCTCTGGCAATTCAACTTAATGCCCCTCGGCCTATGCAACGCACCCGCTACCTTTGAAAGAATTGGGAAATCTGCTTAGTCTATTTGGATGACGTCATTAGGTTTGGGCGAACGTTTGAAGACCATCTCGCCAATCTAACCAAAGTATTTCAGAAATAACAGCGGCTCAGCTTAAACTAAATTCCAAACAGTGTGCGTTGATTAGAACTGAAGTGAAATACCTAGGCCACGGCATATCAAGTACAGGCGTTGGTAAAGATTCCGACAAGACCGAGGCAGTTTGCAACTAGCTGCAACCAACAAATCAGCATGAATTTAGGAGTTTCTTGGGACTATGTTCGTACTACAGAGGATTGTCAGACACCCCTTACCCTGAATTTGGAAAACCGTTTATAGTCGACACCGATAAGAGCAATGTCGGTATTGGCAGGGTTCTTTCCCAAATTCAAGATGGGAAAGAAAGAATAATCGGATATTTTATCAAGACATTGTCAAGGCCCGAGAAGAGTAATTGTGTGACCCGCCGAGAACCGTTGGCCGTCGTAAAAACTGTAGAGCACTTCCACAAATATCTATTTGGGCGAAAATTCCTGCTGAGAACTGACCACTCTTCTCTTAAATGGTTGCTGCAATTCCGAAACCCTGAAGGACAGGTGGCCAGATGGTTACAGCGTCTACAAGAATACAATTTCAAAATTGAACATCGGCCAGGAAGACACCATGGTAATGCCGACGCCTTATCAAGACGACCATGCCTACGGAATTGCAAGCATTGTTCTTCTGTGGAACGAAAAGAAGGGTTAGAACAAATTCCATGCCTACATACCACCGTAGAGAGATAAGAGAATTGGGAAGAGACAGTGTTGATTCAAGAGCAGCGAACCGATGATGACCCAAGACCCATTATGAAATGGAAGGAGACAAGATAATCTCGACCAACGTGGGCGGACGTAATTTCCCCTAATACTACGACGAAATGTTATTGGGCCCAATGGGATTCTCTAAAGCTCGATATTGGAGTTCTTAAAAGAATCTGTCAAAGTCCGGACGGGATCAAGAAGCGACTACAGGTTGTGTTGCCCAAGAAAAAGACGAAAGAAGTAATAAAACAGATGCATGCTGGGACTGGAGGTGGACATTTTGGGTTGAAAAAGACCTTAGAAAAACTACGTGAAAAATATTACTGGGTGAACACTAGATGGGATGTGGAAGACTGGTATAGAAAATGCAAAGTATGTGCTTCCAAAAAATATCCGAGAACCAGGACACGAGGAAAGATGCACCAGTACAACATCGGAACACCATTCGAATGGATAGCCATGGATATCGCTGGTCCCTTTCTACGAACTGAAGATGGCAACAGCTACATCCTCATTGTGATAGATTACTTCAGCAAGTGTCCCGAAGCCTATGCAATCCCCAACCAGGATACCACCACCGTGGCGGAGGCAATTATAAACAACTGGGTCAGCCGACATGGAGTTCCTATGTAGATTCACACTGACCAGGGCCGAAATTGTGAATCAAAGATATTCCAACGAGTGTGTGAATTGATGGGAATAAGAAAAACTAGAACAACTCTGTTGCATCCTCGGTCTGATGGAATGGTAGAGCGAATTAATGCAACTCTATGTTATGTTCTTAATTGCTACTAATTATTACATGTTGCGCTAGTGAGTTGAAGATATTTGTGTCAAGCGGCATGAGGGGTCACGGTGACCTGGCGTTAAAATTGGTCAAGTTTCCTCACTTTTCTGGTCTAAAGAACCACACTATGTTATAATGTGAATTAATAAAAGGATTTTTATAAAAATAATTTTACAATTTTTCGTAACATAAAATATTATGTATAGGTATGTGTATATTATTTGTTTGTTATATTTTTTTTTTTTTAACTAATCACCACAAACGTACAACTTTTACTATACATATCTTCTTTTTTTTTTGTAATTTGTAGATTACGATGGTAATTACGAGCCTGTAAATGTGGGCTCTGTTGATGTCGTCAGGTCTTCGAAAGGATCAGCTAGGATTCTTGTAACTGCAATAGCTGTCATTGAGATAGTAGAAATGGTCGTAGTTACGATAAAAGCTATTATAAATGCTGTAAAAAAATGCTAGCAGCCTTCTACTAGATAACAAAAATATTAATTACCTAAATGTCAATAGAGAAATTGTTGAAATAATAATTGATAATATACAATGTTTTGAAAGATTGTTTTTTTATTTATTTTATTCGTTTCGTTGTAGTTGTAGATGCAGTAAAGTTGCATTTTTAAGATATTTAAAAGATTATAAAGACAATTAGAATATTTAAACACTAATACGAAAAATTGTCCCACAACACTAACAATTAAACCCTAAAATAAGAGTCAGATTTCTTAACTTTCTCAAAATAATCACTGTCAGGACTTACCGCGGCCAACGGTAAATGCACACGACGTTGCTGTTTTGTAATAAATATGGCAGTGCTAGATAAAAGAAAAACAATGTGTCTAGTCTTTCAAAGGACAACCTTTACAGGAAATTAACAAATCAATTTGAGCTGGTCTGATATTCAGTTATCAAATCATTTACATGTTTTATATTTGCAAATTAATATTCAAGATGAGAAATATGGTAAATATACATTTATTACATTTCATATATTTTACCCGTGGTCATATTTTTACCAACTTTTTAGCTATTTTTTGGCTAATTTATTTTTATTTAGTAAAAATTGATTGTGAGGTACACATAATTATAATTTTAGATTCAATTTGCTCTCAGCGGATCCCTGGGTTTCCTTTGCATCATCATCGGTAGTGCTGTCTGGGTGGATAATGGTGATAAGATCAACTTTTCTATGATAAAATATCGAGGTGTATATCAAGTTTTAAGTAGATAAATTTATTTTATATTTTTGCTTCGGCTAATAAACATCTCGTCATATCATTAGTCTCTACCACTTTGTTTTGTTCCGTTTAATTCTTTATGATATACAGGGGCTTTCAAACTCGGTGTCATCCGAATCAACTTTTTGATCTATAAATGTTTCCTATTGCTTTATTAGAGGATTTTTGAATAATTTTAAGTTATTATTTAAAATAGTGACGGACGTGCGTTTTGGGTGGAATTGACCCGTGCCGACTGATTAAATAAAGTGGAATTTACCCATGTCGCGTTCCAGTAGTTTCGATAAACACCTGCTGGAATTTTAGAGAATCACCTAGCAACGTCCACAACACTATATAAACGACAGCGATGCACAGTTTGACAGCTTTGGATGGTAGTTTGACAGAATTTAGAGAAAAGCGAAGAAAAAATGATTACGAAAGCGAAATAGTTGTTGAATTCTTGGTTTTTGTGAACGGATTGATAATTATTATTATTAAATTACGTAACAATTGGTGTCAGGAGTAAAGATTAATCAATGTCCCTATGAAATGACTGGAGTCATAGAGAAAGTCAACGAAGAAAAAGGCAAAAGGCTATCCTTGTCGGCTCGGCCACGATTCCAATCAGGGTTGTAAATTTGAAAGGCTTTGAACAAAAACTTACGAAAGGAACGGCAATAGGGACATCACCATAAATCATTTGGACCAAATTGGAGAATTGGGAAGTTATCAGAAGCATCACAAGAATTAATCAACAAGGCAACTGATTATCTTACTGAAGAAGAAACTCGAAAGCTAGAACACCTAATTCGAACTTATCATAACGTCTTTACGATTGATGACACCGATTATGAAAGAACCAATTTAGCGTATCACCGAATCAACACAGGAAATGCAAGACCTATCAAACAGCCACCCAGACGAGTACCATGGGCCAAACGAGAAGAAGTCGATTCATTGATCACGGACATGCGCGAGAAAAGGATAATAGAACCATCAAAATGTCCATGGACTTCCTCTATCGTTTTGGTACGTAAGAAAGATCAACGAGATTCTGTGTTAATTATCGACGATTAAACGAAGTAACACATAAGGACAGCTATCCATTGCCCTAAAACGACGACAGGTTAGATGGTTAGATTGTCTATCGAGTGAAATTGAATGGTTCTTGACGTTGGACCTAAAGAGCGGATATTGGCAGGTCGAAGTACATCTTGAAGGCGAGGAAAATACTGCGTTTACTACGGGGAACGGTCTCTGGCAATTCAACGTAATGCCCCTCAGCCTATGCAACGCACCCGCTACCTTTGAAAGAATTGGGAAATCTGCTTAGTCTATTTGGATGACGTCATTGGGTTTGGGCGAACGTTTGAAGACCATCTCGCCAATCTAACTAAAGTATTTCAGAAATAACAGCGGCTCAGTTAAAACTAAATCCTAAAGAGTGTGCGTTGATTAGAACTAAAGTGAAATACCTAGGCCACGTCATATCAAGTACAGGCGTTGGTACAGATCCCGACAAGACCGAGGCAGTTCGCAACTGGCTGCAACCAACAAATCAGTATGAATTGAGGAGTTTCTTGGGACTATGTTCGTACTACAGAGGATTGTCAGACACCGCTTATCCTGAATTTGAAAAACCGTTTATACTCGACACCGATGCGAACAATGCGGGTATTGGCGGGGCTCTTTCCCTAGTTCAAGATGGTAAAGAAAGAATAATCGGATATTCTAGCAAGACATTGTCAAAGCCCGAGAAGAGTTATTGAGAACCGTTGACCTTCGTAAAAACTATAGAGCACTTCCACAAATATCTATTTGGGCGAAAATTCCTGCTGAGAACTGACCACTCTTCTCTTAAATGGTTGCTGCAATTCCGAAACCCTGAAGGGCAGGTGGCCAGATGGTTACAACGTTTACAAGAATACAATTTCAAAATTGAACATTGGCCAGGAAAACACCATGGTAATGCCGACGCCTTATCAAGACGACCATGCCCACGGAATTGCAAGCATTGTTCTTCTGTGTAACGAAAAGAAGGGTTAGAACAAGTTCCACTCCACCGTAGACAGACAAGAGAATTGGGAAGACAGTGTTGATTGAGGAACAGCGAACTGAAGATGACCCAAGACCCATTAGGAAATGGAAGGAGACAAGATAATCTCGACCAACGTGGGCGGACGTAAGTCCCCTTAATACTACGACGAAATGTTATTGGGTCCAATGGGATTCCCTAAAGCTCGAGAATGGAGTTCTTAAAAGAATATGTGAAAGTCCGGACGAGATCAAGAGGCGACTACAGGCTATGTTGCCCAAGAAAAAGACGAAAGAAGTAATAAAACAGATGCACGCTGGGACTGGAGGTGGGCATTTTGGGTTGAAGAAGACCTTAGAAAAACTACGTGAAAAATATTACTGGGTGAACAATAGATGGGATGTGGAAGACTGGTATAGAAAATGCAAAGTATGTGCTTTCAAAAAATGTCAGAGAGCCAGGACATGAGGAAAGATGCACCAGTACAACATCGGAACACCATTCGAAAGGATAGCCATGGTATCGCTGGTCCCTTTCCACGATCTGAAGATGGCAACAGCTACATCCTCATTGTGATAGATTACTTCAGCAAGTGTCCCGAAGCCTATGCAATACCCAACCAGGATGCAACCACTGTGGCGGAGGCAATAATAAACAACTGGGTCAGCCGATATGGAGTTCCTATGCAGATTCATACTGACCAGGGCAGAAATTGTGAATCAAAGATATTCCAACGAGTGTGAATTGATGGGAATAAGAAAAACTAGAACAACTCCGTTGCATCCTCGGTCTGATGGAATGGTAGAGCGAATTAATGCAACTATATGTTATGTTCTTAATTGCTTCTAATTATTACATGTTGCGCTAGTGAGTTGAAGATATTTGTGTCAAGCGGCATGAGGGGTCACGGTGACCTGGCGTTGAAAATTGGTCGAGTTTCCTCACTTTCCTGGTCTAAAGAACCACACTATGCTATAATGTGAATTAATAAAAGGATTTTTATAAAAATAATTTTACAATTTTTCGTAACATAAAATATTATTTGTTTGTTAAAGTTTTGTATTTTTTCAACTAATCATCCCTACCACAAACGTACAACTTTTACTATACGTATCTTCCTATTTTATTGTTTTTTTTTTGTAATTTGTAGATTACGATGGTAATTACGAGCCTGTAAATGTGAGCTATGTTGATGTTGTCAGGTCTACGAAAGGATCAGCTAAGACTCTTGTAGCAGCTGTCACTGGATAGTACATCTGATCGTATATACGATAAAAGCTATTATAAAAGCTGTCGAAAAATGCTAGCAGTCTTCTACTATATATAACAAAAATGTCAATAGAGAAATTGTTGAAATAATAATTGATAATATACAGTGTTTTTTATTTATTTTATTCGTTTCGTTGTAGTTGTAGATGTAGTAAAGTTGCAATTTGAAGATATTTAAAAGGTTATAAGGACAATATTTAAACACATATAAGAAAAATTGTCCCACAACACTAACAATTAAACCCTAATAAGAGTCAGATTTCTCATCTTTCTTAAAATAATCACTGTCAGGACTTACCACGGCCAACGGTGAATGCACACGATGTTGCTGTTTTGTAATATGGCAGTGCTAGATAAAAGAAAAACAATGTGTCTAGTCTCTCAAAGGACAACCTTTACAGGAAATTAACAAATCAATTTGAGCTGGTCTGATATTCAGTTATCAAATCATTTACATGTAGCCTAAAACGATTGTCCATACGTTCCCGTACAGGTATCAATTTAATCTAAAATAATTACAATGCTTCAACTAAAGCAGGCATGGGGGGAGAGGGTCTGCTTGACCTGCGTAACTCAGCAACTAGTATGCGCCGCGGTCTAGGTGTACAGGTCTCACTACCTCACACCCAGCGAACAATCAATACCGAACTCTCCAAGGTCAACACCTACACTGCTGACCTGAGTCCACCAAGTCTAGCAGCTACTACCCCCAATCACACGGACAGTCGATCCAGAAAACCACCCTAGTTGCACACGTGGCTTTATATATTTAATGAAGCTCATGGACCTATGTTATCCAGATAATAATTCATTTAATATTTTGACCAAAGGTAATGGTAGTAATTGACTGTCTTTTACTCAAAGTAAATTCCCCAAACCAATAGTTACTTCTAACATACTCATGCGTGGTTAGCTCAACGCGATGAGCTTTTGTGTCACACACGCAACTAGGGGTAAAAAGTTGAACTCTCCCGAGGTCAACAACTACACTGCTGACCTATGTTCCCGTGTCGGGGTTCACACTGACACACCAAGCGGAGCAGTACCCAATACTAATCACATAAGACAGTAAAATTGACCACCATCTTATGACTAGCACACATGGTTCTACTTTGCTTAAGCATTTTCCCTCAAACATCTGATACTATAACATATAGCATGATATAAACTTAAATAATTTATAATTACTTAAGCCTGAGCTAAGCTGTCTATCCTAATAAAGAACCAAAACACTTAAACCTGTAAAAGCAGTAATTAATCCAAATTATTGAAATATCACAAAACAATAATTTACAAATACAATGTTAAGAATACGGTACGAAAACACGTCTCGATCGGGATTCTATCGAACGGGAACTAGTTCAAATCATATTAACTACAATTTTTTATCAATAAAATTCTAATTTAATGATTTGTGAGCTATTGTCCTAATTATAACACCCTTTCCCCGTGATTAGTATTATAACGATAACGAGGGGATAAGTGTCAGTTACTTAATTATTTTTACAATTCAACGCTTTAGACAATATTGTATAGGAAACAATTTTTGAGTACACTTCTGAGCTAATAGACCAGGGTCGATAATTTTTGAAACCAAAAAAAATTATAGTAGGATAAAACCCATTGGAAAATAAAGAGAATATAACAGAAATGAAAGGAAAAATAATTTACGGGCTATCTGAGGTCGGGAAGAGGAAGGGGGTGAGTTTTTAAGGGTAAAAAACGGTTTTCCTTGATTTCCGGAAAAACTACAAGTCTTATGGAAAAAAGTTAAATGGAAAAGTTGTAAGTAATAAAAAGATTTACAACTGTTGTATTTACACTTTTTTCACATAAACTCAAAATTGATGTGAAAAATTCAAATAACCAAGTTTTTGGTTTTTTATTTTTATCTTTTACAAAAAATCTGTTTTTTCACGAAATTTTGTAAAAACTTACCTATTTATGTCCTAGACACGCTGTAATTTTTTTGATTTGAAATACTTATTTTTTCACCTTATTTTTACTTAATATCGAAAAAACACCCCAATTTTCAATCGAAAATTCTCACGTCAAACTATCTGCTTTTTTAAAAACGTTGGTTGGCTTTTCCTTTGTTGAAATATCTACTTTCTGATGGTGTGAAAAAAAATATACATTACTATGGTAAGTTTTCTCAGTAAATGCAAAAAAGCGAAAACAGTAGATTAATGTTTTTAAAAATATTATAATGAAAAACGTAATCAGTATAAAGTATGTGAATTCAATAGTACGATTTACATGTTTTTCACCCTTAAAACCTCACCCGCTTCCCCTTCCCGACCTCAGATCGCCCGTAAACTATTTTTCCTTTTATTTCTGTTATCTCTTCCTTTTCCAATGGTTTTTTTTTTCACTTTTTACTATTTTTAAAGGCTTCAGCACTCGTCTATAATAATAGGTTAATTATGTGCTACTAATAGTGTGTGCTACTAATATGTGCTATACTGTATGCCTTGATACTACTTACACAATAATATATGTACATTCAGTAAATATAATTAAATAATTTTTATTGCGCTTACAGTTTAAAAACAAGATTTCAATTATCTGGCAAAAATCGGCTAATACAGATGAAATTCAATTAATTAACTTATAAACGTTTTACAATTTTCTATTTGCAAAATCATCATGAAATCTTGTTTAATAGTTCTTAGTCTATGAACAAAAGAGCTGAGGCGTTTAGACATTTTATATAATTTTCAACCCGTTTAAAAAAAGATATTACATGTTGAATTGTTTGTGTTGCCCTAATAACATTTAAGTATATAAATATGAATCTTTTTAAATTCTACAAGATATAAGAAAAAATTTGGCCCCTAATCTGCCGCTCTAGGCTGTAGCTTACGCAGGCTGCTATCAGTAGACAGAACACTTGACAATAGCAACGATTTACCTATAATTAACTGTCCAGAAAAATACAAAACGGATGTTTT
Source organism: Agrilus mali (assembly GCA_029378335.1). Classification (NCBI taxonomy): domain Eukaryota; kingdom Metazoa; phylum Arthropoda; class Insecta; order Coleoptera; family Buprestidae; genus Agrilus; species Agrilus mali. The sequence goes on from CM055657.1 coordinate 21,713,416, forward strand.
CTCCAAATTTAATAAGTTGAGGATAAACGCCGACATAAGTAACTAAAAGTCAATGGGTCAGATATTTTTTATTTGATCTAATTAGAATAATCATATCTACTATTATTTCCTCAATTGCCTTTATTATATCATCTGCAACTGTTAATGGCTTTACCAACACCTACTGAAATTAAAGATGTGATTAGTACGCCTGCAACATTCTTCATGAATAATGTAGGAGGGCCTGTTGTTTGTACTTCTCTTGTTATCGACCAATCCGTGTTATCAACAAGGGTCGCATTTAGTGACTCTTCACTACCATTTTGTTCTATAATGTTATGCAGAAAATTATAAAGAAACATTATAAATAAGAGAAGACCGTGAATTTGAGTTGCTGCAGTTGAACCACTTAACTGCCCATTTGTCAAAATATTGTTTACTCTAATGGATGGATAGAATACTTTGCCAACTTTTCCAATAATTTAGTTTTTGAAATTTTTTATCATTGTTTTTTAATGGGGGCCAAAGTCCCTTTATACTCACGGGGCCTTGGGCTTAGGCCGAAAAGCACATATTTAGACATTTTAAATTCAATGCGTGCATACTGTATAGGTAATATTTTGAGCTACCATGTACTTATCAAAATCATAATCTTTCAATTGTTTATTTTTTTTTTTACTTTTTACGTTTAGAACTTTCGATGACTGAAAAATTCGGACTAGTATAGAGCAGAAGGTACATTACACATATAAATTATTCCTTAGTAAAACTATGTAATACGTTTCATGCTAAATATCTCACCTACACTTCCATCTTTTATAACAGAAAGCTGAGTTATCTGTGTATCTTCCATCAAGTCGCTACCAACGAAAGTATAAAACAACAACATGATTCCACTAAGAGTGAGACAAACCTAAAATTATAAGTATGGATTTTGCTATAAGATTAAATTTTTACCTAAAACCAATACATATAATAAATTCCATGAAAAGTTTTTTTTAAGCTTCTAAACTATACAGTAGTTATTTTATGTTAATGAATAATTCTTTCCCTGAATCCTCTGATAATTAACAATCAACCACAACCTCTTAATTGTACTTGACTGTCAGTTATTGCATATTATCTACTTATATATATTTAAAATATGTTAAAAATATTACAAATGTATATTTACTTTACCATAGTTCGTAAATTTACTTTACCATAGTTATCATTCTGAAGAGTTTTTGAAATTTCTTTCTGTGAAATCTTTTACAGACAAATCGTTCATTCCAGTGTAAGTCACAATACTTATAGATTAACTTTTCTAACGATATTAAAATATAATTAATGCTTTTGACATAATTTATATAGCATTGGACATTTATGGTTGTTTAACAATGGATTTGTTTAAAACAAGAATGATATGTCCAATTGAGGTTATTATTCATGGACCTACAATATTACAGAATGGTTCGTTAATTTTGTCGGAAGCAATAATATAATAGGAGCATTAATAGATTATAATAATTTTGTAGGGGGACATTTAGTTGCAGTGATTACCATATCGTATGTATAAGGAATCCAATAATTTCTAAAAAGTAAAAAAAAAATAGTTAGTGTGCAGAGCGTTTTCTTTTTATAATTTTCGTCAGAAACCTGTATAGAGGTTGGATTCCTTCTGTATAGTCTTTATGTAAAACCCTTTGACAGAATATTTTGGAGGAGATGATTTACTCCTGGATACGGACGTCTCATTTGTGTACAAGGCGATTAACTGTTCCACTTGCAGACAGGATGATAATAGCAAGTAAAATCAATTCATGGTATATTTGCCATATCAATTTTTTTTACACACTATTGAGTACACATAATATTAAATGTACATAAGCTCTATTATTACTATATAGTCCACAAAAGCTTCCCATCCTTTACAGTTTTTCCAGGCTTAGGACTGACTGGCATTGCCTTTATTATGAAAACGCTGCACCGACGTGTTTAGAAATTATTTAATTGCAGAAATATCTTTCTGTCGTGTGCAGGTATTGTGTAATACTGAAATGTGCATCGTCTCGTGTTTGGGTATTTAAATTATTCAAAATTCGCAATAAATACAAAGTTTAATGTTTTTTTCTCGTGATAGGTTCATAAGATTCGGTTAATTTTTTCGTCGGTTGTAAAGTACATTTTTTTTTCTTATTAATAGTACCTAATTATGTTTATTAGTTGTGTATGTCCAAAAACTCTTATCTATATATTTTCGGAAAACACTAAGACCTCTTAATGCGTTTCTATTTAAACAGTGGATGTTCGTTCGCGTTGAAAGTACACGAGCGATCCTATACTACTTTTTACGGTGGTATAGGTAGTTCTTGTAGGTTTATATTGGTAAGTGATAATAAGAATATGTGATAACAGGAACAGATTTATTTAAATATATACAATGACTTAAACTAGGAATTGAAAAGGATGATTACGATATAAGATTGATGAAATGATTAATGTTGAGACGTTGGAGTAGGTAGGGTAGTTGGATAGGATACGTAAGACAAGTTTAGTTTGATAAGTAGGATTAGTTTGGTAAGATAAGTAGGTATGTATTGCCCTCGGCAAGTAGGATAAGTTTGATAAGTAAGATAAGTAGGTATGATTTGCCCTCGGCAAGTAAGTAAGTTGAGTAACGCAAGAAGGTTTCTTGGATACTGGTAAGTAAAGGTAAGTTATTTGGTAAGTACCGCAGGAAGGTCTCTTCGATACTGATAAGTAAAGGTAAGTTATTTGGTAAGTACCGCAGGAAGGTCTCTTCGATACTGATAAGTAAAGGTAAGTTAGGTGAGTACCGCAGGAAGGTCTTTGGGATACTGATAAGTAAAGGTAAGTTAGGTGAGTACCGCAGGAAGGTCTTTGGGATACTGATAAGTAAAGGTAAGTTAGGTGAGTACCGCAGGAAGGTCTTTGGGATACTGATTTTATCTGTCTTTCAAGATTGGTTTGTGCCAGAGTTGTGTAGTTTTTCTGGCAGTAGGGAGAACAATAGGAGTAGATAGAATTTCTGGAATTGCTTGGGATAGAAAGGGTAAGAATAGGATCAGAGAAGTGAAAGCAATTCGAAGAAGGGCAATGAGTACAAACACTTTCTAAAATTATGAAAGAGTGAATGAGGACATATGGTAGAAGAGCGTAACGAATTTAATAGGGTACAAAGGGATACCTTGAATAGGAATGCAAGTGGCGTCCGGTCGTAAATTTTATTTAGAGGAAAGTGGATGGTAAAAGGAGGACCGTGATGGGAACAAAGGAGACGTCTCAACAATTAGTCGTGGTACCTATAAATGTCAACAAGATATACAAAAAAGTTAGAAAATATACAAATGGTACCCTTCTAAGTAACTGTTCAAAGAAACTTTCTAAACAATTAAGAAAAGAATAAATGGATATTATTCTATACATGAAACAGTGGATTTCCCCGAAAAAGTAAGTAAAGTAATTTATCTACATTTCTTTTTTTTTATGTAGTGTTGCATAAAAGTATTTTTATTATTTCAAATATTTGTAGCCGTTATTTTAAGTAGAAATATAATGATAAATATTATAATTTTTGATTTCTAATATCGGTGATCGGTTGTAAATAACACAAGAAAAATATGAAATCAGTGTTGCATTCAACTTGTCAATTATAATAAGAATAATTTTAAAGCATGAAAAAAGTAATGTTTTCAGTAACAATTACGGAAACCTTTGCAAGTAAAATTGTTGTGTTAAGAGAGGTTTCGCTGTAGTTAATTTTCTTTTATATAGAAAGTAAAACTACATAAGGTGTACGCAAATGGGACGCCAGCATCTGGGAAATCATTAATTAAGAAACCTTCTCCTTCATTGTTAGGGACATGAGTTGAAATTATGCATACTTTTCGTTTCTGTAATAAATCGTCAAACTGAGAAGAAACTATCCAACTATAATTCTATGATTAACTATAGATTTAATTGTGACGACAAAACAGAGCGCAGCAACCTTGGACACATTTCTTTTTTTTTATGTCTCTATAGGTATTGAAAAGTCAAACAAAAATTGGGACAAAACTGTATGAAACGTGGAACTAATGTGAAAACCGTATCGTATACGTAATAATTCAAATTAAAAATTTATGTTATTTAGACTATTGTTAAAGAGTGCATATGTTAAAATAAGTATTGTAACAAAATCTTTACCACTTATAAATGTAAAGCCATAAAAGCTTGATTTTAAGTTTCTGATGCAACAGAATCGTACCTATTTCAATATAATCGAAAGTGCACCATTAATGTAATCTCACGATGCCAGTATCGGTAAATATGAAACGATGTTGAATATTTATCAGTTGAATTTATCTAATTTTAATAACGAGTACCGTGAATCACAGGAAACGCTCATTGATTTGTTGACTGTTGTCATTGAAAGTATATACCTAGGTATATGAAAGAATATAAATTTTGTGAATAATCATTTGATTTGAAATTTAATTCAAATTTTGTAGTTTCAGATTTACCTTTTTCTTTGTGGAACCATTTGTTTTACTGTCACTTCCACTAATAGCTATTCCACCAATGGAGATGGCAAATACATCTTTAGCATCGAACAAGACGCTGATCAAAAATCAGGTAATATAACCATTTCAATTCTGCTTTCCTATAATGTTACAACAAATTTACTATGGCTTCATTTGATTTTGGTTTATACAGAAAATTAACAGAAAATAAGAAAACGGCTGCGTATTGAGAGATCTGATGTTCACCAATATTTGTTATTTAAGTATTATAAAAATTACAAATTTTTGATATGCAGGAAACCATAACTCTCTCTTTTTATTTGATTATTTTTTATAACAACAATGCGTTTTTTATAGAAATTAATCGTGCTTACTTACAAAATGAACATCAGTGTTAGTATTAAATTAAATTTATATCGCTAAAAATGGCAAGTACTATCAGTGTAATTAAGATTCACATAATCAGCAATGCTCGTATGTGTATTTCTCAAAAATTATTGAATAATACTCTAATACTAAGCTTTAAATATAAAAATGATTTGATATTATTGATTTTGATATTTTAGACTGGGAACTTATTCGTGTGAACCTAAAGTCGGCATCTAACATTTTATTTATTATTTTAATTTAATTACGTAATTACTTGTTGACGACTTTTTAGTTTTAGTTACTGATTTATTTTCAAGAGCTTAAAGAATCAAACGTTAGTTGAATATTTTTGTAATACGTTTATGTTTTCAATTATAGAAGGCAAGCAAGTTTTGATAGTACCACATAAGAGAGCTAGAAGAGAGGATATAACCTTGGGTGTAGCTACTGGTATAGCTACTAATTTGGGGTGGAGCATTTTTAGTTCTGTTGGTAATCCGCTTTTAGGTGTAGCTGCTGGTGTACTTTCTTTCTTTTTAATATGGGTAGTTGGAATAGTAATCAAAATGGCTTTCCACGTAATCGATAAAACTATGGACAAATGTAAAAATTGAAGATTATTATTTTAATACACACGATTTACAACAATAGCAGATACGATAACTTTGCGTTGAGAAAATAAATAGAAATAATTCAGTGACTTTACTTATTTGCTAGATCATACTGCCTATTCTTTGAGTTTAACAAAATGTTTATTAAATTGTGTATCAATTAATATTAGTTACAAAATTGATAATAATTGGATATGTATATATGTTCATTTGTAATATCAAATATCTGAAACTCAGATTATTATTTCTTGTTTTTTCCTAAACAGAATATACTAATTTTTATGCAAAAATATTTTTCTGCCCTTCTTAAAAACATTTCTGTTTATTCGACGACGTTCTTGTTTAATCATTTTTCTTTAACAATATTTCATTGCTAAAGTGTGTTACAATCGATTTAAAGTTGAAATGAAAATAGAAATTATAAACGATCACTAGCGAAAGTAATGCATACTATGTACCTATTGGAAATTGATAAAATTAATTCAGATTTAGCTGAACAATTGCAAAACGGGTAATTTAATTTTAAAATAGTTAGCAAACCTTTTCTTGTGTATCAAATCACCCCTCTGAACACGGAATGTTTAATTTCATTAACTTTACTTGTTCCTTCAATTAATGCGCAGAAACATTGAGCACTTATGTATTTTTTTAAATACTTATATTAAAAAGAAAAGAACAAATATAAATACTAACTCCATTTAGAAACACCGTTAGTTTATTTGAATAGGGGAATTATTATTAATTATATTATCCAAAAGTAAATACAGTCAACCCTGAATAAGAGAGAGTTCAAGGGACCGCACTTTTTTTTATCGCTTACTAACCCGAGCTTCTATCTTAGAGAGGTACAAGGGCGTCCTTTCTCACTTACAGAGGTCTATAAAAAATACTACAAATTTGTAGATATTAACATATATATATTTAACATTATAAACACGTGTCGAATCTTCCTTGGCAATTAAGAATAAGTCGGTACTTTTGGCCATTCGAATAGAATTGAATAAAATACAAAACAATGCTAGTTCCACGAAATTTACGAATAAGTCGTAACAGCAGATGTTAATCTAATTTTATGTAAATATAATTTTCATAAAGTTCATAGATTTGTTGACTGTTTTCATTGAAAGTATGTATCGAGAGTATATAAAGTAAACATCCCCCCACTTAATGTTTTTTTTTTTATATTATTAATGTGCTACACAGGGCTTCTTAAACTTTTTTCATTCACGACCCCATTTATGATTGTGTGTTTCCTAGCGACCCCATATAAATATAAAAGCAAAATAAATAAATATTTTTTGGCGTGTGTGTGACTGCACAAATACACATAGATGTTATAAAATTGTGTATTTAAAAATTTGAGATTAAAATGTCTCGCGACCCCCGAATTTCGCTACGCATAGTTTAAGAAGGCTTGTAGCTACAATCTTCTAGATCAAATACAAATTATTTAATTATTTTCCGAAAATAATAGAAATTATCATGGGACTGAACGTATTGTCTTAAAGAAATACATCCATAATTGTATTTTATCTATAAGATTTCGTGACATAAATAATTATTTAAAACTTTGCTGGAATTTACAAATTCAGTGGTAGTTTGAAAGTCAGCAGTAAACAATTAATATTACAGCTTTTGTTTTAAGGTCAACTGTTAATGAAAATATTGTTTTTGTTTCAAAAAGTCTGCTAAATACTAAGTAAAAGATTAATTTTAAAAAATTAAAGTGGCTATAATTTCCAAGAAAATTTTTATAATTGAAATATACGTTAGAAGTGCATTCAGTTTCAAAAATATCTTTTAAATAGGTAAACGAAATTTCGACCCCTCAATTCATCGAAAAAAGTAGTATCGTTTGGCATCATCAAAATAACTTAAAAACATTGTATTTCCAAAATTTAATTTCCACATCTCAACTGTTCAAAATATATTTAGAAAAGAGGGTTACTTTATATAGGAAGACTTTGAATTTTAAGAAAAATGATTTGATATAAATTTATAGTTTCAGATTTATCTGCTTCTCTGTGGAACTATATGTTTTACTATTTCTACCACTAATAGCTGTTTCACCAATGGAGATGGCAAAAATATCTTTAGGATCAAGCATAGTGACGATCAAGAATCAGGTAAAATGATCATTTCATTTTTGCATAAAGCTTTTCTATATTGTTACTAGGTACCTGTGTAGTAAAATTACTATGACTTAATTTGACTATTGGTTTACAAAAATAAATAACAATGCTGGCAAATTGTATTTTAATGATCTGAAAAAGCATTTTTTTTTAAGAATGTTTAATTTACGTTAAACTACGTTCCCGTTGGCACCCACAGTAGTTGGCAAAAGAAAATTTTCAGACCACTGCCCCCAACCTCGAATATCAATCCTTATTCTAAGTATTTTTAGCAATTATTTTCAGTAATGTTCGTCTTTTCGTTAAGTATTTCTTTAATACGTTTATGTTATAAGTTATAGATAAAAAGAAATACACACACACATCAAATGCAGACATCACTGATGGCAACCAAGTTTCGATAGTACCGCATAAGAGAACTAGAAGAGAAAATGTAATCCTGGGTGTAGCTACTGGTGTAGCTACCAATTTGGGCTGGAAAATTGGTAGTTTTAATAATAATCCACTTCTAGGTGTAGCTGCTGGTGTATTTACTTTTCTTTTAATATGGCTACTTGGAATAATAATCAAAATGGCTTTCCGCGCAATCAATAAGACTATGGACGAATGTAAACATCGAAGATAGTTATTGTAATACATATAGTTATTACAACCCTAACAGATACGATAGGTTTGCTTTGAGGATATAAATAGAAATTTGCCTAATTTACTGAGTTTACTTATCGCCTGTTTTACGAGTTTATAAAATTGCGTAATAAATAATCGCAGCTACAAAGTTAATGGCAGTTGGATATGTATGTTAATTTTTTATGTCAAGTACCTATATAAAGCTTTTGGATTGTAACTTTTATTTCTTCTTAAACAGAATGTATTCATTTCTATGTAAAATATTTCTGCCTTTTTCAAAAAACATGTTAATTTCTTTGATACTTAATGTTTTTGTTTATTTTTTTTTAACAATTATTCATTGCTAAAGTGAAGAAACGATTCAACGTTGAAATGAAAATGGATGTTATGAAAGACAACACCAACAAAGTGAACAATTTCTAATAAAAATAATGCATATTGTGTATAATAATATAAATATTGATAAAAATAATTCAGGTTTAACTGAACAGTTGCAGAAAGGGTAATTTAGTTTCTAAAGAATGAGCAAATCATTTCTTAAGCATTTAATCACCTCTCTGAACAAGGAGAGTTTAATTTTATGTTACTTCAAAAAAAAAAAAAAAAATAGAACAAAGTTGTGTGAAACCTGAAACAAATGTGTAAACTATACACAAATATTACTCAAATTCAAAACATATTACAACAATAACAGATTTGATAGTTTTGCTTTAAGAAAATAAATAGAAATTTAATTCATTATAAATCTTACCGCCTAGCTTTTGGTTTTTAAAGGTGTTTATAAGTTTTTTAGCTAATTAATTAGGTAATTCTATATGTATGTTCGTTTTTAATCTCAAATATCAAATCAAAAAATCTTGGATTATAACTTCTTTCTATTTTTTCTTAAACATGGAGAGAAATAGATAATTTTACCTACAAGTTTTAGCATAGTAAAATTTGCTGTATTTTGTTCCAATTTTTGTAATATTTGCTATAAATACTTTAAATTTTTTTTCTATTCTGAGGTTGTTACTTTATTATCTACAATATGTAGATCATTTTTATTATGTAATTCTTTACGTGAAGAGAATATATTAATTTCTATGCAGAAATATTTCTCCCTTTCTCAAAATTGTTTAAATTTTTTCTTCAACAGTCTTGCATTGGTAATCAAAGTTGAATTATAAATATAAATTTAGTTTCAATTAAAATTGCAATTATTTTGTTTCTTAATTTTTAATTTATTATCAAAATTGTGTTTATTATTTATGCGGCTACAACTTTTGTTGAAAAAGCTTTTTGCCGAATTGAAAGTTTCTACATAATTAATAATATGTACTACAATAAAAAAATAATAAATCACTTGTATAATTATAGATATTGAATAATAAATTTATAGTCTAATTTATACAGATTCCAGTAGATATTTATGATCGTGAAAGAATTTATTGTCAGCAAACCTTCTATTTTCCACAATTAAAAATCAATATACAGGAGAAACATTTATTCCGAATTCTTGATAGAAAGCTGAAGAGGATCTTCACACTATATAAAACAATTGTACACATCTCAGACTTCTTTTAATAAGACAAAACAAAACTCAAATCAACATCATTACACAAATTATTATAAATTTTTCAGGATAATCAAAGTTTTTCAGATTGTAAATTGTTAAATAACATTTTTTAAATGGTTAAAATCATAAATTCTGATGTTAAAAATATAAAAATTCAAAAACAATTATTCACCTGTAAGCAGCATTCGACAATAAATCGCAAAATAACAGAACTTTAATCCTTAAAAACTACACTTTCTTTTGTCTTCAAATACATCACTTTGTTATCGATCTACGTACCGCAACAACTCGATATCGAATCCTTTTGTTTCCATCAGGAATTTTGAACTACCACGATATCGCGTCGCCCTGTCCTCTTTTTCGTAGATTTTCGGTTATGGGAACTAAAACAGAGCTCTATTAGAACTATTAGAAAGTACTGACAGAAATACTAAATTATTCAATTCAAAACTAGAGGACGTTAGACCCTGGTTACTACAACACAACAGTGTAAATTGAAAGAACAATTTACCCACTAACATTAGCCGGTAGGTGTACCTAAAGATACGTAAACTCGTTTTAATGGATCTATGTCGGTGTAATAAGTCTATCCCAGTTCCACATCTTCTGCTCACTTATTAAGTTTTAAACCCTAAGAAAATATTTACATAAAAACTATTTACGTATACAGCAAAAATTATTATAAACTCGTAAAAGATGTTTTTAACTTGTTCAAACCTGCGAAAGGATGAGTAATGTCCGTTAGCTTTTCCTAAAAAGGAGTGGCAAACTAATCAAGTAGTGATTATCTAATTCCACTTCAGCGTTATAAATACCATAAATACCACTTCTGGTCTCTGTTCCTAAACCATCGACAAACCATAGGTTACCGTCAAAGTGAAGAATATATAGGATGGAGACTGATGCTGCATTTCTTGCCAATGGGAAAGAGGTATATTGATTAGGTATGCCGAAAGGGATATATTGATAATACATATCGATTTGATGGAGAAGTTTATAGTAAAATATGTATTGAACATTTCGTTAACTCCAATCACTGACTGCCCTCCTCAAGTATAGGGATAACCCCTACACAAGGACTTAATCATGACTAGGGGGTTTGGTCCTGGTGAATTATCAATAGTTTTTTGGGTAATAAAATTATTTATTCATTATTTCATTTGGTTGAATTACATTGAATGCTTGAGACGCTTGATCTAGTGCTTTAGGCCAGGCTTATAATAATCTAAATATATACCTTCCTTTAACCTCAAATATTGCAAATTGGCTTAAAGTCGAAAAGCTAACCAAAAAGGAGTCTCGTTTAAATTTTTACGTTTACGCATCGGTTCAGCTCATTCCCTGCTATGTTCCAAATAACTCTAAAAGTGATGGGTCAATTGCGGGGCGACAAGGAATAATTACGCCCTGGATTTAAAGAGTTGCTCATTCATATTTATAAATAGTTTAGTTTTCCTTGAAACCAATAGAAATTACAAAAAGGTGCTTATTCCAGGTGTTAGGTAAGTCATTTTATTCTTTATTCATATTGATATTAATTAATCGAAGAATGGTTTTGTTTGATTGAGAAGGTGGCGGTAGTGAAAGACAACATAGCCTCTATTGAAAGTAACTAAATTGATAAAACTCATTCAAGTTTAACTGGCAATTGCAAAAGGGGTAATTTTGTTTCAAAGAAATTAACAAATTGTTTCTAAGATAACCTAATCATCCCTTTGAAGAAGGAGCTTTATGTCGTTTATTTTACTAGTTCCTTCACTTAAAGCACAGAAACCTTGAGTACGTTTATTATTTTTTATTTTAAATGTATTAAAAATTGAACAGTAGAGTAAAACAAAGCTCCATGAAACGTGGAACAAATGTGAAAACCATTCACACATAATAACTCAAATTCGAAACACTGTTAGTTTATTTAAACAACGGTATTGTTATTAATTATCTTAATGTAAATACATACATAGATATTGTAATAAAAACTCTGTTACCTATAAATTTGTAACTATAAAAACTGATTTTCAGATTCAAAAAGCTAACTCGCAGTAGTATAAACGTAAGTGTATCAACTAACACCACAGTTTAAACATGGAAATTCCGGTAAATATGACATTCAGTCTGTATTAGTTAAATATATTATTTTATAAAGATTAAAAGGAATGAAAATTTTTCAATAGGTTTTCCTAAAACTGTTATACATTAGAGGATAAATTTTCATCATTCTATTAGCTCAAATTCAATCCCTTTTTAACTTTTTGATCTAGTGAAAATTTGTACAGTAATGAATAGTAGTAGTAATAATAAAATAATAAACTTAACCACACAAATTTTGGCTTGCATCGCAGGACATGTTCATTTTCAAATTTTGTTGATTCAGGTTTACCTTATTATTTGTGGAACTATATGTTTACTTGCTACATCCATCAACAGTTACCCGACCGATGAAGTTGCCCATGTTTTTAACATCAAACTTGGAAATACTGAACAACAACTAGGTAAGGTGATTGTATTTATTCTATATTACATATATTTTCGTGTATTGTTATCAAATTATTATATAATCAATGAAAAGAACTCAAAATAGATATTACGGTTAGTTAATTTAGCCTCTTAGATAAAATTATTTTATTAACATGCCTATTTCAAACAAATTTTGGTTGTTCTGTTGAAATTGGAGTTTGATTCATTGGAGACTTTTATTTCAGAGTAGTTATTGATAGTTATTTTAAGAAAATTAATTTTCTGAAATAGAAACGAACATACGCCACTTTTTCAATTCAAAATACTTTTATAATTTCGTATCCCTATTTGATTATCATAAACATATCTTACTTGATCTCATTAAAGAGGGTGAAGGGGCATTTCATGTAATTAATAGACGTCTCTATGAATACAATACAAACTTGGGGCGGTGCACGGACGATAAAGCATTTTTATAATAATTTAAGAATGAAAAACACACGTCGTAATTCTTTTTTTAATTTATTTATTTATGTGTAATTAATTTAATTTATTACTGCAGCTTGCTGTTGAAAGATGGCAAATGTGTGGGTATATTAATATACAACTGTTAATTGAGAATTTGTTTAATAATTTCTAAATTAAGAATAAATAATTGCAGACGGAGCTGATTTCTACAAGGGATTGAATAATAATGAAGTTTCTGGTGGAAAAGCTTCAAAGATAGTGAAACGTTCTTATGATAAATCTAATGATAAATGCGCTTGCATCTATGACTATTGCTGTGACGGAATATGTAAATGTGTAAGGAGAATGAAATGTCCATACAAACCGAATGTTGGAAAAAATTAGTTTGTGCTTAATGATGTTGTTAATCATAATTCGACTAAAGGTTCAAAGTTAAGAATGTATCTGTATGATAGCAATAAAGTTTTATTTAATAAATATATAAAAATTTCCATTGCCTTATGAAGATATTATATCCAGTTTTCGTAACCAAAGTAACGGTTTGATATGTTTAATCAATATTTTATTAAACTGTCGTGAAATCCAATGCGAAGTATATTTTCAAATGTCAAATTGATATATTATTAACATTAATAATGGTACTTATTTATATTAAACGCAATGATCAAAATAAATTTATTTATGAATCACCTCTTAGTACCAAAATTGATGATTTAGCTCAGTCAGTTGCTACAATATATAATGGATGTTTGAAGATAGATCGTATATGTGGAGAATTGGAAGAACTTGCCAAATATGGTACTCTTTATCCACCTGAAATTCTGGGTCTTACAGAAGAACAAGTTAAGGAGCTCAAAAAAGAAGACTATTGGGGTGAAAGATGTATTCCAAGTGGCGGTTACAATTTAGTGAAAGATCCAATTGGGCGTAGAAACGGAAAGCAGCCCAAAAAGGATATGCAAGACTTATTAACTACAACCATAAAAGAGGCAAAGGATTTAATTTCACCAAAGGTTCTTGTTCCTCAAGGAATATGTTTAACGATGAAGATTGTTCAACAAGCGCTTGATTTGTTGAGAGGCGCGGTCATGATCGTATATCCTATGAAATTACCTCCCCATGACATTATCCGAATGGAATTGGAAAATATAGAAGATTTATCTGGAACACAAGCGTCTTTGGAAGTAATTGATCCTGCATCTGCCCAATTGTGGTTTTGTGGAAAGGAAATGTATAGAGATGGGAAAACATTGAGGGATTATATTGGCAAAATAGAAAACTGCAAGGTAAGTACACTTGATATCTAATTTCGTACGAATGGGGCACGATATTCGGGATTGATGGGATCGTGTACCCGACGTTTCGCAAAGTCCTTAAGTACAACTGCAGTGAAGGAGTTCTTTTAGAGACATGGCATAGACGACTCCTTCAAAGCGACAGAACCAGATCTAGACCATATTATTCAAGATCGAATATCGAGCCCTATTCATTTAAGATTGTAATTCTACACAGGTAACCATCAAACTTTCTAAACGAGGAGAAGGGCCACCGGCAAGGGAACCAATAATGACGGAAGAACAAAGAAAACTACTAATGGCGCATGCTTATCGTAAACAAGAAGAATTAAAAAAATTAGAAATGGATGAAGATGACAGCTATCTTAATTCTGAATGGGCTGACAATAATAATCTCAAACGCACGTTTCATGGATTAAATAACATTTACTGGAAACCTGGAAAAAAATAGAATCTTTCATAATTCGTAATGCATAAATTTACTCATGTGTTTTATTTATGAACGAATTCATTTGAGTAGAAATACCAACAAAAATATGATAATATGGTAGTTATTTATTTGTTCTAAAGTATTGTATTAATTACTGAAAATTAGGAAAAAATAAATTTTTAAAAGAAATTTATTTGAATATAATTTGTAAGTTGATTTTTCTTGGTAAGGAAAGTATTTCTAACATATTGACTAGGAAAACGAACCTAAGAAATATAAAATTTAAATATAAAGAATAATTTTATTCTATGACCATTTGAAATACTAAAAAGTCTTCCTTATATTATCAAAAAACTCCTTCAGAATGATAGAAATGTTATTTTGGAGTTTGTGATTTGGAATTCAACAAAATTAATTATATTAACAGATTTTTACACATAATAGGGAAAAACAAAGATATAAAAAGGCAAATATATATTAAATTTATTACAACTCACAATTATTATTCTTAAATGTAGGTATCACGTGTTTATTTACCCATAATATGGGTAAGTATAATATGGACGGTAGTTTCTTGGGCGATATAACATAGAAGTTGATGGTATGTAACCGTTACTTAATCCTCTATAGAAGCCCATATTAAATATATTGCCAGGTCGTGATGCCCTTCTGTTATTAAAAGCGTTGTCGTTAAAAAAATTATCAGCGCTGAAATCATCTTCAGGGAAACGTCCATTAAACGATTCGGATCCAGAGTCAAAAGAGTCAGAGGAATATCCAGATTCAGATTTGTAAATTACTTTACTTCTCTTGGTGTTTGCACCGTCCTGGTATTCCTCTTCGAACATTCTAACTGAAGGACTGTTGTCTCCACCTACTCTATTTATTCTTCTTATTTTTATAACACCCCTTTTTGGTCTCGAAATTTTTGATTCATGGTCGTAAATTGGAGAATACTCAATAGGATAATCAGCGAAATTTTTTGAAATACTATTATCCACAGCAAAACTTAACACACCGTAATCGTCAAGAAGAAATAAGCAGGCTATTGCTTTCGTTACAGTTCCAAACCACATCTGAAACCATAAAAAATGTATCCCTTACTGAATATTGAAAATGAACTACTATTATATAATTAGGCACAGCCACATTTAAGGTTGCAAAACTAATTTGTTTTTAGTGTCTACAAGAAAACAACTGTTAAATAATAAGAAGACATATTTTAATTAAAAATGAGGGGTTGGGCAATAATTTCTCATCGAACTTTATGTACATATGAAGAGGAAAATATACATCTTACTTTATTCTTTTAATTCAGAGAATTATTATATATGTTTTTAATTAATAGACAAATGTCATATAGGACGGCCTCACCACATCTTCCCAAATTTTGCTAAGGAGGAGTGAGGAGACTAATTCAAAAGAAAAATAGCTCACGTAATTAATGGAAATAATTAAAATGAATTGTTGGCAAACATAAGTGATCTTTGTTTATTTAAATATTGAATCAAACTGAAGGCATAATAGTAATTGATTTAAACCATGTGGTTTGATTTTATTTGCAAAAGACAAAACATGTTATCGATAAAAAAAATTCCTTTCCTCGGAACGGATGTTGTTTTTGAGTAAGTAGAATTTCGGTAAAATGATTTTGATAACATTAATTATTATAATTAAAATAGATATGAAAACACACTTTTAAATGTTTCAAATTTGAAATTAATTATTTAATAATGTTTCACAAGAATCCGACCAAATCCACAATTTCGTATATATTAATTATTATTATTTCACGTAGGAGTTTCGCTTATTTTATCAACAGGCATTAATTTCTGAAATAACCGTAATGCAATCAATAAAAGTTTTCACGGATAGAGGATTTTCAATACACCTACTATAATTTTTGACTTTTACGGTCAGTAATATCGCCAGAATAGCTTAGCATTTATTACTACTGTAACGCTGTTGAAATAATGATCAAATAAATAAAATAAGGAATGAAATAATACTTTTACAAGATGATTCACCCACAGTTCTGTGATACACCTTTTTATCACAAAAGAAGCATTAAAAAAAAATTAAATACCAATATTTTAATTTATTTACTTCCCTTGTTTCTTTCTCTTAGAAATATCTGAATGATATTGTCCAATATAAATATTTTATCAAATTTCCTTATAATTATAACATTTACTTCCAAAATTTGTATTATAATACGACTTACAATTCTGCAGTTTCAAATATTGCGAATCGCCTTTTTAACTTCAAATGAATTTATTTCACTTTAAATAAACTATGTATATTTATAGTTTTTTTTAATGAATAACTTTTTAATTGGGTTAATACAATTTTTTTTTAAAACTTACCCTTCTATAGAAGGTGTTAACTAGTGTGCTTGATATGTACAACTAAAATTTTTTTTTCAAAACATAAACTGATAAACACTAAACTGCAACATTTGTGGGTGAAGTATGTAGGACTTGCATTGACGAATTTATTGTAATGGTGTATTAAATCTTGTGTGCTTGCGTTTATCGACCATTTGCGTAAACAAAATACGATGCGACTTACGGTTTATTATATAGAAAAAAAATTGAAGGGACGTTCTAAGTACATAGGCAATTAGATTATTATTCCAAAAGAATCTGCTCAACAAGGTAAAAAATACTGTCTGATTTCTTTGCAAATAAGTCAATAGGTAAGCAATACCTCTGCTATTCTACAAACCACAGAAGAACGCTAACCAGCAGAAACATTACTTTTACTAAATCATCTAAATAGAGCATAGTGTCCAGGGAGAGAGGGACTAAACATATTAATTAAAGGCAGAGGTAGTGAAAAACTCGAATATCACTGTTACTGTTGAACTTTTGTCTAAATTATAAAGAAATCTTAGAAACCAAAATGCAATTGGTGCCCTCCAGAATACCACCTAAGCTATGGTTGAATTACTAGATTAAGCCTCTGTGCGAACTTTTTATTTTCAATAGGGGGACGTTCATTAATTAATTATTTGTAGTGGAATTTAATAATCTGTAACGGGACCCCCTATCTTCATTTGATTTAGGGAAACTGTAGTTATGTATAAATCCGTTCTTGGATTTCGAATTTACGATGATGAATGAAATTCAGTTTGGAGACGATAACATTTGATTTGGGTGCAATCATAACATCTTTATATCGTGTAATTTAAATGCGTAGCGATAACCGTCGGCACTACAATTTACCCTTTTAATATAAGTAAAAAAATAAATATACCTGTTGCTGTTTAATACAAGTCAAAAACAACTATCAAATTTACACTAATTTTTAACATTTGTCTATTTCGTCGATACGCATGTATTTATTTACAATATATTGTTTCTTTTGGCATTACGTTATTTAAGTAGCGCTCTAATTAATGTAGTACCTATGTGCTTTGCCTTGATTGATTAATTCGACATGTTCCTTAAAGGTCAAGGGAATTGATCTGACTTTGTAGGTATCTTAAAGAAAAGTAAAAGTGGTTTAATATACCTGCTGCGGCTGGTTTCCTCTTTTATTGACATTGAATTAAGTGACCCACCTTTATGTTTTATCACTTTGTTGAAATGTCGCCAGAAATATTTGAACCACTTTTTGTTAACTCTTTTCTTGAAATATTTAGAATAAAACTAAGAAGAGCTCAATATCTTAAAACATATAACATAAAACCGATAAGTATGAATATTGTGAGTTTAAAAGCATACATGGTTTTTATTTTTCTGATATTTATTGTATACATTTCTTCAATTAAAAATTTTTATCCAATAAAAAATTATTTAACTACGTGGCTTTGTGGTCAGTAAACATGTTTTAGTAGTTTGTTGTTATATAAACGGTGGGCAGTTTTCATCGCCAACACGAAACGCGATTTCACGATTGAACTCTTTAAACAAATATTTTCGAAAACTGATTAGAAATACGAACAAAATCTTTGATAATTATTTCCAAGTTACGAGAAAAACAAAAAAAACAGATAGAACAGGATATGTAAAGGTCATTTCAGTAACTTTGTTAATAAACCACTAATGACCCATTCATTCCATTGGTACGTAGAGTTGCTTTCGTCGTTGAAAACGGAAAAACAAAAGAATTAGGTAGATGATCACTTCACACGGATGTGTGTATTATATATGATGTCTGTTAGTAAGAAACTTCAACGCGTCATCTCAACAGTATTTAATTATTTTTAGATAATTAGTGAACATCGATATTAACGTGCCATTGAAGTACATAATTATATAAAAAATATATAAAACTGCGTAGGTTTCTGTTACGTGTTTACGACAAGTACCGCAAATAAAGAAGTTTGCATACTTGCGCCATCATTAAAAAACGAATTCGAAGGTCGATAATTTATTATTTGTAACAGACACCACTGTCTATTTCCTATACAATTGCAGACATTGTACTCTGCTTTCTACATCTAATAAAATATAAAAAAATAAAAACATTTGTTTTTTGTAAAGAAATATAACCTATTCATTTATCGCTTTATTTCAGAATTTATCAATAAAATTCAGTGAAGGACGAAAAAGCGCGTATATTAGCATAGCAATAATAGCAGCACAGTTCAAATACTAATTTGAAGAATACAACAAAATAAATAAAAATTCAACACTACCAAATATTTAGAATCGCTATTTCCTTATAACACTTTTCATATATTTATATTCATTTATATATAATAATCTAAAGAATGCAATGATAACTGTAATCCTCATTAAACACAATAATTTGTCAACATCCTTATAAATTTATAAACTTATCCGGTCTTGCCCTTAATGTAAGGGGTATTGATAGTAACTGTCTAATAAAATAGGTTGATTAAAAATGTTTTCGGTTAAAAAATTTATCTGTAATCTAAAATCAATATAAAATGTAATAGATTAATGTTACTAGTAAATTAACTTAACAAATCACTAATATGTTCAAAAATAAATAAAAAATTAAAAATGTTCGTTACCGACAATTTTAAAATAAATTACCGGTTGCTTATTGCAAAAAATTTCATTTACAATTTTTTTCACTAGTTTATGTATGTAAAAATGAAAATAATTACATCATTGCATTTATTTGTTTTTACTACGTCTATGTTTAATAATAAAGGCAATCGTCATTAGGATTTTTTATTTAAAAAGACTAGCATGGTTTAGATCAAGAAAAGCATCATAAATTAACAACAACAAAATGAGTTTATTGCGTATTAACACACAAATGGAAACATATTTAAACACTTAATGTGAACACAAAATGTAATTTTTACATTAGTGACATTCGCAGGTTTTCTCACCCCCTTCATGTTCAGATTTGTATGAACCATCATCATACCTTTGTTCATTATTATCTGCTACATATTCACCAGATTCATTGCCATCTACGGAGTTTGAGCCTTGAGCATCTGAAGCTCCAACTCCTGCACCGTACCCTGCTGGTGCAGGAATATGGGCAACAATCGAAGACTGCCCATGAGTTTCAATAATACCTGAAGGACCAGATATTTTCACATCTCCCTGTACTGCATTAGGTCCTGGAGCGGATGCTGAAGGGAAGGGACCAGATGATCCTGAATTTGGAGAAGAATACAGTCCGGAAGGAGATGCTGGCTGAGAATAGGATCCGGATGGATGCGAGTACGATGGAACTGGACCAGACGATGATCCAGCAGGATGGGAGTAAGAAGGAGATGGACCAAATGATCCAGGTGATGATTGGGAGAAAGAAGAGCTTGATCCAGCTGATCCTGAGAAAGGACTGGAATATGACGGAACTGGTCCTGATGATCCACCAGCAGGATTAGAATATGACGGAACTGGTCCTGATGATCCAGCAGAAGGATTAGAATATGACGGGACTGGTCCAGATAATCCAGAAGAAGAACCCGAATATGACGACCCGGAAGATGGATGAGTATATGTTGGAACAGGGCCAGAAGATGCACCGCTAGGTGAATAAGACGCACTTGGGCCTAAGGAAGGTCCAGAAGGATTTGGTTTGGGATAAGAATAAGAAGCAACCGGTGCACTAGCAGAATATGATCCATCTGGTTGGCAATCGGCACCATTACTTCCTGAACTTCCACCGTAACCTGAAACTTCAGGGGATGCTGGACCAATCACTGACGCACTACCATCGTCAGAAGCAGTAATTATTCCACCATGTTGAGGTTTAGCAACAATTGTGCCACCTGGTGCCTCGTAATCTATATGACTACCGTCAGGCCCATTTATTGAAGCCTTAGCGCTGGGTCCTTGGATCACAACATCTTGAGATGGTGGACCTTCGATTCTTGCACCTTTGATAGCACTCGAAGACGCTGAAGCTACCAAGAAGGTCAGAAAAGCCTAAGAAAATAGTGTTATGCAGTACTTTCTTCGAAGATATTGATATGTAGATATACATAATTCATACGATATGTGTTAAGTAACTACGTACTACGTACGTAATTTACAATTGAAAGTAATAAATGTTAAGCAAAAAGTAGTTGCAGAACATTAATGATGTTTACACAATGAATATATGAATAATAAGAACTAAAATGATGGCTGCTCTTAATTCTATAGTCAAAAATAATAATGATTAAGATGTCACTCTCCTACACTATTTACTTGTAATATCATCGAATTTTCGATGAATTTACTATAATGTTTTAAAGGAATGTACGTATTTATCAAAAAATTAAAATTTAGAAGCTTTAGTGATGCTTTAAGAGATTTCTTTCTAAGTAATTTATATATTTTTACTGAATTTAGTAAAATAGTATTATAAATCATAAATTTTCTCACATATCTATAACTTATGATGATATAAATAGCAAAGTTGTTTCGTTATTAGTATTTAGCGATTAATGTTAATGTTAAAACACCATGTTTTTGACTAATTTATATAAATTCGTTGCGAATGATATAACGAAAAACGATGCTTACCAAGATCTTCATTATAAAAATTGTTTGTTCACTAACTTTAAAAGATTTGGCGTGTAATGATGTACATAAAGTTCAATCGACTTTTTTATACCTAAGCACGTCCTTGTCAAACCCGGGAGCTTCCAAACCCGTTTTTTCCTTACTCGTCACGCTTCTAAAACATCCGTAACTTTTAAGTAAGTAAATCATCACATCACCATTGGCTAGTAGCATCAGACGTTTTATGATAAGATCACGCACACCAGAAAGAGAAAGAGAAACAACTCTTCCTTTACCTTTAATAATAATGCAGCATACGTTTACGTAATAATAACAAATACTTGTAATTGTTTCCAAGATGAATTTAAATATGAGTCACACTTCAATAAATACTGTGCAAACAATAAATGTGTATGTTGTAATAATTCATCCATGTCCATCATCATCATTGCCTATTGACCACAAGTAGGTCGTAAAGCATCTCGTACAATTCTATCTAGAACTGTTAAATAATACTAGTTTTGAAAATTTGACACTCAAAGACCAGCATAAGTATGATTGAAGAGGACGAAAAGCTGTTACAAAGGCCTAAAGTGAAAGAGTTTTTATCTGTAAAGAAGCACCTTAATACTAATTTGCCTACTACCCTACTTAGGGTTATTTTGAAAGAGGGTCTTCCCTCTTTGCCTTAGGTCAGAGAGATCGTTTCCCACCAACATAAGCAGGTGTAGGAGTAAAATATCCCAAAGTTTTCTTATTAATTATAAATTTTTAACTAATGTTATAGTCCGAATATTGAAGAAACCACAAGTTAAAACAGAAGCAATTGTGTATTACTTTTAGTGAAAATCAGTCAATTAAAGTACCTAAAACATGTATCTGCATAGATAAATATCTGTGTTAACTAACAATAAGTGACTGTGTAATGCTTATGTACCTATGGAATGGTATAATGTTTAAGTTATTGAACCAACAGAGTTGTACCTATATTAAACCTAGTGTAGTGTAGATTAATTTTAAAAACCAATATAACTGAATTGAGGGTATATACCTAGTATCGCCATTTTAATGAAAAACAAAAATGTACGTTTGTAATTAAAGGAAATGAATAAATTTCCAAATGTTTTACACATCATAAGCTGAAATCATTTGGAAGGATCGGTACTGTAGCCGATGATAGAGGTATTTCAATATCTACTGAGCTACGAAATGCCCGAGAGGTAGATCTTATTGGATGAATATTAATACATTGTGAAACCACGTGTGCAATTTGAAATATGTTATCTTTGTTCAAAAGACTTTGGATTAGGATAGTTTTTAGAGAAGCAGGAAATATAAAAAGTATATTCCATACATGTAGCAAAGTGCACGGCAAAAGAAAAGAAGTCCAGAAAGAAATAGGTATGTAGGTATAATTTTTATGCTCGATGAACATTTATTTGTTCTAATTTACGTTCTTTCTAATGTATTATTATTTTACAATAAACGTGTAGCATTAGTATGAGTTCAATCCTGAATTTTAGAAGCCAATAATTCACTAATTAACTCTGTTATGATAAGAGTGTTGACAATTAATTCTACCAGTTCTACCTAATATGGTAATTTAAATTCAAATTTTAGCTCTACCTAATAATAAATGTGGGAAAACCCCTTTGCCCAAAATGTAAACAGAAAATTCTGGCTTTTCTCATGAGTTATCAAATATATGTTGTGCATATTACTGACATTATTTTCTTCAAGATTCATATTATTGAAAAGGAGACCACACCTCCCTGAATGTACTTACCCATCTCTCCAGAGTAATAGTGAAGGTCTTGTCTTTTTATGTACCTACTTGAACTTACTTTCAAAACTATTCACAATTATATCTATTAAAATATTATACCGCATAAATGACCATGGATTAAATAGATCAGAAGAGAGTACCTTATACCATTCAAGTATAACAGATAAAAGTGTTGAGGTACGTGAAAACAAAATCTTAAAGTGCAAAGAAAATACCTGTGTGCTGTTCAAATTGAATATGTGATAAGTGAATTTGTTGAAGAATATACTCTTTGAATGTATCATGGTAAGTTAGCAAAAGAAAATACATTGTCATGTCAGTTTCTATATTGCGTAAGTATTGTCTGAATTATAAAATAATCTATATATTGCTTAGTTTTTTAAAGTAACTGATCCGACAATAAAACTTTAAGAGGTTTATGAGTTTATTTGGCCAAATTCTTTACATGAACCTTGTGTATAAGGATAATAATCCTTGTTGAGTCTATCTTTTCATATTAAATTTACCAAGTGTTACAGAGCCTTTTATTTATTTATTACTTATTTGAAAGCAGTCTTGTAAAAAATTTCAAACTATTTTCAACCAATTCAAATCAGGTGTTGGTTAAGGCGGTCAATTGGTGCAGTTTTATTGGCTGAACCGTCACTTTAAAACAATTAGACATTAGATGCTTTAATAATAGTCCACAAAGCAGTTCTAGATAGTAATGTAAACAGTGATGGACAGACCGCTAGCAAAAATTAAAGAAATATTTTCTATGGTCATCAAAACATTTATTTTCCAAGGTTATGATATGATACATACGATACTTTGTAAGTGTTACTCGAGCAGTAAAAATTTAACTTTTAACATATTTACCATATCTCTTGCTGTTTCTATCATTGCAGTAACCTTCATAAGCCCACCTAAACTTTATGTACTTCTTGAAATAATAATAATTATTTTTGTGCAGATGCT
Source organism: Agrilus mali (assembly GCA_029378335.1). Lineage (NCBI taxonomy): Eukaryota > Metazoa > Arthropoda > Insecta > Coleoptera > Buprestidae > Agrilus > Agrilus mali. The sequence goes on from CM055657.1 coordinate 21,737,513, forward strand.
GTAACTTTATAAATGATCATTATTTGATTAATTGCAATTTTGTACCATTCTAGAATCGAATAATAACCAGTACAAAACTTATAGTCTGCAAAAAAGAATAAGAACGAGAACAGCACAGATTTAATAATAAAAACTATGTTTTTTAAATTATACGTAATTTTGTGAACGATGCCTAAATATTATTAAAAATAAATGAATTTATTTATTGTGTCTTTTTTACAAGCCTTAAAGTTGTTCAAATATTTTCAAATTGTAGGTAATCATACAAATACTTAATTGATTCTTGTTTTATAAAAATAGCAAATTTACAAAATATTTGCAATCAAAACCACACCTAATTATAAAAAGCCGGGTGTAAAAACGGGATAAATGATAAATAAATGTCGCAAAGGTTTGATAAAAACTAGAATTTGATCAAATCCCCATTCGAGATGAACAACAAGAGATATTAAGGTGAGAAATGATCACACGTAATCAAATAAAAGCCTTTGTTTAATGGTATAACCAACCAAAGCTATTATTTAATTGCTATAGGTCTTAAAGTAATGGTAAGAATAGGCAACAGGAATGGAGTGAGTGCGTGTTGCCGTGGGCATTTTTTTAAAACAATAACAATATCAATTCATTTTAACGTCCCTCAAAAATTGATTTAACGATTTAGAATTAATTAATTAAAAATCTTAAAGATGCTATCAAATCTCCCTCTAATACGCTAATTGTTCTTACTTACAAAGTTTGTTTTTTAAAACAAGTTTTATTCTATACAATAATAACAGTGATTTCGATAAAAACAATGAGACATCTTACCTATTTGAAAAATCCTTGCAAAAATTCAAGTTCATTGGGAGAATAGGTCAACAGATAATAGAATAAACAAATTAACTTGCATTAGTATGAGAATTGCATACTTTTGAGACACAACAGCACCTTTCAAGGTGATGTGGCAATGAACGTAATGAGGATTTCAGTATAAATACTTTATTTAAAATCATCTGTAGATTATTACAATGATTAGAAACCGAGTTTTCAATTAAAAAATGATAAGTATGGGAAATGAATTTCTACGGAGTTGATGCGAAAAGCAAAATGTAGGGACGATAAAGGGAATTACACCCTTATATAAAAGTTTTCTTTCAATTAAATAATAATATTTTAAACATTTATGGTAAGATACAAGAAAATCCCCCGCAATGTAAAATTTAAAACTACAGTTTTTTCAATATGTAGTGTAAGCTATTTAAGTTAGATTGAGTACCTATTTTGTCATCTGTTGACTCATTGACTGATTATTATGGCCTATAAGTATTTTTAGTTTAATTAAACTTTGAAACTTATCGTTTATTATTCGTTAAATATCACAATTTTTGCATTTCTTTCATTAAGTGTTTATATATTTGCACGCCGTGCTGATAAGTTCCAATGAGTCCGAAATCGAACAAATTTAATAAAACACTGACTCCCAAGAACTTTCATTGTATTCATTTATGTTTTACACTAAACTTGTCGGTATTAAAATGGAACATATTAAAGCATCTATTACATGTAATGAGATAATGATAGTTATGGGTTTAATCCATTCGACAGAGTAATAAAATTAACGCAATGTGCTATTGTTACTGATTACTCACACTTAAGTGAAGCTAATTTCAGAATTATTAAAAAGTACAAGTATTAAAGCAACAAGGATAGATACGCATTCCTATAACTTATAAATAAATCTACATATATTTTTAATTGTACAAGCACTTTGAACACGTTCTGAAATTCAAACAAATATGACTAAAATATAATACTACCTACCGAAGAACATAAGTTATGCGACACAAACACATTCAACATCCTCAAAGAGAAACATTCTTTTTGTCTGTAGACATTGATGAAAATACCAAGGAAAAATAAGTACACATTCTGTGTACATAATAGATGTAAGTTTCGAAGTATCACTTCTGGATATAATAAAACAGTAGTAAACTGAAAACATTATTACAATGAATATGGAAAGACAGATTTCGCTTAACACAATTACTCTGAGACGAAAGAACCACCAGAAATATAAAATGTATCAGGATTTGGTGTGTAATTGGCAATAAACTACAATGATGCAAACTTATAACAGCAGAATTGCGAATGATAAAGAAATAATACGTGACAATAATGCTTATAGTTTCAAAATAATAGATAGAAACTATACTTGGTAATATCAAAAAGCTCAAAGGTTGTGAAAATGGAAGACTATATAGAATTGTATGAAACCTAACGTAGAAGAAAAAAAATGCACCTACAAAAATAATTCTCAAAATGTATATATATGTGTTTACATCATGTACACAAATCACGCATGGCAAGCCCTTAAAAGGGCATTTAAAAACGATTAGACCTTAAGAAAATGTTCGATAATACTAATAAAATTCAATACATTGGAGGAAGGAGCAGTAGACTGATAAATTTATGGCTCTGTATTTATATCAATATCTTCTGTTTATGAGAAAATACTAGACGATGTATTTGACGGTATCATTATGTTGCAGGATCTTCGGGCATTGACATAAATTTGGATTTCCTAAATACTAAATCACTGCAAGATAAAAATAGCAGGGTATCAAAAGCAAGAATTGTGCATTCGCTACAAGAAAAACTTCCAAGGTGGTTGATATACAAAACAAGAAGGATGTTTCAAGAATCAAGAAGAAGAACAAAAGAAAATCCGAGCTTCTTTTACATAAAACTGTTGAAAAAAGCGACGGCGGGGTGATTTTCTAGCCACTGATAGTGCTGCTAATGATCCAACGATGAGATTCTAATCTAATGTTTAGATACTAAGGAACTAATAGGTAAAAACTTGGGACAACCTTATACATAAAATTAAATATAATCATTTTCATTAGTAAAATTATCTATGAATTCAATTGTCTTGAAAAAGTGCGGCATAAATTTTGATTCAGAAAGATGGAGCAAAATAGCTGATGAAATAAATATAGAAATTTACTAAAACCTATTACATTATTCTAAAATGCTATGGAGTAGACGATCAAGTCATCTCAATCATTACAGTATGTCATTGCTGAAAAGCTATTTAACAACTGGTGTGTGGTATAAAAAATTATTTTTCAAAAATCTGTATGAGCTGAGAGCTCAACAACCCTTTAGTAGAAAAGTCATAACGGAATTGCAACAAATAAATTCGACTGAATCTACCTAAGCCTTATGGATTCCTTGAAAGTGGAAAATAAAACTGAGCCAAAAATTAAAGCTTCTAAAACTAACGAGGTAGAATATTCCTAGTAATCCTGGAATAAAACATGAGTTAACGATTTATTAAGAACATTCTTAACAAAATCCAACTATTATGTAAAAGGTATGATCAATGAATATTGATTCAAACCGTCAAATACAGATGTAGCATGATTTTTGGGTATAGAATCCAATGCAATTCAACATTGACATAAAGTTACCAACTCGAACATTTTTTCCAAATAAACCTCGCCATAGTACATTTCTGTCACAAATCATATAATAGACGGTGCAAATACGTCTTAGAAAGATATTAGAAATATTATCATAAAATCCCAATTTGAATACACCAGTTCACGCCCAAACAGCGAAAACAGGGGCATGGTTTCAGTTCTGAATATTCAATTGAAATAAAGTTAACAACAAAAGGTTCCGCCAAAATGAACATAAGCCATATCAAAATTTCCATAAGAAATAAGCATCTGGGTGCATGTACATCTTAGAAAAGATATTAGAAATAAAATCATAAAATCCCAATTAGATGATATCAACTCACACTCAACCCCAACGGCGAAAACCATCAGGGGCATGGTTTGAGTACTGAATATTTAATTAAAATAAAATTAACAATGAAAGATTTCGTCTAAATGAATCTAGCCATAGTATAGTTCCCTCAGAAATAATATAGCCATGAAAAACTCCTATCAGAAATAACTAGGAGAGTGCATGTACGTTTTAGAAAAGACATTATAAATGAAATTATATAATCCCAGATGACACCAGCTCACACCCAACCCAAACAGCGAAAACAATTAGGGGAAAATATAGTATTATTTAAATATTTAGTCCACAAATAAAAAATGTCAACTCCTTTTTGGCTTTGGAAAATCGTGTCTTGGGTTAAGAATAGTATTAACTCCAAGATCAGTGTTTATATCAATTAAATATACCACAGCATATTACAATTTTTACTGCTTCTTATTAAATGAGAAACGTCATATAAATAAAGCCGGTATTCGCTTTGAGTCTATTAACTCTTCTATATCGAAAATTTCATACGCAACACATAGACAAAAATTAGCTTTAGTAATCCAAATCACCACTGTAGAATTATGCCTTGGGTTAAGAATAGTTTTAACTCCAAGACCAGTGTTTATATCAATTAAATATACCACAGCATATTACAATTTTTACTGCTTCTTATTAAATGAGAAACGTCATATAAATAAAGCAGTTGTTCGACTTGTGTCTATTAACTCTTCTATATCGAAAATTTCATACTCAACACTTATAGACAAAAATTAGCTTTAGTAATCCAAATCACCTCTGTAGAATTATGCCTTGGGTTAAGAATAGTTTTAACTCCAAGACCAGTGTTTATATCAATTAAATATACCACAGCATATTACAATTTTTACTGCTTCTTATTAAATGAGAAACGTCATATAAATAAAGCCGGTATTCGCTTTGAGTCTATTAACTCTTCTATATCGAAAATTTCATACTCAACACTTATAGACAAAAATTAGCTTTAGTAATCCAAATCACCACTGTAGAATTATGCCTTGGGTTAAGAATAGTTTTAACTCCAAGACCAGTGTTTATATCAATTAAATATACCACAGCAGATTACAATTTTAACTGCTTTATAGTAAATGAGAAACGTCATATAAATAAAGCAGTTGTTCGACTTGTGTCTATTAACTCTTCTATATCGAAAATTTCATATTCTACACTTATAAACAAAAATTAGCTTTAGTACTCCAAATCACCACTGTAGAATTATGCCTTGGGTTAAGAATAGTTTTAACTCCAAGACCAGTGTTTATATCAATTAAATATACCACAGCAGATTACAATTTTAACTGCTTTATATTAAATGAGAAACGTCATATAAATAAAGCAGTTGTTCGACTTGTGTCTATTAACTCTTCTATATCGAAAATTTCATACTCAACACTTATAGACAAAAATTAGCGTTAGTAATCCAAATCACCTCTGTAGAATTATGCCTTGGGTTAAGAATAGTTTTAACCTCAAGACAAGTTTTGGTATCTACACAAATTGGTGAATGGTTGAATCACAAATAGTAGATGTTGTTTAGATTTTTTTTGTGGTAAAACAATTAAATGTACCACAGCACAGTACAATATTTGCTGCTTACTATTAGATATGTAACCACAGATAAATGTAGCGGTAATTCACCATGTAAAAAAAACTTTGCTATATGTATAGAAAATTTTTAACTCAACATTTGTAGAGAAAAATTAGGTTGAGTAACTGAATAGCCTCTGGAGAATCACGTCTTGGGTTAGGAATAGTTTTTAAGAAGACTAATGTTACTTCCAACAGAAATATAGTTGAGTCTATCTTAATTAAGAGATGTGTGAAATTTAATTTATTGGAAACTTGCTGTAACAATTGTACATCATTACTACTCTTTGTTCCTAAATTAAGAAAAGTACTCAATGATCAGCCCAGGTTCTGATACAAGTCAACTTGTATGGAGAGTTCATGTCAATAATCCAATTGAATTATGGATATTTATGCCTCTGGTTAAAAATAGTTACAACTTCTAGCTTCAGCTATTCAAATAACACAAAATTGATTGGATGATATAAAATGAGGAGAAAAGAAGACGACCGAAATACTTCAGAGTAGAAAAGATGACGAAAAAGCAAAGAATAGGATGCGATATCTTCCACTCTCAGTTAATTTCTAACCCTCATGACAACAAACAATAAAACCACCAGGAATATGACTTATATTTTGGATATTTACGTCTGAGGTTAAGAATAGTTTTAACCTCAAGACTAAGTAATCGTTAATATAATTGAATCACAATTTCTTCAATATTGCTTGAGTTTCAATTGTGGTAAAAATACAGGACGATGCCACATTTATTGCTCCATTTTCGTTAAAGGAACTGCATATAAAATACACAGTGATCAACCAACCCATAGTCTGTAGAAAAATTCCACAGTAACTTATAGAGAAAAATATTCTCATCAATAACCATATTGGGGCTGGATATTTACGCCATGGGCTAACAATAGTTTCAACTTCAGGACCAGCAATTAACGACAAAAATGTGTCAACAGGGCGTTAAAGACCAAAGCAGGATTAATAACATATAGTAACAATAGTTTCGCATTATCTACTTCATTCGTAATAAAAATTCCATTTCTTCTCGAAAAAGTGTTAATTAATAAGATATCCTCGGCATAAGTTCCTTTTGTATGTATACTGAAACAATAAACAAAAATTAGGTAAGCAAGTATCAAGAATGAAAAGGTGTCACTTTAGTACCATAAAAAATAAGCAGTTTTTTAAGGAAAGTACATCATCTTGAATCTAATTAAATTTAAACTATCTTTTAATTATCTTGAATCTAGTCATTTAATAAAAACAAAATGCAGAAAACAAGAAAAAAAGATGAAAGCCACATGGAATATGTATTATAAGAAACTATAAAAATTTGACAAAAAAATAAAGGAAACCTAACCTAGCTAAACCAAAGTAACAGCTAATCCTAACCTACCCTAACCTAACCTAATCTGAATATCAATAAGAACATTAAAATGACTTGACTCGCACAAAAAGCCAAAAATAGATTTTATAGAATTAGCCTCATCGGTTAACCCAATATAATGGCAAAAAATTAATGAGAACCTACCCCAGCCACAACCTAACATAAATATTGTCAAACACATTATAAGGGCCTGCCCAGCTAGGAAGGTGGAGACAACTTTATAGAATCAACTTCAACTTTAAGTCCAAAATAATCACAAACATTAATATGAATTAATTAAAGAGAACTAACCCCAACTATAATCTAATCTAAATAAAAAAAGAAGAATTGTCTTTTCCTATTCCAACCGCGTATTGGTACTTGTTAAAATTCTCTAGGTGGATCATGGAGGCGTTAAAATCCATCGACGTTTCGTCTCCTATCATAAAAGATATCTTCAGAAATATCACTGTGTCGATGTAGGAATTCCAATGCTGGTATCTACTGAACTGTTCCTTTGTTTAAGATACGAAACGATGAACACTTTTGACGCTCCCATGGTCCACCATGTAGATTTCAACAACTATATTCATAGTTAGAAATTGAAAATCCACTTCCTTCAACGACAACCGTTAAAGAATCAATTTATAACCTAAATACTGAAGTAAATATTAAAAAGGCTAAATCTAACTGCAACCCAACCAAACTATAATCTAACCTAATTCTTAAATAATGATATAAAAGCATTTTAACCTAAATATTGGCAAAAATATCCCGACTTTCTAATGCCTGCTTCCAAATCGTTTACAATTTTCTAAGCAATAATAAGCAGTACTCTGCTTCAAAACCTCTCTTTTCTGAAACTGTCTAAATTTTTCTCATATGCTAAATTTATAAATTTTTATGATGCTAAGTGACACTAGCCCGTCCAAAAATGTATTTACCTACCTTTATCTTATAATAAAATTAACCTTCCATCCTTGTACATTTCCACAATATCAGCTGTAATTTTACTACATCCATTTTTCTATAAATATTGTAGATTGTTCGAAAGAGACGTGGAATCAGTGTCAATAATTTCCCAGCAAAAAAACACGTAAAAACAACACTTTTTTGTAATGAGATATGAGACACTTGTTGAAAGTTGTTTTATAATAGTTACATATTAAACTGCTTAAAGTTAACAATATTGTAAACTCTTCTTACATATAACAAATACATAAAATATATAAAAATTCACTTATACATGTATATACACACCCAAATTAACGATATTGTATTTATATTAATTATGTTCGAATAAACACAGACGGGTGAACCACAAACCGCAATACGTATAGGCTGGCAGCAACCTTGGCTGTCGGGCCTGCACGAAATTGCGATGGCTACTGCACGAAGCAGCGATGACGTAAAATATTGCGCAGATGTTCCTCGATAGAAATCTGCGGCGGTTCGTATCAAAACTTTCGTAATTAAACCAATCGCGTTGTTAGCTTAAAGGAGTACGAAAATTATGTGGATTTGGCTTCGTGCAAGTTCCATCGCCTGATCACAACTCTCGAGTTAAAACACATACATTGATAGAAATATACGATATAATAGAGATAGCACAGAGGAACAAATCTGATAAAAGAAATGGACCTTGGATAACGTTTTTTTTTTAACAGACTATGACCATTATAAATCGTATTATTTTTTTGTCTATTGTTAATTGATTCATTATTTTTTTTGCTTGCTTTAGTCACTTATTAGAAGGTTTGATCTGGTCCAAAGAAAATACGATAAGATTCCGATGTGGGTGTTTCATAACTGATTTAATTGGCAAAAAGGAACAGTTTTCAGTAAATCATTTTCTTATCTTTTTACATTTTCTGTTTTGGTAATAATTATATAAAGTTTATAAACATTGTAATTCGTGGAAACTGTAAACCCATAAACTCCAAAACAATAAGCCGTTTCTTAAATTAAACACACGCACGTTTCTGCCATTCAAAGGAATCAAAATATATGAAATCATTTTTTATTATTATTTATAGATACATTTTACATTTATCATGGTAAAATGAAAACTTAGTTATTTGTCAATTTTCAATTGCTCTTAAAGTTATTGAATCAACAAATAAGAAACTGGAAGTAATTTTATATTTTTCATTTCCTGATTTACCGAGCAGTATGGGTGTATCACATTTTGTTTAGCAATTTAAATTGATTAAACTATTTTAATGATTACTTTATTCGGCTATTGTCTTCCTACTTCTTTACAACATTGTCAAATTCAAAATCAACTACTCTTTGAAGGTTGGTTACTTTTCTAAGTAGTATAAATACATTTGGTTTGAACCCAATAATCATTCCAATTTGTAGTAGCAGACTTGGACAACCCAAAATGAACTCAATAGTAAGTATTGCTATTTTTTTTACTAGCTAAACTTAAAATAATTTTAATGCACATAAACAGATTGCTTCTTTCTTCTGCGTTGCTATTGCAACTGCTTCGTGCTCAGTTTTTGGATATGCTGGTCCATTGGATGGAGGTGCGGCTTTAAAAGGACCATCTTCTGGAGCTACTGTAGTTGGACCATCCGGAACAATTACTGCAACTTCTGACTCTGGTGCTGTTGGAGTTGCTCCAAGCGTTGCCGGAGTGTATGGTGTTGGTCCAGGTAATTATCCCATTGTTTATCAGTTTTTCTTCTTCTAATCAAGGAAATACATTGAATGATCCAGTTCCAACTTTTAAAATATTTTTCTGTTTTTTAGTTGTGGCTCCCGTTCCAGCGGTTGTCCCACCTCCTTCTGTAGTCCCTGCAGGTCCCGTAGTAGTTGAAGCTAGAGCTGCTCCTTGGGCTGCTCCAGGAGTTTGGGGTGCAGCTCCATGGGCGCCTGCTGTGCGGGGTATTTGGTAAAAGTGTGATGCCAAAAAATAAAATAATGATGATAAATGGAAATGTGCTTTTCAGCTGCTAATGAATAAATAATATCAGCGAACTTATTTTTTTTATTTCTACACAGAAAGATATTGTAACGAATTTTCTAGTTAAACTATTTATTTAAACAATTATTTATTTAACACTATTTATAACACTTAAACATTAACTTAGAACTACCATTTATATCACAACAATTCACTTATTTATATAACAATTTATTTATATCACTTTGTCTATTATCGGTTTTAATTCGCGCACTGATGCTTTCTTCCAACTAACTGTTCCTCGGTTCAAAGATGATCACTATATATACACCTTTCGAACTTTCTAGACAGGAACTCGAAGGAATCCTGTGTATTCCCGAATGATGAGTAATAATTAGAAAGTGCTCGATTATTCCAGAATTGAACTTGTTACTTGTCGCCGGAGAATGATTTACATCTTGTAAGTTGATAACACGAAAAGTACCGTGTGCGGTGTTTATGCCGTAAGCATGTTAGTGATAACAAGTACATGCCACAAATTGTTATCGCGCACACGTACTGTCACTGGTCGCTACAATATTACGTTATTCCCGCCAATAGCTATTAAATTGTTTAATTTATGTCTTTTTTAACATTTTTATCTATTTTACGCAATAATTGCTTTGCCCTGCAAGCCTTCTTCAGTTAGAAGAAAATATAATTAAAAACTGTAATGAACATTACTTAAAAATTGGGGGTGGTTAATAATTAATTTTCTCTTCAATGTTATATTTTCTTTCTGCTATCAAATGTCTTGTTTCAAAACACATTCTTTCCCACCTCTCGGACCCACTATTTAAAAAATATTCCCTACAATTTGTCTCTTCTATAGGTTAAATAAATTCTTTTGTAAAAAAATTAATGAATTCCTAGAATCAGTTCTGTTTCTTATTCATAACTAGCTACGAAACCTGGCGTTGCCCTGGTTAAAAACATCGCACATACAAATCTTTGTACCATTACACGTACGTTGTATGTGATTAACAAGAAATTTATTTATTAATTATTCAATATTTCGTTGGTTTTATTTATTTTTTTTTCGTGGGATTCTATTTTTTTCTAAAATAAAATAAGCCTAAGTTACTCCCTATTAAATCAGGTATCTGGCAATGAAAGTCCCGTTTCAGAGATCAGCCGGAACAGACAGACAAAAATTGTAAAAAATGATATTTTGATATAGGTATGTAAGTACCGTGTATACATTCATATGCATTTAGTAAAAAGCAGTTATTTTAATACTACAGACACTCCAATTTTATTTATTTGTATAGATTAAAATGGAATTTTAAATAGTAATATTGTGCATTTCTGCAGAGCATTGTATGTGATGGATTCTGAGAAACCAACACTTTGTCAAGTTTAAAATATTTTTATGAAAAAAAAACCTTTTTATATAGCCTGAAGTCAGTTTTCTAAAGTAAAGACAAGTAGAAGAAAAACTGTATTGCACTACGTAGTGTAATCCAACAAAAATACAAAATTAATCTAAAAGTTTTAGTATTGCCTCTCCCTTACAGAAAGTTGGTAATGAGTTTTTAATTAAAGGTGGAATATATATTATAATGATTACAGTGAATGTTCTAATATATGTTAAGTAATTATTTATTTCTCCATTTCTCTTCTCACTTTAGGTACTTTTTACTAGGCCCCCTTCCCCGTTTAACATAATTGTTAGTTATAAATCAATTGAGAAAATTGAATCAACGCTATGGTGCAATTTTTCTTTATTTTTTTTTTTACTACACACTTCATAAATAAATTTAACACTAAAAGTCGAAACAATCAGACAATTACTTACGGAATATACCTACACATATAACGATAGTAATTGAAATTAATGCAAAGTATTCATGGAAATTGCTTTATTACATTTATTTTATTAGATTTACATCAATTAATGTGTACATTTTATTTACAGGGATCCATTCCGTTTAGTGAATCGTTAGGCGTATATTTTACTAATAAGATCTAACGCCCGCTGGTGCCCATGGAGCTGCATCCCAAGCAGAACAGGGTGCGGTTCTAGTTTCACCTAGATATTATAACAAAAAGGAAATAAATAAGTAAGTTACTTTTATAGCTTTCCATTCATTTTAATATGTAATAAATTAATAAAAATGATTCTTTATTTTGATTTATTAAATATTGTCATAAATAAATGGTAAAAAGCAAACACACACACACACACAATTTTCACAAATTTAATTATCAACCTCGACAATATTGTATCGACGAAATTCGTCATTATCAAGAGTACAACAAAATTACTAAAGCTGAAAACTTAAACTGTAAAAGAAAGTATGCGGGTGTTTAATGAAAAATTTAACGTTAATAATTAGAATAGAAGAAGTTAGTGTGCATCATACCTTGACTGCCAGCATAAGTTTCTGCTGCACCTGGGGCATATTCAACATTACCAGTCTGAAGAAGTTCTAATAGTTCCTGATGGTCCAGAAATAACTAATGGAAAGTTACTTTTATAGCTTTCCATTCATTTTAATACGTAATAAATTAATAAAAATGATTCTTTATTTTCATTTATTAAATATTGTCATAAATAAATGGTAAAAAACAAACACACACACACACACACACACACACACACACACACACACACACACACACACACACACACACACACACACACAATTTTCACAAATTTAATTATCAACCTCGACAATATTGTTTCAACGAAATTCGTCATTATCAAAAGTACAACAAAATTATACTGAAGCTGAAAACTTAAACTGTATTAAATATTGTCATTATAGAGAATAAGTAAAAGAAAGTATTCGGGTGTTTAATGAAAAATTTAACGTTAATAATTGTAATAGAAGAAGTGTGCATCATACCTTGACTGCCAGCATAAGTTTCTCCTGCACCTGGGGCAGTTCCAACATTACCAGAGTCTGAAGAAGTTCTAATAGTTCCTGATGGTCCAGAAATAACTAATGAAAAGTTACTTTTATAGCTTTCCATTCATTTTAATATGTCATAAATTAATAAAAATGATTATTTATTTTGAGTTATTAAATATTGTCATAAATAAATGGTAAAAAACAAACACACACACACACACAATTTTCACAAATTTAATTATCAACCTCGACAATATTGTTTCGACGAAATTCATCATTATCAAAAGTACAACAAAATTATACTGAAGCTGAAAACTTAAACTGTATTAAATATTGTCATAATAGAAAATAAGTAAAAGAAATTATTCGGGTGTTTAATGAAAAATTTAACGTTAATAATTTTAATAGAAGAAGTGTGCATCATACCTCGGCTGCCATAAGTTTCTCCTGCACCTGGGGCAGTTCCAACATTACCAGAGTCTGAAGAAGTTCTAATAGTTCCTGATGGTCCAGAAATAGTGGCTCCAGAGGATGGTCCTCTAACTCCAGTACCTCCATTCCATTGTGCAGTATATCCAACAGCTGCGCACGATGTCGCTGCAATAGCAACGCAGAAAAACGAAATAATCTGAAAAACAAAACAAAAATTCGTATATAAACGATCAAAAATTAACACAAAATTTAAACTAAATAATTACCAACGAGTTCATGTTAAATAATGTGTGTTTGTTTACGACTTGAGACAAATATGAAATTTTTGGACCTCTAAGACAATTTATAGTAAGTCTGGGGAGAGGATACAGCCTTCAACGAGTTCATTTGAATTTTGGCACTTTGATCCTTGTTTTTCTCTTTGTTGTTTTCTTAATGTTAACTTTTTGGTTACTTTGTTGTCGAAAACTAATACGGATTCCTTGATGACAGTGACATTGTCCTTGGCTAAAATTATACAAAAACAATAGAGTTCAACAAATTATTTGTCTGATTTAATAAAAGAAATATAATAAATATTGATCAGTTGGCATAAATAACCATCTACACAACAACAGCAAGTTTTTAAAATGTAGAACCTATTGCAAAACTTCAAGGGACTTTTTCCTAGTATTTTGTATCCGAAAGTGGTTTTTGAAATTGGACAGAAAATTACTTAAGAATTGTTTTAGCCAACATTCACAAAGGGAAATATTTTATTTGGTACTTTGAAATGCTCTATGAAATTGAAATGGACTTGTAAAATAAAAAACAAAAGAAAATTTTTCGTAGTCAGATTTTGATAAATTGTTTTACGACTACATAAATACCGCACAATGTCAAACATGTAGGTAGCCAAACCTTGTAATTATTTTTGCGATAATGTTAAATGTAGTCACCTGATAAAAATTTACGTACAATCCGGTTTCTAAGCTTCCTGCTCAACTCATTTAATTAATAGTGTATTAATATAAATAAAATAATTCTTGTTTTTCAAGAAATGGAATTATTAAGTTATTTTAAAATGTATCATTAAAAAGACCCTTACTTGCTGCTGTACGCAAAATAATTTATTGTACGTTATAATATACTTTATTGTTAATTATTTGAAATAAACATGTTATTTTTTTCCGAATTAATAGAACGTTGATTAATTCAAAAATTTCCTACAAGGTATCTTATTCGGCGTTGTTTGTTTTGAATATGCTGGTACCTCCTGAAAACATATGTAAATAATATTTACCAGTTTACCACGCCCGTATAAGTATCTGCTAAAACAGAAGTTCCTATTATGAAGGACGTTTTTTTTCTTTTACTTAATTGTTTTATGCAAGTTTCTGTAGGTCAACTGTTTATTCAGTTTATGTTTATGAGTTGTTTTCACATTTTACAGTTTTTACTTGTCCTCAAACCTTTAGTATTTTTGCTACAACCTGTGCCTTTTAATCGTTTCATTCCTACTGCAGACCTAATTTTAGATGCTGTTGCATGGCATTTTCGGTCAACTGTACCTTTCTGTCTACGTGTTTATTTCAGTGATTATATTATTTCTACTTTATTTTTATTATGGGAAGTTTAAGGTATTACCATTCGTTGTTTGCTGACCATCGGCTCTAAGAGAACATTTATTACTACGGGATTATTATATTATACCTAATAGTTATATGGGGCGATAGTGCTTTTTGGTTTTTAAAAAAAGAAATAATTTTTTAGTTTAAATGAAATATTTATTTAAAACTTTACAATTAACTTTTAACAAAGAACAGGATTTACTACTTAAAATCGCCACTATACAAACTTAATTGTTGCCCGTTTTAATTTTTTTCCGGCCGAGCGTTTTGATGTTGTTTTATTATAGTAACTGATTTAATAAAGTAACAATCGAAATAAAGAAAACTTACGACTCTGCTTACTCAGCTCGAAGACAGTCTGCGTTAGCAATATTAGTTGTAATCTGGAGATAAGTCACGCATAATTATAAAAGGTTGGCAATTTTAATATTGTCAACTTAATAAGGCAATTCAAAATTTATCAGAAAGGTTTTTGGATCCCAATAGTTTTAATTGTAGTTATTTTCCTCTTATTATTCTTCGAATTTCTTGCTTTTTAAAATTTCCGATCACGCGTTGTGCACGCGCTTCCACGCACGTACCGATCAGCACCCTCTTCTTGTACTCCCACTATTACTGTTCATCCCCTGTATCTTCAACATGTTTCAATCGATCAACTTTCACCAATCATCGATAAAAATCAAATTCTAAACTCCATCCCAACAACATTTCTACCCTTTCTCGTATTTCCAAATTTTAATAATTCTGTTTCGTTTTCGAGGGTAAGTTTTCTAATCTTTAATCAATTCGGTCCTTCTTATATTTCATTCATTTTCATATTTGCAAACTTCTGTAAATATGATATTTTAATTAAGTCAAATTTCACGGTTAATATAACAGTCCATTTTCGTAGATTAAGTATTCTTTGTTAAGTTTTTTTATGTGTAGTGTTTATTAAAAATTAGTTATTAAATAAAAACATTAAAAAAGCGAAGTGTATCAATCCTTGATTGTGTGAGCAATCTTTGAGCGAGTTCCAGCATTTTGCTAAGTTTGTCAAACCAGGCGACAACATTTTTGGTCCTTCGGCCTGGATTCAAATAAAATGATTACGCAAAAAGATTATCCAGCTCTAAAGCAGCAAGTCCGGGACTACAGTCATCTTACATTGGACATCGACCCCGGAGCCTGTTTTTTTAATAAGCTCACTTCAAGTTACCACTAACCCTATCTAATTCTTCTTTTAGCCCTTTAGAAATATCATTGTCCAGTTGTTTTTAATACAACTTGGGTAAGACTGTAGTAGCAGATCGACTGTTAAAACGCACAAAAAAGTCTTAAATGGTTTCAGGTCTATTTTGGTTTTTATGCACTATTTCCTAATCGTATCATTAATCGTAATTTCGGTGTGTTTAGTGGATAACCGCTTTTTTACCAGAAGTCTCAAGGTCTTCGTGCCTACTAAAGAATAACAATCAAGAGCAAGATCTCTTTCAGGGTACCTACTGCAACTTAACATTAGGACACAGATGAATTTCGTCATTTTACGCAATTGGAGCAGGGTACATATCAACTTTCTTTGAAGGTTACATGCTGGTTTCGAGAATATAAATTGGGCCTGTTTGAAATTGTCAGCATTGTAGTGTTCAGTAACTGAACAGACATTAAGACAGATATCGGGCCAAAATGAAAATGCTGGTAATTATATTTTTTTGTATTTTTCCGAAAATTTTGAAAAACAACTTTCAACTATTTCTATAAGTACAGTTTATGGTCTAACGAAACTGAATAATAATCTGATATTTTTTACAGGTAGTTGCTTTCTTCTGTTCCATGATGGCTATTGCCACATGCAAACCTTCGGGGTTAATCGCACCCTACGTTGCTGCTGTTGATGGTAGTGCAGTTGTTAAAGGCCCATCATCTTCAACCACGGTTGTAGGACCAGACGGTAGCAGCATTTCTTCGGTTGCTGATACTGGTGCTGTAGAAGTAGCTCCCAGAAGTGGCCTTGTACCAGGTAAATGTCTAAAAATGGAAAAGCTGAATTTTTCAATTCATTTACTTTTTAATGAAAATTTTAATTCAGTCAAAGTGTTATTCTCCGCATTAAGTTAAAGTTTATTGACGCTCAATAACCTTTTATTAACATTAACTCCTTTTTATGTCGAAGGGCAGTAAAGTTTCAATTTTTTGCTTATTATTTCCTTCAGTACCAATAGTACAAGTTTGGAATAACATGCATTTTGTAAGTTCTTGCCACATCAGATCCTTCACGCTTCTCTTGTGTATTGTATTATTAACATTTCCCTTGTCCACCTTGCGTCACTTTGAAAGACAGGTTAACGTATAAAGGAACTTGACCGTGAATTCAAGAACAATGTCAGACCTTTAACAATCATCGGACAAAAGTGACTTGCATCATGTCAGTTCACGCACCATTCTTATTATCTGTGATGACGTTGACTACCAGTAAGCAGAATCGTTACAAAATTAATATACGACGTAATAATTCGTTATTAGGACAAATAAAGTAGCTTAACAATTTTATTAACATATAATTATGATTTTATTTATTTCAAAATACTTTACACTTTATTCTATATACTTATGACAGGCGTCCGCGATCCAAAAGGTATCCTCAATTTACTATCAAAAGAAAATATATATAGCACAAATAATCTTCTAGTTCTAAACGAGATTATTCTTTTTTAATTTGAATCATCAGCATCTACTTTATTAATATATAGATAATTGCACTTTAAATTTATTTTTAACGTTGTACAGCTGCCCTATCTGCGCACGTAGTTGCTGCCCCCGCAGTTGCCCCTGTTTCTGTCGCCTATGCAGCCCCAGCTGTATACGCCCATGCTCCAGTCGTACCTGCTGTTGCCCCTGTTGTACCTGCTGTTGCCCCAGTACATACTGGAACTATCATTGACGGACCATCTGGAAGGGTTGCAACGTCCGGTTCCGCTGCTGGATATATATCCGCTCCTGTAGCTCCTGGTGTTGTAGCTGTCAGATCTGGTTGGTAAATGGGACTCATTCAATTACCTCCAATGACTGTGCCTATAGCTCAATTTTTTTTATAATAAACGATTTCGTAACAGAATATTTATGCATTTTACTTTTATACAGTATGTTTAGTTAAGTAAGTTGGAACCATATGGAAAAGCTTTTAATATTAATTTTATGAAAATAGTTGTTCTTATCGACAATTATCGACAACATTACATACTTTGAACTCCGTGTCCTTATTGGCAACCAGTTTTCGGTACTTTTTGTTAAAATTATTCTCAATACTTTCAAATTTATTTACAAAGTGTCGATAGCTTAATGGTTCTGTTCGGATATCTGTTGTTAAAAATAATTTCTGCTTCTCTATGCGTTTTATAGTTTGCTCTCCAATCAAAACAGTTTTTTTTTTCTTTACAAATTATAACGCTAGCATTTCTAATTTATTTAATGAATTCCAATGCATTTTAACGTTCAGAGTTAAATATTTGATTATATTTTTTACTGGACTACTTGTAATTGCAGTTAAATTTTTATTGTTATTAAGAGATATGTTTTGAAAAGTAAAAACAACTATTTAATGCAATGGATGCACATTTGAATGTGTTCAATTTTTTTACAACAATTTTCGATTTTGTCAAAAATAGATATATACGTTACTCTTGGTCGAAATTAATATTTTTTTAAAAAACCTCGTGTACGGATGCAACAAATTTCTTAATTTTTTGTACTTATTTGAGGGCATTTAATAAACCCTCGCAAATAAAATTATTTAGAATTGCAAACCTCAAATAGAAGGCTTAACCCAAGTAATCTAAATACATACCTAATTATTGAAATTGAAAATACAAAAATTTAGAATAATTTTGAAAAAGAATATAGATACAGGTGGAAACTGAAATTTGATATAAATTACAACCTCCAAATTTTGTTTTTCTTCAACGTAAGTGTATTAGTACATTTTTATAATATTGTTTCTTACGATATGTTATTACATGTATACCATCAAATACTACGTGTTAACTTTGTCCAGTATTAAAAAGCTGTTAAATGACAAATGTTATTATGGGTTTATAACTGATTAATTCGATTTGATGCAATAAAGGAATGATTATCAGCCCTTTAATAAGCGGGTAACATTTCGAGAAAATAAATATAAATAAAATTTAATAATAAATATGTATCTATCTATAACCTTTGAATATATCGTTTTTTTTTTGGAGACGCTTTAGCTAATATGATTCATATACAAGTATTGTAGACATCGTAACAGTAATGTTCATACAAACCCCAAACCCTTTTTTTCCTTTAGATTCTTTCCAAATTACAAATTAAAATATTATTTTTAAAATTTGATTGCATCAATTTCAGACAAATTCTTGAAAATGAAAGATATATGTATTATTCTTGAAACCTAGATAAACGGAAGCAATAATCGATAAACTAATATTTCGATACTCAATAATATATTTATTGATTGAATGTACATTTCTAATTATACGAAGGTAAAATATTTACCATGCTTTAAGACATTTCCAATATTGTCTATTATTTTTAAATTGAAGGATTTGTATTAAATAAATCAGCATATTGAGTACAATAACTATAAATTTATTTACACCAAACAGTACGAAAATCTAGCACAAAATCATCCTATAAAATTTTTACCAGCCGATTCTAGCTTCAACAGCAGGAGCTGGAGCCCATGGTACATGACCGGTTTGAGCAATGACGCCTACAGCTGATCCAGAAGTTTCAATTCTACCTGAGGGTCCATCAATCAAAGTGCCAGTTGGTACTGAGCCAGAATATGATGTTGGAACCAGGTGTGGAGCAACCACGGGACCTGCAGCGTAAGCTACTGGGGCTGGGGGTGGAGGAAGAACAGCTGGGGCAGCGTAGGCAAGTGGTGCAGAGACTGGTGGTGGAGGAATGTAAGCTCGTGTAGCAACAGCAACTGGTGCGGGAGGAGGATGGTGAACTGTTGAAGCAGAATAGACAACTGATGCTGAAGGGGATGGAGGAAGCACAGCTGGAGCTGCGTAAGCTACTGGTGCAGGTGGTGGAGGAAGGACAGCGGGAGCTGCATAAGCTACTGGTGCAGATGGGGGAGGAAGGAAAGCAGCATGAGCAGCGTAACCAACAGCAGCTCTGGAACCAACCTCCACTGCGCCAGAATCTTCTACGGAAGAGATGCTGCTACCATCTGGTCCAACGGAAATAGAGGAAGACGAAGCCCCTTTAAGAAGAACACCTCCTTCATATGGAAGGGCGGCAAGCGGCGCAGGGGCGTGGTGAATCACAGATGCAGATGCTATGGCAAATGCCAAGCAAAATACAGTTAACTGCAAAAGAATGTTTTGTTTTAAACATAATTCGCGTTTCTTGTGTTATTCAATTCAACCCCCTAATGAAAATGGTATTTAGTAGAAGTAAAAATTGATGGAAACGTCAAGAAATATTTTTTTTACGTAGTATAATTGGCGGTTTAAAATCTCAAACAAAAATGTGAACAATATTCACAAAAATTTTAATGAAATTATTAAATATACATTAGTTGATGTTTGAAATAAAATTAATTATTATTAATTCTCGTTGATGGTGAAAATAAGTAATAATATGTTACCAGTGAGTTCATGCTGTTTACACTTTAGAAGCTGCTTCAAACTGCAATGATTAAATTTGGTGTATTGCGTATTTATAGTTATGTTAAAGTTATTAACCTTCAAAATCTATTTCAAATGTCACATAAAGTTGAAGAATGCCGCCATACGAGATCTGCTCCAAATTCTTCCTGTACACGCAGTTGTAGGTGTTATCCTTGCGAAACATGCAACCAGTTGGTCCAGTTTGTGCAGTAGCATGGGAATAAACTGCAGAAATTTCAATAAATTATACTTCTATAATATCATTTTTTTCTGATTATTTGTTATCATCTAAATACCAAATCATTGTTCACTTAGATTTACAAATCAATTGGATTCTGATAAATATTACTTCTTTTAATAGCTTTTAGGAGTTGATAGCTAAAGTTTATAAATCATTTTAACAAATGCAGTGTAAAAACTTAATTGTCCAACCCCTTCACTATTAATATAAAGATTTTTATATCCAACTGAGGACTAAGGAGATGAAGACTTCCCTAAAGAAATATTTAAATAGGTACATATACTTTTGTAATAAATCTACAACTTATAAATAGATTATTCTCAAATTAATAAATTTCAGTATTTTTTAATAGCTACACTTTAAATATTGGGGTAGTTTGTCAGACTAAAGTGCTACTTTCGGTGACTGTTATTTTTAATTCATTCTCGTAACCATTGATTAAGTTAGAATAAAATGATTTCTTCTCATTTTTATCCTATATAAACTTTGAAGAAAATATTTTTTACATATAATTATTATATATGGCAAATTACACTAAGTGTATGGTAGTCATTTGTGGATTCGCCAAAGAACCTTGAGTTCCCTTAATGTGAAAGAAGTAAGTTAAAATTCATTAAAAGTCAACGAACGAACCCAAACATAAATCGTTTCAGAGATCATTACGTGCATGTAATTTAATATTGAGCATATATATTTATTTTTATTTTACATTTCCATATATGTGACCCTCCGCGAACACCTACAAACTACATACATCATTAAAATGATAAATGCACGGTACTGAATAGTGACACGTTAGCTTCCTTAAAATTTAGTTACCAGAACTACTCTAAATCAATTTTATGCCACTGTTATAAGATTTATATGCAGGTATCGGAATTTTCCTTAAAGAAAACTCTATTCGTTTAAAATAAATCGTTAAGAACTCCATAGACGGTTAAAGTATTTCTAAAATTACCCATATAAATTATAAACAAACTTTTATTTAATAGATACTTTTTATTCAGATATAGTATGTATATTATGTACAATTTACTCATCCGTCACATTAGAAGGAATTAATTTACCATCCAATTCTGGCTTCTACAACAGCGGGTGCTGGGGCCCATGGAGCATGAGCAGTGCCTGCAATAACTCCAACAGGAGATCCTGCAGTTGCTATTTGTCCAGAGGGACCATTAATTAAAGTTCCTGTTGGGACTGGTGCAGCATATGCAACTGGTGCGGGAAGAGGAGGAAAAACAGCTGGAGCAGCGTAAGCTACTGGTGCTGGGGGTGGAGGGAGTAGAGCTGGTGCAGCATAAGCAACTGGTGCTGGCGGTGGAGGAAGTACTGCAGGAGCGGCATAACCCAAAACAGTTCTTGGTGCAATTCCAACTGCTCCAGAATCTTCTACAGTCGAAATGCTACTACCATCAGGTCCAACAGAAATTGAAGATGAAACAGGTCCCTTAAGTAAAGCACCTCCATCAACTGGTAAAGCTGCTAATGGTGCAGGGACAGGTAAAACTGAAGCCGAAGCGACAGCAACAACCAAACAGAATACTGAAATCTATAATCATTTTGAAAATCAATAGTTATTATAATATCAAATGGAAAACAAATTAAAATCAAAAAACAAAAATGGCAATTTACCTTAAGGGTCATCTTGTTCTGGTGTGTTTGATCTGCAACTAGAAACTGCAATGATAACAATTTTACAGCACCAATTTTTATCTCGTTATAAATGGATTTAGTAGCATATACACAATACTTATTATTTATCGTAAGTTTAGAACATTTTTGAAGGGTGGTATTATAAGAGCTGGCCCGAGAGCGCAAGGGGCTAGTTATACCACTGGGTAAGGGCAAGAGAACTTAGCTTAATAATAGGTGACGTAAAATTAATCAATATATATATATATATATATATATGTGCTATTTTTAAATTTAATTAATTATATCTAAGTTGAATATTAATCTTTTGTAAGTTGACTTGAAAACTTTTAGGTAAGTAAAGGTACTTGCTATTTATTTACAAATTAAGAGTTGTGCTCTCCTGGGAAAAGTTATATAGGGACATTTAGGGACTATTTTGTGTATTTACTGTAAAAACTTTGATTACATATTTATATAAAATAGTTGCTTAAAGCAGAAGGTACATAGTTACTCTAAACAATAAAAATGATAATATTAATAATAAAGATGCAGATTTTATGTTAAAAAATACTGTTTAATACTTTTTACTCATATTTGGATACGTTAATGAGAAAAAGTAGAAAATTTTTATTTGAAATTTTCCCGATAAGTAAATAACCAGAATATAAAATACCCTTTTATCTTACGCTCCTTATTATATTACAAATGTAAATTATTTAGATAATTTTGTTAATTTGTATAAGGTACATTTCTAAAATGCTTTAATTGCGACATATTTCCAGTGCGCTAAATATAGCATCACTTCCGTTAGAAAGTTTGATTTTTATCAAAACGTCCTTAAAACTTGTCTGTTAGTGTGTAAATATTAAAAGAATAAGAAAAAATTACAAAAAACTTATTTTTAATTTTTTATATTAAAATCAAGGAATTGAAAATAGTTATTATTCTAGTTTTCACTGTTCTTGAAGACTAGACATTTACTTTAAAATGATTACTCCACAATACTAATTTTTTTAAATATTTATATGGCACAATATGTCTTAATGTTTTTTCAGATAATTCAAAAATTAAAATTTATGCATTAGCAATGGATAAACTGCAAAACAAGATAACCACTTGTTACATTACATTAATCATTCCAAATTATAAACAACAGATATTTTTTCAGATTGTTTTTATTCAGTTAAGGTGTGTATATTATGTACAATCTATCCATCATATCAGAAGGAAGTAAATCACCACCCAATTCTAGCTTCGACAACAGCAGGTGCTGGGGCCCATGGAGCATGAGCAGTGCCTGCAATAACTCCAACAGGAGATCCTGCAGTTGCTATTTGTCCAGAGGGACCATTAATTAAAGTTCCTGTTGGGACTGGTGCAGCATATGCAACTGGTGCAGGAAGAGGAGGAAGAACAGCTGGACCGGCGTAAGCTACTGGTGCAGGAGGTGTAGGAAGTACTGCTGGGGCAGCATAAGCTACTGGTGCTGGTGGTGGAGGGAGTAGAGCTGGTGCAGCGTAAGCAACTGGTGCTGGGGGTGGAGGAAGTATTGCAGGAGCAGCATAACCCAAAACAGTTCTTGGTGCAATTCCAACTGCTCCAGAATCTTCTACAGTGGAAATGCTACTACCATCAGGTCCAACAGAAATTGAAGTTGAAACAGGTCCCTTAAGTAAAGCATCTCCATCAACTGGTAAAGCTGCTAATGGTGCAGGGACAGGTAAAACTGAAGCCGAAGCGACAGCAACAACCAAACAGAATACTGAAATCTATAATAATTATGAAAATCAATAGTTATTATAATATCATATGGATCACAAATTAAAATTAAAAAACAAAAATGGCAATTTACCTTAAGGGTCATCTTGTTCTGATGTGTTTGATCTGCAACTAGAAACTGCAATGATAACAATTTTACAGCACCGAAATTTATACTACTACCTCAGTCTAATAACCTTCAAAAGCCTCAACATTTATCTTGTTAATATTTCAAAAACTTGACGTCTAGCCCATATTGTACATTCTTCCTGCTTCCAAAATTTGGATACTGGTGTCAACTAGTTGTTACTTAACTAGTTTACCTGGACTACTTTCAAGTAAACCAGAAGTGCGGAGTATGTGGTTCCATTTCTGAAAGATGGTGTCCACTTTAGTTTTCGTTAAAAGTAATTACAGTCCCATAACTAAAGCGGCATCAGCGATGCCCAAACACAGGGCGCATTCCTTAGAGCGGGCACATAAATTACCAAATCAGGACCAATTTTTGTCTCGTTATAAATGGATTTAGTAGCATATACACAATACTTATTATTTATCGTAAGTTTAGAACATTTTTGAAGGGTGGTATTATAAGAGCTGGCCCGAGAGCGCAAGGGGCTAGTTATACCACTGGGTAAGGGCAAGAGAACTTAGCTTAATAATAGGTGACGTAAAATTAATCAATATATATATATATATATATATTGATTAATTTTATTTATTTATTTTATATATATATATATGTGCTTTTTTTAAATTAAATTAATTATATCTAAGTTGAATATTAATCTTTTGTAAGTTGACTTGAAAACTTTTAGGTAAGTAAAGGTACTTGCTATTTATTTACAAATTAAGAGTTGTGCTCTCCTGGGAAAAGTTATATAGGGACATTTAGGGACTATTTTGTGTATTTACTGTAAAAACTTTGATTACATATTTATATAAAATAGTTGCTTAAAGCAGAAGGTACATAGTTACTCTAAACAATAAAAATGATAATATTAATAATAAAGATGCAGATTTTATGTTAAAAAATACTGTTTAATACTTTTTACTCATATTTGGATACGTTAATGAGAAAAAGTAGAAAATTTTTATTTGAAATTTTCCCGATAAGTAAATAACCAGAATATAAAATACCCTTTTATCTTACGCTCCTTATTATATTACAAATGTAAATTATTTAGATAATTTTGTTAATTTGTATAAGGTACATTTCTAAAATGCTTTAATTGCGACATATTTCCAGTGCGCTAAATATAGCATCACTTCCGTTAGAAAGTTTGATTTTTATCAAAACGTCCTTAAAACTTGTCTGTTAGTGTGTAAATATTAAAAGAATAAGAAAAAATTACAAAAAACTTATTTTTAATTTTTTATATTGAAATCAAGGAATTGAAAATAGTTATTATTCTAGTTTTCACTGTTCTTGAAGACTAGACATTTACTTTAAAATGATTACTCCACAATACTAATTTTTTAAATATTTACATGGCACAATTTGTCTTAATGTTTTTTCAGATAATTCAAAAATTAAAATTTATGCATTAGCAATGGATAAACTGCAAAACAAGAAAACCACTTGTTACATTACATTAATCAGTACAAATTATAAACAACAGATATTTTTTCAAATTGTTTTTATTCAGTTAAGGTGTGTATATTATGTACAATCTATCCTTCATATCAGAAGGAAGTAAATCACCACCCAATTCTAGCTTCGACAACAGCAGGTGCTGGGGCCCATGGAGCATGAGCAGTGCCTGCAATAACTCCAACAGGAGATCCTGCAGTTGCTATTTGTCCAGAGGGACCATTAATTAAAGTTCCTGTTGGGACTGGTGCAGCATATGCAACTGGTGCAGGAAGAGGAGGAAGAACAGCTGGAGCAGCGTAAGCTACTGGTGCAGGAGGTGGAGGAAGTACTGCTGGGGCAGCATAAGCTACTGGTGCTGGGGGTGGAGGGAGTAGAGCTGGTGCAGTATAAGCAACTGGTACTGGTGGTGGAGGAAGTATAGCAGGAGCAGCATAACCCAAAACAGTTCTTGGTGCAATTCCAACTGCTCCAGAATCTTCTACAGTGGAAATGCTACTACCATCAGGTCCAACAGAAATTGAAGATGAAACAGGTCCCTCAAGTAAAGCACCTCCATGAGCTGGTAAAGCTGCGTATGGTGCAGGGACAGGTAAAACTGAAGCCGAAGCGACAGCAACAACCAAACAGAATACTGAAATCTATAATAATTATGAAAATCAATAGTTATTATAATATCATATGGATCACAAATTAAAATTAAAAAACAGAAATGGTTATTTACCTTAAGGGTCATCTTGATCTGATGTGTTTGATCTGCAACTACAAACTGCAATGATAACAATTTTACAGCACCGAAATTTATACTACCAGCTCAGTCCATTAACCTTCAAAGGCTTTGCCATTTATCTTGTTAATATTTCAAAAACTTGACGTCTCGCCCATACTGTACATTCTTCCTGCTTCCAAAATCTTGTTAATAATGTCAACTACTTATTTACCTCTATTGTTTACATGATAAGTTGATCCTGGGCTACTTTCAAGTAAAAAATGAAGTGCAGTTATTAGTTGCTAGAACTTCGAGTAAGTTGGTTGATTTGCAATATTGCTCTTCTGTAGGATGATATCCACTTTGATTTTCATTTGTAGAACAGTGAGTGATAACTAAAAGATAAATGCAATGGAATTAAAATGGATAAAGGGTGATTTAAAACAAATCGAAGCTTATTCGTGCACAATGTACTCGTGTTATATTAAGTTTGATGCGTCAAAGTTTTACAATAAGAATGGTAATTAACGTTTTTTTTTTTCAACTTTCGATTTGGTATGGACAATATCATTAGGTAAGTTTGATTAAAGTATTACATATTTGTAGTTTAATAGTTTGGTTAAACAAATTTTGGTTAATTTAAGAAAGATAACGGTAAAGATATAATTTCTAGCTAATAAATCATTGATTGATTTTTGTATTTACATATTTCCCGAATAAGTACATTATCGCAAAAAAAATTATCCTACTATTCATCATGTCTGCTAATTTAATTCTACAAGATATGTTTTAGATTTTGATTATTATAAATTGTTGGTTTAGAATAAAATACATATTTATCTGATTTTTATCAAAATATTCAACTTAATTCTTTACTTATGCCTAACATACAAAAATGTAAAAATATCTATATAGATAAAATACTTTTAGATCTTATTGAAATGTGTATTTAAACATTATTTGTTGAAACTAGTTTTAGCTGAGTTTTTATTTGCGTATGCATAGATATCCCCAATGGAATAAAATAAGTTTATGGAAGCTATACTTTATTTCTTAATTTTGAATAAAACACAAGTTTCAAGAAAAAATATAAATGACAAATATTATTATTATTTACACACTACAATATTGTTTCACCACACAGTGGCATCATCAGGTGATGATCATTTTTATATTTTTTCTTGAAACTTGTGTTTCATTCAAAATTATAGATATATTTTAGCGACTACAAGCTTCTACTCTAATAAGTTAATTTCTTAAATTAAAACTGAGAGAAAATTACGAATATACCTTATCCACAAATATCATACAGTAGTGGAAATGCTTTCATAAATACAAATTTAAATTTTAGATCTTCGTTTTATTTATAAATATAAACAGGAGTCAAAACTGTAGACAATATAAAATGTACCTACTTTTTGAAATACAGAACCTCTTGAAATGCATGTTATTAAAATTGTGATCGTGTTATTTTAGAAAATAAACTATATGATTATTTTTTTTTTTCATAATTTATTTGTTAAAAAAATACTATACACAGTCGCCAGACAACATTTGGTTTTCATACATATTTATTCGTCGATTACACAGCAGTTTTTACCAGGCCTTCAGTTTTCCAGCGAGGAGTCCTGGTCCCAAAAGGGGACCGGGTCCGATGATGCCAGGTGCTGGACCAGCAATAATAGCTGGTGCTGGAGCAACTAGAGGACCTACAGAACCGACTACTGGGCCTACAGGAGCGGCGATCAAGCCGTTAGCTGAACCAGAAGTCCTAATGGTACCGGAGGGTCCGTCGATGAGGGTACCAGTTTTTGCAGGTACTGGAAGAACTGGGGCTATGGGGGGAAGAATTGGTGGAAGAAGTGGAGCCGGGGCAACTGCTACAGGGGGCAATAGTGGGGCACCCCCCCATAATCCTGGACCAGCAACTACTCCTAAAAGTACAAACAATATTAATGTGAAATTATGGTTGATAAAATGATCATAATTTCAATAGGGACAAACAGTGTAAGGAAGTCACAAAATTTTTAGATGAAATTATTTGGAAAACAAAGGAGCAGAGAAAAGAAAATTAAAACTGTGAATATTTAAAACAATATTTAAACTCTATGAGTATGAATGGAGTTTACTTATAATGTGTTAACTTTTTCCGTACCTAATGCCCAATTAGATCTAATTAAAAAAATAGAAAAAATTGTGTACGGACCTGGAGCAACTGCGGCAGTAACAACTCCTCCAGCTTTTGGAGCGGCAAGGAGTGCACCTGCATCAGCACCAGCGGAAATTGCACTTCCGTCTGGGCCGATTAGAGAAGCTTGGGCAGAAGGTCCTTTAAGAGCTGCACCGAGATTTGCTGGTCCAACAAGGGTTGCGGCACCTCCCCAGACGGCAGAGCAAGAAGCCGAGGAAATGGCCACACAAAGAAAAACCACAGCCTTAAATAATATCAATTTTAGAAAATGTACATAAGTATAACGAAATGGTAAAGTTCTTATTAAATATAAATAAGTTATTTAATAATTTATTGTTTACTTTTCGTATTCTTTCAAAGAAAAGCAACAAAAAAGAAAATAAATAACAAAGTTTGGTAAGTATGGAATGTTATCAAAGTTGTTAAACATTAGAAAAAGAAATGTTAATGAAGATATTATCAGGGGGTTAATTTGGTGAGTAGAAAGGATAAAATAGTTTAATTACCAGTGAGTTCATTTTGTTTATTGCGTTTGTTCTGCTACAATTAACTGCAATGCATGCATTTATGCAGTTGCACCTATTTATAGTTGTAAGGCGTGCTATCAACCTTCGACAGAAGCTTATTCGCATTCTGTCGCGATTGCATAAAGCTGCCGTTATTTTTTTTATTTATTGGTCAACAATGTAGACGCACTTTTATGGAATATTTCTAAGTGCAACTCCGGTACCAAGTCACAGACTGGTTAATTATTATTCAGAAAATAGTTTTTTTTAAGCCCACATCGAGCTGTTTCTATGGAAAACTGATATTTTATTTCTTCTACTATCCATATTCTGGGTAGTTGAAATTATGTAAAGTAAAATTTAATAAAACGCAACTAACTACTACTACATTCCTGTGATAAGCTTTATTAAATTTCAATTTACGATTAGATAACTAAATATATTTAACCAAGGACTAGTGGCTTCCATTGTTATGAAATTATGTTGTCTTCGAAAAAGAATTATGAATTTTCGTTTTAAATTTCGATTAACAATCGGAAGTTTCTTTGATGACGCAAATAGTATTAGCAAATATTATTATCCAGTGTAATGATTTAATTAGAAGTGAAGTTCCTGAATATGTTCTTGCGATAGGAGACGAAACGTCGGAACACTTTTGACGCCACCATGAGAATTTTACAGTTTCATAATGATTTAACCATTTACCTAAAAGGTTATTTATCCATAGGACGTGCTATGTTACCTACATTCAATTTCTTTTTCATACACCAGAAACTCCAAACATTTTTAATATTGATTATATTTCATTGATTCTTCTTCTGTTCTTCAGATCACTTCGATTGAGTTTTTAAAAATTACAGTTTTTCGATACTGATTTTACATCACTTGAGCAGTCATTTGAGTCGATGTTCCTAAAATTTCTTGGCGTATTGCTGCTTTCAATTCGCCAATGGCTCGGGGATGGTGTTGAAAGACCTTATTCGTCTTCAGATAGCCCTAAAAGGAAGAAGTCGCATGGAAAATGATCTGGTGAACGCGCAGGCCATTTAACATCTCCACTTAACGAGATTACGTGTCCTGAAAATATTTCCCTTAAAGCCCGATCATGCCCTATACTTCTTCTTCCTTTGGGGCTACCTGAAGACGAATAAGGTCTTTGAACATCATCCCCTAACAATAGACGAATTGAAAGCAGTCTCAAATGACTGTGACGAAAACCTTCAGAAATCAGCTTCGAATGTGCATCGACAAAAATGGCCACCACTTGGACACTGTAATTTTCATAACTTAATGATAAAAATGGCATAGTATACATTTCCGTTCAAAAAAAAAAATAAGTTTAAGGTACCATTTAAAATGGGGTTTTTATTGAAGCTTAAAATGTGGGATACCATTTTGCAGGATCCTGAATTTATAATACATCGTGCTTCATAATTAAACTTACTTAAGTTTTGAAATTTACTTATTTACAGTAACAATCAAATCTTATATTAATATAAACGTTCTTGTTTGTAAAGAATGCCAAAATTTTAAATTCATGTTCATTCAACGTGATGTTTATTTTATAACGATAATTTATTGTAAAATTCCACATTATCCTCGAAGTACGTTTAGTTAGATGTCAGTTAATAATATCATTATTGTAAATAATCTGAAGTAAATGCTTTTTTTATGCAACATTATTTATTGAATCAGTATATGACAGTAGTTAACTGAAGACCAATTGCATATGTATACTATTTTACCTTGTCTCTAACATAAAATTTATGACTTGTATATATCCTTTGTCATAAACAGTAAATATCTAAAAGACGAAAAATAGATACATTGTTAAGGACTGTGTTTGACTCAATCTAAGGGAAAAATAACATTTTTATTCAGTTGATTTTGCTGTCAGAAAGTGAAAAAGGATAAAGAATGTTAAAATTATTTCCTGGATATAAGAAATGTGCAGGTGATTAATTTTTCATTCATAAAATAACAAGAAAACGGAATAGAAGTTAAGTTCTACATTTTTGATGGGAGTTGGTACAGGTTTTACATCAAGGTAATCCGATTTACTCAATACAGTACAACAACTTTCAACCTCAGCGCAGATAAGCATGGTGATAGTAAAAAATGCATTAAGTTACTCCAGAGTGTTCGAATTAATAACATAGCAGTTTTCTAATACCTATATACATAGATACGCACATATGCCATTATACCTAACTGATAACAACATTAACTATTTCTGCAAACAAACTTTTATGTGAATACAAATCACGTTCCTGTAACACAACACACAAAATCATAAACCGTAACCACCTTGTCGCAAACGGAATTCTTTACATCTTTTATTTTAAGGTGGAGTTTAGAATATCAAGTTCTCTATAAATCATGAACTTTTTTTATAATGAATATCCATATCAAGTGTAGATTATCGCAAAATTAACAGAGCTGAACAATTTGATGTACGAATTACACCCACGGTTGGAAATTAATGCTAACAATAATTAGTTAAATAGAAAACTGGTGTACCAACACACGAAAGGGATAAGTTTGATAAAAATTTATAGAATATATGTGAAATATATATAATTATAATTATCTATTCCCCTACCTTATACCATTTTGCTAATATTTTAGGATGAAAAACCACAATAAAAAGATGCACATCTCAAATAATAAATAAATTCATTAATATAATTAGCGTCATCCGATACACAAACAATTAAATTGTTTCAGCGAAACACTGTTGTTAAGATTATGTAAAATAATAAAATATTTTTACCCCTCTAAGAAGGGAGATAATCATTATTTTAAAGGGGTTTAACTTTAATCGTATTTTTGTAACAGTAAAACTGTAACAACTTATTGATTAAAAGAGAAAAGGGAAATTTAATACCTATTCGAATTAATATGCATAATATTGCATAATAAAACCTTTTTATCACAATTTTAACTTTTATTATGACTACTCGTTGAGTAAAGGCGAAAAATTGACACAAAAATTATTATTAAAAAATTGAGGTGGTATTTCTAATGACCTTGTCTTCTGTTATCCATTTCAATAAGATTTTCCCATCCCCTATTTTGAAAATATAACATGAAACTTATTGTTTTAATTGCAAATATAAGTAAAAAACACACTTTCAAATGTTTCAGATTTTATTGTACACTCTACAATATTGTTTCGACATAGTTATGTCTTTATCAAGAGTAATTTAACTTTACTGAGAGTAAAGACATAACTATGTCGAAACAATATTGTAGAGTGTACAATAAAATCTGAAACATTTAAAAGTGTGTTTTTGACTTATATTTGCAATTATTTAATAATGTTTCACAAGAATCCGACCAAATCAACAATTTCGTATATATTATTGTTTTAATCAACACACATTTTATTCCAATGTTCTGCTACTGTTTTTAATAATCAAACTGAAAATTGTAAATTTTAAAAAAGCCATAATATCTAGTAATAACAAAATTTAAATATTAAATTTGTAAATTGCTATACTTGTCTACTTTTCGTTATTATCATAATACTGGTTGAAAAGTACGTAACGAATTTCTAAATATTGTATATATATATAACTAAGTGTTGTATTTAAATAGGAAGTTCAAAGCAATCAACAATAGAGGGCAACTCATGATACAATAGACGCAATAAACCGAGTGTACCTAATTAATAAATAAATTTCTATATTATTTTAATTTGTTCCGTGTAATAATTCATTATCATTTTTATGTGTTTGTAATTCACTTAATAACAGTTGGTCTTCTTCTGTGTAAAATGCTTAAAAATAATAAAAATTTTCTGTTAATAATGCAAGTAATACTGCGGGTGTCTTGCATCTAACAAGAATAAAACTAGTGATGCGCAAAGCAAGACCAAGGCCAAGACTCGGATAGTCTTGGGCTTGGTTTCGGTCTTGTTTACTCAGTCTTGGTCATGACCATGGTATTGTTCAAATTCTTCTGGTCTCGGTCTTGGTCTTGATCTTGCTTATGCAGTCTTGCTCTTGGTCTTGTTCTTGCTGAATTTCGTCTGATCTTGTTTTTAGTCTTCGTCTTGCAATAAGGTTTTAACGAACATTTTTCAAACAATTTTGTAAACATGTTTCATTTGGCAAACATTTTTAAACCTAAATTCACTATCCACAAATTGAAAAAAAAGTTCATTAAGATGTTATTGCTTATTATTATTCATCATTAAAATACGAGTATAGTCTTAAATCAATTATTAATTTATGAAGTACATTAGTGATGAGCAAAGCAAGACCAATACCAAGACTCGGATAGTCTTGGGCTTGGTCTCGGTCTTGTTTAGGTACTCTCTTGGTCTTGGTCTTGCTCAAATTCGTCTGGTCTCGGTCTTGGCCTTGGTCTTCCAAGACCAAGACCAATTTTGCTCATCACTAAATAAAACAAAAATAAAAATATTGGATCTTGCTAAAACGAGTCTATTAACTAACATCTACACCATCATTGACTAGATAAGTGCTTAATTTTAATAATTATGGTTATCCTTTGCTTCTCACTATAATTACTGCCTTCAAAACAAGCTGAAATAAGTTTTTAAATACATACATACATAATTTTAAAACACCGTTTCTCCAACATATTTTACTTAATGCCCATTGTACCCACAACAAGTTTTTTTTTCGTTCCCACTTCTTTTTATATGTATAAGGCTGACACATCTATAATAGTAATTACAGTAATTTACTAATTCATGATTAGTTATGCTAATATGCTCACATAAATCGGATAATTATTATTTAATTAAAACAACAGTTTATTTGTTATGTAACGTGGTAACCATTAAACTTCTTAAAATGTTTGAGACGAAATCAACCAAAAATGAAAGTTACTAAGAAGGTATGACGAAACGAAATAATATATATCATCAGTAATTATTTAAAAGGTAAAATAATTTGACAAGATCGGCTTCTGATCGTTCCCTGTTTCCTTATTAGACATTCCATTTTTTAAGTATTTAGAATTAATATGACATGACCTTCGTATGATAACAACTCTTTTAGTGGTCGTCGTATGGTGCAGTAGAAAATTGTTTGTTGTTGTTTATTAGATACAAATATTCATAATCATATATGAAAAAGTAAGAGCTTTATTGCACGTATGCAGATACAAATAATGTATCGAATGCAAACAAAGGCCTTACCAGTAATTATTACCGAAGTGCATGTTTTTCCTAATAAAATTCTCAAGACACTCCCAGGCCGTTGTTGTAGCTATCCTACGGCTTATGTCAGTGACTGGGGCGCGATTTTTTCATACAATTATCTTTATTCATAAAAATGAAGGTTGTGCCGTATATAAAAGCTGTGTAACCATTACAGGTAACAATCAGTTAGAAAACTAGCAACAGATACCACCATGAAAGCTTTGGTAAGTAAGCAATTCATAAAAAGCAACTGAAAAAGCCTGAGGGTTAAGACTACATACATCATCTCCTAATGTTTTCTGTTTTATATCTGTCTCATTAACAAATATTAAATACCATATTTTACCATTGCTTATTACATTAAAGGTTGCCTTCTTCTTCTTCATTGCCATCTCAATGGCTAGCGCCTCCGTGTTGGGGGGAGTATGGGGAGGAACTTTGGTTGGACCTGGTGCTCCTGGTGTTTTAATCAAGGGACCTGCCGCTCAAGGAGCTCTTATTGGACCTGACGGTAGTCACATCGCTGCCGTGGCTGACGCAGGTGCTCTCGCTGCTGCACCACTTCCAGGTGGTGTTGTATCTGGTGCTGTTGCTCCAGGACTCATTGGTATTGGACATGGACATCTTTGGTAAAGCTAAACGACTACTTACCATCGCCACTTCCATGCCAAAAAGCGTAGGAGCAAATCTCTTCTTTGCTGTGTTCTATTTCTTCTTTTTACCATTTTCTATTTGTACATGAATACCTTTTTGTCACTGTTCCCTCCAGTTGTTACCTTTGTCTCTACTTCTTTTCGCTTTTGTTTCACCTTTCAGCACCAATAAATACTTAAATTAAATACTAATGTTTTCTTATTATTTTAAAAACAACACAAATCTATTTACAGAAATATGAAAAAAATTTATAACAAATGGCCTGTAAACTATTCGTTAGCATAAACGAATAAAATAAAACAAAAATTGTGGCTAATTGCCAATATCATTACGATATAAAAATTTTAAATTTTAATTCAACATATAAATTATACTAGCAGCAGTACCCGGCATTGCTCGGGTAAGAATGTATCAAACGTTTGATGGAACATTCTAGAATATTCGCGAATTTAGAACTATCCAGAACATCCCATAATGATTCAAAACATTCTCTAACTTTTTTTAACACTCTGGAACATTCTTGAATGATCTTCAAGATTCTGGACCATTCTTGAACATTGCCAAATTATTCTGAAATGTTATAATAAAGCATCCTTCTACTTCTTAGAACATATTTTAACTCCCTGTAACATTCTAAAAAAATCTGCTTCAATCTCATCCCGACTCCGTGCTGTTTGCTGGGTGAGTAGTGACATCAGTAGACGCCTGGCGGGGATGACTAATCGATTGATAATCGATTATCGACCACTGAGAGTTGAAGATTATTACAGTATTAATATCGCTATTGAATATTGGGGGTTGGTAGTAGAAGGCTGAAAATTAAGGGTTATATGTATTTTTTAATGCCAAATCATAAAAAATAAAAATAAAAAATTTTGTCCAAAAAATTAAAAAGTTAGGGCTGGACAACCCTTATCATGTAGGGGTATGAAAAATAGATAGTAGCCGATTCTCAGACCTACTGAATATGTAGGTACATAAAATTTCATAAAAATCGGTCAAGCCGTTTCGGAGGAGTATGGTAACGAACATTGTGACACGAGAATTTTATATATTAGATACCTAGGTATACATTTATTATTACATAAATTGTGTATAAATTCATATTTATTTTGCATACACTAAATTGTTCAAAATTGATTAGCCATTGACATATTCGACTATGTTCAATCTGTTTATATAATAAATACATTTTTTGTATTGAAAAATGTTCAGTAATAGTGTATAAGCAATCAACAACTAATTTCTTTAAAATCTAATCTATCTAATTATTATAAAAGTTATCAAATGATAAAAAGGCACTCCCCACAATGAAACTCATTTTAAAATCATTTTATCATTATTGAATCTGACAAAAAAAAATACCGGCCAAGTGCGAGTCGAACTCGCGCACCGAGGGTTCCGTACAAACCTGTATATATGTGATGTAACTACAAATTTAAGGTTTTCGGAATTTTTCCTTTATATGTGCTATAAAACATTGCTTCATGCCAAATTTCAAGCTTATAAATCGACTGGAAGTACCCTTTAGGTTTTGATTCCCTTGCGAGTAATTGCGAGTTTGAAAATATACGGCTTAAATTGCTGTTTCTTTTTATTACGTTGACATAGAAGTTTGATTTTGCTACAGCTTAAAGGTATTATAGACCTGAGTATTTGATATGAATTTCAATTTAATACCTCTACGCGCTCATGAGGAAAGGGGTAGTAACTTTAAAATTATTAAAAATATTTTTATTATATGATGTAACTAAAAATTTACGGTTTTCGCAATTTTTCCTTTATCTGTGCTATAAGACGTTGCTTCGTACCAAATTTCAAGATTCTGAGTTCACGGGAAAGACCCTGTAGGTTTTGATTCGAAAATTTGCGGAAATTTGCGGCATAAACGGCTGTATCTTTTGATTGCGTTGGCTTAGAAGTTTAATTTTTTCACAGCTACAAGGGACAATAGACCTGAGTATTTAGTATAAATTTTAGCTTGATACCTACACGCGTTCCTGAGAAAAAGGGTCTTGATGGACGGACGGACGGACAACGAAGTGATCCTATAAGGGTTCCGCTTTTTCCTTTTGAGGTACGGAACCCTAAAACCCTAAAAAAATAAGTTTTATTAGGAGACTTAATTCGTTTTTGCCTCCACTTGTACGGTTAATGGGAATAATGTTAGTAAACTAATAGTCCTTACGCATCAAAATTAAACAAAAATTTATTCGTAATTTTTGGACTCTTATTGCGATTTTATGAACATTTTATGTAGGTACTTAAAATATCAGTAAAAATACTTCATCTAAAAATTTACGTATAGGTACATAAATTTAGTAACGCCAATGACTTTATGAGTTTAATGTACATGCACTTTTACCTATAAATAATGGAATCTGTGTAGGATAGTAAATGTAAATAAAATGGTATTCTGTTGCACCACTGTTTGTCTTGGGGCGGGCGCAGCGGAGTTCTGAACATATTCTTATAGCACATTAAAACTGTTTAT
Organism: Agrilus mali; assembly: GCA_029378335.1. Lineage (NCBI taxonomy): Eukaryota > Metazoa > Arthropoda > Insecta > Coleoptera > Buprestidae > Agrilus > Agrilus mali. Next base: position 21,774,711 of record CM055657.1, read on the forward strand.
AAATAGATTCAATAATAATTGCCCATTCAAATGCAAATCGATCCATTTACCCAAGCGTAGGAGATTTCTTTTTAACTAATTTAAACTTTTAAATAAACAGTTCTTTTTTGATTACTTTAATAAGCAAAATTTATTTTAGAGCACATAACGAAAATTTTAAATTACTAATAAGTCGTTTAATAATAATTTAACCTTCGGATGGTCGAAAATAATTTATAGTCCAAAAATGCATCCAACAAAAACGATTCCTAAATTGTTTATATCTAAATACCTATATGTAAAGAAAACCTATGGTATAAATATAAAGAAAACATAGAGTTTGAAATTCCTTAATTATATAGATCACAATCTAATCACAATCCTTCATTTCTACTTTTTGCACAAAAAATATGAGAATTCCTACATCTGACATAAATTAACTTAAATTGTGTCCATATAGTTCCAAAAGTGAAACTGAAATTTATTAATGCACTACATCACATAAAATAATTTCTGGTTCACTTAAAAAAGATTCAAGTTTCAATTTATGTAAATTATCGCTGTGTTTCAATTTGCACATCTTGCCACCTCATTACTGACAACTTTTTGTTTTTTTACTTTAAAAAAGTCATGAAGGTATAAGTAGTTGCTTATATAATTTACAGATAATCAATCGATGGTTTTCCTTAAATGAATTTTTTCTATTCAACTTTCTACTTATTTTTTCAATGGTTTCTTACTCTTACCAAACGAATATTTATCGCCTATCTATATACCGTACTTTTTCTGTCTCCTTAGAAAGGGAATCTCTTGTAAGGATTGAAATTATGTAATCATTTCGTTGCTTGCGAGCTTAACCATTTTCCAAACATAACGGTACATATGCAAGCGTAGGACAAATTACTCATAACCACTTTCTTAGATAAAACAGTCAATTGTACATAATTAATCGCATGTATTTGCGTTTAATTATTCTGAAAAATATCAGGTGAAGGTTACCTATTCGAATCAGTGCAGTATAAAACAGACAGGGGTTGCTTTGTAGTTGTCAGAACAAATCTTGGCTCGTTCGATTCTCATTAAACAACGACAGACAACTACGAAAATGCGTTCTTTGGTATGTTAAGTTATTTTTAATTCTAACCACAGCAGATAAAAATTACACAGCAAAAAGAGCCAATATTTTTTACTATTTTTATTCGTCTTCTGTTTCTTTCAGTTTGCAGTTGCATTGCTTTTTACTGCCGCCCAAGCATCTCATTTATGGGGGGGACCAGTCGCAGGACCACTTGTTCATTCAGCACCTATCATCCGAGGCCCCCAACTTGCTCCAATCGTTCCCGTTCCAGCAATCAGGGAAGGTGTATCCATTGAAGGACCTTCAGGTGCAGTAGAAACCGGACCAGCTGGAGTTTTAGTTAGAGGACCAGCACCAGCCGTTGTTGCCGGACCTGTAGCACCAATTGCACCCATTGCTCCAATTGCACCTGTTGCAGCAATTGGTGCTGTAGGACCAATTGGTGCTATTGGACCTATTGGACCTATTGGACCCATTGGACCTCTTGGACCTCTTGGACCTGTTGGACCTCTTGGAGCTCTTGGGCCTCTTGGAGCTCTTGGGCCTCTTGGACCCATTGGACATATTGGAGGTCTTGGACATGGAATTATTGGGGCTCACGGCGGATTACTTAAGGGACTATAAATTTTAAGTTGTGATGTAAATATTGTATTTTTTGTGCCAAAATCAAAAGACCTAAAACGTATGTTTTCTATTCCTGTATATAGTAAACAATAAACAAGTAAAATGAAGCAAAGGCTTAACTGTTTAAATAGTCATATACCTTAAAATAAATCATGGTTAGCTACATCTAATGCAAATTACATTAACGGTAGGTACGGATTGAGTTTATTTCACTGATATACACAGGATTTGCGTGTTTCTAATGTATCTTGGTACTCTGAAGCCAAATCTCAAAACAGATTGTTTTTATCACCCACAGTTACTATGTAATACGCACGTATTAAAACAAAAATTTGATCTAATAATTGGCGCCTGTTCATTGATTCTTCTGAACTTTAAGTGTTTAAAAGCGGTATTAGTTGGTATAAGTAACATATATATGTATGTACTTAAACCTCATGGGGATCATACGAAGAAAAGGTCATTTCAAAGTAACAGGCTTATCTTCTTGGAATTCAATAAGTATAAATACCAAATACTATTATGTTCTTCGGAACTAAAAAGATGTTACTAATAATCACTAGTTATTTCCAATTGGATTGATGAAGAAGTTTGTTAAAGCAATGGATCGCATAGAAGAGGATTCTTGTATCAAAACAAAAATTTCCGAGAATAATTGAGTTAACAATTTGAGGGCGTACTTGTAGGCCTGTAGTAGAGGATAAAGAAAGATGAAATATTTAAATGGTAAATGAAAACGAATTGTGAATTTGGAACGCTTTTAAATCAGTTGTAAATTTTCTATGAAATGTGTCAGGCGACAAGTATTAGATATACATAGATATTGTGAGTGAACTACAGTAGAACCTTGATAAGATAAAAACCAAGGGAAACGTTAAATAATTTGAGTTGTTGAGGTTTTTATTTACTAAGGGTTTAAGTTAAGGAGTTTTTATTGGTTCATATTTTTACTTACAGAGGTCCGTTTATGAGCGTCGTTTAAGAATTATAGAGATAGACGAGCTAGGTAAAATGCAAATGAAACTTCGAAATGTTATTATGTACATACGTACTTTATTTTAGGTTTAAAGGTACATTTATTCAACTTTATTTTATTCTACATAAAAAAGCCGGTTATTTTTTTTTTTGTTTGAAACAATTCACACTTTCTACATCAATTTTATTACTTACTGAGGTGCGATGCCCAAATTATTCGTTTAAGTTATGGAGGATTCGTATTTTAAGTAAAAGAGGTTTTGGACTCCGAGGGGAAGGGAACACAAAATTTTATGAATTTATAGAGGTTTTTACGTAGTCGAGGTTTAGGTTATCAAGGTTCTACTGTATTTAATGCTTATAACGTAAAATGGGGTGTTAATTTGCTTGCTCATTATTACTGAACATTACCAAGGGATATTACAGAAACAAAATGTCGTTACAAAATATGGCAATAACATTTTAAAGCACATCTAAGGTCAAAAATAATGCATATATCATTATATTGTGTTAAAAAACAACAATGGCTTTTAGTAAAGGAACTATGGGTTACAGAAAAATTCTAATGCCAATTTCGGCTTTTTGGAGAGTATTACATAATTTTATTTGTTACAAAAAAGTAAATGTTTGTTGACCAGTGTTTTTACTAATTGAAAAGGGGAAGAACTGCAATGATTAAATTTAAGACAATAAGATGTATAACCAAAAAAGAATGTACAAAGTCGATTTTCGAAGATAATTTTTAAAAATATTTACACTTATAAAATTTCCAAAAAATGAAATAATAAAACTACCCAACTAATACTTATTTTTATAGGAATAAATAAAAACTTAAAATAAGGCATTTCTTTTCGGTTAATACTCAACCAGACCAACATTGATTCAAAAATCGTCTGGATAATTAATTGATTAATAACTGAATTAATTAAGTCTGTAATTGCAATAAACGTGTTTATTAATTTCTAATAGCAGAATTCTAATTTCTACATTTTATTTCTAAAATTTATAAAAAGATAAAAGAATTTTTTATACGAACATTAGTTTCCATGAACTTTTATCTTTATTCTTTAGCAAAAATAAAAGTGGTCAACACTATTTTGATCTGGCGTTTATTTCTGTTTTTCAGAAATATCCAGTTGTAAAGTTCGAAAGCGAATTAATTACTTAACAGCTAACATTAAACATATCATTTAGTTTTGAGTATTTTACTGTCAGGTACCTGAAAAATACTCATTTAACACAGTATAACAGAAGATGGTTATAAATAGGTGTTTACAATTGTGAAGAAGATTGATTCTATTATGGGTTGTTGTGTTGTATATGTTTTTATGCAACGTTTCACAGTTATTTCCTTACTACGTATACCATCTACACTAAAACTTATATTAGTTTTCATTAGTGGCATTATTAATGAATAACAGGAAGATGTTAACATTTTTTATAATTATTATGTAACGTTTAATTAGATAAAATTTTAGAAGTATTGCATGATAAAAATTTTTAAAAAAAGTGACTGACACCTAACAGTATCCAATAAATTCCGACGAAATCAATTCACTATACATATTAAATATATAGTGTTATTTTTTTTGTTGCTATTATACACCATTATTTATTAGAATTGTGGTGGAGGCGGAAGGGACAAAAAATCTCTTACTTGTGCCTGTTACGTTTTGCAGCAAAAAATAATTCATATTTTAATCCATTGTTTATCGAATAAGTCAGGTGGAATTTCATTAACTCTTTCAAAACGACCTTTACCTTGACTGACCTGCTTTCGCTCACTATTGAGCATGGCCGATGTGTATCACATTTGCACTCTTGAAAATACACACACATAGATATATTCTTACATACACATATTTACACTACAAACTAAAACGGTCTGTACTCTACAAAATATGTATTTATTATCATAAGTGGTGAACGTTTAAAATTATATATGCAATGATTTGTAAAATGGGTAATTTACCTACCATATAAATGTAACGGTTTTATAATTTTTAGTACCACGAAGGTTGATATGAAATGTATATAAATGTTAGGGCCTAAACCCAAGAAACAGTAAAGGTAAGCTATTTTCTACAAGCAGCAGTTTCCAATTTAATTACCATGAATCCTCTCGTAAGTTTCTATTTTAATAAATTTACCATTTCAATAGCCTTCTTTATCCAACCTTTCCATTAGAAAACAATTTTTATTTAAATCACTTTGAGTACAGGGTGCTAGCATGTGTCCAATTGACACAGTTCATCTCACTATAATTATATTTTAATTTGCAGCTCCCAGCAATTGTGTTCGCTACTTTAGCAGCCTGTAGCGCTAGCTTAATAGGTGGACATATCGGAGGACATGCCACCTTAGTGGGTCCAGGACACAGCGGTGTCCTTTTGAAAGGACCAGCACTGAAGGCTTCACTTGTGGGTTCTGATGGAAGCCATATCTCCTCTGTAGCTGATGCTGGAGCTCTTCAGGCTGCTCCACGACACGGGGGTGTTATAACTGCTGCTGTTTCACCAGGTAGCTACATTTTTAAATATTATATAATTATTGTCTTTTTTAATTTTTAATTACTTAAAGGTTTACCAAACCTCGTACCTTAAATATTTAATGAATAGTTTAAAGATCTTAATCCTATGAAGTTTCATTTTTTGAGAATGCTTAATGATTACGAGATTTTGTATCAAAAGCTATAAATAATATCTAGTCTAGCAATACAAATGTTTTTATAAGGATTGCAACTAAAAATTAATTTATTGCAATTTTTGGTTTATGTTTTTTTGAAATATAGCCAGTTACAATACACAAGGGCGTAGGTAGGATTTTGTCGAGGAGGGGGGTTGCGAATTTGAAAATGAGATAACAGTATGTTAGTATTACAGGCTGATTTGAAACAAAATTGATACACACAGTTTAAATTTTTATTCACAAAAACAGTTATAATACTAATCTACGAGGATTTTTAGAAAATGGGCAATTTAGTGAGGGTCTGTCCCCTACCTCTCTTACACATACTTTAATTATACGTTTAAATCAATTCTTTGTATTTATACGCCAATTTATAACTTTTAGTTAATTATTCCCCAAACTATTTTTATATAATATACTTGTTACTACTTAACCCCCAATTAAAATGAACGGAAAAATAAAAGGTACTTTATTTAAAGAATACATTCATTATACATGATTTGTGATGTATAATAAATTCAATTATAATGGCACATATACAAATTATTTTTATTTTAATTGAATTACTTATACTTACTGCTCGATCCACATTTATTTATTTATATTAATGTTTATATAACAATTCCCTTTTTTATCATTCAAGGACACATTGGAATTGCCGGCCCAATAGTACACGCTGCTCCTGTTTTACATGCAGCCCCCATATTACACGCTGCCCCCGTGCTACACGCCGCTCCTGTCCTTCCAGCAGTTGCTCCTATTGTTCACGGTCACGCCCGTGTAGGAACTCTCATCGATGGCCCATCGGGTACCATTAAAACATCAGGAAACGCCAATGGTGCCATTTTAGCCCCCGTTGGTCACGCGGTTGGTGTTGCCCATCACGGAGCAATTGTCGGTGGACATGGTCAGGGGTTGGGGACATCATTAAGGGTTATTTAGACACCTAGACGTTTCTCTTTATTGGACATGTTCATTTTGTAATTTGTTTTTGTACTGCTACATTTTTTATTTGTATTAAATAGTTTAGCTTCCTGGATTTTTCCAGTTTCATAAATTATAAATTTTAATTAAAAATACTGCAATCGAAAAATTTCATTATTATTTTATACCATTTTTGGTTGGGAAGAAAATTCAGAATCATCGACCGTTTTCGTGATATAAAAAGAGTAATCTTTTAAAAGTAATCGTTTTAAAAGAGAACAAAAGGAATAATGGAAGGGTGTGCCCTTCAAAATCATAAAAAGTTCGTCATGCATAAAAACTCAGTAAGGCGTATTATAGTACGTATCTGCATATAAAATACGTTCATTCACAATTAAACAGTAATTGAACCAAACCGGTATTAATAATGCTGAGTCATTGGTAATAAATAAAACTATTATCTTTGCGTACTACGTAAATCTGTAGATACGTTTTTAAAATTATAATAACAAATTTCATAAGTGAGAACCTTTTTTAACTTGCAGTTATGTAATACGTTAAATCAGTCCAAAATTTAAACAATGTACTCTACTTACATTCACGTTTTTCTAAAAAAACGATCTTAACATAAAAACTGAACAAGGAAGTAGATAAAAATGAGTTCAGCTAATTAATTTCATATTAGTCCGAAAATTCTGTTTGATAGTTTTTGTAATAAAATTGAAATCGTCGATTAATTGGAAAAAAATAACGATTTTCAGATATCACTAATGTATAATGAAAAAGTTATTACGCTTGTTTACAATTAATTATACAAAAAATTAAATGGTACTTACTGAAGAAGTTTAACTATTTTCAAAAAACTCATTACACAAAAATATATGTATTTAGGTGTCTGATTAATTAAATATTCTAAAATTATTTTAATATGTTTACCATATATTTATCAAAATAAACCTACATAACAACAAACACTACCACTACATAACTGAAATCAATCAAATAGTTGAAGTGAGGATGAAAAACCGTTTTTAAACAAAATCCTTTCGGTTTAGAATGCAGTAACCTTCATCATGACTGTCGGCTTCCCTTGAATGGTGCCCGCTTTTCGTAACAAAAATATTTTCGCACGAAGTGAAAGCAATACCAACAATTAAAGCTCTTGTACATTTTGTAACGTTCCTATTTGTTTCAATGGAGCACTTTTCGTATATAAAAACTGCACCACTCTTTTAAATCATCAGTTCACTTTTGTAACTACCACAACAACCATATTCAATATGAACACCTTTGTAAGTACTTAAGTATTGATTTTATATTTAGTTTACGTATTAAATAATAATTGAATTAATGACATTATCATAATTAATCAATATATTATTCAGGTTGCTGTATTCTGCGTAGCCCTCTCTGTGGCTAATGCTTCCCTCTGGGCTGGTCATGGTGCAACCCTTGTGGGACCAGGAACCCACGGTGCTCTCTTGAAAGGACCAGCTGTAGCTGCCACTTTGGTTGGACCTGATGGCAGTCACATCAGTGGTCATGCTGATGCTGGAGCAGTTGAAGCAGCCCCTCTTCACGGTGGTGCCATCACTGCTTCCGTAAACCCAGGATACATCGCCCATGCTGCCCCCGTCTACCATGCCCCAGTTTATGCCCATGCTGCCCCAATTGTTCCAGTCGTACATCACGTAGCCCCAGTGGTTGCCCACAAAACTGGAACCCTCATCGACGGACCCTCTGGTACCATCCACACTTCTGGATCCGCTCATGGTCTCATCGCCGCCACCGTTGAACATGGTCATGGTCATTATGGATGGTAAATCTAGTCTAACCGCGTAAAGTTATTCTAGAGTTGCCTGCTCAGCTACCATAAAGTATTACATGTACTTGGGCACTTGTACATAATGAATGAATAAATTTATATATTGATATTATACACCTTTTTTGTTTTACTTATCTATTCTTATGATATCCAAGAATTTAACAGATGAACTAATTGATTAAAATAACGTCCAAATAATTCACAAATTTAAAAAATGAAAAGTAATTTAATTATTTGAAAAATTGATAAACAAGAAAATTATTTATTATACCTTATAATAATAACATGTATAAAGGAAGTCTTAATAGCCATAAAATGCTCGAAATTAACAAGTGTTAAATCTCTGCTCACCCTAATGTGAAGGCTCATGAAAATCTGAAACACCTCTACACAAAATTACTCAAAAGAATCATTATAATCACTCTAAAAATCTAAATAAATATATGCCAACCAACAACAACAGGAATAGTTTTAACTTTCATGTTATAAGAAAAAAAAAGAGTCAAAATTTTGAAATTTACATTTATGTTTTAAATTATCAAATTATAATATCTGAAATACACTTCTAGGACTCTTAATACCAGGGTTCCCTTTTGCTTGTTTTAACTTATCAATCTTCACCACTGAAAATATCGTCAGCAAAGGATGGCGAAGAGAATGGAATCGAAAAATCCACAAAACATTGCACAACTGCCTTAGAAGAGTCTCATAATTGGAAACTTTGGTAGAATTTTAGACTTAATACTAAATAGTTCAAAATCCAACGCCAAAACACGAAAATGAGCGTCTGAAGTACTTTTCGGTAACAAAGTTACCTTCTTCAGGGACTGAAGTGAATTAGTTGTTACCGAAAAGTATTTCGTACATTCAGTTTCGTGTTTTAGCTCTACGGTTTGGCCTTTTTAGTACGTTCTGCCTAAGAGGAGTTTTAAAACCAATTCTAAATGCTAATTATTGAGGAACATCAAGGGTAGAAACGTATTTTAAATCTTAAGTCGCCCACGTAGTTCATTTGGGTGTAGTTTACTGCCGTCGCTTAATTATACAAAGCAAAATCTACATATATCTATTAATTAATTAAACATAGAACAAACAAAAATAATTGTCGACCGTTATTACTAAAGCTAAATTTAAACGTTTCCAATTATTTATTGATGCATGAAGGTCAAGTGACGCTGACATTGATCTCTACATTAGCTAGCAAAAGACGGATTTGCGATTCTAAATTGTATCATGCGAAGTGAACGTACACAATACGTATGTACCTACAGCGAATTTGCTGATACATTTTGTCACATCCGCTACTGTACTGGGATTTCTTAAATCCTACATGTACCTACTTACATGGGTATCTGCATAATATAAAAACAATAACCGAAAATAAGAAGCCAGCATTTGCTTTACACTTGTTCGGTACTGTAGATTGGCCCAAAGAAAAATGAAGCGTTTGGTAAGTTTCACCCCTCAACAATAAAGTTTTATAAAAAATGTTAACATTATGCTTATAGTGGGTAATTAATTAGTTCAAATCTGAACCGGGATATTAATTCAAGAAGTATTAAAACTAATAAAATTATGTCTGATTGTAATAATTATCCTAATTACCTAACATGCAATCTAAATTTACAGTTTCAATAAATAAATTTTTTATAGTTGCCCTAAGGGTCCATTCTATTTTTGACATACAAACATCAGTATATAATCAAATGTATAAAATTAATAACGTCATTAACGCTAACATAAGGAATTTTTGTTTACTTTCTTATAATCAACCCATTCGCTTGTATAAATTATTATTATTATTTTTAAGTAAATTTAATCAATCGGAAGTTTCTGTTTAAGCAAATAATCCCCACATTTCTTAAAAAACATGAAAACCTAAGAGCCTGTTTAATAAAGCACCACCCACCCTTTAGTATTGCTGCACTTTTGACTCCAAACTATAAATAATATTAATTTTTCATAAACCAACTTTTTTCTTATGTTGTTTATTTTTCAACAGATTATATTAGTCTTCTGCATTGCCTTCTCCTTGTCAGAAGCTTCATATTTATTGAGCCATGCTTCTGTATCGGTGGGTCCTTCCACAAATGGAGTTCTTGTAAAAGGTCCATCGTCTGCAAGTGCCTCTATCGGGCCCGATGGAAGTCACATTACCTCTGCAGCTGATGCTGGAAGCATTTCTGCGGGTTCTTCCCATGGTGGGGTTGTTTCCAGGGTGTACAATTTAGGATACGTCCCTCGTAAACCTGTGTATGCATTGAATGCAGCAAACACACCTCATCTAACCTCCTATGTAGTATCAGCCTCACCTTTTGGTTCATATACTTCACACATTATCCCTTATACTATACATGATCCTGAAGGACATCTTCTCAAGCCTCTTCCGTACGCATTTGCAACTCCACTTGTCAAATCTGGTACCGTTATTAGCGGACCTTCTGGTACCATTAAAACATCTGGTTCTGCTCATGATAAGACACCTTATCATAGTAACTACGTATGGTAACCAACGGAGCTTCTACTTTCGTATTAACTAATTTCCTAGTAGATATTTTAGTGGAATTGTAGTGTTAATTATTTATGTATTACCAAAGTTATAGTAATTAAACTATTTAATAATAATCAAATGTTGTATAGAATCCATCCCAATTAAATTATCCTTATCATTATCTTTATATTTTGTATAAAAAAAAGGAAAACTTAAAATTACAACATTTACCTAAAATGGAAATAAATTTTACTTTTTAATAAGTGGAAATACAGGACAGAGCTTTACAGTTCTTTCATTGCTGAGAAGCACTATAATTGAAGCTAATTGACGAAGAAATACAGGAAATATTTTCTTTCTAATTTCTATGTCAAAAAAAGATTTAAAACCTCGTTCACAATTTTAACTCCTTTAAAGACAAGTCAATTCAAACATACAAACCAAATTTATTTAGGGTCTTTAACATTTTGTAGATAAACACCACCAGTAAATGATCCTGCAAGAATCCTTTTTTTCTAATTTCTAAAGTTCAGAGCCCAACAAATGACTTAATAAAATTATTGCAACTACTTGTCATATACACCCATTTTACAGTGCCTAAATAACATTTTTTTGCTCCATTATTACATTTTTTTTTTCATTAAGTAAATAATATTACATCAGAATATTATAATATTCAACTGAAAATAAAATTGTGCCTGGAGGAACTATTAAAGAAATAAACAATTTACTTGGTGCTTGATGATATATTTTGAATTAACTTGGTTACGTCGTTCAAATTGACTCAATTTTGTGCATTTACATTTGTTATCTTCCCATTAGAGATATAGCCCATTAAAAAATAACATATCCGGAATTACAATTTCCTTGCAACAAAAATTTTCTGTGAAAGTAATATTATTAAGTGAGTCCCTTAGTTATTCTTTAATGATTCACTAATTTACACATAGTATATATAAACTCTGAAATCGTCATTAAATCATCAAACCGAGCTGACCACTACAGTTGTAATCAACACCAATATCGCCATGAACACCTTCGTAAGTATTCTTGATTTTTTCATTTATAACTATTTTCTTGTTAAACCTGATGTAAATATTTGTTTATATTCTTCCAGATTGTTGTATTTTGCATCGCCTTGTCCGTGGCTAATGCCGCCCCTTGGGCCACCACTGATATTATAAAAGGACCAGAAACTTCCGCTACAGTGCTTGGTCCAGATGGTGGTAAAATCAGTGCCCATGCCGACGCTGGTGCAATTGAATTAAACTCCCACAAACTTGCTCCTGTCTTAGCTCCAGCCCCACTTCTTATATCCAACGAAGCTCCACTGCTCGAATCTCACAAAACTGTAGTGGTTGAAGCAGCCCCAACCATCATTAAGAGTACTCCCGTTATTACCAGCACCAAAGTAATTTCCCACGGCTCCACGGTCATCCAACACGATCCTATTGAGATTCATACTGTTCCTGTATTGACTACAAAAACAATTGTTTCCCCAATCATTAAAACTACCCCTTTTGTTTCCGTTCCAGTCCATAAAACAATTGTAGCCCCAGTACTCACAAAGACTTTTGGAACTGTCATCGAAGGACCTTCTGGAATTATTAAAACGTCTGGATCTGGTCATGGTTTAATTGGAGTTAAAAGTATACTCCCTTGTTAGTTAAATAAATATGTTAACATTTGTAATCATATTGATCATGTCTTTGAAAAGTTGAAATAAACGTTTTTGATTTGGCAACTTAATTATTTTATTCAAACATTATTTAGTTTAATAGAATTTAGACTTTGGATGGTGCATGGATGATGAAGCATGTTTAAATAGTTAAGAAACACAAAACACAATTTTACTTCAACAAATATATTAAAAATCACTCGACAATTGTTTCGGCTAAAGTAAAATTGTGTTTTGTGTTTTGTGTTTTGTGTTTCTTAACTATTATTTAGTTTATAAGAACATGAGTTTTCACGGCCGGAATTGATTCTAGAATTATGGTTCGGGCTGAAAAACCATGGTCCCGTGGCCTATATGAGCAATTATGACAAGACGTTTCATCAGAAACTGCGATTGACATCATCAATGGATCTGTGTGACCATAGGTTGCATCTCGAAGTCTCGATACTTGCTTCTATTCAGCCCGAACCATAATTCTACAAGTCTTTTGTTTATTAGGTACAATATAACTAGACTAATTCATTTTTGAATCAAACTTATTCGAATTAGGAGTTCCTTTATCTAATATTTCGTCAATCATAGTTGTCTGCCAAGCAAATTGACAGATGTTGTATCATGCATCTTTAGCACTTGTTCCGTGTTCTAAAACTGCCTCATTAAATAAAATTAACAGCAAAAATATTATGCAGACCTGATGAAGAAATAGAGTTTCCAAGACAATAATCAGGGTGAATTTGTCACCCGAATGAAACAAATAATAATAGACACGCTGAAGGAGCAAATTACCACCCTCCCAAATTATAAATACAATTCTTTACATTTTTTTGTAAACAAAAACGGTCAACCGCTTCTAGAAAACATATTCATTTAAGTTCAACTTTCTTTCAATTACTTAATATACCGATACGTTTTTCAAAAATTGAACAAAATAATTCTAAGTACGATATACAAAACGTATTTGTATGCCGTTTTACTCTTTTTTAATTAACGACCATCAACATCAACTAAAACTTGGACTTGGAGTTATTAAATAATAATAAATAGGTATACATATGTTAATTGCATACTACCGATATTAAAAAGGGAAGTTAAAATATTGTATTACAAAGGGATTCCATCAGAAAGTTCGACTTATCAAGATATTTGAATAATAGAAGTTCGAGAGTTCGAGTTATTATTGATCATTGTTAATGCTATTGTCAACCAATTTGGTTCGACTTATAAAATTTGACTTACCAACGTTCGAATTATCAAAGTTTGACTATACATATTTAATAAATTATATACTTAATGTAGAATGAATTGACCACATTAAAAATAAGGTACCTGTAGAATACTTATTATATAAATAAAAGCACATTGTCAGATGTTTCCTGTCCAGTTCCTATCTAAGCTGAATAATAGCCATCTTTAGGCCTATAAACTAGAAAAATCTCAAAAAGAGAATGTAAAATATTTCAACAATTTCTACACACGCTTTTCGTATTCTAATTAACATAATTCAAATTATTTTGTTCTTAAGTTTGTTGTTAATAAGAAAATTCAATTTTGTGCAATTAATGACTTCAAAGAATTATAGAAGCATAGAAAAGGCTATATAATTAATAAACACTGAAAAAGTAGAATCTTCCTTAATTTTAACCGACTCACTAAGCGTACTAAAAGCTCTCCAGAACCCTATAAAATCAAATCAACAAATAAAAACCATCACACATGAACCGTCAAAAGCTAAAAACCTAGGTAAAGAAATCATATTAGCTTGGATACCATCCCATTCTGGTATTCGCGGAAACGATAAAGCAGATGAACTAGCGAAAAAAGGTGCTACAGATCTAATAACTACTGAAATAGTTCCCCTAACTAAACCAGAAGTCAAAAGAGCCATCAAGAATCTCATCATTACAATATGGAATAGTGAATGGCACAAAAATCCGCCAAAAAGGCTACGACAAGTCAGAGACGATGCCTTCAAAAATTCTCTGCCACTGATCTCAAACGTAATGAAGAAGTAATTATTCAAAGACTGAGGATTGGCCATACCAATTTAATTCATGTTCATTTAATGAAGAACGAGCTGCTTACGTTATACACAAAATGTAACACCGATACTCTCCAATCAGTAGAACACATCATCACAAACTGTCCAAGATTGAGTTATCAAAGAAGGAAATAAAAGAAACTCTGAATAACCCAGAAATATACTAAAATGTATTAAAATTTTTACAAGAAACCCAAATGTATGATAAATTATAACAATAGATTAAGTTTTACCATTTAGTAATAATAGTAATATGTAATCATGTATAGTCGCTCATAACCTTGCTGTTAATGCAAAATTTTAAATAAAAAAAAAGAATTATAGAAATACGTATATTAACAGGTTCAAAATTGATCAACAGTTATTGTTACTTTTCAAAACAGAAATATTCTGTAAAATATATTTAATAGAAAGTATGTATGTATGAGAAAAACAACTTTCAATTATAAATTCACTGGAAACCAAAATTCTGACCTAATTTGCCTTATCTCAGTAATTAAAAAATATCAACTGAGATAATGTTACTCAAAACGAGTTTAAATGAATTACCGACATTGAAAGTATTCAATTAGTACACCGATTAAATTTTAATTATAAAAAGTGAACGCTTGAATCAGGAAACGATTGAGTCGGACAAAATTATGGAAAACAATATTATGAAAGTTATAATATAGTTTAATATAAAAAGGAACGGAAATTAATCTATTTATTAGTAACAAGTCCTTTACTAGTGAACATCATCATGAATTCTTTTGTAAGTTCCATTTTAATTGTAATAACTTATTTATAACAAGCAATATTCTTTTTTATAGGCATTTGCTGTATTTTGCGCTCTTCTCTCAGTGAGCACTGCGTCCTATTGGGGTGGTTATCCTTCCACTCTCACTTCTGGCCTCCTAAATCCATCACTTGCTACCACACTCATTGGACATGATGGTAGCCTTATATCTGAAAAGGTTGTTCCGGGTTACTCCGCTCACACCGTTCCAGTAATTACCCCAATTATTACTCGCGTTGCTCACGCACCTTTGGTGAGCTACAACCCAATTCCTCATGTCGCTCCTTTACCCCTTAAAACTGGAACTCTTATCGACGGACCATCTGGAACCATCAAAACTAGTGGATCTGCCCATGGACTCATCGCTTCTACATTGTATTGAAAATATCACTGGCAATAATATTTATTGTTTATGCAAAAAATAAAGAACTTAACTAAATTTGCCAATTGGAGATTATTTAATGTATACTAGTCAAATAAGGATTCATAGAGTAATATTAAAAAAGGAATACAAAAGAGAAGAAAGAAACAAGATCAAAAAATTTTAATCTTATTCTTTTCATTTTGTTTCTACATCAGTACTCCTCTCTAATCTTCATCAAACCAAGAGGCTGGTAAAACTATTCAAGGGTGTTACTTACTAGAAAACCAATTAATTACAAATTAAATTAACTTTAAAGAATCGTATTGCAATTACCAAGATCAATGGTTAAAAGGAAAATAATTATAAAAATATATTGGTTTTCTTATCAAGATAATAGTCCTTTATTTGGGCATCGATACACCTTTATAAAAATCAGTTAAATGCGTTTTCAAACGATTTAATTCCTGGTTAATATTTTTTCTAAAACTATTATTCGTACGAACATAATTCAAATAGTTTTCAATTATCACGGTTTGTTTCAACCTTAAATTCAAACAAAGGTGTTGTAAATTCTTAACCCAAAAGTCATTTTATTGTAGTAAATTTAAGAACTTTCTTTGTAAATAATTGGTTACGTTATAAAAAGTGAATGTAGTCAAATACCAGAGAGCAACTAAAGTAAATATATTTCCTTGATTCCATCATGATATTGTTATTAAATTTGACTCCAATCAAAGGCTGAAGGTTACGGTCATAATATATATTCGTGAGTGTTTTTTGAGAAACTATCAGTGAACATTTCGTGATCAAAGAAAACATTTCATACCAAAATGAACGCTTTCGTAAGTGTGCCATTTTACTTTTTTTTTTAATTCTTTAAACTTATTTTATTTCCCTTACAATTACTAATATGACATTTCATATTAATAAGTTTGGAATTTACTTTCAATTAGGTAACTGTCGTACTTTGCGCCATGGTTTCCGTGTGCACTGCATCCTGGTGGGGAGGTCACGCTGCTACCCTTGCAGGCCCAGGAACCCACGGTGCTTTAGTAAAAGGTCCAGCAGCCGCAGCCACCATTGTAGGACCCGATGGCAGTCACATTAGCGGTCATGCCGATGCTGGTGCAGTTGAAGCTGCTCCCATTCCTGGAGGTGTTATCACTGCTGCAGTTGCTCCAGGACATATCGACCATGTTGCACCAATAATTGCCCCAGCTCCAATTATTGCTCATGCAGCTCCTATTGTTGTCCCTGCACCAATCATTGCTCATGCTCCTGTATATGCCTACGCTGCTCCAGCTGCTCATGTGGCCCCTGTAGCTCACAAGACTGGAACCATCATCGATGGGCCATCTGGTACCATTAGAACTTCTGGTTCTGCCCATGGACTTATTGCTGCTACTGTCCATTAAATAATTAAACCTATTACGATAGTTGATCATTGGGTTATTCTTTGATGAAGCTTTATTATTTATTAAATAAATGAGTATCACTACAACTGTTTCGTTCATTTGTTAACATTAATGCTGCCCTTAGTTATGAGAAACCATAATTGCATTTACTAATTTTCCCATTAATTTTAACGTCAGATAACGATTTTTTAAAAGTTGTAGCTACATTATTTGTTTAAATTCTAGATAACATCTTTTCGTGTTTAAAAATTAGTAACAATAAGTAATTGCAGTTGCAATTTTTACAATAATTGTTGTTTGATTGTTTTTACTAAATTTTAACCACTATAAATACCTACTCAGTCTTGTAAAAAAATACCATTTGTTGTGCGTCCCTTTCCAATAATTAATCCACAAAAAATGAACTGCTTGGTAAGTATTTTCTATAAACACTTTCACTTATGTTATTTTGTAGTACCTACAAAAGTAGTTAAAAATTTGAGCGGTTGTATTTTTATTCCTATCATATTATTTTAGGTTTTTATATTTTGCATTACCCTTTCTATGACAAGTGCTTATCGTTGGATCGGCTGTGTTTACACTATTGGGGGGTATAGAGTCAACAAGGTCCCCATAAAGGGAGGTTCTACCGCAGCTACCATTGCTGAACCAGATGGTAGTTACATCACCAGCCTGGCAAATGCAGGAGCTATAGGTTTACCGACAGCAGAAGAACACACGACCCAAAAAGCTCCTTCCGTACCTTCTGTTTCAGAATATAGGCCAACTTCATCCCATACCTACAGTCTTCCATACTCAACTCATCTCCATGGTAATGCGCGTGAAACGATCATCAGAGGACCTTCTGGTACCATCGTAGCCTCTGGTCCTTCATATAATCCATACGTACGATCATACTTATACGGATGATAGCCTTTTCCAGGACCACTGCTTAAATTAATTAATTTAATGTATGTTTTAATATTATCTACTGTATATCATTATGATAGTGAATAAATTATTTACCTACCTATTTATTATTGTTTCCATTTTAAATACAAAAATACAGTATGTCTGATTAAGTAGGAATCATTTAGAAAACTCTTTTATTATAAATTTTATGAAAAAAGTGACTCTTTATTAAAAGTATTGGATGACTTAAAACCTAAAATGGAATAAGCAAATTTCATTTTTTTGTATTCGTAGACGAGGTTTAATAAAAAATATTAATTTCGCTCAAGAGTAAAGTACCTTTGTTGACAAAATCGAAAATTATTGTGAAAAAGTTGATCAGAATTGAAAACTACATTCAAATATACAATAGTATCTAAAAAAAAGTTTTTCTTTACATATCAAAACTTATCTCTTAATAATATGAATAAATAATGAAAATTTAAGGGCAATTATATTCATATCTTTCCTGGCTTGCAAGATCTGATTTAATCCCTCAAGACTTCTTTTTCCGTTTCAAGGTGTTTATCGTTTGAAAAGGATCATTTCAACAACATGCCAGAAAATTGCAGTATAAATATAACACGGAATATGCTACGACAGTTTTACAAACGAACAATTAAATGCTCAACATAAGACGGTGGATATGTCGAGGTATATGTGGAATGATTTAAAATTTTCATTTCTGTCTATCATTGGAACATTGGTTGCAGTTTATTACTTTTTTTGGAGTTTCCTACTTGCAAAATAAATGCATTACTTGAAAAACTAAAAAGGAAAGAAAATGGATACTGTTGCAGTATGCAGTTGCAGAATGTAGTTTTCAATTCTAATAAAAAATTTTTCAATAATTTCCAATTTTCTTTAAAATAAAGATAGGTACTTTACCCTTGAGAAAATTAATATCTTTTAACAAATCTCATATACGAATGCAAAAACTTTTTATATTTGCTTATTTCATTTTATGGTTTTAGACCATGCAAAAATTTTTATAAAGAATACAAAAATAATAATAAAAAGTTTTCCGTACCATTCCAACCTAAATAGACACACTGTATAAGATAAAATTTCTTATAGTATCAATTTTAATACTTGCTTCGGTAATTTTAAGCTTTTATCATCCAGATTAAACATATTTTTACATAGCTAAATGATACAAGAGATTCTACAGCTTCAATCTTCAAAAATAAAAAATGTAAAAATAGGATTTAAAAACATTTCTTAAGAAATCATTGAAAAAGTGTTTAAAATTGTTTTTAAGTTATCAAAACTCAAAAACTATGAGCAAGGCTTCTCAACTCGTGCATCTGATGAGGATCATTTCTTAACATTACCTCGGTTTTCAGGACAAAACAAATTTTAATTTTAAATCTTGTGGCAGCCCTAAACCCTCATCATTTTACTAACAATAACAATAGCATAGATTTGATACTTTGTTTTTCTCTTATTTACCCTATAATTGACTTAATTAGTTGTTTGTATGGTCTAAAAGTTAACTACTTGTACAATGTACTAAGATGTTACGTAAATCTCCAGACAAACACTTTGTACTACTTATCATATTCTGATACCTAATTAATTAATAGTAATTGCTCCATTAATTTTACATGTTACAGACAAATAACATTTAAAGAACAATTAAGCATTAGCATTATTTGACGAAAAATATGAGTTCATGTGTCATTGTACTGAATTTTCTGAATCACATCTTATCGTACTTAAATAAAAATTATTAAGTAATGTAAAAGTACGTCTTCACCATTACAATGTTGTTTTATATTTTTTGAGTACTTGGGGTATATAAAAGCTGTCTAACTATTCATAAAATCATCAGTTACCTACTTCTTGAGAATATACCTACTCATACCAACAGTTTTACTACAACAAGATGAACAGCTTGGTAAGCACTTTTCTATTAAATTATTAAATAAATTATTCAATTGCAACTTTTTTTTAAATTCCTTTTTCTGAAGGGTTTTACTTATAATAATAAATAATTGATCATTAGGTTATTTTGTTCTCCGTCGCCCTTTCCGTGGTGAGCGCTTCTGTGGTTGGTCCTGCTTTTGTAGTTCCTGCAGAAAACAATGTCCTGATCAAAGGACCATCCTCTTCGACCAACATTGCTGGTCCAGATGGAAGTCTTATTTCTAACAATGCCGATGCAGGAGCAGTTGCAACATCGATAACTCCAGGATTCGTAGTTCGCCCACAACCTCTTCCTGTATTGCTTCCCAGTCCATCAGTCGTTTGGGGTTCACCTTTCCCTTATGTATACCCAGGTTTCCCGTACTTCTACAACAGACGTGGGGCTATCATTGATGGACCTTCAGGTACCATTGTGTCTTAAGGTTGAGCACAAGGCTCTACATCATCAAGTCACAAATACTTTTAATATTTTAATTTAATAACAATTTTTTGTAAAGGGGTTTTCAAAATCATAAAATATAACAGTATATAAATTTTATTCTATATTTCTGTTATAAAGCTACTATTAATACTTTTTGGACATTTAAAGTGGAAAAATAAAAGAAAATAATTTTCATAAATTAAAAAAAAAATATTTTATTGGTTATTTTTGATAATTGCAACAAAAGCTTTTAACATAGAAAAGACGATACACATTTAAGAACTAAAAGGCGAAAAGAATATGCGTGAAACAAACTATTTATTGATTACAACTAAATCAGCAACTAATGCTATCTATGGAAAACTAACCAGGAAAAGGATCATTAACAATAAATTCCGAAGTAGTGACTTTTGGTGGAACTACTACAACACGGCCATTCTTTTCAATTTTTATTGCTCCAGCACTATTTATAGTTGAAACATCGCTTTCAGCTCCAACTATTCTTGACACCGTATCGGGACCAATTATTAGAAAATCTTTCTTTTCTATTGGTAGCGATTTAGTACAAACCATAGCCGCAGATACAAAAATAAGAATCTAAAAAAAAAACAGTTTTTATAAAAATTGTTGGCTTAATATAGCACCTGATGAAAAGAGCATTAAAATACCAAAGAAATGCAAAGTTAATAAATTTTGATATTTCCATTCATATTAGAAAAATTGTTATAATTGATGTTACTATTTAAAAAAAAATATTGAAACAAGATTAATGTAAAGATTCTAACGTGTATTCAAACAATTCAACGTATTCAACATAATTAAAGTTAATTAAAGATAATGTGAATCTAATAATAATCCATTTCAAGATGATATTTGATTATTTACTATATTTTTTTGCATTTCTTCAGAATTTTCAAAAATTAATTTTTATTTGAAAATAAAAAACTGCAATTGTCTTCAGAGCCAGTGATGCTATACCAATCACTGAATATTCTTCAAATATATGATAAGAAACTACATACTTTTTCGAAAACTTTACAATTTGTATTTATAAAAGAAATAAAAAAAGCAAAGGAGAGGTTAACAATAGAAGTCGAAGTAAAACCTTTACTTTTTATAACACTACAACAATTGTAATTAAAAATTACTTTACTGTAATTTATAACTTACAGAAGAAATCTTTTACATTGATACTTTTATAAATTATCATGGCATAGCAATTAAAATAAATCAAAGGCATACTTACTGTAATCTTCATTTTCGTTTTAATGCAGAAACTCCTTCACGATTGCTAACAAAATTATATTTCAGTTTTTATATTACTCAAATGATTAAAGAATCGTTTATAAGTAGTAAACTAATCATTCCTTCGTTCTGATAAACAGCTTTTATTTAAACTAGATTCATTAGTAAAATTGGTTCTTTCTCATTTTTTTCTCGTTAGGAGCATTATGTGGACAAAATAATAATAAGCCTAATCTCCAGACGTTTATACTGACTTCAAAATTTATTTATGTAGTTCATATTTCTAGTGGTAGGTCAGTGATAAACTAGAAATATTTTTATTTGTTTAATAAAAAATATTGTACCTACCTGACTTTCTATGAAAGACTATATGTACAACATAAACGACTGTAGATACGTGTAAAAATTATTAAAAATAAAATATGTTAAGAAATAATGCAACAATAAAAACATTGTATCTACCTGATGGCTACCTGTGAATCGCTGTATAAAATTTATTAAACAATGAGGTGTGAAGAAATAATGCTTTAATAAAATTACCAAGA
Organism: Agrilus mali; assembly: GCA_029378335.1. Lineage (NCBI taxonomy): Eukaryota > Metazoa > Arthropoda > Insecta > Coleoptera > Buprestidae > Agrilus > Agrilus mali. The sequence goes on from CM055657.1 coordinate 21,796,638, forward strand.
GCTATTTCATTTATTAAAAAAAAAAAAGAAACTAAACAATAATCATATAGGAAGGTAAGCAAGTACTTCACAAATCAAAAAATAATAGTAAATAGGGAGCACCCTAATCACTAGGTACAACGGGAACTAATTTTCCACTTGCCGAAAAGGGTGGAATAAGTTTAACGCTACCATCCTTTGACACAATTACCAAACCAGCCTGACTACCAGCTTGAATTTGAACTCCATCTGAACCAATTATTCTATCAAATGTATTTGGTCCCTTGATAACAAGATCACCTTCTTCAATAGGTGCTGAATTACCGTGCATTACAACGGCCAATATAACAAAGATAATCTGAAATTTTAGAAAATTACAAATTACTAGGTAGTGTAACTATACCATTAGTGCAGGAAAATGAACAAAACTGAAATCTCTGCAGTTAGAGTAATTTTCTTTATCCACGCAACAAATAGGAATTCTCAGTTTTGAGAGGGAAAAAACAATTTAATTGAATTATTGAAATGATTGTTTACATAGAATAGACACAAAGAAATTAATAAAATAAGTAAATGAAAATAAAAAATAAAATACAACTCTACATATTTGAAATTCAATCATTATGTTCCTTAATTTTGTAAGAAACTTCCCCAACGATACCCACTCAAAACATAATTGTATAAAACTGGGGTTGGTATTATTTCATTAATAAAATTATATATGTTATGAGACAAGAACTACATTATTTTATCAGGTATTAAGTGCAAACCTGTGTATAGACCCAAAAACAATCAAAATGTCTACTTACTATAGTTTTCATGATTCTCAGGACGCTATTCGACAATATTTGACACCAATTTTTTGTTCAACGATTTATAAGTGCCTATGTTAAATTTATAATCTAGGTTTATTTCTGAACAATCTTGATGTTCTTAAATACTTCTACAAATTATACCTGACGAATGACACGTCTCATTATGATTTTCACGAAATAAACAAATATACTAATGAGGTCCAGACATGTGTACAAAGTTTAAATAATTAAATTTTGATGATAGACCCATAGTCTAACAACAACGTTATGTTATCATCCGGATTTACCACTAATATATGATAACAATGTTACATAAAAATACTATTAGATAAATATCCCAAGCTGCTTTTTACAAGACTATAACAGTTGTCTTTAAGAAACGAAGATAAAAGATTTAAAATTAAGATTGTAGCTTTCAAAAGAAACAAATAGTAGATAATTATATTTTTAATGCACAACAAATTCGAAATATGTAAATAGAAAAAAATATGAATCAGAAAATAAGAATGGGTCCTTTCCCTGAAGGGGTGAAAAAGTATGGCGCAGTTTATATAAAAGAACATTCATTTTTGAACCTAGATATTTTAAATCTGAAGGAAATATTTCTTTAGTACCCTAGGGGTACACTAAGAAGGAAGTTTTTGAAATTTCATCACTAAAGTTTTGAAATGAGATGGGGAAGTTTTATACGGAAAAACCAAAGCAAGTGATATTTAATTTTTAATTACAACATTGATAAGAACACGTTAGGGGTGTACTAAGGAGGAATTCTTCAAAATTCCGTTTCTTAAAGAGTGAAAACGATTATAAATATAAAGAAAACCAATGGACTCACAAATTTGTAATTTAGAGGACCTATTTCTTGAATGTCCCAGGGGTAAACTCAAGAATAATTTGTTGAAGTTTCGTCCCTAAATGGATAGAAAATGACGATATGTAGCAACATGAACCTTGAATTTCAAATTTAATGAAAATGTTTCCCAACTTCTATAGAAATTCACTAAAAAGCACTATAATTTAAAAAAATAGAATGAACTAAAAAGTATTTTTTTTAAATTCTATCCTTAAAGGAATTAAATAGGATCGTAGAGAGGAAAATATACCATTGTACCTATATAAAAACTTCACAATTCAAGCAAATGTTCGCTGAGAATCTAGGAATGCACTAAGAAGCAATTTTTTGAAGGAGTAGTAATTTTTTTAAATTCTATCATTAAAGGAAATACTGTACAATTAAACCGTAAACATGGCTTGTAAAACAAAATATTTATTTCAATAAGCATGCTATCCTCTACATGTACATTTTCTTAAATGCAGATAATTTGTATTGTAATTAAAAGCTATATATGAATAGGCAATGTTCAAATTAAAAGTAATAGAAAAGAATTAAAAATATTTTCTTCTATTTCCAAATAGCATTTTAACAGTGAGTAAGGAAATATTTATTTGATCTATAAGGTAACAAAAGCACTTTCAAATTAGCATATATGTAGATATAGTATATAGGAACGTATCCAGTAGCGAAACGACCAACACTAATGATACTATCGTTTCACTTTAATTAATGTTATTGTTTTGTTGACAAAATCGCATATCAAAATCTAAATTATTTCGTTATAACTATAAGTAATATATTGTATTGTACGTATAGGCACCTAAAAATGTATTCAGAACTACATATTTTTTTAATATTCTATCCGTCAATGCTAATCAGACAGCTATTAGTTGGTCTAGGTTAAATATGAAACTTGAACTTGTATCAATCTCATTATGCGATCAAATAAAATAATGAGGTTGGAAATTAATTTGAATACGGCTAATCATCTCAGATAAGGCACGAATAAAATCGAAAAGCCAGGCATTTTTTTTACTATTTTCAAATTGGTACATATATCTGCCTATCTGTCTGTTAAGTTTTCAACCATGCGTAAAATTATTGTCGTAAGTAAAAAGAATACTAATTAATTAATAGATTAGATTGTAGTTCATTTTTTCCAAAGTGTATTTTAACATCTATCATTCGTATCAGATAACAATCAATACCAACATAAACAGTAGCTTGTAGAGGTACTTCAAAATCTCATGAACAGAGAAATGCACGAAAGGCTTTTGTTTGACAAAAGAGGAAGTTATTCTTCTGCGTACTTTTAAGTTAAGGCTCACAGGATTTTGAAGTACCTCTGCAATTGAAGACGCGCCATAATTTTATTGTTATTGTTAATTGTAACCTATATTTTGTACCCATGTTAATACCAAAGTCCTTTTATTTACCAATGCATTGTTTTTGTTAAATTACTTTTTGTAGATTATTTTTGGACTCTGGATGTTAGTTAGTGTTAATTGTTTGACAACTGTGTACAATCCAATTGTTCCTCTGGACCAGATGGAAGTCACTGACCCTCTAGAAATATCTTCCCCAATTTTAGTAATACCAGACGAAAGATTTCCACCACTACCACTGAAAAGTTGCCAGAGGTGTCTCGTGGTTGATGGAATTATCACTGATGACTTAAACTAAACTAAAAATGACCAATTAAATAATCTTAATTACAAAACTTATTAACGGCCTAAGTGTTACGTGAATTTTCTACATAAATAAAACAATTTAGAAAACACCTGTAGCAGTCTCTATTTATCATAAATATGTGATAAACAAACCCTCAAACCTGAATAAAAATTTAACCAAAAATAAAGACAATATTCCCGTCTACAATCATTTTAACTTTGATAACGTAAAGGAAGTAAAACACAAAATACGTTAACAACAAATAAATAAATAAATTATTATAATATATATATATATATAACTTATATTACAAGGAGCATTTTTATATTTTCTATTTTTAAGAAGATTAGGTTAAATTAGTAATTGGTAATGTAAATGTACCTAATATAAATGTTAAAAATTTTTTTTCCAACGAACGCATTCTAATTTTGTTTCATTAAAATTGTTTAGATATGCAAAGTTATTTTTATTTGTAACATAAATGATTTTTTTTTTCTTAAAGAACATATTTTTGGGTAGCTTCTTGTAAACATCAGGAATTTAACAACCCTTTGGAGAGATAATCAATAATAAATAATAATTAGTTGCAATTTAATTACTAATACTGACTTAAAAATTGATATTAGACATTCATAAATCTCACCTAAAATCTTCTCATTTTTATTTTCACTAATCTCAAGAATGGCATATTTAAAGTAAATATATAATCAATGAAAACCATTTGCCATCTGCAGTTTAAGTTGTCATCTACAAACTATTTGAGATTATAAAAATATGAATAGGTATTCAAAGGATTAGATAAACATAAATAAAATAAAACGCAAGCTGAGAATTTAAAAATCAACTATCAATTATAAACTAATTAAAAAATACTTCCCTTATCTCACCTTACGCATTTAACAAGACAATGTTAGCTTCTCTCGATGTTGAATTCTTTTGAAATGATTCCGAATACATATAAGTGATAAAACATAAAACAATAAAACAGACTAAATAAATAAATAGAGGCGGATGGCTACGTTCAGTATAGATGTTTAGTGGTTCATCATGAAGGCCGTAAGTACCTACTTTCTTTATATTCATATTTCTATCCATTTTATATTTACAAAATAATTTTGCTAAATCTAATACCTTTACTATAGAACGCGAACATTCATTTTTTTAAACCGTCATCTTAGTTAGTTAAAGACATGTTAGAAGCAAAAATACGAATTAATTAGTGACCTAAACGAGGTTCATTAAAAGGCTTAACATTTAAGTATTTAATATTTTTAATTATTTTCAAAAACGATAAGACTCTTGTAATCAATCAGCATTTCCACATTAGGTTATCCCTTTGGTGTTAGCCCTGTGCCTAACAGTTGCATCAGCCTCACCTTCAATAGCAAACGATGAAACGTTGCCCAAAGAAGGATCAACAACGTCAGTGATCGAAGGCCCTGATGGCAGCAGCATTATTTCTTCAGTAAAACCCGGTTTTATTACAGAAAATGTCATAAAAGGACCATCAGCAGTTGCAACAGTAATTGGACCAGATGCTCCAAAAGAAACCGAGCAAAATCAACCCGAAGAGCCTTCTAAGAAACCAGAGCCTATCCAAGAAAAGAAACTTAAACCAAATCGTCACATACTTCGTCCAAAACCAATCCATTTAGTTGAAAGGGTGCCCGAAATTGTTCCACAAGTAATTCCAGAAATAGTCCCGGAAAGACCATTGTCATTGAACGGGCTACTTGGTTTACTTCACGAGAAGAATAAGCATAAACAGAAGCCAAGCCTAATACCACCCTGTAAATTACCACCACCACCTCAAAAACCCTGTAATCATTTAGTTCGACCGCCAGTTATCCAGCCACAAGTTCCTATACCATATCCTCCCCCACATACTTCTTGTCCACATCATGTTCCTCCACAGTATCCTCTTATTAACCAACTTTTGTACCCACAAACTCTTCAACCTTCTCAATCACCTCAACTTTTAAATGGATTAGTTGGAAATCTCTTACAATTGTTGCTGCTGTCTTCACTTCAACCTGTTCTCCAAAATCCAAACCCTATTTACGTGCCTCCAAAACACATTCCAACGCATTGGCTTAAACCAACTCCTCACGATGAGTACATCGATAACTCACAAGAGAAGTTTAAAGGAACATTGGGAAATGAAAATAATTTTGCTGTCGCTGAAAATCAAATCACCCTGCAAGATGCACAACCCTTTCCGGGAGCTAACACTCCGCACAATCTTCTAATTCCTTCAAATGTTATTTCGTATTACTATCCATGGATTAGAAGTGAAGGTTTAACAGGAACCACGGTGGATCCAAAAGTGGAATAAAAATGCAACAAAACTGACCCTTAGTACAATATTACAGGTATATAAAAATCATTAAACAGAAGTAAGAGCTACATCCACTCTATTTAAATATTTATCCTATTTTTAACGTGTCATCATAATTACAATAAATAAACAACTTTATAGTATAAATAGTATTTTATTAAATAAATGTGGTTTTTCATAAAACTTTTTCTAATGTGATTCTGGATTATATTGAATAGACTCAAATGTAAAAATAATTAATAGCGTCAATTACACCCCTTAAAATATTGTCTTTGTATTGTAATTAAAATAAGTAAGTAAATTTGGTTTGTACGTTATTTGATCGACAGTAAATTTGTAAAAGGAATTTGATAGGTCTTGGTCTTATTGTTAGTAACATTATGCTGTTAAGCAGTCACCTTTACAAAATGGGTGTGCTGATCTTTAAAAAACTGGAATAATTTAATCGTTTAAGCATAACGTTACCCAATAGACTTTAAGCTGTCACCGTACGTCTAGAAAAACCATTCCAGTCAATTTCCGTTAGTTTAGAACTAGATGGCCTTGCTCGGTATCGCCAACATAATTGACGTAATTAATAATAAATTCCTTATTTGTTGATACGAACAAACATATGGTTACAGGATTTGTACAGGGCACAATAAGATCCTAGTTACAACAACACAATTTTTACAAAACCTGCACCAATATATTTGGCAAACGATTTTTGATTTCCTAATTGTAAATGTTGACAAATTAAGGTTTTTTGATATGAAAAACTAGAAGGTTAAATTAACTCGTGAATATTAAATTTATGGTACACTTTTTCAGTAATTATTACAAAAGGAGGGTACTTAAATTTATATCATACATAATAGTAAGAAAGGTTAAAGTTAAAAGTTGATATAATTCTTCGTATAAGTGTGAATTTTTATCGCAACCAATTTCTAATTAGGTATATAGTTGTAGAGTAAAGAACATTAATTAATATTAAATATATTTTATTTTCGAATATTTTTCTACTAAGTTTTAAATAGGAGCTTTTTAAAAATGATACCTGATACTAACTTGAGAATATTCGTGACAAATTATCAACTACCTATCTTTAGATAATAATATCTCCTGCTCAATAAAATTCTGTTTCAGTAAATTAAAAATTCAGATTGGTTAACCTCGATTATTAAATGCAACAGTATTTATTTCTTATAATTTATTTTCACATTTGATTTAATTTTATTCTTAAATTTCTCGAGTAAATTATGGAATGCGATATCCATTAATTAAGCAAAATAGAAAGAGAAGTGCAGAAAAGTCTCTCATTATAGGGCAAGTCTCATAATAATATATAGAAGAAGGTCACCGATTTTGAAAGAGGAAGAAGTCCAAATTAAAAGGAAAATACCTCATCAGGTAGTCAATGGATTCCCTTGAAGAAAGGTTTTTCCTTTAATGAAGAAATGTCGTTTTCTTTTTTAATTTTAAATCAAAATACAAAACATTTAGTTAATTTAATATAAAGCCTTCAATTTTTATATAATTTTTGCATACAGTTGGTATAAGTTCATGCCTTGATACAGATATTATTTAAAAAAAAATGGTGGATACACCCACGTACTAAATACATATTTATTAAAAACTCAAAATAAACGCCTTATGAACGAAGGGTCGAGTAGAAATTTCTCATAGGTAAGCAAAAATTTGGTTTTGAACGCCCTGTACATTCTAGTAAGAGTAAGTACGTGTGCTATGCGGAGACTACGCCCATGACAAACAAGTATCCTGTCCAAGGCTACGGCAACGCATACGTATAATTCGAACAAAGAACTACTTTGCACAAAAAATGAAGTCGTACGGGTGTAGTCGCTACCAAAGAAAAAAAATGAAAATTCCATAACACGGTCAGGCCACACGACAAGGAAATAAAGGAAAACGCTCGTAAATGTCTTTGAAAAGTTTACTTTTATTGCAAAGTCACCATAAATATGGTGGTGACTGAACAAGAACGACTGCATACACATGTCTACGTACCTACATACGTATTATAGGTACCTACTAATTATTACCCCGGCAGCGGCGCCCACTTTAATATTGTTTTCGTACCTAGGTACTTGGAAAAAGTACCTACGCTGAATGTTTTTAGTAGATTATTGGCTGTAGGAAGGGATCAACCTCATAAATATGCAATCGTCACGGTTAACATCTGCTTATCTATTTATGAATTAACTTGAGCATTCTGATTGTTACGTTAGTCATCATTTACGAGTGAAATACAAACTTAGTAGTGAAGAAATAAATTAAAAGAAAAAAACCTTTTTTAAAAAAAACTTATTTATTATTCTTTTAAAATTTTAGCTATCAACTTATAACCTCATTATACACAATTTATATGATCATAAAAGCTTGTCGCGAGGTTTGTGTAAGTACCTATAAGTATTTAATTAAACTGAAATTTAAAAAAAATTAAACTTAGCAGATTAAGTTACTCAATTAAATACATAGGTACTAGTTTATTTACACAAGTAATAAATCGCGCGACAAGCTTTTATGATCATATAAATTGTGTATAATGAGGTTATAAGTTGATAGCTAAAATTTTAAAAGAAAATTTTATTTTCTTCTTTTTAGAGCACATAAATAAAAGCTTTTTTTAAAAAAGGTTTTTTTCTTTTAATTTATTTTTTACTTTTTAGTTATCGCTGGCTAGGTTTCTGAGTCTGTTCATCTCATTCAACGCATCATTGTTTGATTTTGGAGTTGTCCTTCTCCTAGACAGGTTGCAGACCAATGCTGATGATGCCCATCTCGCCAAATCACATAAGTCTAAGTTAATCAACCGATGTTACAGGCTCAAAAAATTCTACCTAAAGAATAATCAAGGTCTCTACACCAAATTTCAGGTGGATTAGAGCAACGGAGCTTATAATCACCATCTTTTTTTTACCTGCCTTTTTATTCTTAGCGAACCCTTTCATTTAATACCCATACTATAAGAAAGCATAAAAAAACTCTAAAAGTCAGCCATATTGGATTAAGAGTGATGTCAGAATATTTTTATAATTATTCTCGACAAGCCCTTTCATTTGATACCAATATTGCAGAAGTTCTTATAAAATAACTATTCCGCCATCTTGGATGGTCGGCCATATTGAATTTAGAATGACGTCACACAGCTTATCGGGTATTGTCATCCAAACTAAACGTGTACACAAACTTTCAGCTCAATCGATTGAAGATATCTGCTTCAAAATTGAGTAGCAAGATTCCACCCGAACAAACATAAAAGCTTTTAAAATAGTTTTCTTCAGCACTATAGCAGCTTTAAAAACGTCGCCAAAAATTCGAGGATAAAACGTCTTAAATAAACATCAAGATAAATACTATACATGTTTACTTTTATTTACAACTTTTAAATTATAATATTCGCAGGTAATAATGTAAGTTAATTTTGTTCAACTTTATTAAAATTTTAACAATTTTTCATTGGAACCAAGTTTCTTCCAAAGATTAAACCACCACAAGAGTAACCAAGACAATATCAAGAACAATATGCTCATAAGAGATATAATACAATATCAAAATTGCCGGCTCAAGAACTTGAGTATGTCTTGTCTCTCAAAAAAAAATATTTTTGTTTTCCCATCGATACATTAAACGAGTTTTTTTGAGTAGTTATTTTTACTTTTACTAAGAATAAATTTGAAGATTAAAGTGATGTGCAGTTTGAAAGTCGGAAAGATAAACCAGATGCTTGATATTCCCTCTTCTTCAGTAGGAACACTCGATTTACGTGAAATGGTTCATAAGTTCAGAGTTTAAACATTGGTATTTTCCCAAATTTGACCAGTATAAATTGTCCAAGTTTGGAAGAATTATACCATCATCCATGACTTTTTAATGCTACGTTCCTAGAGGATGCTAACTACAGTAGATAACCACCTCCATCGGTATTCAAATCGGGGGAGACAGTTTTCCTTAATTAATAGTTACATACTTTCAAATTCCAATTTAAAAAAGTCTCAGATTTCTTTTCTATTTGAAATATTTATAAATCTGAATTGTTTTTCGAATTTTTCATTTAGATGCTTAATTTAAAACAAGCAAGTCAATTACCTAATAATAACATGGCTTGCATCATTCAATTAGTACAATTTATTTAATTGCTTTTTAATTCGATAATACGGATTTTTTGTGAATGGTTAATGACCCAAACAAATAGTAAATAAGGAGATATCTTTTTTTGGGTAATTAAATTTTTTGAAATTATTGGAAAGGTGTATAACAACATTCGAACTGTTCGTGAGTATGTCCTCATCATTAATTTAATAGCCTTCGGTTATTGAACAGCAGTACGTTGTTGTCTTCACGAATTACCTGAATATTCGAAGAATTATTTTACTTATACACACGTCCTTATCTCCTTATGTGTGCAGTGTGTACCTACCTACATAATGTATAGCTGTGGAAATAGCTTAAGGATAGAAAACGTTTGTTTTCACGGTCATTACTTGCGTTACCCTGAAATGACAGTTGTTATAACTACCGCCTTCTGGAGTTCAATACCGCCCAATAACCATTCTACAGCTTTAATAGTACTACATCTAATAAGCAAAATACACGTAATCATGTACCATTAAGTACAGTAAATAATTGAAATACCATTTGCGATTGTAACGAATTAAAATTGTGAGAGGTATTACTTACGTATTGAACTTGTAACCAAACTATTTGTTCAATTTAGCAAAGGCAATTGAATATTTTTGTTACAAATTTTATGGTTTTATAATGGTTTCATTGACCTCTACTCTAAATTTGTATGTCAAAAGTGAAATCCCCGTGTGTGTATTTAATTTTGTATTTATAAACAAAAATTGTTAAAAACCAATCCACCTCTTTATGTAATTTATAAATAACTAAAATGCAGCTGGTGTCGTTTGCTGATGTGCTTTATTTAAATTAATCGTTTGTTATATTACAATAATAAATATACAACCATAAAAAGTTACGTAACTCTTTGGTGCTTCACACTTGGTTATTAATATATAAATAAATTTATTTTTATATTATGCATTAAAATACTTAGTTAAGCTGAAGTTGCACCATCGTCATCACCGTTCTTTACTTTTTCGGTCTTCTCATTGTTAATTTCTTTATGTTCTATAACGTCCTCTTTAACAGGCTTAACATCAGATTCATTTTGAACCTGTTTTTCACTGGGTTTATCATGGTAAACATGAAAATCATCATGATCTACCTTGGATACTTTTGAATCAGGGTGTTCGTCCTTCTTTTCATCTACCCCTTTCGGATCAGTAGATGTTGATTTTTTTGTATCTCTGTAAAGTCTAATTTTATTCGAATCAATAGCCAGTAAGTTTGCTTGATCTGTTGAAATACCATCTACTACAGGTGGTTGAAGATATGTTGCTGGAGCCCAAACGGCCCCATTAGCTTCATGGAGAGCTTCGTTTAAGTACCGGTGTTGACCAATATCAACCGCAGAGTTTGCGATAGCTGTAGCTTCAGCTGATGCTGATGCAGTTGCAACAGCATGCGCTCCATTAACAATATGAGCTTGATTTGCAACAGCTTCATTTAACAAATGTTGATTACTATTAGCAATAGCAGATGCTTCAGTTATTCTTCCATGTACAAGTGAAGAATCTCTGGCCAAGTATTGTTGTCGTCTCGCTTCTTCAATAGCGCTTGCTTCAACTCTTCTTCCAATATCTAAGGCTAGAGCTTCCCTTGCCAAAGCTTCATTCGTCCTTCTTTCTATCTCTTCAGCTGCTGCTTGTCTGGATGCTTCCTGGTGAGCAATTTGTTGATGAGCAATGGCAGCTGCTTCTCTTGCAGCAGCTTCATTGATGAAATGTTGATTTGCAGCAGCAGACGCATGACTTACAGCAGCCTCATTAATTAGATGTTGATTTGCAGAAGCAGCCGCATGACTTGCGGCAGCTTCATTGATCGAATGCTGATTTTCAGCGGCCGCAGCGTGACTTGCAGCAGCTTCATTTATCCAATGTTGATTTGCAGCGGCCGCAGCGTGATTTGCAGCTGCTTCATTTATCAGGTGTTGATTTGCAGCGGCCGCAGCATGGCTTGCAACAATTTCATTTATCAAGTGTTGATTTGCAGCGTCCGCAGCATGGCTTGCAGCAGCTTCGTTTATCAAATGTTGATTTGCAGCGGCCGGGGGCAGCAGCAAAAGGCCGGCCCATGACTTGCGGCAGCTTCATTGATCAAATGTTGATTTGCAGCCGCCGCAGCGTGACTTGCAGCTGCTTCATTTATCAGGTGTTGATTTGCAGCGGCCGCAGCATGGCTTGCAACAGCTTCATTTATCAAGTGTTGATTTGCAGCGTCCGCAGCATGGCTTGCAGCAGCTTCGTTTATCAAATGTTGATTTGCAGCGGCCGCAGCATGGCTTGCAGCAGCTACATTTGTCAAATGTTGATTTGCAGCGGCCGCAGCATGGCTTGCAGCAGCTTCGTTTATCAAATGTTGATTTGCAGCGGCCGCAGCATGGTTTGCAGCATCCTCATTCAACAAATGTTGATTTGCAGCGGCAGCGGCTTGATTTGCAACTGCTTCATTAATTAAATGTTGATTTACTGCCTCTGCAACCGCAACTTCATTGATGACAGCAGTGTTTCCAAGACCGGTAACTTCTGTGGCAACATGAGCTATTTCTGCAACTGGCGTGGATATTACAGATGACTTGACGATATCGTTCTTTACTTCTGCTGTTCCACCAGGTCCAGAAAATGTTGTAGAAGCTGGTCCTGCAATAACAGCTTTTTGGCCACTAGTAGAGATGGTACCGGACGGTCCTTCAATATTAACACTGTCTTCTTCTTCTACTGGTACAGCTACAGCTGACGGAATAACAGGCACATGTTCAAGAGAAGTTAAGGGAACGGGGGAGATTTCCCCTATTCGATGGGATATTAAAGGAATATTTTCGTCAACAACGATTGGTTGCCCTTTCCATTCGTGATTGACAACTGAAATAGGTTGTATATCGATCGGTCCCAAATCTGCACCTATTATTCTGGATTCCAAGGGTTCGATTGCAACTGGTTTTTCTTCCACGACTACTCCTGGCTTATCAGGTCCAGTTACTACTTCAGCTCCTTCTGCTACGGCCGTTATTTTACTTCCATCGGGACCTTCTATTATTGTCTCAGCATTTGGTCCTTTGTATATTGCTCCTACTCCCGGATTTATGGGGTACGTTGGGTAACCATAAACGGTTAAACCGGCGAAAAGGGCTAGGATCTGTAAAGCAACATAAAAGAACATGAAATCATCATTCTTCTGTTTTTGTTTAATAACTATTTTTGAATCGCATAAATGCAATAATAAAAGTTTGAATGAACTAATGGTACTCATTGATTGAATCTACACGATTTGTTTATTGGTAATTAAAATGTATAATTAACTCCTTCTTGGTCGGGGCGTTTCACTAAATACTTTTGTTGCTTTGCGTGATTAGAAATAAAAATTGCTTTTACTAAAGTCCGTTTGCGTTTGTACACACCCACATTTTTGAAATAGGGGGGCAAAAGAACGTCTTAGTCATTGAAAAAGAGATATAACTGAATTAAAGTTATTGTAAATGCAAATTGTAGAAAGGTTTCTTACCAACAACTGCATGACTGAGCGACACCAGAGCTGCCGGTTCTTGTAAACATTAATATTAGATTATTGCACATTACCTCCTGTTATATATTGCAACGTAACCTTGCCTTATTTTTACTTTAGGTACTTCAAACGCACCTGTCTATCAGAAAATTGCGAAATAAAAGGAAACAAAAAAATATGTATCAAAATCACTTGACCAAAATTTTGCTTCGTCATCAAATGTTAACCGCAAAAATAGAGAGGCTCGAGTTCGACGTCTATTTTGCGATACATCAATACTATTTTCGTCGTATTTTACTGTTTTTACCCATTTCAACCGGATAAATACATATGTCCTTCAGTTTAGGTTTAATAAACGTTTTAACACTTAGTGGGAATAACCAAGTTTTTTACACCGCTACTATTTTATGCCAACCGTGCTTTTAGAGTACATACTCCTAAAAGAAGAGTCGTAAAATCGTGGAAAAGCCGTATGCATAAGTTTTATTCATTATCTAGTTTTTGATATTACTTTCACTGAAATTTTTTATTCACATCTGTTAGATTATTGTTTTAACGAAATATTTTGCAGTGTTGAGCATCTTCGCAATTTCCCAAGAAGAAAATCGTTTCTTCAAAATTTGAACTTCAATGCCCTTCATTTGATTGTATGAGAAATTTCTCATTTTTAATAACTTCAAACTGTCTACTTCTATAAAACATTTTCTTAATTTTTTACATAGAAGTTTTAGTTATAATTGCTTAAATACGGAATAAAATAAACCAGAAACATCGCTTGCATCATTAATTTATTATTATGGACATGTATATATACAGTGAACAAAAAAAAAAAACAAATGTAATTATAATCGCAGTCAATTGTACATGCGCAGTCAGTAAACCCGTAAACGACATTACGAACTCAAACAGACTCTCTAGGGATACCAGCGGAGGCCAGAAATACCAAAAATACCATATGCCATTTAAAACAATAACTTAAATTTCCAAAGTCCTTCCTAGCGAGCTCCTTAGAGACCCCGTTCGAGTGTGTATATTTCCATTCAGTATTGGCAAAGTTTACCAATGACCATGATGACCGCCCCAATGTCCAGCACCAATGATACCGGCTGGTCCAACAACTCCGGAGGGACCGGCAATGACGGCTCCAGCGGCGTGTCCTACTACTCCATGACCAAGGAGTCCGTGTCCAAGAATTCCATGAGCTGGTCCAGAAACGACGGCTCCAGCACTAGGTGGTACCAAAACAGCTCCAGCTCCATGGACAGGTCCAGCAACAACGGCATGAGCAGCGGGAAGAACACCACCAATGATGGCACCGTGGTGTCCAAGAGCACCGGAAGCTAAGATTCCTTCTCCATGGTATTGGCTTTCGAGGAGACCCTCTCCGTGCCATTGGCCATCATCGTGGAGACCCCAGCCAGATGGAGCAGCATTGGCAACGACAGCCAAGCAAGCCAAAGCAACAACGGTCTGTAATATACCCAAAAAGGCATATAAGTAAATGGAAAGTTTTAAAATTGATATAATTAGGTAAATAAATTCAAATTCAAAAAAAAAAATTGAAGTAGGATTTTTCGCGATAAATAATAAAAAACAAGCATTCTGTCGTCTTCTATGAAAAGTACTTTAAAGATGGTTTATTGGAAAAGTTAGAGAAGATCAATTTTTGGGTTGGAAAGTAAATAATTCCTTAAGTGGAATTTATTTTCTAATTCATGGTAAATACGAACCAATAATAAGAACGTTGAAGAAAATTCGTAACTTACCAGACTGTTCATTTTGATACGAATAGCTTCAAACAGTGGACTATTTGATGAAGGTGAAGGGGTTAGATCAGTTTATATACTTATTTGTGGCCTTCGTGAATACCATTTTATTTGTTAAGGTACCGGCGTGGCAGATACGAGCGAGCATTACATTAGTAAAAGCTCTAACATTTTTTTATTTGTCACTAGCAATTTTACACCCATTGTAATAATTATTACTATAGACTTACAAATAGCTTGCAGCATTTTAATACGATTAAGACACAGTTATTGATATCAACGTCAAATACCTATGCAAATATTCTTTACTACCACTACTCTATTACACATATATATTTTATTGACGTGACTTACTCACTTTATTTATTATTCTCAACCATATAATGAAAAATATTATTTTCTTCCAAAAATAATTAATTGTAGGTAGCAATATACTAATAGAATTTTAAGTCATAATTTATTTAAATAATTAATGCCCGGCTATGTACATATGTACTTGATAAATAAAATTTATATAAGCAATCAAAGAAAACACTTTTAAGAGTTTCAAAATTATTTTTATTGACCACAACGATCGTTTCACCACACTGTGGCTTCATCAGGTGGATGATTGCTTATTTAACATGGAGTTTCAACAAGTAAACGCTAATACAGTGAAAAATTTATATATTTAAATATATATAAATATGTTTAGATTGCCAGAGTTATTAAGTAAGTCAAAGGATTTATTTCAGTTAAATTTTAATTTTATAATAAATAATTAGCTATAGTAAAAACACCTTTGGATGAATGATAATTTTTGGTTGTATTTACTCTTGTAATTTATCAGTTCGTTTATTGTATGTTAAGAAGTGGGAGGCATCATTAAGATAAACAATTAAAACACATAATTACAGAAACCGAAATATTTCTCTTATCCTAACTAATTTCTAATGAGTAGTCTGAAATGATATTTAACGGAGAATTTTTTACGAAAAAGATCCAGTCAAAACAACAACCTGATTTACAATGAAGGTGCTGGTAAGTACATTTTCTGTTTTTCGTCTAATTTGATTCTAATTAAAATATGCTTAGTCTTAAAAAATAAATTGCAGTAAATTGACTAAATGTTTAACACTCATTTTTAATTTAAGTAGTAATTTTATTTGTAATAAATATCTGATTTGTTTTAAAACTATGATTTTATCTATTAGATTAAATTGAAAATTAATTCAATATACTTTTTTTTTAAGATTATACTGTCGGTCGTTTATATTCAATGTCAAGCCGCGGCGGTGACCTACCATGCAGATTGGAAAAATAGTGAAGGTGGTCAGGGTTCTTATATTATTAAAGATACTGAGAACAATCCATTTGTTCTAAAATTAGTAGCTCCACAGTTCACGGAACAAGTTCCCGAAGAGTTGCCAACTTCTCCAAAAAAAGAAGAAGAACCACCAAAGGAAGAATTACCCTCAACAAAAAAAGAAGGCGAGTCTCCTACTGAGCAGCCCTTACCGGAATCGCTTGACGATGAAGGTCCTGTTTCCATAACAGGTCCTGTATCCCAATTTATTTCACAAGCAGCACCCTCCTCATCAAACAGCCATCTTTTAGCTTCTAATACAGTAACTTCCCATGTTCCTGGGTCAGGAACAACTGGTAGTTTATCAGGAGTACATATTCCCGCATCAGGACTAAATATACCTACATCAGGGCTAAATGTGCCTGCATCAGGACTAAACGTTCCTGCAACAGGAATAACAATTCCAATCGAGTCATTGCTAGGATCTAATATTCCACTTGTTGCTCAAACTGGCGGCCTTACAGGATCTCTACTCCCTGTTGGATCGAATATTCCACTTGTATCTCAAGTTGGCTCCCTTACAGGATCAGCACTTCCTCTTGGTCACGTTACTGGAGGGCTTTTGAATGGTCCATTGCTTCACCATATTCAAGGGCTTTTGCATCACCTTCTGGGTGGTCAACGGCCTATTATAAGGCCTGTTCATTTAAGTCCTGGAAACCTTCTACTTCCAGGGTACAGCATTACTGTGGGTGCTGGAGGAATTACATTACCAGGAGTAACAAGACATTAAATGAAAAGGAATACAAACTTTATCGACACTAAATGCTGAAATATGAACCGACATAGTGTATATCTTTATGTAAATATTTTACCTCAATGAATAAATAAAAACTACATTTTCTCATAAAGCATTTTTTAATTTTACAGGTAACAGATACAAATAAATTTAAAAATTTAAACTGAAATTCTATACATTCAGGTCTTGTAGTAAATAGTTTTGATAATAATTTTAAATATTACATTTTGAAAATAAAAAGGCAAAATTAAATTTATTAGATAGTTTTAAATTCGTATAACTCTTTCTTGTTGGTAATTAAGGCGATTTATTATTAGTTGTGTTTTCTATTACTTTTCCACACAAATAAGACAAAGAAATTATTGTCACAGATTAATACTTTTGTAATTTAAAACTCATTCTGCAAGTATTTTTAATTATGTATTAAAGCAGAAGCTGAATATGTATAAGTGATTGTAAAAAATTAATTGGTTTGTTTCTTGAGCAAATGAAAACATTATGGTTGTATTAGTTATTGGAAAATAACTAAATACTTACATTTCTTTTTCATAAAGACGATAATAGTTTTATTGATTAATCTTATGTAAACGTTACTTTTTTTATTTTAACAAATAAATGCAGTACAAGTTGAAAATTATAAAAAATAAATGAATTTGCAAAATTTCTAGTTAAAGAGATGTGATACATTCTGTAACGGTGATTTTTTTCAGGAAATATTTATATAAAATTTGTGTATTAAAATTTATTCTAAATTAATATAAAATATTATCTACTTAATAAGAATAAAATAATTCAAAACTTTTATTATTTTATTCGTTTTTCTTTGGTATTTGATCATTTTAAACAAATTAAATACCAAAAAAAATGAACAATACGAAATTGTAGTCTACACCAAATCTTCTTTAATAACAAATTAACCCAAAAATAACAATTATATTGAAAAACATGCATCAATTTTTATCTTGAAGGTTTGAATCCTTTCTCTCGTCCGAATTTTATTATGAGAGGTATCCAATGGCAAAAGACAACACCCAAAGTTTCTGGCTCTGGCATGTCTTCATTATTTCATTTCTGACACTTAGTAAAATATTTGACAAGGCTACATACGTAGATATATTATAAAATAAGAAAAAAAAATAGGGCGGTGGCTTACATATTTTTATACCATTTGCTCAATGTAATTGGCCTTCTATTAAGACTAATAATAATAATTAAAAGGCTAGTCGAATATTTTGGTACCTAATGGAATAAACTACTCAGTCTCGATTAACCAACATAAAAATTACATTTATATTATTTATCTCGGATAAGAGATACACTATTTATAAAAAACAATAATGTCTTTTAATAAAAAATCTAAGACAGAGTTAAATTTCGAAACGTAACCATTTGGGGGTGGTCTTACTTGAAAATATGTTTTGGTTAAATTTATATATTTTTATTAATTATTATTTTGTATAATATTAATTGTTCAAATCAGTAATTCAAAGTTGAGTAACAATAATTTGAAATAGTTCTTATTGTGTTAATATACAACTGGTTATTTCGCAATTTGGGTTGCCTAATTCCAAGTGAAATAGATATCGAATATTATTGTCTTTAACTTATTATTTTTCAATATCATAATCTTTACTTACCATAATGAATTATCAAAGCCTTTATTTATCATAAAATCTGCAACACGTAAATTATTTTCGTTAAATTTCAATCCATAGAAATAGTAATATATGGATGAAGCACGTCATTGCAAATAAAGGGGGCGAAAATTCTCAAGGGAGAAAAAGAGGTGCATTCATGATATTTCTTAATGGCTGAGACTTTGGAAGAAAGTGATCATTAGCCCTCAATTGAATAGAATCTAAGCACCACCATCTAAACAACTCTTTTCCCTATACAGTTTTCTCCTTGCTATATTTCAATAGTTTATTTTCATTGCCCATTTTGTACGTAAGACAGTTTATTCCCCTCACAATGCCAGACATTAAAATGAAAAATACCTGACCACGATAATACTATCGGCTGATTATATTAATACTGTTCTTGTTTTGTTACGTAAAATGTCATATGAAACTGATATTGTCATAAATATTAATTACCATATCATCACTTCTTCAGTAAAGTATCATTATAGTATTTTAATAACAGCAAAAATGATAAGGGACCAAAAGAAACTGGGGATGGGTACTAAGAAACTACCTATAAAAGCATTTTCTTATTTAATAAATCATACATACTAGTATAGAACGTTCCAAGATTTGTAAAACATCATGAAATTATTGGTAAGCCAAAAATATTTATTTTAATCGAACTTGGTCTGCCTTTTACCAATTGTTTGCATTAACTTATTGTTTTTTCACTATTGAGTCTTTGTATATTTCCACAGAATCACACATTTAAAATTTTTTCATTTAATTAATAGATTTTCAGCATTTTTTATTGTTCCGATCTTTTTAACTTTTTAGATCGCCTTTGCATTTTTATATGTATTTGGGGCTGCCTTGGGAGCTCCAATTACCACATACCCTTTTGTACCAACAACAACCGCCGATGGGACTCAATTTTATAGCGACACCCCTTTTGAAGTGACACCGCAAATTAGAACCGGAGGATCCTTTCTTGGAGGATTACCTCTTCTTGGTGGTTCATCGTTACTTGGTAGTGGTTCTTTTCTTGGAAGTTCTGCTTTACCATGGGGAGGTGCCGTATATGGAGGAGGACTATTAAATAATAATTTCTTGCCCATTCAACTCTCTATTCCAAATCTTTTGAGCAATCTCTTGGTCGGCATTTAAAAAAATTCTCAGCCATGTATATTAAAGAAAAACTAATGACAAATACAAAAAATTCTTTTGAGTTCGGTATTTTTGTACAAACAACGCTCACCGAATGTGTTGGGAGAGGTCTAATTAGTCTTGTTTATATTTTTTGAAACGTAATAATTCTAAAACAGGTACCTACTTACAAATTCAAAAACCAAAAAAATTTTTGTTAACGAATAGTATTCATTATCGTAGACTACATACACATATTGTAAATTAATTAACTAGAGATGTTGATTAATTTAGTAATACAATGAATTTTCTTGCAATTTTTATAACTATTTAATTCATAAACTTATCAAATTTCCTTTATTAAAAGTGCAAAAGACGAAAGATAATAATAACTGATAATTTTCTATTTCTTTTGAACAAAATTTCCATGTTTATATTACATTTATACCTATGTAGCATATTTTAGTTAGCCTAATAGACTCATTAACTTCAGTCCTTAAAAGAGTAGGTATCTATCTAGATTAACAATGGAAATTTCTTAAAGCATCTCAAAGTACATTCTTGGAGAAATATCTTAATGAAAAAACACAAACAAAATGTTTCTACAGATAGATTTTATTAAATACTCGAAAATTGCTTAATCTATAACGTATAATACCTAAAACGCGCCTTTAATCGATACTAATCTTAACGTTCTCATTATTTTTAACCTCTACACACTTTAAGTAGGTATATATAAACAATGCATTTCCAATTCAATTAGAGTAAACATTTTACTTTTGAAAATAACCGTTTAGATTTGAAACAATTGTCAAGTAATTTACCAGCAGAAACATTTTGTTAATGTTTTTCTTACTAAGAATTTGATTGATAATATTCAGTGTTGAATTAATAGAAAAGAAGAATAAGCATAATATGAATTTCAAATGTTTTAAATATAATCTTGAAATAGTCTCTTATGAAAATTAAAATCAACCTTCAACAACTGAACTAATATAATAAATGAATTTCAATGTCATCCAAAAACCATATTAACATATTAGAATATTAGATAATTCGAGAAGAGAGGCTGTAGTTTTGAACAGTGCTGGATAATATTACATTTAGCCTGGGAATATTATACACTACAAGTAAAGTTTTTGCTTGAAACTATTTTTGTTGTTTTTACAAAGTTTACTATTAAAACTAAGTAACCGTTTTTACTTAGTAAGTACATACCAAAATAATTAGAATGTATTGCTGTAGTCAATTCAGTTCCATTTTTCTAAGAGCATCTTCGACAAATTATTGTAGATGAAAGAAAATATTAAATAGAGAATAATTTACAGTTTCAAATTTATCGCTTCCTTTTGCTCATACATTTTCGAATTTTTTAACTATTATATATTTTTTCTTCTACTTCCTAAATTGCATTATCATTTTATATTTTTTTTTACTCTTGAAAGAGAGCTAACCCTGCACCACGATTATATATCCTGAATACCGAACCTACAGCCATTTATTTTGGCTTGTTAACTATTGAGAAAATTTTTTTTTTTGTATCCACATACTATCTATGAATACATATACATACTGCAACTCTCATCACAGTGTAATTGTAGTTGATTAATATATTTAAACATGCATTTGTTATGTTTCTTAGAAACTATTTAGTTAGTAGGTAAATTGTTGAACTTGTCTAGTCCCAGCTCAAAAAGAATAAAACACAAAAAGATAAATGCAAATAGTGACTTTTTATTCATATTCAAACAATGTTGCCAATTTCATCATAAAAATAGCGTATTAACAATTCCATGGTACTAAAGACCTACCAAGCTTCATAAACTCGCCCCTGGCCGTGGCCGTGAGGACGAATATTGATAATTATTGGTACACGATATGGTGTGGCCACATACGATGGATATGAATATGAATATGTTTCCAATTGTCTTTTGATTCTAGTATCGTCAAGGCCTTCAGTTTCGACCTGGGAATCAAATACAGGTAAAACTTCTCCTTTGTTCAATCCATCGTTCTCAACAGGAGCGCAGACGACGATGACGATCAAACAGGCAAAAATAAACTAAAAAAATATCAAATTAACTTAAAACAAACGTTTGATACTGAAATTAATTTTAAAAGAAAGTAATTTCTTGAATATATAAGGAAGAAAGGATTCTATGCGTACATCTAACAAGTTAATTAATTCAGAATTTTTAATAATGACTTTTACACCGAAACAAATTGTCTAATTTGTTTAGTGTCCCATTTTATTGTATGTAATTCATCACCCCTACACTATCCAAAAATTATATTTTTATTTTAATATGAATTAGCAATTTTGACAAAAACAATTTAAAAAAAAAATTAGGTAAAGGTAGAACATTAAAATTACTTACAAAAGTCTTCATGATGCTTGGGATGATATTGTAGATCAGAATGAACTGATGTGTGTAGAACAAAATGTCGCTTTTATACTGAAGAGTTATTGTAAGAATTTTTATCTTCTAACAGCTTAGTAAAAGATAAGAACATTGTTATTAATTGGAAACCAATTGGAAATTCAAATTATCAGCGGGTAATTAAGAAACTGCGTAGTCGTATCTACATCCTCAACCAAATACATTTTACAAAACGTTAATTAAAACGTATTTGTGTTTTCAAAATTCTTGATTAGAAGTCTTTGGAATTTGAGTCAAGAAGAACTCAATAGATGCAATAAAATCAGTAGTTTAAATATATACGTATTTTCATAAAAATAATTATCATTTATTTACTACACCTATTTATATTTTTTTTTTAATTCATTGCTAATGTATTCAAAATTTAATTCTCTCTGAAGAAGTAAGTATATAATATTGTGGAAGAATATTTTCAGCCTTCATTTTCGCTTATTTACGTAGCTTTCGCGATTGCCTGGAGGTTGTTTAACACATTACGATATTTATCTCCAAATTGACTATCTGCAAAATAAAAAAAACTTTTATTTGGAAAAACGCCTCTATATTCTCGGTCGAAGCAGAAGTATGTGTTAAAAGTATTTATAAAGTATATTTTTATCGCTACTTTTAGACTTTTATTTTAGGGGAGAAATGAGGGCGCACGATTAAACCGTATTAATTATTATTACGTTAAATTTTTATATTGCTATTGTATTTAAAATAATAGGTTCTTAAGATTCAATAAAAAAGGCACTATAGTAATTTTTTATACGAGGTGTATTATTTGATTTTTGCAGCTGTGAACGACGAGTATGTTAAAAATCCTCCATTGGTTAATTAGGGAATATAATAAGTTTGAACATTATTTAAAAGGAGGTGATTATTTATGATGTTTTGCAAAATTACTTAGCTGTTGTGCAAAGCGTCAGCCAACTATTAGATTCAATAAATATTTTAACGTCTTTACAGCTGTGGGGAACGAATGTATTAAGTATCGTTACATAATTAATTAGGGGAGCTACTGAGTTTAAGAATTGTTTAAAAACGAATGATTAGAATAGTATATTAATCTTCAGCAAATTATTTTATTCGACAAATAGTTTAAATTAATTTCTGCAAAAATACTCATATGTACCTATAAACTTTTATTGTTAATTTCCTTCTTTAACAGTATATTCTAAAAAGTGATTTGAGGAATCCACAGTTTTCTGAAACGTATTTTTTTTTCTGTATGTTTTTTGCACGCTGGCTCTCTGATGTTGATTATATCAACTAATTATTTTCTCATCTAGGCGCCTTTCTTTGTTTTACCTATTTGTGACATATCTATACCTTAAGTGATATTAATTAGAATTACTTTCCCGATACCCTTAAATGACAAAGAAACATAAAAAGGTGCCTGCCGCAGAAAATTAATATAAATAAAGAAGTAATGGTTTTTCATGATTGAATATCATTAACAATAATTATTATTAGGTCATCAACGCTTAACATACTGTTTTGTTTTTATTTATATATTAATTAAAAAATGATTATCAGCTAGTATAATCAACACACAAAAGATAGCTTTGGCAAGTGAACTAAATTAACAACATTTTGTTGAGAAGTCTCTCTGTTTTCTTGGTTTATCATTGTAAAAGTATCCATTGTAATAAGTTCTATGGTTAATGATATTTCTTTATTATAAATTTATTCCTTTAAATGCATTACGTACCTATGCATAACAAGAAACAAAAACACTTTTTTAATATATTTTTTAAAAGGAAATAATTAAAGAGTGACTTATAGATTAAATACAACACTATTATAACATAATAAGTTTATTCGTTCGTATTTCATTTTGTCAAAAATAAAGGTACTTTACTCTTTAGAAAAATTAATTTTATTTAAAAAAAAACTCGTATACGAATGCAAAAAAATGATATTTGCTTATTTCATTCTAAATTTTAAACCATGCAGTGCTTTTTATGGGAAATAACTTTTTCATAAAATTAATGATAAAGTACCTACCATATAAATATATTTAAACATGCATTTGTTATGTTTCTTGGAGGCTACTTAGTTAGTAAATTGTTGAACTTGTCTAGTCCCAGCTTATTAAAAAGAACAAAACACGAAAAGGTAAATGCAAATAGTGACTTTTTATTTATATTCAAACAATGTTGCCAATTTCATCATAAAAATAGCGTATTAACAATTCCATGGTACTAAAGACCTACCAAGCTTCATAAACTCGCCCCTGGCCGTGGCCGTGAGGACGAATATTGATAATTATTGGTACACGATATGGTGTGGCCACATACGATGGATAATATGAATATGTTTCCAATTGTCTTTTGACTCTAGTATCGTCAAGTCCTTCAGTTTCGATCTGGGAATCATATACAGGTAAAACTTCTCCTTTGTTCAATCCATCGTTCTCAACAGGAGCGCAGACGACGATGACGATCAAACAGGCGAAAATAAACTAAAGAAATATCAAATTAACGTAAAACTAACATTTGATAGTGAAATTAATTTTAAAAGAAAATAATTTCTTGACTATATAAGGAAGAAAAGATTCTATGCGTATATCTAACAAGTTAATTAATTTAGTATTTTTAATAATGACTTCTACACCGAAACAATTGTCTAATTTGTTTAGTTGTATGTAATTCATCATCCCTATACTATCCAAAAATTATATTTTATTTAATGATGAATAAATTTTGTCAAAAACAATTTAAAAAAAATATTCAGGTAAAGGTAGAACATTAAAATTACTTACCAAAGTCTTCATGATGCTTGTGATGATATTGTAGATCAAAATGAACTGATGTGTGTAGAACAAAATGTCGCTTTTATACTGAAGAGTTATTGTAAGAATTTTTATCTTCTAACAGCTTAGTAAACGATAAGAACATTGTTATTAATTGGAAAACAATTGGAAATCCAAATTATCAGCAGGTAATTAAGAAACAACACAGTCGTATCTACATCCTCAACCAAATACATTTTACAAAACGTTAATTAAAACGTATTTGTGTTTCCAAAATTCTTGATTAGAAGTCTGAAATTCGAGGCAAGAAAAACTGAATAGATACAACAAACATCAGTAGTTTAAAAATATACGTATTTTCATAAAAATAATTGTCATTTATAACTACACCTATTTACATTTTTTTTATTAATTTATTGCTAATGTATTGAAAATTGAATTCTTTCTATTGTGTTTTGTGCCTCTCATTTATTTGTTTTTGCTAGTTTTTCAATCCAATTACATCTGTTGATATACAGGGGTGAGCATAAGTCGCTATCCGTTTATTCTTGCGCGCGCAGTTCTAGACAATTCCGCTAGCATTTGTTCGTAGAAGCAGGTGTATTGGTTATGTTTCGGTCACATAGGTTCAGTCATCATGACCGACGCAGCTCATTACAAGTATTCGTTGCCGCAACGCATTTTTCTTCTCACGTGTTATTATAACGAGAATGCCGATTATTCTTCCATTTTCCCCGAAGTTTGCTGAAAAGTTTCCCACTTCGCTAGTGCCTAGCCGTCAAATAGTATTAAAACTGCACAATAAATTTCAACTTACGGGAAGTGTACACGACGCGCCGCGTGCAGGAAGACCGAAATCTGTAGCGACAGAGGAAAACAAAATGCTTGTTGCGCAAGCAATTGTAGAGGACCCAACGCGATCGGCTCAACGTTCTGCTATGCAGCTTAACTTCTCACGTCGAACCTACCATCGCATGGTGAAGGAATTAGGTTTTCATGTTTATCGACCGCAATTACTTCAGGCATTACGCCCAACCGATTTGGATATGCGACTGAATTTCGCCGAGTGGTATCTTGGTTGCGTGGAAGAGGATCCGAATTTTTATCGTACCATTTTATGGTCCGATGAAGCCATTTTCAAATTAAATGGGCGTGTAAACAGGTACAATTGCGTCTACTGGTCCGACCACAATCCGCACATTATTTTGAAAGAGGAACTAAACATACCTAGCGTGATGGTATGATGCGGAATTTCTGTTCATGGTATCGTTGAGCCGTACTTTTTCGATGGCAATGTCGATGGCACCAAGTATCTCGAGCTCCTAGAAGAGCTGCGCGTAACATTGATTAATGATCCACGCTTTGTGGGTCGGCAAATGGTCCTTCAACAGGACGGGGCTGCATGTCATTTTTCACTAGTCGTCAGAGACTTCCTGAATAGGCACTTCCCTGACTGGATTGGACGTGGTGGATGGATTACGTGGCCCCCACGATCACCTGATATAACACCGTGTGATTTTTCATTATGGCGAATTTTGAAAGATCGCGTTTTCGCGACACAGCATCGCTCACTTGCTGAATTAAAAGAAGCAATTACACGTGAAGTCGATCGCCTTGATACTGACAAGGAAGCTCTTAATCGCATCATCTGCCATGTCGACACACGATGTAAAATGGTCGTCGAAGTTTCTGGTGGCCACATTCAACAACTTTTGTAACATACAAATGTTTTATATACTGTATTATGTAGCAATACACGATCGTTATTCACTCAATTGTCGTTTTATTCTTGTATGCAAATCGGACAACTGACTTATGCTCACCCCTGTATTGAGGCAGAAAATTATCGATGCGGCAAACGAAATAAGAAGAGGATTAACAACTGGTGTGGTGAAATGTGGCTGAAGACACAGAATGAGAGTATGTGTGCGAAACAAAGGCGGACATGTGGAACATACATTGTAAACTTTCTTTGAAAAGAGTAATAAACGTTATTTTGTACCTATTTGGATTGTTTTATTTTGTTTTCTGACTCAAGTGATAAATTTGACGCTTAAGTACCGTTATTTTTTACTACTATCTGAAAGCATTTTATAAAAGTTTTTTTGTAAAATTTCTGATAATACCCTAGTTGGTTATACCTTATTAGATAGCTAAAGAACCATAGATATTTTTAAACACATCTGCAGCATAACTGTCATACTTCTCTTTAATATTTAAAAAGGAAAAAAATATTTTTTACGAATTTATTTCTTTCGTTAACTATCAATCATCTACTGCGACCCAGTTGGTTCAGTTAGTGTTCAGCAGTGTATGTGCTATAGAAAAATAGCAAAAACAAATAAATTAGAGGCACAAAACACAAAAAAAAATGGGACAATAGACAAACAATCGGCAATTTTTATAAGAAATTGTAAAAGTCCAATAACTTGAAAACGGTTAAGTTTGAGATACGGTCTTTCATAGTCAAATCAGTCAAAAATGAAGGAAACTACAACCTCTTAAAGGATCTAAATCGGCTTAACCTGTAGCCCTGTATATTATAAATTGTGGTTTTTAACTAAAATGTATAGGGTGTTCAAATTTTATGGTCAAAGTTAGTCAACTTCAAAGAGGCATAAGTCAATTTCTTTAAATAGAATGACCCATTTTTGACTACATATTCGAATTCCTCATTGAATTTGGCGTTTTTTTTATATGAGACTATCGTATAACTTTGCTTATACTTTTTGAGAAAATCTACAATTTGAAGTATGTCATTCCATTTAAAATAAGAAAGTTAACATCTACTTCCGGTATAACCGGACGTAAATCGAAATTGAAAATATTTTTAAAAGAAGCGGCATAAACAATAACCAAATGAGCCCAAGTTTCAGAATTGAATTCATTCTACTAATTCATATACTAATAGCCTATCAACTTGAAAGACCCTGTATATTAAGTATGTAAACATTGAAACAGCCACGAAACTAGCGAGCAATAGATGCTATTCTGCTCGCAATATTATTGTTTCCTACATTATCGACAACATACACACCGAAAAGGCGCGACGTTGCCATTTAAGAAAACTACTGGGAACAAATTAACGTCCTCTCAGTGTACATAAAATGTTTTATCTTAAAAAATAATTAATTTTAGCCAAAACATCATTATGAGGTCGTCAAAGCCTAACATAAGATTCTGTTTATTTAAATGTAGCAGTAAGTCTGTCTGTTACGTTTTCACACTTAAACCGCTGAACCAATTTTGACGTTTTTTGGCATAGACATAAATGAAACCTAGAGGAAACATATAGGCTACTTTTTATCCCGAAAATAAAAGGGGTGAAAGTTTGTAAATCTAATATATAATATTTACTTGTTCATCTTTTATTTATGTACATTACTTACGTTTCTTCTTGTTTTGTTTATTCTTTTTTAATTAAACTTATGTTCAAATATTAAAGAATAAGACGTATCTCTGTTTATTATAAGAAAATAGGTAATTTTGATAGTCTGGACGAACCCTTGCAATAATTAGTTCGGATTATTGAGGTTCTGCTGTAGTTGATAATTTTCCATTTTTATGTTATACGATTACCTACGTACATAACAAGAAACAGAAGCACTTTTATGATAATTTTTGTAAAAAGTGATAATTGAAGAGTAACTCATAAGTTAAATAAAATACTATTATAAAACTGTAGGTATATTCATTCATATTTGAGCGCTTTATTTAATTTACACCAAATTAGGTACTAAGTAGGAAAATTTTTTTGTCTAGTATCTGCAGTATAAGACTCAGTAGCATAATCATCAAGTTTTATTTGATCCTGTAAGATCAAAATTTAAAAACTAGAGTAAACAGTAAAAACAGTGGGTAAATGATTACTCTGTATATTATAAATGTCTTACAAAGCATCATCGAATATAACAGTTAGTAGTTTCAATGAAGGTAAGGTTTATTTTTTCCTACAGAATGCTAAATTATTTAAATATAATTATAATCTATGGAATTATAAACTGTATTCATAATTAATAGTTACAGATTTTACTAATGATCAGTTGTTATTCTACTACGAGTTATTTTTCATCGTCTAATGGGTTTTAGTTTAGAATAGAACCCTTGATTAAACGCAGAAAATCAGCATTAATCATGAGATACCTACATTTCTTGTTTTTCCTTTTTTTTAGATTTCCATATTAATCTTGATGATAATGACTATTTACATTGTTATCAACAACGACAATTACACTTTATACGTTGATAGTTGCGAAAGTCTGGAAAATTTTATTAACAACCACCAGAATGAAAGAAGTGCAAACTTATACAGTCCTTCAAGAATTAATTGTTTTAAACGAAAATCAAATGAAACAATTTGGTTTTAAAAAATACTTTTCGCCTTTGCATTTATATATGTATTTGGGGCTGCTCTTCCTAAATTGCATTATCATTCTTATATTTTTTTACTTTTGGAAGAGAGCTAACCCTGCACTACGATTATATATATATCCAAAATACCGAACCCTACAGCCATTTATTTTGGCTTGTTATTAATTGAGAAAAATATTATTTTTGTATCCACATACTATCTGTAAATACATTTACATACTGCAACTCTCATTACAGTGTAATTGCAGTTGATTAATATATTTAAACATGCATTTGTTATGTTTCTTGGAGACTACTTAGTCAGTAAATTATTGAACTTGTCTAGTCCCAGCTTATTAAAAAGAATAAAACACGAAAAGGTTAATGCAAATAGTGACTTTTTATTTATATTCAAACAATGTTGCCAATTTCATTATAAAAATAGCGTATTAACAAGTCCATGGTACTCAAGACCTACCAAGCTTCAGCAACTCGCCCCTGGCCGTGAGGACGAATATTGATAATTATTGGTACACGATATGGTGTAGGGGAATATGTTGGATAAGTTGGATAATGGTATGCGTACCCCACTTGTCTTTTGTATCTAGCTTCTTCCAATCCTTCGTTCTTATAAAGAGAGTCATCAAGTCCTTCGTTTTTGTATTTAGCCTCTTCTAAACCTTCACCTTTGTAGGAACCATCGTCCTCAACGGGAGCACACACCACAATGGCAACCAAACAGGCAAAAAGGATCTAAACAAATATCCGATATTAATAAAAAATTAATTTAAAGCATAAAAGACTTCTTGTAATCATAAGAAACACTTATACCTAACACTAAGTAAGTATAGTTGAACCTACTCCTGACAATTATTTTTAAAATAAGTATGTCATCAATTATGCACCGTCAAAATTTATTTTAAATTTTAATTAATTGTAAAAAATTTCGAACAAGACCAATTATCAAAAAGTAAATCAGGTAAATACAATTGGTATATTAAAAAACTTACTAAAGTCTTCATTTTGGTGGTAATAGTGTAGATCGAAATGAACTGATGACTATAAAATAAAATGCCGCTTTTATACTGAAGAGTTGTAAGAATTTTTATCTTCTAACAGCTTCGTAAGCGATAAGACTACTTTTGTTAATTATAAAACAATTGGAAATCTAAATGATCCACAACAAGTTTAGAAATTAACTAGTCGTTTCTTTAATCTAAACTGCATAACCATAATTATGTATACGGCAATCTACATATTAACATTATGGGTTTAAGAAATCTTTACATGCCTACCTACGAAGAATTTGTCTTTTAATTAAAATATCTTTATGAGTATGATTTGATTAATTTAGAGTCATTAGCAACAAGAACAGTTCAATTGGTATTATAAACAAAAGATCCTTTAAGAATAGGTATGTTTTCATGTTATTAGTGCCATGTATAGGTTCAGTAAGAATGTTTCTTTAATATTTCGTTGCTGTTCGAAATTCGTTTTCCTTTCATATACCTAATTCATCTATCCTAAAACGGTTTATTTCAACTAAAGGGTCATTATAAAGTTGCAAAAATGCCTATGAATGCCCCTTACATTTGTCAAAATTATTATTGGTTGGTAAGATAAAATATTAGGGGATGATTTAGGAAGATGAGAAGTTCTGGTTTTCAGTAATAATACCTAGGAGTTTCCTTACATAAAAGTCAAAATTATTATTATTATACCATTATAACCAAATACTTCTCTATCAAAAAGTGTCTTTCAACATAAAAGAAAAATTACTAAAATTATAATTTCCAAACGTATTTATAAGATCATCAGCTTCGTTAATAAACGTTTTTTTGAGTTTTACCTAAATTTAAGTATAACTACGATCCATTAATTCTTGTTTTTTATCAACTCACTTATCAGTACAAAAAGAAACAATAATAACTATTTTTTATTCCGTTTCAATATTGACAACAATTTCAACAAGACGCCTTAAATTGATTGGTTATGATTTCTGCAGTTTCAGAAGATAAAACAAACGACTCATTTTTTAGTATAAAAACCTCATATTCATTTTTAATTTAGTCTTACGCATATTAATCACGCTACAACAACGACCAATCCAACATGAAGTTTTTGGTAAGAAATTAATTTTTTTATTTAATATAGGTGTATTTAATTCGAAACCTAAACAATTTAAAAAGCAATGGTTTTTGAAATAAAATTTATTGGACAAGTTTAGTTTTTGATTTAAATATTTCTATAAAGATTAACCAGAGTTCATACAATTCACTCATCATAAGAGTAACAGTATTTCAATCTTCATCTTTTTAATAAAAATTTCTGTCATGCTTTACTTTAATGTTTGGTTTATAAAATAAGTTTGGGTAATCGAACAATGAATTGTTTTTAGAAACACCCCACCCTCAACATAAATATTATTTTAGCCTGCCTACAAGGATTACAAAGGAATTATCAATTCAAGAACATTGACATCAACGCTTCATATTGTGATTGAATGTTGCAATTTTCATTTACATATGCAGATTTTTTATTTATATTTATCTATAATACTCTCAATTTGTTACTAAAATTCTTGGCCTTTTGTTTCTTAATTTTGAAAATCGGGCATTCTGTACCCATTTTCTCGTTCCTTTCATTACTCTTTCTCAATATCACTTGCAGATCTCTTCATTTGCACTTAATTTGCCATTAATCAACTATTCTTTTTGTATAAATATATTATCATCTTAAACAATTTCAGATTCTTTTAGCATGTTTAATTGTTCTTGTCGCTTCAATCCCTGTAAAGGAAAGTGAAAATCCTCTCGTGAGTTGGGTTAAGAAAGCTGCTGTAAAATATCCGTACGCTTCATACCCCTCAACAATTCATTATCGTCCTGCACATCCTGCATATTATTCAAAGGCAGTTCCTTACCCTTACCCAATTATATTAACTGTACCGCATCACATTCGTCATTAGTTACTACTTTACATACTCATTTGTTCCTGACTGTTGTATTCAAGTAAAGAACATGTAAAAAGTTCAAAATAATAATGAGGTAATGAGAAACAAGATAGAGGTCTATTTTTTTAATTAAAATATCCCATTTATTCCTACGGCATTCAAACGATTGCTAATGATAATCGTTAATATAGTAAGTACTTAACTAACTATTTATCCCTTTTTAGGTTAAACAAATTAACTTTTCCCGTATGTGCCTTAAAATAAAATTATAAGGCGTATCTTTTTAATTAAAATTTTTAAATGAATCACCTAAATAATGTACCTACTATCAATATATTATTTTATATAAGACAAATTATAAAATTGATCGGCTATTCCTCTGTGGAGAAGAAGATTAATAACCGACCAGGATGTAGAAACAGACAAGCAAGATAAACAGAACAAAGAAAGAGAAAGGTCTTAAGAGGCTTAACTAATGTAAGAAGAGAAACAGAAAATAAAACACGATACCTATGAACGAAATAAGAATAAAAAAAGGACTAAAAGGGATAGGACGATTCATACATGGTTGCGAAAAAATGTTTTGCAAGAATCAGCTTATTGGCAACCTATATAATAAACACAGTTTTAAAGACCATGTAGTAAGGAAATGAAAACCATAAAACACATAACAGAAAAATGCAAAATCACGATAAATAGCATGAAGAAATTATACAACAAGGTGGAAAATAATAAACATTCCTACAAGTCCAGAATATTAGTTATAAAAAAAAAAGAAATGTCAAGTCGATAATTTACACGAAGTAATTACTTAAAAGTCACAATATGAATCTTGTTAGTTAATAGTTCACTCTAATGGCATAATTTAAAAGCATTTAAAAATTAATTTGTAGGTATCACCCAATTAGATAAGTTGCTGTTTTTCACAAAATAAACTAACAACCTTACTTAATAAAGATGTATATTATTTCCGTTTGTTATCATAAAAATTAGCACATTTAAATAAGAAACAGTTAATTAAGAAATTTCATACTAAAATAGCTAAAATAAATGGCAAGTTCCCAAAATTGTGGTAAGAATAAAATTGTAAATGGCAGGACTTATGATGATAATACAGTGATACAGGCCAAAATTAAACAATAAATAACCCTACATTATTTTTCATTGTTTACTACAAACAAT
This sequence comes from Agrilus mali, assembly GCA_029378335.1. Taxonomy (NCBI): domain Eukaryota; kingdom Metazoa; phylum Arthropoda; class Insecta; order Coleoptera; family Buprestidae; genus Agrilus; species Agrilus mali. The sequence goes on from CM055657.1 coordinate 21,830,186, forward strand.
GTATTTAATATTTTAATACACCGGTGAAAAGTAATCTAATGCTTTATACGATTGAGAAATTAAAATGTACAAAAGAAATAATAAAATATCATTTTCGGCATGAAGCAGTGGGTGGCTATTTTAATAAAATGAACGTGAAATTTATCGTTGCGTGTCTTTTGTAAGTTAATTCTCATAAAAGGAATAGAGTATAATAGCATTTAATGGTTTCACATTCAATTCTAATAATTATTGATTATTACAGTCAATAGAGGGCGTTTTTTAATACGTAGATATGACCCAATATCCAATATTGTTTACTAAACAATCACTACACGAAATACTGAATGAATAAGATCCATAAAATTATATACAGGTGGCCCACCCAATGTAATTAAAATGATGAAAATGCACTTATAATTTTTGTTAATACTCAATAACCCCAATACCTAAACAGACTAGTCTATATTAAAGGATTTGGAAATATTTATGACTTGTTATACCAAATGAAAACGTTTCTTTCAAAAGTAATGCAATATTTTTTCTTATCTCGTTTTATATACGTACTATACAGAGTGATTTAAATTCAATGCGGACCATTGGGATCTCCTAAACTGTAAGAGATACCATTCCAATAATGTTCTACACCAAGAAATGTACAATATTTCTTTTCGTTTGTGTGATATTTGAAAAAATCAAAAATTTTGAATTTTCTTCTATGACTTGAAATATTTCAGCTACTGTTAGATTTGTGTGATGATTATTTTTCAGTATGTCTAATTAATTATAACTGAAATATTTCGAGTTACTGAAAATTCAAAATTTAGATTTTTTTCAAATACCTCACATACAAACCGGATATTATATATTTCTAAGTACACAATTATTGGACTCTTTAGTAAGAAATTTTGCCATCATTTAACCGCAATCGTATCTCTTACGGTTCAGAAGATTCTAATGGTGGGCATCGAATTTGAATCACCCTGTATAGGAACTTATTCAACATTTTCTGATGACGCCTTGTGCGTTAACAGAAATGTCTTTTTAGAGAAGGGGTGCTTCAAGCCGGATATTAAGATAATTTTTCCAAGAATTACTTATTTTTAATTGTTACATTGCGATTGGTTTTAATTAGTAATTTGTACTCGGTATTTACTCCAACAGTAAGATGAAGTTATTTAATAAGCAAAAAGAATTTGTCTAAGAATTGCAAGGCTGAATGAATATGAAAACCATCGTAAATCCTATTCAGGGTGTAACGCATTCTTTAGAAGTATATGTATAAATACTGTAAATATGTGCAAGGTCTTGTTCAAATCAATGTAACGGAGAGATCTTATATCAATACATTATTATATCGAGATGTAATTTTCAAATTAAAGTAATAAATAAATCAGTTTGCCATTATACTGATTTATTTCATGTGATTATAACCATACGGAGTTCCTTTACCAATTTATCTTAAAACGTTGCAATTTATGTCAAGCAAAATCATAAAAACAAGATAGATATGTACACAGCAGTAACAAAGTATTGTATGAACTTTTTAAATTAAAAGTATGGTCAAAGCAATTCTAAACAGAGGACTAAATGGACTATAGTCCCAGAACATAAGCCGATTAGGGAACACAGCTTTTATTAGTGTTACATATTTTTTGTAATTATTACTTTTGTTCAGTGTAATGTAATTTTTGTATTTAACCAATTTTTGTGGCTTTGTCGGTTATTCCCATCTCGCTAATCTCACTAGTTATTCCCTTTATATTCTTATAAAGATATATGTAGCTACCAACTGCACATATATTTTTGTTCCATAAATATTAAGTTAAAAAAGACACTTTTATAGTAAGTTGCTTCATTTATTTACAAAAATATAAACATGGAGATACTCCATAGCACATATTTATCGTGTACATACAATTGCAAAAATCATTATGCTACATATGAACGGAGAAGAATCAGTCAGAAGTGCCTCTACTTGAATTGAATTCAGCACCATTAATTTTGCTTAAATAACGCCTACAATTGTGATCAAAATGGAATTACTCCGTTATATGCTTGGTCGAGGTAATAAAATATGTTTCCTAAGACAGCCAGTCGATTTACCATTTCTTGAGCAAAGGTCCTAGTGGTCCCACCACACCAGAGGGTCCGGTAATGACAGCACCAGCGGTTGCTGGTACAAGACCTACTGGGCCTACACCTGGAGCGATTAAACCTGGAGCAACACCTTGAGCAATAACTCCTGGAGCAACGAGACCGTGACCAGCAATGAGACCTGGACCACCAATGAGTCCTGGGCCACCGATAAGTCCTGGACCGGCAATGAGTCCTGGGCCACCAATGAGTCCTGGACCGGCAATAACACCTGGGGCACCAATTACTCCTGGAGCGATCAATCCTTTGCGAGCCCAATCTTGAGATTCCAAAAGTCCTTCACCCCGCCATTGGCTTTCCAATAGTCCTTCACCTCTCCATTGACCGTCATCTTCAGCCAAAAGGAGACCAGAGGGTTTCGCACTGGCAAAAACAGCCAAGCAAGCAAAGACAGCAATAGCCTGAAAGGAATTACAAACGAAATGTTAACGTTTTTTAATTGATAGATTAATTAACTAAAATAACGAAAGTTCACAAGTTTGAGAAGCAGGGGTGTTTCTCACCCCGTAATTACTTACCAAGGTGTTCATTGTAGCAGTTATGATTTCTTGCACTGAACTAGTGTAGAGTCAAGATTAAATTCAACTTAAATAGTAACTCGACGGCCTTCATGTTTTACGTTAACAGCAACTTTTTAAAAAAAATGTTGATACGTAAACACCACCACCTATGTGCGTATGTAGTTCATAAAGCAGCCTTTCCGGCCAATCTGTATTTTAATTAGCTTTTGCCCACATAATTGCAGGATTATAAAAAAGCCTTATTCATTCATTCCGTTTTCAATGCCTGGCGTCCCAGCAATAAGGGTCACATGTGGACTTTGACCACCTTTCTTAAAAACTTCTCGAAATGTTTGAGTATCTTTACCATTATTAATGTGATCAAATTAGTGTTATAACATCTTTAATTTTATATTTTCTATTCATAAGGTAAAAGGGTCAATAGGTGACTTAAAAAAACTTTTTTTTTGGAGATGCAATAAAATGTAATATGAAATAATTATGCTATTATCAACAATAATATCCCTGTACGGTGCAAAATCCATACAATAAAATGGCATAGTGTATCTATAAAAAAAAAACAGTTCTATGCGTGTTCGCATATACCAACCCATATTCATGCATAAATATCATAATTATTGCATCAGCCTATTCTGAACGACCTATAAAACGCTAGATAAGAGTAATCGTTAAATAAAAATGAAAAGTTGTCGTTTCCACCTTTGTCACCTCGTGGGAACAATCGAATAGGTTTATAATTGAAGTGTAATTATTGTTTTCACATCAGATTGAACGAAATCGATGTGGTTAATGATGATTTTATGATTAATTGGAATTTAAATCGTATAATTTTTTATAGCCATGTATGTATCCAAATTAAATCTATTTATTTTTGTTTTTTATACAGAAATACTTAACTGGTTCTAACAAATGTAAACCGGCTTTATATTATTATAGATTCATACAAAGAAGTATTACCCTATATAACAGGAAAAAAGATAAACGTCTTATAACTTCACAAATATTTATTATAATAGCAAATGTACATTTCGACCACTAGTGGTCATCATCAGTGCATAAACACATTAACAGGAATGGTATCTTATTAGTCTAATTTATACATTTTGGGCCACAAGAGAGATGAGAGGGTTGTTTATGTGGTGTGTATCGAAATTCATTAGGTTTTCCTTGAATTTATTAATGTAAACAGCTTCACTGGTGACAAGTTCTTGGAAATTATTACAGGGTTTAACCAATTCTAAATTATTTAAGTCGAAGGAATGATTGGTAGATATTTAGAAAATGAAATGCTACCGCGGATTTTTCTGGGTTATTGTTTTTTAAATGTGAGTAATGTTCTTTAAACCTAGTGTGGATGTTTCTTTTTGTTAAACATATACAAAATTTTGTTGCAATCGTTGCAACTAATTTTGTAAATACATATATACATATAACGAAAGAATTTAATATACAACCAGTATTCTCCAACAATAAGAATAAACTTTCAAACCTGTTAGGAAACCCTAAAGATGATTTTAAAAACAAAGGGGAGATTTACAAAATTAGTTGCAACGATTGCAACAAAATTTATATAGGTTTAACAAAAAGAAACATCCACACTAGGTTTAAAGAATATTACTCACATTTAAAAAACAATAACCCAGAAAAATCCGCGGTAGCATTTCATTTTCTAAATATCTACCAATCATTCCTTCGACTTAAATAATTTAGAATTGGTTAAACCCTGTAATAATTTCCAAGAACTTGTCACCAGTGAAGCTGTTTACATTAATAAATTCAAGGAAAACCTAATGAATTTCGATACACACCACATAAACAACCCTCTCATCTCTCTTGTGGCCCAAAATGTATAAATTAGACTAATAAGATACCATTCCTGTTAATGTGTTTATGCACTGATGATGACCACATAGTGGTCGAAATGTACATTTGCTATTATAATAAATATTTGTGAAGTTATAAGACGTTTATTTTTTTTCCTATTATATTGAGTATTCTTCACAGTCACTCATAAATTCAAGAAATATATTTTTACATATATTTGTTAAAATAATCGGTTTAAAGTATTACCCTCTTATTAGAAAATAATTACTTCACAGTTGCCATCTATAAAAATAATTTAAAAAACCGAGATTTTTTTAGTTAGATGCATAATAAATAACTATTTGCAACCTACTTCTTCTGTAAAAAGGTTTAAAGAAATGTTATTTTAATTATCAATTACATACCTGAAATAATCTACATAGGTATTAATTAGTGAAATCTTATAACAAACACAGTTTTCAGCAGCTTAATAGCTCTAATTTTGTAAAATCAATTTGTCTTTAAAAAACAAGTTAACAAACTTTAATCCTTGTTGCCAAAATTAATAAGAGAATATTAATTATACCGATTTTTATTCCTTGCTTATTAACATTTAAAATTTTGTTTTTTAACTGATTTAACTATTGCTCGACTGAAATTCATTAGAATAACAAAAAACACAAGTTTCATATGAATCCTATTGTCCACAACTTAACAAGTTATTATTTATGTACCTGAAATGAAAAATAATAGTAAAATGCTTCAAAAAACTTTATTAATAAGTACTTGCTACAATTGTTTCGCTATACAATAGCTTTTTCAGGCGAAGAGTATCTTATACGTATATATATTAAACTCACATTAAAACTTTTTGATGGTGATGGGGTTTTTAAATTGATACTTTAATGTTTAACAACGGAGAATTTGAAACTTCTAATTGATCGTTTAAAATAGTATTACGTCTATTTACCTATTTATTGCATGTTGTTCTAAAAGGTTTAATTCTGTCCCTTTATTTTGGATATGTAAAATTTTAAATTCATTATTAAAGTTGTGTCCACTATTGAGTAAATGTTCTGAATATGTTTAATCTGTTTTTTTTATTTATAAAACTTTTATAATGTTCAGAAATGCGTATATCAAAGGCCCTTCCTGTCTGTCCAAAGGATATAGGAGTAAGATTCATCATATTAACCAATCATTGACCCCTATATAATTTTTCGAAATCTCCATCGACCCCCATAAAAGTAATTTTCTGTTAATTAAAATAAAACTCTATTAGGTACTGTGTTGTAAATTTATTTTATGATTTTAAACATTAATGGTACATTTTGTAACAATAGTTTTATGAAACATATATATTAATGAAGAAATTGAAATGCCTTAATATTTATGAAATAATAACTAATTATAAATAAGTAGAAATAATAAACACAGTAACTACAGATTTATTGCTTCTTAATGAATGAGATGGGTGTGCCTGGTGTTTTTTTTGTAAGGTTCGCTATATTGGGTTCAAAATTGGTCAATTTTAATCTTAAATCCTTAATTAAGATTGAATTTACGTGACTGAAACCGACTTCAACCATATAGGAACTTAGAAATGCTAGCATAAATGGCTGAGCTATTTCGTAAAGTTTTATATACATTTTTGCATTATATTTATACATACTGAATAAGATATGTGTGATTTGCGTATTAAGAACTGTTTTTTCTTCGACCCCCAATCGACCCTCCCGAATCGGATCGACCCCCTGGTGGTCTATATAGCCCACTTTGGCGACCTCTGTGTTAAGCAATGCACATATACATACTTTAAAATTGTATTCGAACTTCTACTTTTGTTCTATCGTTATATAAATAAGTATGCGTTTGGTAAAAAAGATACAAGCATTTCTGAGTTGAAAATTTAAGCCGAAACGATAATTTGTTGGTTTTAAAAAATAGGAACCTTCTTACCATGACTGGCTATAATTTTTCATTAATGAAAATAATTTTATTGTACCGCAGAATAAAGCAGAAACTTTTTACCTACGTGGCGACCCTGTTTACCTATCCTTTCTAAAAAGGAGCTTTTTGCTAGACAGTAATAAATCTGCACTTGGGATCCATTTTTCTAGCAGTTCAACAGCCATCATAAAAATAGATTTATAGACAGAATGTAATCCTCAAAGCTTTCTTTTCTTAGGATGTAATGTTATATTGTACCGAAAGAAATAACACGAAACCGAATGTGATATTCATTTTTTGCCTGTCTGTTATAACTTGATACAGATTTAAAATATACCTCAAAGCGTCTACTAAAAATGTCTTTATAGTCTCCTACCCGAAATCCAAATCTTTGTCTAATAACTAATAATACAGAAGTCATTCGGAATAGGCAAGACTCCGAATCAGGACAATTTTCACTAATCCTTCATTGGCCTAGACCGAACCAGTTTATCCTGAAATCAAGTTAAATTAAAGACTTATTAATTAAAACAAATTTATGTAAAATCCGAAAATGTAGAAACACAGTAGTAAATTCTAGTTATAATAAGATAATTCTAATTATACTGGAAACAATAAACATAAACTAGAATAAAATCTTTCCAACTTCATTTCTCTTAGTATCTTTTTAGACTGATATTGGACGTCAACTTAAATAATTTTTTCATGCTACAAAGTATCGTTACGATATTGTTTCCAATTTGAGTAGTGTTCAGGATATGTTCAAATTTTTAACTCCACTTGACTTACAAATTTTGTGAAGCAAAGACGTTTCTATTATGAATTTGTGAAAATCATTTAACAAACAAGTTCTTAAATCTTCTAATCCGTGTTTTTTTTTTAATATTAATATTAAAATATTCAAAATATTGTAGCAAATACTTTTTTAATCCTATTGATTTCTCTTCCAAAAAAAGTACAACAATACTAAACAACTTAATACCTTAAAATACCTACTCTTCGTTTCTTCCGTTAATTGGTAGAATCAAAAGGAGAAAGAATTAAAAGGTATAAAACTTTAAACTCTTTGAATACACCAATTACTACTTAAACTTGAGATTATATTCTATCAAAAACAACAGTGAGACTTCAGACTTGTTAAATTATATCATACCAAATAAACAAAGTGTAATACAGCTTACATCTTCTTTCGTTTCAAATAAAAAATGCCGTACCCTTTTAAGCATCTTTTAATCGGTTAGAATTAGTGGATGTGCCCATATAATTTTAAAATAACAATTATGAAATTCTATCCATATACCTATACGTATAATGCATAATTATAACAGTAGTTACAGCAAAATACGACCAGGGATGACACCATGTCTTCCAGCTACAGGTCCTTGAATAACAATTCCTCTTCCTCGTCTATTTTCTAATTCGTCTTCTATTTCCTCTCCTATTTCCTCAACTTCTTCGAAAATCTCTGTAAATTGGAATAATGATACATATTAATACTATTATCAAAATACATTAAACTGTTAGGGTATCTTTGCATACAGACACGAGACAACAGCCCATTTTTGTCAATATCAAGAATTCCAAAAACATTTTAGATAAATATAACACAAAAATACTATTAAAAATGATAGGTGGGTAGAACTATTCAAAATTTTGTCACAGTTTAAAAAGCGAATTTTAAAAATCAATAATCGTAAAATATATGAACATAATTAAATTCTATAAAATATTAAAGCAAGTTTGCATAGGTAGCCGTGCAGTAAATAAATACTTATAAGAAATACGTATAATGGGTTGTATATTTAGTGAGCAAAAGCTCCCATAAAAACAATTTTTAAAACTTAATTTCAGATGTAAGTAATGAATAAAATTGTAATATTGTTGTACAATTATTGTTATTATTTCTTTCTGATCATTTGAATGCGCCGACAGTGGACATAAAAAGTGTTATACTTTTTCACTTAATAATACTTATCTAATAAACAAATCTAATTAGAAAAATAATGCCAGTTACTATTTGATTGTATAGATACATATAATAGATATAATTTTGGTAACACCTTTTTCCTTCGATTAAATAACTTTATGTATGTATCTTTTATATATTTTCTATTAGATCCAGATTTTTTCCAATCTTTACAGACTTAGTTTGTAAATCTACTAAAAATCTCTAAGTGCTTCAGAAGCCTGCAGTATAATGCAAAAATGTGATGCAATTTTCGAAAAGTACGAAAATGTCTTCTCAAGCAGTGATAATAAATAGCAGAAAAACAAGAAAAGTTAAATTTAAGTTTTAGTTTTTAATTTAATTTAGTATTCGTACGTGCAAAGACGTGTATAAGAGATTGTGTAAAATTGTGATATATATTGAAAATAAAGTGAAGGATTTTAAAATTTTTTATTTATAACAAAAGAAGATTAGAAAGAAAATAAGTGAATGTTGGCTATCGTATTATTATTCACCAGCCACCGTCCCATTCACCACCACCGTGCCAGTCTTGTCCATTGTCCCATTGACCGTTATCCCATTCACCACCGTTCCAATCGTGACCGTTATCCCATTGCCCATCATTCGAATGGCCATCATTCCATTGGCCATTGTCCCATTCACCACCACCGTTCCAATCGTTACCGTGGTCCCATTGACCCTCACCTCCATTATCCCAGTGGTTCCACGCTAAAAATTGATTTAAATATTTATCTTACCACAACTATAACGATAATCTTTATCACTAAATCGTTGATTATTGAGAATATAAGGTCCAATTAAATAATTTACCATAATAAGTTAAGTCGAAACTTTATTCGTGTTGTTATAAATCAGAATTGATTGAAACCAATGAGTAACCTAAAGTAAAAGTTAATGATCATCGCCTGATTCATTAACGAGTTCCAAAAATACTATTTTACTTCCATTTATTTGAGAAAGTCTATGAAAACTTGTCTCGATCCCAAACTAACAAAAGCTAGATACGTCACGATACCATTGATAAAAAAGCTCCAGGGAAATCAACTTTCAAATTGGATAGTGTCACTTTGTACACAGTTCATGAGCAATTATTCTACTTTTTATTATTTATTGTTCAAATAATAGTAACCCGTAGATGTAGGTAAAAAGTAATTAATATGTCTGTTGTCGCGCAAATAAAATTTAAAAAGGGTTCAACGCATAGGTACTATCACTAACTTTATCGGGGTAGATATTATTTATAAAAGGTTGAATTTGTACTGGACGTAAATAGCACAAAGTTTCTTTTATTAACATTGCTTATATTCCTAAAGAGTAAAGATTTTTTTGACAATTCATGTTCCAAGAGCAACACCCTACACTGACATTCTTTTTTAATTACATCAAATTATCCGTATCTGCATAAGAAAATAACAAAATTACCTCCTCCATGTCCAGCTTGGCTTTCTGCTAGACCTTCTCCTTTCCATTGGCCTTCCAGAACACCTTCACCTCTCCATTGTCCATCATCAACGCTTGGTCTTGCCCATGCACAAATGGCAAAAAGTGATATAGTTAGGACTAGCTGAAAAAATATATATTTTGTCATAATTTGCTTTTATCAATTTCGTTTTTTTTTTGTTCTTTATTTTTTTCTAGGAAAATAACTTTAATTATTGCCCTTATATTTAAAAAATATTTAAAAATGCATTCATTTGTGAAATAGTATATTCTTCGTAACTGAAATTGTTGTCTTAGAATTAGCATAGTTAAATTTGTTTTAATTTTTTACTTTCTTTAAATTCTGATTTCAGGGTGGCATTTAAATTTTATTTGGACAGTGCCTTTAACATGTTCATATTTTAAAATCTTCAAAATTGAAATAATATCTATAGATTACATTGTGCAACTGATTAAAAACAAATTAGTGTAAGTATATTATTTTAAGTAAAAAAATGTCTTACTGCGACTCTCATGATGGCAGTGGCGATTTCCAAAAGTCTCCTTTGAACCAACTGAACGGTAATAAACAAGAATAGCCCTCACTTTATATATGTACAGGTTTAACTGTCCTTCAATTAAATGTAGATTATAACATATTGAATAGTTTAACAGCAATTTACGTTACAATTTACTGGCATGCTGGACATTCTATAGCCTCACCTTTTGTCTACTTATGTTTTTACTCCCGTGTTTGACACCGTGACAACAAAAAAGGATAACAAAATAAGGAAGAAATGCCAGTGATTGCCTCCCATTTGTACTTACATACATGGCAATCTTTTATATTTCGACTGCATAATCAACGGAAGTTTTTTATTAACGAAGATAACATGCAGGTAATTCGGAAAGTAGGGCTTGGCATTCATGGATTTGCATTTTTATTAATTTCTATTTTATAATTAGTTCAAATAACTTTTTTGCTATCCTTGGGTACTTAGTTATTAAAAATTTACGGAAGGTAACTTTTGTAGGTACCTACATACAATTGTAATGTTTCTGAAATACCAAAATAAACATGCTATAATACAATGATGCTGATCATTTTCACATTGACCCCTTTCTGCTTATTAAATTAAACTTTCAATAAAAAAATATTATTTCCTACAACTACTACAAATTACTTAAAATTTGTCTAACTAAGAAGAGCTTCTACATCAAGACATTTTCATTATAACAATCGTTTGATGGCATTTCAATTGCATTTTTAAGTGGATACAATTCAATGTTAAATAATATTCCAATATTTCAGTTACATACTGTAATGTTTTTACCTTTTAGAATACTATAAACAAAATGTTATACTTACTAAAAAAATTACTTCAAGAGAAATTTGTAGAAAAGGTGTCATAAAATCAATAAAACATTTATAAAAATCTTCTGAAGTATTTCTTCTAATTATAAATAATAAATTTCTAATTGTCAAAACCATTAAAATTGTTAAAGAAAAGAAGAAATGGTGATTTTTACTCATAGCACATTAACATACCTATGAATTTGAATTTGAAATAGCATTTGAGACGTAAAATATTCAGTTGAAGAAAATTGAAAAATTTACTACTTTACAGCATTAGAAAGTAAAAAATTCTTCTGTATACCTTTTAATTAATGGAGAATTAGATTGTAGTTATAATAAACATAGTGATAAAAATGTTCAATCATATTTTTAGCCTACAGCATATAAAACAAATTATTTTTGAATATCACTATTAATGATAAAAACAGTCTAATATGATTTGGACAAATGCAGCTATAAAATGCTTTTTTTGTCAAAGTAAACGCCAGAACTGACAAAAAGATTTTTGATCGAAAACACCATTATAGAGAACAAAATTATTTAATTTCATTCATAAACCTGATACTGCAAATCAAAACTTTTACGTCGCTATCACTCAAAAAAATGTTAAAAATTATTTATTATGGAAATCGGGTATTAATGTCATTACCGCTTGCATGATCGTTTACACATTTCTTTCCCTTTTAAATTTTCTTTGCATTTCTCCGAAAGTCAAGAGAAGGCCATTTCAGTTTTACCGAAAACACGAAGCTTCACTTTGCCATGTATCTGTGAAAATTATTATTTTCTATTTTTATATACATAGTAGGTACATATGCTAATATAAAAACGTAGTCTGAATAAGGAAATACTTATTGGAATTCGTTTGTATCTATGTAGTCACATGTACCTTCTAATAAACTTACACATGTGCGTTTATTGTGTGTGGCGATAAAACGTTACTTTCATATTTATTATAAACAACACAGTGCGTTTCTTTTGCCGCATACCTGAAAAGCCCTATTTATTCCTACTGATAAACTAACATTAAAAAAGTTGATGCCAAACCTACCGGTCAGTTCATGGTATGAGTGACTGATAAGTACAGTAATAGTTTATACAGAGCAATATCCACACATTAGGTGGGTGTGATAATAAATAGCTATTGTTACACTGAAACACCTTTTACACACGTGTAGGTAAATAAAAAATTTGTTTTTGCTTTTTATTGCTTATTCAATTATAATTACAACATATGCTAGTATTTTCTTCCTTTATTGGAAATATTAAAGACAATTAACTTACTCTCAGTTTTAGCAAATAATTAAATGAAACTTTTCTGTTATCATTAGCAATTTTATATTTTTAGGATGATTTAAAAATCGGTTTTAGGTTTTCAATTTTATCACTATTAATATTTAATTTTGTTATCAATTATAGCGTCACTTAATCAAATTAATAAGCTCTTATGTTAGTTATTTTTCTCCAGATTTTTTTTTATTAAGAAACTTGCGATGTTAAACCCCAAATGGATGTATATAAGGAGAATATAATTTTTCCCTATAAAAACGAACGGAATGCTCAGTAATTACTTTTTATTGCAAAAATATATGTACAAAAATACCTGGTATTACACATTTTAAATTATATTTAAACCAATTTGTGAAGAATTTTTATGTTTTATGTAGGTAGACGATAAATCTTCAATTTTTTTTTTTAAATAATTGCAGGTACAATATTAACAATTGGTCTGGATTCGACAATAGATGCAGAGGGTGAAATGATGGTAAGTCCGGGTCCAACGAGAGCAGCCCTTCCAGTGGAAGCAGCAGCAGTAGCCACACCAGGAACGGCTACAGCGGCTGGAATTCCAGGACGAACCAACGGCAAAGGTGCAGCAAGGAGGCTACATTCGCAGTACGCTACAGCCACTAAAAAGACAGCCAAGATCTAAAACACAAAATTGATTCTACTGTAACAATAAAAAAGTCAGTGGAATAAAATACAGTGGGTTCTTAATCAATAGAATAAGGGGGTGAGTTTTATTATTACGATAAGTTTGCAGACATAATAAACAAATTATTATTATACTATTAAATTATTTAATAACTAGTTTAAACCCGCCAAATTTGGAGGGGTAGGTTACCTAAATGGTTGTGCGTAGTACCTACTGGCGGTTAATTTGTCGTTCAAAATCATTTTGACAGTAAGAAAAAGCGCATTTTAGAGCTTAATATGCGTGGATTCTATTTTCCAAAAATATATTTTGAGAGTTGAAAAAGCAAAATGAAAAATCCCAAAAATATGATCCTTTACAAATTTTAAAAAATAAACATCACCTTGCAGTACCACAGCTCATTATTGTTTCGTTCATTTTCAAAATCGTTTAGGCAATTAAAAGAAAAGAGCGCATTTTAGAGCATAATACGCGTGGATTCTACTTTCCGAAAATATATTTTTAGAGTTGAAAAACCAAAATAAAAAAATGACGATATGACAAATTATTTATTAACTGATAAGAATATGTACTTTAATACAGCTTAGCAGAGAGTAACAGGCACATAAAGAAATGTACTTTAGACCCTCAAATTCTCAAAATAAACTATTAACAGAAAGGCACTTTTCATAGATAATTCAGTATTCCTTTACTACTTTCTTTTATTCAACGTGTGTACAAGAACTGTGGGTAGGTACTTTAAATTAAACATACGTCTTAAAAGATTAATTGACATAAAAAAACATAAGAAATCCAAAAATTTAAATAGGAGCATTCTATGATCATCACAATTTAATTGAGTCGTTAATAGTTAAAACTATGTTTTAAATAATTTTCGATAAGTACATACATAAGTTAACTATCTACACAACTGTGCAAGTGAGGATACATAACTTTTTATAAGCCTTGGATTTTAATACGTACACAATCAATTAGTATTCATTTTACTACGTTAATGACTGTGTACCCACATCACACGAAACCGTGTAGAACTTTTTTGTTATTATATAAGACAAAATAAAAGTTAATATAAATAACATGTTTAAACTTATTTAAATAAAATACATTGTTTTCAAATGTATGTAAACACATTGCAGAATAACACCAAATTTAAATTAGTTTTGCAGTAAAATTTTGTAACAAAGTAACTTTACTAATGCATGTAAAGTTTCGGTCTGACTGTTTTTTTCTAAAATATTTTGGATAATTCTATTGAACACTAAAGTTTTTCACAACCGGTCATTTCATCCAATTCACTATACCTAACTCCAAAATCTACATTTTTACACACTGAATTTTCATTACCTAACATCTACTTAAATAATAATATGCAAATACTATAAATAAAAATTACTCGTCAAGATTTTTAGAAAAATGGTTCAACCAAAAATAAATAATTGGTAAAAGAATATTAACATAAGTAAATAAACTTTTATAATATTTTTTTTAAGAAAGTATTTTTCTCTCCCTTAATCACTTAATACTTAAAAGCTGTGTTAAAGTTCCATGATAATGGTAGCTTAAGTACTTACCACAAAAGCTTTCATCTCGTCGACGATTCTGTTGCTGTTTTCTGCTCGAAAAATGGGTATCTATGTTTTGAACGCAAAATAAACATTATGATATCGCATTTATATAGTACCTACCTGAAATTGAGTTAATTTACCCCGCCTACTTTTGATCTTGACAAGTATGTTAATAACAAAGAGTGGCTTTGTGGCTTTGTATATTATTGTATTTACAATTTCCTGTTATTTTTTCTTAATTACTATTTCATCATCCTATTGGCCATTTCCATATTTTTCTTTCATTTTTTCAAAAGGGTAGTTGAACCGAGTTACCGACCCGGAGGTTAAATTGCGCAATGTGATATAATGTAAAATCATTTTCAAGTTTTTTCCCCAGGTAATTTTTATTCTATAAACCGATTTTAAACTCAATATTTACAACTGATATTTATCTATAAAGTAGAACATTCTAGTTGAGTGAATTAATATGTAATAAGTAATTTTTTATTAGAATCCTGGCGAAAGTCAACTTCAGATTTGAATTTTGTATTTTCCAATTTAGTTTTTACCACAATTTGGTCGAGAAATAACATCAAATTTTGTAATTTTAATTAACAATAATAGTACATAATGCAGTCAAACTATGGTTTGATATCGAAAACAAATTACAAACAGGCAAAATTTCTATTTTTAGGGTTCCGCACCTCAAAAGGAAAAATCGGAACCCTTATAGGATCACTTCGTTGTCCGTCCGTCCGTCTGTCTGTCACGACCCTTTTTATCAGGAACGCGTGGAGGTATCAAGCTAAAATTTATACCAAATACTCAGGTCTACTGTCCCTTAGAGCTGTGAAAAAATCAAACTTTTAAGCCAACGCAATCAAAAGATACAGCCGTTTATGACGCAAATTTCCGCAAATTTTCGAATCAAAACCTACAGGGTCTTTCCCGTGAACTCAGAATCTGGAAATTTGGTACGAAGCAACGTCTTATAGCACAGATAAAGGAAAAATTGCGAAAACCGTAAATTTTTAGTTACATTATATAATAAAAATATTTTTATTAATTTAAAAGTTACTACCCCTTTCCTCATGAACGCGTAGAGGTATTAAATTGAAATTCATATCAAATACTCAGGTCTATAATACCTTTAAGCTGTAACCAAATCAAACTTGTATGTCAACGCAATCAAAAGAAACAGCAATTTAAGCCGCATATTTTCAAACTCGCAACTACTCGCAAGGGAATCAAAACCTAAAGGGTACTTCCAGTCGATTTAGAATCTTGAAATTTGGCATGAAGCAATGTTTTATAGCACATATAAAGGAAAAATTCCGAAAACCTTAAATTTTTAGTTACATCACATATATACAGGTTTGTACGGAACCTTCGGTGTGCGAGTTCGACTCGCACTTGGCCAGTATTTTTTTTTTTTTTGAAGATCAAAAAGCAAATTTACGCTTTGTGAAATTGACATCCCAAAATAATAATTTTCTAATAAAAACTACTTGGTTTGTTTGCTCAACGTTAGCCCAGGATAACCCACAATGTTTTTTCTTCTATTTCAAAACTTTATAAAAAGCATTTCTACGAATTACTAAAAATCCCCTAAGCTGTAGTTTGTGTGCCCGAGGTTATCTCATTATAGGTCACAATTTATCCCACTCTTGCTTCAAAAATTAAAACGCAAAAAGTATTTAATGATTAACCCTAGAAAAAAATAATTATGGAATTCGAGCCCAAAGAGCAAAACGGAGCCCTATTGCTGTCACCCTGTTGTCTGTCCGTCCGTCTGTCAGTATGTCACAGGTTTCTACTAGACGAAATACGATCCTATACATCAAAAGAAGTAAAAATATTTTTTTTTTCCTTGGCATGTGGGGTATCATTGTTTACAGCTCATCGAGTAGTGTACAAATACAATTATTATTATTTTTGATCTTTAAAAATGGCGGAATAGGGAGCCGCCAAAGTTGTCCCTTTTGGACCATTTTTATTAAGGGACCTATTTCAAAAACTAAACTAAAACTGACATTTTTATATATCATGCTCCATTTACTATACTATACTCTATTTACAAATACTAAAAGCAACGATTTATAATGTGATTTATCACCTGTGACCAAAACAACCAAGCATTTGTTTTTTATTTTTGTCACATGTACGAAACCCCAATAAAGGTTTTTGGTTTTTTTTACTTTGTGTTTGTCCATCAGGGTTATCCTAGGAAAGCCGACACCCTTAGTTCAATTAGTTATAATGTATATTCGTTGTTTCTACACTTTCGTTTGCCCATTAGGGTTGTTCCATTCTTCCCAAATTTCTTTTTCTTCGAGTTATACGGTTATAACTATTGAACTAAGGATGGGCTAACGAAAATAAATTGTGAGTTAACCGGGGAGAGCCTTGAGCAAACCCAATGTAAAAACAGGGATTTTAAATCATTTGTATTTTCAAATTTTTAATCTGTGAGCTAGCTATCTTGAATTAAATCTGGGCAAGCAAACCAAGCGGATTCGATTCAATTTATGTATCAAAACCTTCAGTGGATAATCACCTGTCTATATTTTTATATATTTTTGAATTGGTTTATCTAGATTTCTATTAGTCGAAAAGGGAGTGTAAATGTACATAGAGCTCATTTCCAACTTTTTTGTAGTAGATTGTACACCCTGTAGTTTGTTCTCAAAAAGATAAACAGCACTATAAGTAAGTAATAAAGCTACTTTTTAACTGTGAAAAAGTGACTTTATCCAAACACCTAGTAACATTAGTGCTCTCAATCTATTTAGGAACAAATTGCACAGTTCAACGTGTGTTGAAATCGAGATAAATTAATTCCAAATTTTTAGCAACATTGCAGATTTAACAATTTTGATACACATGTTTAAGAAATTTTCTTTTAGACCCCCAGAAATCCTGTATGTATTGTGCTTTTCCTTAATATACCGATCCATCTGCTTATTTTATAACAATTCCACTGTAGTATAAGTTTTAAATTGTTAAAGAGATTTTTTGAGAGAAATTCTATGCTGTTTTCGATGTTCCATAATCATCACCGTTTTCCAGCAAAACAAGTTGAAGGATACAAATCATACCTAAATTAAGTAAACTGTAACTAATCATTTTTTATTTTATCCGTGTCCAAAGTTTTTGAGCCGTTGTATTAAAAGGCGCAACAGGCTTCTAATTTTTGGAAATGCTTGGGCATTTTGAAAACAAGCTTGATATTAGATAAACAATATTATTGCAGTCACAGAATAAAAACTGTGCATTGTAAAGGTGTTTATTCTAGGGGTGCTAATTTTACTTTTGACGATGATTAGATCATTGCGCATATTAAAAGGAATCATTAAGAACGTCTTAAGCTTTTCATTTTCAAACAGAATATTAATTTTGTGCAAGTGCCTTATAATTTCATTATATTGTCAAACGTGATACCAATTGCAGAACCTTGGTACCACTAACACATTAAAACGTTTTCAAATCAGATTACAAAGAAATATTTTTAGCAAAAAAGTAAAACACATCTTAGTGAAGAAATACATATTCAAAGTATTTTCAGTGAGTAAACTAAAGTGCACTTTTTTAGGGTTCCGCACCTCAAAAGGAAAAAGCGGAACCCTTATAGGATCACTTCGTTGTCCGTCCGTCCGTCCGTCCATCAAGACCCTTTTTCTCAGGAATGCGTGTAGGTATCAAGCTAAAATTTATACCAAATACTCAGGTCTATTGTCCCTTGGAGCTGTGAAAAAATCAAACTTTTAAGCCAATGCAATCAAAAGATACAGCCGCTTATGCCGCAAATTTCCACAAATTTTCGAATCAAAACCTCCAGGGTACTTCCCGTGAACTCAGAATCTTGAAATTTGGTACGAAGCAACGTCTTATAGCACAGATAAAGGAAAAATTGCGAAAACCGTAAATTTTTAGTTACATCATATAATAAAAATATTTTTAATAATTTTAAAGTTACTACCCCTTTCCTCATGAACGCGTAGAGGTATTAAATTGAAATTCATATCAAATACTCAGGTCTATAATACCTTTAAGCTGTAACAAAATCAAACTTCTATGTCAACGGAATCAAAAGAAACATCAATTTAAGCCGCATATTTTCAAACTCGCAACTACTCGCAAGGGAATCAAAACCTAAAGGGTACTTCCAGTCGATTTAGAATCTTGAAATTTAGCATGAAACAATGTTTTATAGCACATATAAGGGAAAAATTCCGAAAGCCTTAAATTTTTAGTTACATCACATATATACAGGTTTTTACGGAACCCTCGGTGCGCGAGTTCGACTCGCACTTGGCCGGTATTTTTTTTTTCTTTCATTTAAAAATCTCTATAGTACTATTTCATTCACTACCAATTTTTTTAGTAATTTGTAAGCCAACAAAGTATAAGATCATTTTTAAAATGTTTCAAATAAGACTTCAAAGCAACTATCCGTCTGTTTGAAAGATAAAAGAAACTAAGGAACCTTTATTATAATTATATTAAAATATTGTTTATAAATATGTTGGTTGCAACATAATAACACTTTTACCGACAAGTAGCAGGCCTCTATCAATTTTTAAAATACATACGGTAGTTACGCATTTATTTGTTTGATGATGTACAACAATCTCAAATTCTAATTAAAGCATCTTTTATTTCAAATTTTCTATTTATTAACAGACATCTAAGTAAAAACCTGTAAAAACGATTGACAACTGGTTGAATTTTTCTGGATTGTTTTGTACCATAACTACCTGCTCTCTTCCTTATCACACATTGGTTCAACTAAAAATTAAAAAAATTGATTATAAGTAAGTAATATGAACTATTTTGATGCTTCAAAATTATACAAATTCACCTACTTACCATTTAAAAAATTTCTTAAATAAATTAAACTTTTTATGTCCTTTGTCCCTGTCTCTGTGCCCTTTGTCGTCTCCCCAGCTCCATACTCTGACATTGTCTTTGTCTTTGTCTCTGTCACTATCTCTATCCCCATTTCCATCCCTGTCCCCTCCTCGATTCCAGTCTCTGTTTCCCAACCAACTCCAATCTCTGTCTCTATCGTGATCTTTATGTTTATCTCGATCCCCATTACTTCCCCTGCCTCCATCTCTATCCCCATCTCCGACTTTATCTCCTCCCAATTTCCAGTCCTCATTTACTATCCAACTCCAGTCTCTATCTTTATCTTTGTCTCGATATTTATCCCGATCCATGTCTCTGTCTCTATCCCTATCCCCATCTCTTACTCCATCTCTATCCCAGTGATACTCACTATCGTCCTTGTGTTTCCATTTACTCCAGTCAAAAGTCAGGGGTAATGCTACGAGGTCATCGTGTTGAGTGAGATGAATCGATGGTGATAATCCCAGTGGTACGGAATGCAAAATTGACGCTGGTACCAACGAAGGGGTGATGTCTTCATGGCCCGCGCTAACATGGGCCACAATGGTGCCCAAAACACAAATTATCTGAAAGGACTCCATACATAAACTTGAGAATCTCTAACAATAGGTATAATGACAAAGACTGTGGTAAGTAGATAAATAGTTTGTTTTCTAGCAATGAATTTATTTTCATCCTAGCTTTTATTTTCAAGATGTAAACTGTTTTAAACTGTGTGAAATGTTAAAATATTGGAATACAATCAATCTACTTTTCGTTGAAAAAAATGAGATGTCCCTATATTGACTGTCACGGAGGATATTTAAACACAAAATCCAAATAAATAGATGGTTGTTATGAATACAGAACTTACCAGTGATTTCATTCCGTAGTAAACTAATGCATAGGGTTATATCTGTTAATACAACCAATCTTAATACCAATCCTGACATTTTATAGACTTTAACAGTACTGGCCTTCAAATACAGCTTTCGATAATAATTTTTAAAACAACCAAAAACAAAAATCGACAACAAAAGTTACTATCTCCGCTTAGAATGCAATTAAATTGCATTTCTTTTTAATCAAAGTTTTTCCCAAATATGATAATATGCAACACAACAACTGCGAATTAAAATTATGTAATTGCTGTTTAATTTTTCAACGATTAAAGTAACGATAAGTATTCCTTTCTAATGGTTGTTTCATTTACCGAACAAGTTTGTTAACTTCTCTTGATTCAACTGAAAATGGATATGTGTGTTTATATATCACTCTGCAGCCAAAATTACACATCACAAACGAAAAGTGTTTGTGTGTGGTAGTAGCCCCAAGTTTCCCATCGTGCACTATGGTGGTTGCATGTAAATACCCATTAGGGTATGGAAGATATGAGGATTGAGTGATGTATTTATCTTTGTCCTACGAATGAAGTGGAAGATGCTCTGAGCGGCTTATGATGAATCAAAGAGTGATAGTGATGTATTAAAATTTTCTCAAATGTTTGGTGGAATGTTCCAGAATGTTTCAGATTTTTCGAAAATGTTGCAGGGTTCAAAAAAAAAAAATGAAAATGACTCATAATTAAAAAAAGAAAGTTTTATAACAATTATGGATGATTTAGATAATGTTAGAGAATGTTTGAATCATTACAGGTTGATCTGTGTATTCCAGATATTTTGCGAATATTCTAGAATGTTTGAGAATCTTCAACATATTTCGAGAATATTCTAAACCAATAAATCAGTATAATAACCAATAAAAAAAAAATTAATGAATTTCATTATAAATAAAACTAGTAAAGGATGAATTGGGTACACAAATTAAGAACTGTAAAAAAGGGACATTCATTAATTACATAAACTCGAAATAGTGTGAAGGGGTTGAGTAAAATCTAATCAAAACTCATTTAAATCGAGGAGGTCATAGAAGATGTCAGCTCAACCTTTTAATTTAAGTAATTCCCTTTCCTCTTTCTAGTAAAAACAATTAAAATCGCATGTAAGAGGAAAATGGTTGGTCCCACCAAAACTTATAAAGTCACACCAAGTTTAAGGGAAGATCCAAATTATTTACGTACCTAACAGGTGGACGTTCCCAAAGTAAGAATTTTGACGAAGCAATACTGAAATAAATACGAAATTTCGTGGCTTTTAAAGTGAACCCAAACAACCCCCACTTCTAATTCTGTGTTTTAAAAATATAAACTAGAAACTTGGTTTTAATCTGAACTTTAGTTTTATAACAATAGTATTGTGTCTACCTAAATCAGTTGGAGCACAAGCAGTCATTTAATGTTAATTAAATAACAGGTTCTCAACAACCACATAGGTACATATAAATAAATGATAAATAGACAAAGCAGTGTCATTAATTAAAATAATTTGACTAATTCTCGCCAATTTGTCTAGATGTTAATGGAACATAAAAACTATATGTTTAATAAATACCGTGTTAAGGAAATTAATTAAAAAAATTAAACAAACTATGTACGTATATAAAATTGTTAAAACATAAAATGAAAGTCATTAGGAGATGGCAATGTAATGAAGGTAACTTGTTATATATCGATTTCCTTTAACGGCCTGATTGGTTATCGAAATTGTCTTTGATATGGCGTGCTGAGGAGAAATTGATATTCACGTCTTTTATGGCAATCCTATGAAAAATTACATAACTGAACTGCACTATACATAATAAGTCTTTTTGAAAATATTTTTTGCCTGAAATACCATATAATTATACTTTAGTAAACGTTAGTAAAAAAATGTGATACTTTTAATAATTCATTTAGCCAACGCCTTTTTTTTGGGAAATACAAATTGATAAAGCTGACTTATGCAAAGTTTTGAGATATAACATGAGACAATTTGCAGTAATTTAGGATTAGAACGCTAAAATCGTTTTATTTTTTTCTAGGAGACTAATCAAAGTAAAGGAGATAAGTATAAGCTGTTATATAAATGTAATCTAGGTAATTGTGGTAAATGTCAAGATTTACGCAATACACTTACCTACCATAATTAATTTTAGTAACCAACGAGTGATAGGTAGCATGTGTATTTGTACTTGTAAGATAAACCACAGAAATTTTACCATTAGAGGAAGCCCTAGTCGTTAGACCTTCTTTTTATTGCCACATTGTAAACACAGACTTCGATAAATCGCTTCATCAACTATGACATCTCATATGCAATTATAATTTGCCAAATTCAGAACACTTGCGTTACTAGTTCCACCCTTATTCGCGAAGGCCAGTTTCTGTAGATATATAAGCTTCCAATTTCAAAAAAATGGTAGTCGCAAATTACCTTTACACTTTAGAGGAACCAAGGAAAACACCTAGTCCAAAATGAACTCAATGGTAAATGCAGTATACATTCAATCATTATATTAAAGCAAGATTTTATGTTCAGCCATATCAGAAGATTATGAAAACCCTTTTAAAATACAATACGTAATGGTAACTTAAACAGAATTAAATTTGTAATTTAGTTTAAGCTGTATATGCCCTAAAATGACGAAAAAAACTTAGAGTAACGTTTAAATTGGACACAGTAAAAAGTTTAAAGGTTTATTTTTAATTTTTTCTTTCCAAAGGGCTCAAATAAGTTCACTTTCAATCCTGTAATATAAACTTTTTTTTTATTCATTGTTTTCATTAATTGCCCAAATTTCGCTTTTGGATCCTTTTTCGTTCTACTTACAATGTTATAACAAATTGGGTTTTGTTTTTATCACCATGAAGATTAAATTTTGAATGTTACTGCTGGAATTTATTTTAATTTAACATGTAGCTTTTACAGAGTTTAAATAAGTACATTTCATCCCTTTAGGGTTTAATTCTAAAAACAAAATTTCTTTCAAAACAAATAAAATATTTTATTTCTAGCGCTTAATACAAAAGAATTTTTGAATTTCTAGATCCTTCTTGTTGCTCTTGGATGCATTGCCAGCACCTACGCGGGATTCATCGCCCCAGCGCCTCTTGCTCTACCTCCCCCACCACCGGTGGCCTACGCAGCTGCTCCAGCACTTGCTCTACCTCCCCCACCACCAGTAGCCTATGCAGCTGCTCCAGCACTTGCTCTACCTCCCCCACCACCAGTTGCTTACGCAGCTGCTCCAACTGTTGCTCTTCCACCACCATTGGCTGTTGCCGCTGCACCAGCCACAGTTGTTGCTAGGTCATCTACCATTGTACATCCAGCTCCCCTTCCTTTGAAAGTCTGGTAGATTTATTCAATAAACAACATACATACATAAATCGGATTATACGCATACGTATATCACAATAAAATAAAATGCAAATTTCCACCTAAGTAACGTCTAATTATTTTTGACCACTTCGTTCAATGAAAACGAATTAATACTATCGTCTAAAACAATATTATTTCGTTCTCTTCGAAGAGACAGAAATAATTATTGTGGTGACACTAGTAAGTTTTCACTATTAAAACTAAAAATTTAGAAAATACAAATAACAACATTTAGATACAATATTTAAGAAATGTTTCTAAATCTCATGAGCTGTGACCTTGTGACTTAGCTTCTCCCCTTGTTAACTAAACGCAAAACTATAAGTCCCGTCTTTAACGCTAATCGAACATTTCATAGTTCATGAAAATCTGAACTTCCTCTATCTACAAGCTGCGCCGTTCATTAAGTAGTAAAGGTTTTTACAAATCTGAAAAGAAAATCTAACAAATAACTTAAAAAATTGAAATTGAAATTGAAAACTTGATAATACTGTTGAAATAAGATTACTGCAATGAAAAAATTTAGAATTGAATTAATTTTTACAAAGTGGGTGACATTTAGGTACTTTTTGAAATATCTAGTTTCAAATTTACAACATTTTTAGAATGAATCACATTTTGGATGTCAATTGCCATTTATATTTTTTACATATTCTTATGTGAATTTGGAGTTTTCTACTTTGATTAATTAAGTTCTGATATTTTCAACTCGATTTTCATCTATTTCCCTAATTATACCATATTATATATATATATTGTAATCCTGTTTTTGGTCTTGAGCAAAATAAATTTTGAATTATAAATTTAAAATGCTTGGAAATGTTTTAATAATCAATAATTATTTGGTGTAAATTAAACTGATAGCAACCTGATATGATATCAAAATATTTATAAAACAACTATTAAAAAAAATTACAATAAAAAATTCTTTGATTTTCATTTATTTTTTAAATTACGCCTTACTTAATTCGGTACATACAGTCAAAAAAAGAAACAATATTAATTAACTAACGGCCTTCAGATATTTAAAAAACTTTCGCATGGGCAGCATAGGTGGTTGGAGCAGAGTAGAAGTACGATGATGACCTGGCTGCTGGTAACGGTGGTGGAGGAAGCGCGAAAGCTGGGGCTGCAGCATAAGATAATGGTGGTGGGGGTGGTAAAGCTAAATGAGCTGAATGAGCCGCGTACGCTACTGGCGGTGGGGGTGGAAATGCAAGAGGAGCTGGATGTGCTGCGTACGCCACTGGAGGTGGAGGTGGCAAAGCATATGCACCTGGATGTGCTGCATATGCAACTGGCGGTGGGGATGGAAATCCGAATGGTGGGTGGGCTGCATATGCAACTGGAGGTGGGGGCGGCAGAGCCAATGGGGTGGGAGCGATTACACCCCCATATGCACTAGCCACAAAGAGAACAACAACAGCAAAAATCTGAAAAAGTAAACATTTAAATAACACAAAACAATTAGATACAATAATTAATTATTTCATAAAGTTAAATTTTATACCGAAATGTGTTAGATATATTTAAAAAACAGATACATTACCATAGCCTTCATTTTGAAGAATAACAGTATGCCTTGCTCTGGTTAAGCTTGTAGAAGAAAGTGAAATTGTATGGACTTTTTTCGGACGGCATTGTTTATATAGTGGTTGACAAAACTCCACACCTATGAGCTTAAGACATAAACCAAGGGTAGGGCCTACCTAAACTAGATCTGCAGTGCTCCAAATTTCTTAATTTGTTAGAGACCTTTAACATATGCAATAGAATAATATGTTAAGAAAAGAACATTAACCTTCTGCCCACACTAATTTGCTCCTGTTTTTAGTTTAATCGGAGTGCAAAATCTACACATGTGGTGCATTGTTAAAAGTGTTTTTTAATAACGAGCAAAATTTAAAATAGACACTAAATGTCACATGAATAGGATAAGTGATTGTACAGCACGTAAGCATAGACATCATTTCAAAAAATAATTTAGGAGACAGTTTTTCAAACACAATTTTTTGTCGGCTTCTTTTTTAGAAAAGAAAATATTCTAAATTAATTTAATAACATTTAATGAATCCTGTGTTGCTATTTGTGAAGCACTATTAAATAGGTAATATTTGTGTCTTGTTTATTTAAATAAGTTTTGATTGATTAACAGTTTCTAAATTTCCTTGGTGGAAATTTATTTTACATTAAATAAAACTTAGAGATTAGTTTCCATACCTAACATTTACTGATTTGTGTGTTCCACCTTGTTTAACGCTTCATTAAAAGTGTTACAACTTCTAAATTACATAATAAAACATCTTTTGCCCCTACGTTGCTTTGATTTATTCATTATACACTGCTTTTTTGAAGAAGAATGATATTCATGATTGACTTCTAAGTTTTATTTAATGTACATTAATTTTGCTAGAAATCAGATAAAATGTAACTACAGCAAAATAGGTGCATTAGATATAACATATAATAATAGGTAGCAGTGATTATACCTATTAGATTACAAAACATTTCATACATTAGTCTCGTGTGGGATCTCACGGTTACTGTTCGTGCTTTGCATTTTCCGATGTTGTAAACATCGTAGACTGCGTCCTACAAAATAGTGTAAATAAAACATTAACTCAAACTGGCCATGTAGGTAACTGACAGCTTTGCTTATTATATTACAAACTCAGGGGCAGCCCTGGGTAAATTCTCCATTCAGATGCAATACTATTTAGATCTTCTCCTAATTGCCTTTGAGAAAAATTAAGACGGTATCATAAAAAAATGCTTATATGAGACCCATTGGAATATCAAGGCGAAAAAACCGAGAAAAATCCTTTCAAGGCTGCTAACTCAATCTCTTGAGTACATCTTGTCTCTTGAACCATGATTAGTTACAAAATACCTGTGTTTTATCGGCGAATTGCTGTGAAATTTTTTTGAATGGTTACTTCTGCTTCTACATCCATATTTTTTTATTTTTTAAGATTGAAGTTAAATATAATATGTGGCAGAAAATCCAAATTATTGAAGGCAAATTGTGAGCTTAAATTTCTTATAGGGTAAGTGCACCAATGAATGAACAATAAAGAAATGAGTTTGGATGATCTCTATAAATGAATTATGTTATATTGAACATGGTCTTAATTTGTACACATACTTCATTTAATTATAAGTAGGATTACAGTTAAAGAATTCACTTAAGTTTAATTCTTTATTGGAAACAGAATATAATTATTTATTTCCGCATAAAACCTTGATAAATGAACAAGCAACCCCAGTAAATGACTACCACAAACCTAATAAATGGACCAAGCAAGTAAATGATAAAGTTCATTAGCGAAATAAAAAAAAAACTTAAATATGACATTTTGTGGTGTAGAAATCATAATTATTTTTAAAACTCAGCTTTTTTTTTATTTAGGGACATTCTTAAACATTTGTTTCGTAAGTCTTGGTGCAGTAATTTTTTCAATAATAGCCATCCTTTTATACTGGTCAGGAGGATTTTGCCATTTGAAATTTGGAGCCATCACCCAAATCTCATTTCATTTAAAGAAGTAAGACTTAAAAGACGAATACTTTAAGGGCCAAAGTATGCTCAAACCCGAATTCATACCAAAATCTAATAATATAATGTACTTTTTATTTACTGGGGATATTAAACGACCCGGTGAATGAACAATATTTTGCCATTTTTGAGGTGAAAATTGTATATGTCGAGGTTATGCTAACACTTACAATGACGATAAATACAACAATTCATTAAAATTATCACAAATTATTATCAGACGAATAAGCCTAGTTCACTAGTACTACTCTTACCCTAGCTCCAGATATTAATTAAATTAAATTTTATTGTCAAAAATTTATAATAATTGTTTTGTTACAGAATAACTTCTTCAAGTGGAACAAAAAATGTACTTATAGGAAATACTTTTTATATTTTAATAATACATGCATTTAAAATCAAGATTTCTTGGTGAAAAACTACAAAAGTTTATCAAGAAGAATAATTCTAACAGTAATTTGTCTATTTTTTTTTTAAATTTAATAAACAAAAATTCATATTTAAACAAATTATTTCAATGATAATCATCAACTTCATACTGCTAACATTTAAATGTGTACATGTAGGTAAAATGCAAAAAATCTACGATAACTTTTTATAGATTTACCTAATAGTGTTTTTACTAATAATTTCACATTCCGATTAAAATTTATTAAGGTAATAGGATCAAACTGATTATATTGCCTGCTTACTGAAATTCGATAGTGGAAATTGTGTTATAATTTCTACCATTATTTATTATTTGTTTTAATTACCCAATAGTTTGTGCATCTGCATTAGAAACCTGTCATTAAAAGAAATTGCAAATATCACATTCTAACAATGTAAATAAGATTACATTCAAACGCAACTGAGTCTTTTCACGTTTTAAAAATTAGCATAACATGTTGCGCTGGTCACAATGAAAATTTGGAGCACTACTTGTAATAAACCCTGCCCAAACTTCCTAGGACATTATGCTAAAGGTCAGTTACACTTGGAACTATATAAAAACATTCCACATTGGAGTAAGGATAGTAGAACATCAGCTTCTAAAAGAACAACTAAACACAACAAAAATGAAATCCATGGTAAGTGATCCGATTTGATTAATTATGTCACTTTGTATATTATGTCAATAAATAAGAGCTAGTTAAAAATGTAAAAAAGTTCAAGATTTTGTAATGTTATTACCAAGTTTGCCTGCAGTTAGTAAAGGTACCGATTTCTTATTGTTTTGTTATTATTTACTTTTAGATTTTTGCTATCGTTACCCTGTGCATTGCCACAGCCTATGGAGGACTTTTGGCCCCCGCACCCCTGGCCCTCCCCCCTCCACCTGTAGCATACGCAGCAGCTCCAGCAGTAGCCTTACCACCCCCACCCCCGTTTGCATATGCTGCTGCACCAGCTCTCGCTTACCCACCACCACCCCCACTAGCTTACGCTGCTGCTCCAGCATACGCTTTTCCACCCCCACCACCTCTAAGCTATAGTGCTGCTTTTCCATGGTAAAAAATCGCTGAATTATTCAACAAAAATATGTCACTGTAAAAAGCAATGTAGATACGACACTGTAAATAAATGTACTTGTGTATAAAATTCTCTGAATGTAAATTTTTTATATTGTACTTTTCTTAAAAAGAATATATGCCCATTTACTAAAAACGAAAAATAAGTTCTCAGCTGTACTTATGATTTCTTCAAATGATAAAAAATGCTTTTGGACTAAACAAGCAAAAGTTTAAAGCACAAACAGATTTAAACAGCTATGTATTCGTAAAATAAAACACCCCAATTTACCACCATAACTACCTTGTTAATGGTGTCCTCGCAGAAAAGTTCATTATGGTAAATTGGGTTGAGTATTTTTTTTTTATTTATTATATTATGAATTACAGTCCCCTAGTTTCTATTTTGAAATTTGAATAATAAATTACCTCAAACTTCACAGAAATAAAAGAAAAGGTTAACAGGGACAATAACCAAGTAGCAACAAGATCAATGAATCAGATATTGTACTTGAGACTTATTAACAACAAACAACGGTATAAGTAATGATCTGTCACCGAGGCTGCTTTATTTGCACCTTTGCGTAGGTACAGCATCGAATTTCGTTACATAAAATTAATTATTTATTTCGGTTGGGTAATCATCTAATAACTATTCAACTGTCAACTACTATGTAATAAACACATCAAGAGTCTTTTTTACGTAAAGTGATCCGTAAGTAATTGACTGTTATTGAATTAAATCATTATAACTTTCTATGTTACCCTCGTTGAGAAACGTGAAACCACTGAAAGGACTAACAATAATCTAATGAATAGTTTGTCCTTACACATATAGAGATTACGTAGGTACCTATTACTAAAATATAAAATTTAGTTTCGCTAAAAAATTAAAAATTACTTTTTTGTTTCTTTTTAATTATGTAATATAATCTTTTATTGCACAGGACGTTTTAAAGGATATTTCAGTATATAAAAAGGATATATATATACATATTATATGTAATTAAATCACAATCACAATCTGGAAACAACTTATTCTTAATAAAAAAGAATCGACTTTGAATTCTCTTTATTGTTTTTATTTATCGCATCTAAATTTGTTTATTTAATTGTTATCCTCAATGCTTCTTTTTGAATATGCGTTAATTATTTTAGATTGTTCACTGTAATGGTAATTGTAACAATTCGTGACATTTTTATTAATCACCTTTATACGCTTCTTAATTGTTAATTGATTTGAACGAAAGCAACATGGACATGAATGAATGAATGATAAACAGCAAGAAAAAATTCGTGAAAGTTTTTGGCAACTGTTACATAAAATGCAAATAATTGTTCTATCACGTTCTAGTTTTGGCGACTTGAATTTAAACCGCAACTGATGATTTACAATACCCTGAGGTTTTCACTGTTAAATAGTTTTATTGAAGGTACACATAAGTACTACATCCATATGAGTTATAACAACCTTACAGTATTTTTATTTATATATTTTTATAAATACACGGATAAAACAATCATGAAAATATTGCTAGAATTCTAGCAAACATGACTAAAAAATCTGTCAATTATATGGACGACCAGACGCTCAAGGAGATTTTACTAGAAATGTCTAGTCAATCTACGTTCGGTGTTGAGACTGAATTCTAGTAAAATTGACTTGATTAGAAAACATTTTTTACAGTTCTTATGACTAATTTTACTAAACTATTCTCATTCTACTATTTTTAGGGTTCCGCACCTCAAAAGGAAAAAGCGGAACCCTTATAGGATCACTTCGTTGTCCGTCCGTCCGTCCGTCTGTCAAGACCCTTTTTCTCAGGAACGCGTGGAGGTATCAAGCTAAAATTTATACCAAATACTCAGGTCTATTGTCCCTTGGAGCTGTGAAAAAATCAAACTTCTAAGCCAATACAATCAAAAGATACAGCCGCTTATGCCGCAAATTCCGCAAATTTTCGAATCAAAACCTACAGGGTACTTCCCGTGAACTCAAAATCTTGAAATTTGGTACGAAGCAACGTCTTATAGCACAGATAAAGGAAAAATTGCGAAACCCGTAAATTTTTAGTTACATCATATAATAAAAATATTTTTAATAATTTTAAAGTTACTACCCCTTTCCTCATGAACGCGTACATGTATTAAATTGAAATAAATACTCAGGTCTATAATATCTTTAAGCTGTAACAAAATCAAACTTCCATGTCAACGCAATCGAAAGAAACAGCAATTTAAGCCGCATATTTTCAAACTCGCAACTACCCGCAAGGGAATCAAAACCTAAAGGGTACTTCCAGTCGATTTAGAATCTTGAAATTTTGCATGAAGCAATGTTTTATAGCACATATAAAGGAAAAATTCCGAAAACCTTAAATTTTTAGTTACATCACATATATACTGGTTTGTACGGAACCCTCGGTGCGCGAGTTCGACTCGCACTTGGCCGGTATTTTTTTCTTTACGACACGATTAAATAATCGAAAGGTAGAGAAAAAAGGTCTAGACTTATTAAGCTTGATTATTCTAATACTAATTATTAGAAAGAATGAAAAATTGTTTTATACCACCAAGTACATTTTATGAGAATTCTAGTATTATTTACTAGAAAAATTTTGCTTGACTCATCAAGTAATAAAATCATGATTTTTTTTCTCCGTGTACTACTCATTATTATTAAGGGACATAAATCAATTATATCTACATGAGCTCATCAAAGTCTTATCAAATCTTGTTTAAAAGGAAGGTTGTAATTGAAAATCTCACATCTTTTCAAATTAGAGGATTGTTACAATTATTACTATCCTTTAATTAGGAGCTCATTATGGAATCTCACCAAATCTGACTAGTATGTTACCTACGTATAAGGGCTTCAAATTGTAAGAAAATCACCTCATGAATGTAATTAAAAATACATTAGATATATTCGTATACATTTTTTTATTAATTACGGCTCTGTTGTATAACTGAATACCACTCTGTTAACCTTCTCTAAAAAAATCGGCAAAAAATGTGAAGCTTTGCGATAAGGACGAATGTGTATTACGAATGAACCTGTTTATGTCAGTCCGGGTTAAGATGTTACCTTGTTAGCAATGTATAATGTTTTTGTTTGTAGGTGAATATTTAATTTTGTCAAATTGTGCCTTTCGTGCTTAAATGTGCTGCTTTATTGCGATTTTAATTATCTAATAGGTAACTTTTGTGACTTTATTTATTTGTTAGTTTAAATACACACAAAATTTTCATTACAATCTATCAAAAATCATCTAAATAATAATGATTACTGTATTACTCTTAGATAACTTTGCTTTTTCTCCAAATGTTCGATGCAATATTCATTAGAAGAGGATAATCTTTAGTTATCGTAATTTCTTCAACGCGGTGATTATTTTGCAAATGAAAACATAAATAATTAATGATATTAAGAATGTTTTACGTAATTGAACGAATAGGTAGATCCTCAGTTTAAAGTTTCGTAGCGATTTCATTATTTATGAAATAATAGACAAACAGCGAGTCAGGTTACTTATAAAATTTGTAAAACTTTGTACATTGTTTTATTTTTATAAAGTACTTCTAATATAAGTCAACTTCGTATTTAATACATTCTTGTGTTTAAATCTCCAATAGACTTTTTCCAAGAGGTTTAAAATTTTAATGCGAAATTTGCTCTACTTTAAATAAAACCAGCCAAGCGTAAGTTTAGAATTCCGTACATGTGACTAAATAACTTTTTACGATACCTGATATTTATTTTTATAATATTTTTTTCTGTCTTAGTTCTTAACAAGCGGTTGATAGCTAAAGAACCTGTCAAAGTAAAAAAAAATGTTTTGCTCCCTTGGATGTATGAGATCTCATATAAAAAAAACAATGAAATTGAATTTTTAAGTAAAGATTCGGTTTTGAGTCAACATTCCACATAATATTTCCAATTTTCAGGTCTATAACTTATTTCGTTTAGGATAAATAAACATAAAGAATAGATAAACTATTATTTATTATATATTTTTCTTTCAGAATAATTAAGTGCAGTGGTCCAGTAATGATGACAACTACGTATTTCAACATCCTACAACTGAAAAGGTCCTCAAAGCTTGAGGTAAGTTAATATTCTGCAAACTGTGATTAATCATACAGCCACAACTTTTAACTAACAATAAGACAATTTTTTATTTGTAATTATTTTATAAATATTTCTTTTCTATTTAACACTGAATTGTTGTTCCAGGTAAGTCCAATGTGTTATTCTTGAGATGAATTCGTTGTAAGTACTTAATTGAAATTGAATGCTAAACAATAAAAAGGCACCACTCATTCAAGTGTTCAACTGGGCTGATTACTAGTCTTCGTTACGTAGAAACCGTATCCGGGTTAGTTTTTAAGTGAAAGTGAATTTTAATTTTTTGGTTCAAAAAAGGAAATACCTGAAAGGCAACATTCGAGTGTATCTATATTTTTTGAGATAAGTACCTACATGTTTTTTCTTAATTATCGTTTAGAAAATACGTTTTGTATTAAGCAATAATTTTTATATTAATATATTTTAGAACTTCAACAATCCAGAGCCAAGTGAATGATGTTGAAATCCTCCAAAGTATCACTACCTACTTTAGAAAATTAAACTATAATTGATTTATTTATTGGAAAATACTACCAACATTAGTTTTAAATAATAAAATACTCAGAGCTTTAAGGGGTAAAGAGTTCATTTATTATAAAAACGACGTTTTTATAATAAATGAGCTCTGAGTATTTTATTATAAACACTAGGGGAAGAAAAAATGGAAAATTAGTTTTAAATGTTATGCCAACGGTCTCCGGGGTACCTGGTGGACAGTATCCACCTTATATCCTTGAATTATATATTTTTTTACATAACTAATCAAAACTCGTTACTCGGGGGTTTTGTAGTCGCTGGGTAGGTAGTGTAGGTACTAATAATACTTGATACCAAGGATCTGGTCAGCAAGACTACCAACTTTATCTACTGGAGCTACAAGTTTTTGGACCTTCTTTTAAACAATAAAATACATAAAAACATGGGTTTTCAAGTTGATGGGCTATTGGAAGTATATGAATTATTAGTAGAAGGAATTCAATTATGAAACTTGGGCTCATTTGATTATTGTTTATTCCGCTACTTTTAAAAATATTTTCAAGTTCGATTTACATCCGGTTATACCGGAAGTCAACACCAACTTTGTTATTTTAAATAGAATGGTATATTTTTTACGCTGAATTCGAATAAAACGTGTAATTCTAAGGTAAGTTTGATAACCAACTTGTACACCTATGACCATCGGTTTCTGAGTTAATTTAATTTATAGAAAAAAACATCGCTACCGCAACCCAAACTATACAAAATCATAACTTCCACAAAATACGACTCAGACTGTTGAAATTTTAACTAGTATTAGCTGAATATTAGTGCTAACGCCTTGACAAAATTGAACAAATAATTGATACAGGGCGTTCAAAATAAAACTCTAAAATTTAAGAACTTCAAACACGAATAACCTCGTTTTTTCAAATGGCACCTACCATTTGTTATTGTTTCAATCGACTCCTTTTTTTATATTATTTCGATCTATGTGGATACTTCCTATTATTTTATTTGAAAATTTTCGTGTAAATTGCCATTTGAAAAAACGAAGTTATTCGTGTTTAAAGTTCTTAAACTTTAGAATTTGATTTTGAACGCCCTGTATAAATTATTTAGTTCAATTTTGTCAAGGCGTTAGCACTAATATTCAGCTATTACTAATTAAAATTTCAACACTCTTAGTCGTATATTAAGGAAGTGATGATTTTTTATAGTGTGGGTTGCGGTTTGAAAGTTTGATTTAATCGCATTTATTTGTATACCAATTTGGTCTTTTGGGTTCAATTGGAGGACGAAATAACTGCATAGGTAAACATAATTAAAAATATAATTGGAATTTTCAGAGATTATTTTTCAAAATATTATTTGGATCTAAACCTATATTATAATATTTAAATAAATAATTTAGAATAATATGTTTAAATGTAGGTAAAAATGAGTATAATTTAATTATCAAAGAACAAAGAAAATACTTGGTATTAAAGTTTCACTTTTTGTTCTTTGGTCATGAATTTGTACAACATATTTCACCAAGTACCAAGCGACAAAAGCATCAATTTTAAAAATAAGTATTACCTATAATTCCTATAGACGACGTTGATACCACCCGTTCTGGGCACCAGAGGCTATTTCCGATGTCATATTAGTACTCAACGGCCCAAAAACGCCTGAGTAAAGAAATTAGATTCATCCATCAATATTTACCGAGCTGTAATTTTTTTATTGTCTATTCGAGATGCACTTCTAAAATGCATTTTTCTTATGCGCAGATGAAATTTTTCAAAATGCATTGATCAATTTAGTTCACAGAGGTTGTAGACGAATTGAATTGAATACAAAAAACCGCATTGTAATCCATCATACATTTTAAAAAACGATAGGGTATTGCTTTATTTCCTTAATGAGTTAACTTATAACAAGTCATTTTTTCCCAAAATAATAAATTTGAATCTACTCTTTTCAGGCTTTTAGAGATCATTTTTAATAATATATAAACAATTAATTCATTATGATACTTTTTGAAATTCCATATCGATTTTAAGGCCGTAACAAAAAACTTACGGAAGTTTGGTATTTTATTACAGATATTGAGTTTGCCTACCGATTGATACTTTTACAATTATACAATATACACACAATATTTTTCTACTTTTAATATAAATACCCGGGTGCGTGAAATCATATTGAAAAAACTTACGTTACCTATTATTATAATTTAAACTTCATTAAGTTCCTAAAAATTTTGTTGAACGCATATAACGGGATAAAAAAGGCGAAAACTTTTTTCTGTTATAATTCTATACATACATAAGTCTCACGAATCAAATATTTTTCAAAAAATATATTATAAAAGCTAATATTTCATACTCTCTTGTGTTATTGAGTTATTATTATAAATTCATTTATAGATGCACTCACACCTTATCATAAATTATTTTGGATAGGTACAGATGTATTGTAATGGTCTTTGTAATTATAACTAATTATGTCCATCATTGTTTCGTTTATGACGGCCAGTATGACAAAGGAAACAGAAAAATCAGTTATTTTGGATAAAAGTTTCAAATACATACAATTAGGTATGTCAAATAAGGAGATTTTTAAATTCGAAAATATGAGCCAGAATAAGGTACGACAATATAAGAAGAGCTTTTAGAAGAGGGTACAATAATGAGTGATATTGTAAATTATGTGATGCCAGCTTATGCTGTTATAAGGAAGCTGTGGGAGTGCAATCGGAGAAAATAACATGAAAGAATGGAGGGATGATAGATTAGAAAATGATATGAGAGAGTTAATGGTTGAAAAATTAAGAGGGAAAATGTGCAACAAAAAAAATGGTAGAGATAAGGATGAAGAAAAAAACAGGATCATTTACAATATAAGTTGTGAATGAGAAACTATGAAGCAGAGATGCAAAGTGTACAAGATGAAAAATAATATGTAATGAGTAAGGAAATATTAGATATAAATAACTTTAAGAGAATGTAGTTAAGCTTAGATATATCTGTACGTTTTTACAATGTGTAAGGAGCAATTTGCAAAACTTTTCTGGTACCAATGCAAAGAAATTAAGTTATTAACTATACATTTATACAAATCAATAAAATTTGGGTGTCTGTTTCTAATAACCGCTTTTTACTAAATTCATATGGATATATACACGATACATATATCAAAATAACATTTTTTACCATTTTTGTCTTTTCTCTATCTGTTTGTTTGTTCTGGCTAATCTCTGAAACGGCTGGACCAATTTTGACGAGCTTTCACTGGCAGAAGTCTGATGTAATAAGAAGTAACTTAGGCTACTTTTATTTTAGAAAAAAATTGGTTCCCACGAAAAAAATTAAATCAATGAAATATTGAATAATTAATAAATAAATTTCGTCTTCATTACATACAACGTACGTTTAATGGTACAAAGATTTGTATGTGCATAGTTTTTTAACCCGGACAGCGCCGACTTTCGCAGCTAGTATGTTATATTAATTAGCCCCCTTAGCTCCAATTCAATATTTTTATTATATAAAACAAGAAATTAATATAAAGTGTGTATAATATCTCACTCTAATAATCTACATTTTTGGATTTTACATTATTATATGCTACTATTTTTCCACAAATGTAATAATCATCTAAGATAATTATAAATAATGTACGCTTAACCGATTACTACTAAAAAAATGTGGCTTAAAAAGTTATTACCACAAATAACGTTATTAACGAAATGATCAATTTGACACATAAACGACTAATTTTTTAAAAAATAAATTTTGCGTCTTCTACATCTTCATTTACCAAATCTTCAAACCAAGTGGAGCAATTGGAAGAGCAGCTTTAGCAAGCAACGGAGCAGGAGCAATAGCAGGCAAAGCAAGTGGAGCTGGGGCTAAAATTGGAGCTGGAGCCAAAAGTGGTGCTGGTGCTATTGCAATAGGGGCAGCTAATGGACCAGGAGCCAAAAGGGGTGCCCCAATAAGACCTCCATGAGCGTTGGCGAAAAAGAGAACAAGAACAACAAATATCTAGAATTAAATGAAAAAAATGGTTATATAAATAAAACAGAAAGAAAAACCCGATCTGAGATCTGATACTAATTAATTATGTTTATTGAAGGCAGCAAAAAAAATAATGGCCATGTGAAGAAAGAAAATAAATTTACGATTTCTTTGGATAAAATTAAAACTAAGGATGATTAAGATGATAATAAAGATAAAGGGTTTACAAAATAAAGCTTTTCAATTTTAAATTAAGAGTTACTCGTGCAAATAATTCTTTATATGGTGAATGTCATTTACTAACCGACTTACTGCTTAGACGTTTGTTCAAAAATACTACAAAATAGAAAGCATCCTGTTTTTCAAATTTACATAAGACCACCCTCGGAGTATAGCAAATTAAAATTTATCGAGTTAGCAAAAACATTTTGTCATTACAAATAAAAAATTAAACTGAAAACCTCTTTCTTTTTTCTCTCTGCTGAAAAATTACAGTTTACCATTTAATTTTTAAATGGAATATTTGTCAAATTATTTATTCATCAATTACATACCATCTTTAGACCACATCATTTTATTGAAGAAAATCCGTTATTATTTCGTGTTATACCAAAAAAAAAAGATTTGTTATTATGAAATTAATAGATAATAATTAAAACATTAGTTTCTTATTGATATTAAAAATATTTATGTTATTAGCATGAATTAATGAAATATTCTTACCATGGATTTCATGTTTGATGAAGTTTTTAATATTATTATCGTGAGAGTTGAACTACTTAAGTTACTTCTGTTTGTCTTGGAACCAGGAATTGTTTATATAGTAGCAGTTGCAACCTTCGAAGGCTGGTGGAACATGGGGTCCTTTTTCCATAAGAGGGGTACAATATTGAGCAAAATCGCAAGGACTATAAATTTCACAATTTTTATGAAGTTGATATTAATTGCCCTCCGGTTATATCAGCGAAACCGAAACCATGACATCGGTCTGATGATAAATATATATATACATAGTAGTTTCGTTTCGCTCTACTGCTAACGTTTGTAATGTAGGTATACATGTATGTATGTGATGCTGATAGAACAGGATCGAACACAGGATAATTGCTTTTGCAAATGTTTAAATTTTAAAGTATCCACTCAAATTCAGCTAAGTTTCATCTTTCAATTAAAGAGAAGCAAATTTTATTATACTTAATTCTTTAGACCATCAATCAAACTGATATAATTTTTACATTGGTACCTACTAAATCAGGAAACCGAAGGATGGAATAAAAATAATACAGAAACTTTAGGTAATTAATTGATTATTAATAAATTATTGTTTAATTCTTAGGAGGATATTCATGAATTTAGTGAGATACTTTACGTTTAATTTGGATCTCATCCTCTCCCTTTGTGATATTAAGTAAAATCATTTACCATATGGTGAGTTTTTAATTAAAAGATAAAAGGAAATTGTAACGATTAATCGAATTAAGAAGTAAAGACATGACATTTTCATTGATTCTTCCTACATTTTAAATCATGTTTGATGATATTTTAATTTAATTAAGATGTCTCCTAACTGTTAAGGATGCTTACACTAATCATAAGCATTATATTCACAGGTCACATTTTCAAAATAATTTTTTCTACAGAAATTAAAAATTCTAATTCTTTTATTAGATACACGTATCTATTAACAACTAAAATGAAAGGAGGGATATCGATACCCAAGTTAAAAAAGTGTGTGCGCATTTTAACAGTTCAATTTTTGATATTTTATAATTGTTGGCGTCTAAAGAACAACATGTAAAAAAACACTTGATAGTACAATAAAAAAAGGTACAATTTTCTAAAGAACGATCATTTTGTCGATTTTTTTTCTTGAAGAGAATTATTGGAGCGCTAAGTTAGTGTCCTGTATTGTCCTAGAATAATGAGAAATGTAAGAAAATATAAATCGTTAATTGTTTTACTTGGGGTCACTTTTCATTGCTTATCGATACTCCTCCTTTGATTTTATTATCTCATAATATTAAATTTGATTATTTAACTACTCTACTTTTATCTAAAAATAAAACAAAGCCTCAATTCCTAAAACGTGTTCTCTTATTTGCGTACAACTACAAAAGGTGACCAATTTGTGTACAAGTAACAAAAGTGGCGGGCTGCAGGGTAGTTTACACCTGCAACCATGTACAGGCTACTCCAGTTTGCGTAGAAAATTCCAATTACCTTAACATACCTATTACGTATTATAAATACTTGGTATATAGGTATGTCGCTTTTTTAGCAACTGTATAGTATTGCAATTTTCTCCTCATCATTTTATACAGACCTGTAACTGTTAATTTTTGCAAAAATACTTATAAAATACTATTTAAGAAGTAATATTTTCTGAGTTTGTTAAAAGAATTGTGGTTTAAAAATAGTCTTTTTTTTTGGTTTCTTTGTTTTTGTTTGATTTTATTTTGTTTTTTTTTTATCTGTTTATTCAATTTGACGCTAAAAGGCATTTTTTTTAAAAGGTTGAGATATCTATGTCTTCTTCCAATTTTTTGTACTTATTTAAAGTGATTGGTTCGTTAAGCTCAACTTACTACTGCCTCCTTTCTGCAAAATAATGTGTAGTCGCTCATTTTCATATCTCTAGATGGTCGCAGGTATAATTTACCCTGATACCCTGTATTTTCATTTTTTATGCGCAAATTAGAGATGTACGCATGTTGGTTGTCAGTACGCAAATAACAGTGAACCTTTCTAGAAGACATTCGTGAATTACGTGAAGTGTTTTGCATTTAATTTAGATCCCTCTCTCTTCCTTAATACCTATTATTTGGTAAAACGTAATACCACCCCCCACCCCATCCCTTCTGTCTAAGTTTAACCATAATGAGTTGTTAATTAATATAGGAAAGATAATTATATAAATTCGTTAAATTAGAAAACGAAAACTGAAGTGAAATTTTCAGTAACTCCCCTTTCCCTTTAAATAAGATTTGATGAGACTTCTCCCCAGCTTTAAGCTCACGTGATTAAGGAAGGTTTCCTAATTGTTTTTAAAGCTTAATTATTTATTATATTTCAGCTTTCGTTGGTGATTTCTCTAAGAAACATATATAATAAATAAATTAGAAAACAAATTTTAACAGTAAATTTATTCAGTAAATAAGTACCTACACATTCATTGTTGAGAGAGTACCAAAAGTATATAATTTATATACATCTACGTTTACGAAAAATACAAAATCTGTATCTTTTATGATGTACATGGTACATGTATTTTTTAATAGCCATAATAAGATTTATTGATGTTTTATTGGTTATTTCATATAGTTCTATTTAACTTTAATCCCTGGAGGTCGCCATGGGTTCCCACATATTTCAGCATTTCAGATTCAGACTCGATCGTTGTAGACATATTTTGCCAAATTTTAGTGATATATAGATATATAAGCATGAATGAAGATAATGATGGTAGTATATGAGACGAAAATTCGAAACAAAGCAAATTACAATTTTCGGTCATAGGGTGGATGATGCAACTGGCCTTAAAAAATGTCTACGGATATGTAGACCACAACCTTGAAAGATAGGTGATTACAAGGCGCAAAATTTCGGTCCGGACATTTCTCACTTTCCCGCTTTATGGTAGGTACTTAACATTTGCTAAAGAGGCGGTTGATTTTTATCAGTATGAGTAAAACTCAGTACATATTGCATCATAACAAAACACACCGGGTCGGTCCAGATATTTATATTTATTTGTTACGTGTACCAAGTGACAACAGCATTATATGCTAGTTTATTTTCCACATACTTCGTACTTCCTATTAAAAAATGCTGCAGATCAACAAACGAGCGTTAGTAAGAATATGGACAGTGGTGATATAAACAAACAATTTTTAAGAATTAATATGCGTTGCCTACGTATGTATATTACCTACATATTATGTTTAAAAAGGAAATCTATTAAAAATAGAAATAATAAGTTTGCGAATTTGCATTCATAATCTCTGTACTTTCTTAATGTCGGTAATTAAACAGTGCATCAACCCTTACAAAGTAAAAGCTGTTATCCTTATAAATGAGGCACATTCATGTATAATTTTACAATTACATTTTATAAGAAATGCATTGGCATTATTGTCTCTGATCATTTCAAATGAATGGAAAATCTGATTTTTACTTTTTTCTTTTCATTAGAGATTAGTTTTACCACAAAAGATTAATTTTTGAAGAGTTATACATATTCAGGTTCTTCAAATCATCATTTTAGAGAAGCTTACATAAATTGCGTGTTTTTAACGTCATTTTTTTTGCAAACAATAAAAAAAAACATCGAAAAATGTCTTAATAACTTAAATGTTTCAAAAGAAGTTTTTTTAACTCATCTACATAAAGAAGCCACCTTTTTGTGGAAAAATTATTTTTAAATTTTGTAACCATTTTCTTTCTTTTATTTTTTTAACCAGTAAATCTAAGTACGCTAAATAAAAAAAGACTGTAATATACAAAATGCCAGAATCAAAAAGTTTACACTAATTCTACTTTAAAAACATGTCAGATGACAATGAAGAATCACGCGACGAAACAATTATCGGTTCGAAGTTCGTATTTACCAATAGATGGAAAAGCGACTGGCAATTTATTTACATTACGTGTTTTGCTACAATTGATTTGCAGAATATGTATTTATTTATGGATATTCGTAGCGAAAATACTAGGAACCCGAACATTGTAATGTACCTCATAGTATACGTTACATTTGGAACTGCTTTAATGTACCTTATCGAATTCTCTACTCAGTATACAGGCTTAACCCTTTTACAGTTTCGAAATGTTTGTCCCTTATTTCACGGTGTAGGTTATACGTGTCTATTGAACGCATTTGTTATGACAGTATGGAATACATTTGTCCTCTTAGATTCTATCCTGTACATAATCAATGCATTTCAAAAAACAATGCCATGGACAGAATGTCCTAAGAATATCCCGGTCTGTTGGGATGTCACAATGCCATGTGATAATTGCTTAAGTGATGGAAAAATTATTTCGTCCCGTTTCTTTTATATAGAGCGATATCTTAAAAACAGAAAAGATAGAACTGATCCCGGTTCAATTCCTACACGTCGAATTATTGGACTGCTGCTACTATGTTTTGTGATATTCCTTTTCCTAAGAGTAAAAATTACCAAGTTTTTAAAAATAATAACATGGTTCACCACCATTTCACTCGTCCTGTACCTGCTAATGCTACCATTATTAACAACATGGAGAAAGGGGTGGGATATACTCTTTTACCAACCCTCGGACTTTCTGTCCTGGGAGAAATGGTCTATCGCTGGATTT
This sequence comes from Agrilus mali, assembly GCA_029378335.1. Taxonomy (NCBI): domain Eukaryota; kingdom Metazoa; phylum Arthropoda; class Insecta; order Coleoptera; family Buprestidae; genus Agrilus; species Agrilus mali. The sequence continues at coordinate 21,872,969 of CM055657.1, forward strand.
AGAGTTGTATGTATATTAGGTATAGCCAAACCATTCGTGCCATTGTGCGGTTCTTATTTACCGTCCACGTCTAAACCAGAAATATTAACAGTTATTGTGGTGCTTATGCATATAGTAATCACCGTCTTAATGCATTTATTAGTTTGTGTTCAACTGAACGCTTTATTTAAAATATCAAATACAAACACTCAATCTTACGAAAATGTCATCCGCTGGTCATCCGACATACATTTAACGTTCATATTGCAGGGGATTTCATTGAACAATAACCCCCAATTGTTAACCATTATGTTCTTAGTGGCAAACACGTTACTAACTTTTAAAACTATACTGATTGAAATCACTGGCATAGTATTAAATTTAAAAAATGCATTTCCGAAATTAGGAACCTACGATTCGTATCTTTTTGCGATGATGGGCTTGCTCTTATTTATTTGTAGTATCAGTTTATTACCTCGAAGTGAAGAAGGCTTAGAAAATTTATTATTTATGAAAGTATGTGTCAGATCTTCGCAAGTTATTGTCGTTTCTTGTATTGTCCTAACACTTGCTTTTATTTACCCACTTCAAAAATTTACCGATGATGTTCATTACGCCACAGGATCGCAACCAAATAATTTTTGGAAATGCACCTGGGGTATTTTGCCGATTTTTGTTTATTTCTTTCTATTCCCCATGCATAGCATTTTAACAGACGCGGTTAAACAAGGAATTGTCTTTTTCCCCGTTCTTTTAACAATTTTATTATCGCCGATTTTATTCTTTGCAATTTATGAAATATTTCGTCACGTTAAAATGAAATACATCATCGGTGTCCTTGTGCCAAGGGAGCGATGGGGTCCACGAGATCATGAAGAAAGGCTTCTTAGACGACTTTACAATCCTCGTAATGAAACCAAAGCAAGAAGAAGACGCCAGACTTGCAAACACGACTGCCTCATTTCTAATACACATTTGAGAGAAATCGTTGAAGCTGAGCAGTTATTTTGGAAAGAACAAGGCATGGATGGAAAATTATTAATTAATTTGAGAAATCGTAAATATGCGAAATTATCAAAAAAGGAAACAATAGAATTATAAATGAAAATATATACTATAATATCTAGAATAGTCTATGATCTAGAACATACAGTCGGCTTAAAATTTTTGGTGCATTCAACCTCAAGAACCTAATTATAGCCAATTCCTGTTTGCCCTGGTAACGATATTGAAAATAAACAAAAAATACACAAAATAATCGTTGCCACTCCCGAACAATATTTTTTATTAGCACTTCGCCTTCTTGTAACTTCTCATCCACAATCCTTCACCAGTGGACCCAGCAGCGAAGGATTTCCATTTTTTTTTTTCGAAAATATGATAAAAACCATAAAATATATTTATTTAAAAACTATATTTTAATTTTTTCTTAATCGAATTTGAAATTTGTAATAAGAAATTCAAATTGAAAAAAAGAAGTAAATGCACGAACGATCTCATTTTTTCATTACAAATAGAGTAGTTTTTTTGTTGCAAAAAGGCCTGGGACACTATTCACTATCCTATCCAACTGAACCTTTTGGATAGGGGAATATTTGTAGGGTCTGTTATAGTATTAATATAATCTTTTCAGAGGTTTAAAAGTTAACACACAAAAATAAATATAAAAATTATTACTTACTTTGAAATCAGATTTTGCCTTATTTTTATGTAGTATACAATTGGGAGACATGTTATATACTCGTTCATAAACTTACAATCAGGTAGAAAAAACTAAAGATATATTCAAAAATATATTCTTTTAATGATTTGTCATTAATAAATTACAATTTTAGTAACAATTTCTAAAAGTAACTAAGTACATAAACATTCGTTAAAAGTAAAGCAAAGTGCTAAAAATTTAATTAAAAAAATAATAAATAAAAGAATCGATAAAAAAGACTCCATTAAATTATATTTTAGACACTTTGCCGTTGTTGTAATTCATCAAAATCATCATCAAATTTGTATTTATTGTACATTTCAAAGAATTGTTTTCGAGCTGGAAAAGCAACATTAAGTTTGGAACAGAGCAAATACACCCCTGAAAGTTTACGATGCAAAGAATAAATTTCTTCAGGTGGAGGACAAAGGCGATGAGCCAGCATCGTAGGAATCAGATTTTGTATTTTTACAGTAGTTTCTCGAGCAGAAAAGTTGTAATCACCATCTATCCGAAATACCTCTCCTAAGATCATCACTGCATCAATATGGGCTTCCTCCATTATCTACGAAGAAAAAAATTTTTTAGTGCCAAAAATGACTCACAAAAAAGTAATTGTTTGTCTCTTTTATTGTTTTAAAAAGACCAAAATGTTAAAAATTATTTCTGTAACCAACTCAAAATAAACATATGACAGCAAAATGTAAAAAAAAATGTTTCCAGTAAAATTTTTTTTTAGAATGACCCGTAAACGTAATTTTTTACATTATAGATATGCCGATATATATAAAGGAACTTAAGTGAAATACTGGTTTCAGACAGAATAACTTTTGTACAGAGTTGTGTCGAAATGTGACCATAAAAAATCAGTATTGTCCTTACTTATTTATGTATAAAAAAGATCTATTTTTTTAATTAAAAACTCTTAAGCCCGTCAATAACTACTAAACAAAGAAATTAATAAAATCGGTTGACAAACTTAGTAAAAAGATAGCAACCCCATTTTGCCCCCCTAGAAGTGGAAATTTAAGTATCCTCTCTTATGCCTTGTCCACTACTAAAATAAACTTCTGTGCAAAATTTCAACTTTCAAGGTCTAAGGGTTTAGCCTGAGCGTGGATGAATTAGTGAATCAGTCAGGTTTTGATTTGAGTTTCTTATTCCTTTGTCGGTGTATGTATAAAGAAAAATAAATAGAAAAATGGTTCCCGGAAATTAAAACGTTCAGTTTTCCCAATATCAGTTAAAAACAAATTTGTACATACCTTTGACTCATATCCCGTTAAGAATCCTAGTTTTTGAGACAAGAGAAGGACTGTATCACGATCATCATCTGCTGCTGCCTTTATAATTCTCACATATATATCAATAAACTTTTTGGAGTAAGAACGACTGGCTCCAAAATCAAGTAGCTTGATCTAAAATTCATTAAACAATTAAAAATTGGCCCCAATTGTTTTGCACATTTACTTTTACTAACCTTCCGTTGATCAGGATCGTAAAGAAAATTCGCCCAATTCGGATCAGTTTGCATAAAGCCGAATTCTAATAATTCAAGAAGACATAATTCCATTATCTTCATTGCAACGAAACGTCTATGATCTTCGCTTAACTCTACACATCTATCAACTGGTATACCCTCCACAAGTTCAGTTGTGATTATCTCATGCCCACACAGCTCATCTAAATTGAATCAACGATATCAATTTCACAAAATTATAACTAAATTTATTACAGATTCCATTACCAATAATATCGGGAACATAAAAGTCAGTATGAGGCTTGAGTAATTGTTTAAACCTTTTGGTGCATTCTGCCTCACGGACGTAATCAACTTCCCAAGCCAGTTCCCGTTTTGCCACAGTTACAATATTGTCAATAAACATGCCCTTAGGAAAAATGTTCCATACCTTCATTATACCGACTAAATTATCGATATCGCTCTCTATGCTCTTTGCAACTCCCGGATATTGAATTTTCATAGCCACTTCGCGTCCATCTAAGCTTCTCGCCCAATGCACTTGGCCAATGGACGCTGCAGCAAAAGGTTTCTCTTCAAATTCAGACAATTGCTGTTGCCAATTATCGCCTAATTCGGTCCTCAGAACTTGCTCGACTTGTCGATTGGGCATAAAGTCAGCCGACTGTCTCACCCTTTCCAATGCTTTTGCTAACTGAGGTGATATCACACTTTCATCTTGTATACTCAGCATTTGTCCAATTTTCAAAGCGGCACCTGTTTATTTATAATTGATAAATAAATAAAACAATAAATATCTATTTCCAATGATTTTTCTTCTACCAAAATGAACATTGATTCAAACTCCAATTATCAACTGTAATTTTTAAAAATCTACAACTAGAAATAAACTATCCCTGAATTTAATATTATATCATATTTTTGTATACATTGTATACAACATTTGGAAATGATTTATCTCCTTTAAGTAGTATTGTAACAGTTTAAAAATAAAATATTTTATTTTCATAACTTAAAAAAATATTTTTTTACTTGGGTATGTGTGAATGTGTGATTTCCATTTATACCTACGCATTTTTTTAAAACAAATATTATGAGAAAATTGAACAATCTGTTTGTACTGTTATACCTCTAACTTTGCAAAGTGTATCCACTATTCTGTTCATGTTTGATTCAGTTAAAAATAACGTTGCCGGATCGTTGTTATCACTCATTCCTAATGTTCTTTTAGTAAATTCAGCGGCAGTACCGAGACCTAAGCCCGCAGCCAAAGAACCGAAAGACAGCATCCTTCCTATTCTTGACGAAGGAACAGTTCTTTGCTTTGCAGATGCATTAATCTAGAAAATAAAATAGTAATTATATTCAAAAATTACTGTTCCACATATATGCATAAAATAAAAACCGTTCGAACATGTATTTTGCCGTGAAGGCATAAAAAGTTTAATCAAAAACTATTGCCTTATTAAATAAAATATAGTAATAATTTAAATTTAAATGAATTACTGCTTGTTTAGATTTTGGATTTGGCTTGGCTTTGACTTTCGAAGATGAACCATTATCTTCAGGTCTTCCGGCAACTGCTTCTTCACGCTCTTTCGGCATTTTCCAATTATTCAATTGCCCTTCTTTTAATTTTGCCTGTTCTTGTAATTTTTCCCTGTGTTCTCGGTCTAACTTTTGAAGAAGTTCTTTGTCGCTAGGAGTTAAGACAATTTTATAATCTACTGTAGTACTAGCAGAAGATGGGTCTGAACGGAATTCTTTTTGAAAACGCTCCAATGTTTTTACTTGCAAATCGGTATTATCGTGTTTGGTTTTAAATCTATTATTACCAGCCAATTGTTCTTGGACTAAAATAAACTAATTAATTAATAAAATGTATTATATGCACATAATAAAGATTAACAGTTAGTATAGAAAATAATTGCAAAAATTAAGACTTATTATATTACAATAACTCAAATAATTAGACAAATTTAAATTCCTATAATTTTCTAATATCAAAATGTTTTTTTAACTATAACAAAATTATAATATTATATAAATATAATTAAAAAACATAATAAAACGAAAATAGATATTATTTATAAAGGATAAGCTTTTTACTTTGATTCAAAGTTTTGATTAAAAATTAAAAGCAAATCAACTTGATAATCTTATTTCATATTTTAAGGAAGTACCTAAATGAACCCAGATCTGATTACATATTACACTGAAAAAATCATTTGAGATTAAGTTGAATAAATAATGAAGGAATTCTTTTTTTAAATTTTTTAGGCAGCATTTATGAGAAAACCCGTTTTTTTCTAAAACTTTTTTCAAAAAAATATGAATTAAACAAGATATTTTATTGCCTCAAAATACGCTTTTTAAAAAGAAACATGAAATATTTAAAGTTAAAAAAATTAATACATCAGCATTGTTAAGTAAATATTATTGGAATTATATAAGCAAAGTTTTATAAAAGGTCTAAATTAAATATAAAACTCATGAAGATATTTTTGGGGTTTGCATTGATGTTTATTACTAAAAAGCTCCTTCTTTAAGGATATTGTGCACCATCACTCAATACTGAATCACTGTTTCTATTTCTATATTATTTCTGTTTATTTACCAGCTTATACATTAATTTTCATCGCTCCTTAGAGCTACAGAAAAGCCTATAAGAGAGGAAGCAATGCCTCTGTACACAGGTGCTAGTGAGATTATGCAGACATGCAATAAATAATCTTTTAGATTATAGAGCAACACTTGTACATATTATATATTTTGACATGTTACTTTGTATATATTTTTTTTAAAACTTATTTTTACTACTGCTTTCAAGTATCATCAGCTCATTAGGCAGTTGGTTAAAGTATTTTATAGCAGTGTAAATGCAGTTTTTCTCACTAATCGTTTTTTTATGAAGTGGTAAATTAATATTTTTAGTTCTTTTTCTTTGTACCTACATAATCAATAATATGCATTAAACAATTTAGCAATAGTATTTTACTTTAAATAAAACCAAGGACCCTTCTTACCTTTTCCATAGCTTGGTGAATACAAATCGAAATATTGTTTAGCACTTTGAATAACGGTGACAACTCTTTCAGTGCCTTCTTTAGCAACTTTGTTTATATCACCTACATTTTGAAGAACGTTTTGGGGGCCTTGCTTGACATAATTAGCTAACTCTTCTGTTGTATTTTTTAAAGTTGAATTTTTCCATATTAATTTTAGATTGTCTTCTTGTAATTTAATTCCAGCTTTTGACACGGCTTGCAAACCACGAATTACGCCAAGAATGTCTTGTGAACGTGACATTTAGTAAAACTTCAAATAGATTTATATTCTAATCTTAAAATTCTTGGCAAAACTTCCGTTTCTGGTTAAAACATTATTTTGCTTAATACTGATGGAATTAATAATGTAACCATGTTTATTATTTAGCTAAGCGAATCATTGTGTTAATCAATTAATAGTTTTAAAGTAATTATTAATTTTTCTAGCATAAATTCTTGTACTTGTTACATACCCCACTCTATCGCAATTTTTAAATTTGTCACCCAAAGACACCACTGTTTAGCACAATATCAATTTTCCTATGGTATAACAAAAACTCATTCTATCGCTAATTAATTTCTTACTTAGTTTTGTGAAATTTCACCTTGTTACTTCTATATAAGGACCTCTTCTCTTTCTGTTCTGTTCAAAACAAAGTTAATAGGTTAGATCAGTTGATGAGTAATTAGTAGTGTTACTAGTATGTCTACTGTAGTTTTTCTATTTGAAATGAATATTTATGAATTATTATAACTGCAACAAAAATGCAAATAAACATGATTTATCTTATTTATTAGTATAAGTCGCAGATGATTAATTTTTTACATTCATATTATGGTATTTATTTAATTAATCGTTTGGGTAATAATAGAAATATATAAGGTAGTTTAATCACAACTACGTTATAATTTTGACATTTAAAAATGAGGTTGTGTTTGATTTTGTGGTCATGTAATTAATACCACGTGTGAATTGCATGTTTATTTATTGCAATTATTTTGTGATAATTTTTAAATCGTGCTTACATTAATATTCAACAATTATGGAAAACGATAATAGATTTTCCCATATAGCGACAGATCCCAAATTTCGGCGTATACCCAAGTCGGAAAGGAAAGTGAAAATAGATAAACGTTTTCAATCAATGTTTAAAGATAAACGATTTAAAGTAAAATACACTTCAGATAAACGTGGCAGACCCGTTAACCATACATCAAACGAAGATTTGAAGAGGTATTATGACTTAAGTTCCGAATCAGAATCTGAAGAGTGTACAGACAATGAAGAAAATGATTCAGAAGTTGGAAAATATGTACAATGCCCTTCTGAAGAACCTAATCATCAATCGAAAAGTGAAGCTTTTGTAAGTAGTAACCAGTTAAATGTTAAAGATGAAAGTGACCAGACTATTCATTCAGTTGTAAAACAAAAACTTAAAGATTTAAATGTAGATTATGCAAGGGGTGAATCTAAACTTTTATCTGAAAGTTCTTCTGAGAGTGAAATAGAAAGTGAATCTGATGAATCGGATACAGTTGAACATGCATGGGGTGAATTAGACCGTGATGCAGAACAAACAGAAGAAACAACTAACCGTCTTGCAGTATGTAATATGGACTGGGACAGAATTCGTGCTGTAGATTTAATGGTTCTTTTTAATTCTTTTTTACCTCCTGGAGGTATTATTAAGTCTGTAACAATTTACCCTTCAGAATTTGGATTAGAGCGTATGAAAGAAGAAGAAATTAAAGGTCCTATAGAATTGGTGGAAGCAAAAGATAATGTGAATGTGGATGAAAATAATGAAGAAGCATCTGAAGGATCAAAATATCATATGGAGAAACTAAGACAATATCAGTTAAATAGGTTAAAATATTACTATGCTGTTGTAATATGCAATAGTATCCCTACAGCTACTAAAATTTATAGTGATTGTGATGGTCTAGAATATGAATCAACTGCCACGAAACTTGACTTGAGATTTATACCAGATGGTATAGAATTTGATCAGCAACCAAAAGAAGTTTGTGACAAATTACCTGAACAAGGAAAGTACCAACCTCGGTTTTTCACAACAACAGCATTACAACAAGCAAAGGTTGACTTAACTTGGGATGAAACAGACCCTACAAGAATAGAAGTAACACAGAAATTGGCAAATGGAAATTCAGATATTCCAGAAGAAGATCTTCAAGCTTATTTAGCATCAAGCAGTGAAAGTGAAGAAAGTGAAAATGAGAATAACCAGGAAGAAAATGAGAATGAACCACTTCAAAAGAATGAAAACCCACTTGATAAGTACAAGCATCTACTTCAGGAAATTGAAAAAAAAGAAGAAGAAAGGAATAAAAAAGATATTGAAATGGAAATTACTTGGGGTATAGATATCAAAGAGAAAGCAAGCAAATTGGTTAAAGAAAAAATGGCTAAGAATGACAAGAAGACACCTTTTGAACAATATCTAGAAAAACGTAAAGAGAAAAAAAAGGAAAAGAGAGATAAGATTAAAAAGAGTGATAATAGTTCTGATGGTGATTCAGATGACTCTGTTGAAGTTGATATGAATGACCCATACTTCAAAGAAGAATTTCAAAATGGACAGTTCCAGTCTAAGAGTAAAAAGAACAAAATAGTCCCTACCGAAAATTATGATATAAATAACCAAAAGAAAGCTGAACTAGAACTCTTACTACTGGATGAGGACGGCGACAAGAAACATTTTAGCTTAAAGAAAATACAAGAAGCCGATGAAGCTTCAAACAAAGAACGCAAAAGGAAATATAAAAAGGGCAAAAACGACAATTCGGAAAAAGAAGACAACTTTCAAATTAACGTTCATGACGAACGTTTTTCGGCGTTGTATTCCAGTCACCATTTTAATTTAGATCCTACTGATCCTCACTTTAAACGTACCAAGGGAATGGAACTACTTGTAGAAGAAAAACTCAAACGAAGAAGTAATAATATCCCACAAGTAGATAACGAAAAAAAGAAACTTAAAACTGATAATAAAATTGGAGCTGAATTAAACATGCTAGTTAAATCTGTGAAACAAAAAACAAAATTGTTAAATAAGCAAAAGCAAGATAAAATAAAATAGCTTTTTTAAATTTTGGCTAGGTTTCTTTTTTTATTTGCACCCTTAGAATAAATTTTAACTATATAGTACATAAATATTACATAAAAAATGCCTAAAAGTTATTCAGTATGTTATATTTTACAAGTTTTTTGATACAGAAGGGTCTTAAAAATAACACATGTTCCACATTGTTATACATGCTACCCACGCGGTTATATATATTTATATATATTAATTATATATTTACAAGAATAAGTCGAATCGCCCACTATTCTTTGACTATAAAAACATTTCCTTATTTGCCCAATGTAGTGTTGTTAAAGCACTCGCTTACGATTAATGAAATTTCTGTATTTACGTTATTTTAATTGTAAAGTTGTTTATAGAACAAAATTGAAATATTTTTAAACCTTATAGTCAAATACTAAATGAATCATAACTTTTTCTTTACATATTAATCTTTTGACGAATCAGAATTTAATTTGGGATAAATAAAAAACATTTTAGTTAAACTTATTTATTTGAGACACACATTAGATATTTTTTCTGCAATTACTGATATGACATTAATTTTAATAAATAACATGATCATTATTTTGATGGTGTATAAGTAATTCCCCATTAATCGTAAGTTTATTGACGGACTTTTAACATCTTACATTAGGCATCCTATTCACACTCAAACGCGCTTAAAATAACATTAAAAAATCAAATAGAAAAGTATTTCTCAGCGTCCACAATAAGTGATCTTAGCGTCATAGTGTGAACAGAGAAATTGTTTTGTTTCCGCCGCGATTATTATAATAGCTGTAGTAAAAGTCTTCCAATCTAAAATTTAAGGCAACTTTCAACAAAAATAAAAATGTGAATAACAAGTTAATTTTTCCAACAAAAACCTCATTAATTGAGCCAACAACAATAAAAAGCTCCAAGTGTATAGCCAGAACACTTCACCTTAATTTTTTCATATTCTCATCTCAACCATAATTTAAGCCGTAAAGCATCTACACCATTTAAATAATACCTAAATAGCCGTTTATCCCTTACGAATCCTAACTGTTCGTATAATTTCAATGCTGGCTTATTAGTTACTTCAGTTTCCAAAACAACTTCATCTGCCTCCCCACTTATCATCTCTTCAATGGCTCTTCTTACTAAAGTTGAACCAATTCTTCTTTTCCTATATTTTTCATCTACAGCCAACATAGCAATGTATCCTCTTTTAATCACTTTTCTATGCATGTCTAGCTTGCATACTATTGCCCCTACACATTTGCTTTCACACATTGCCTAAAATAAGAAAACAAATTTCAAAAATATTCTGCAGACATTTAGCAATACAAATTTAATATGAATATTTATTTAGAAAATACTTACTAAAAAGCATAACTTTGGCCAATTATGTATAAAATATCTATACGTATAAATAGAATAAGGTTCAGAGAGATCCTTCTGAATAATTTTCATTATCATTGGCATTTGCAATTCAGATTCATACTGAACATATTCTATCTGAGGTAGTTCTTCATTTTCTTTTTCCTTTGACTCTATTTCTGATGTATTTGATTTAGATAATTCTAGTTTACTTTGATCTTCATTAATTTCTAACATTTCCATTTTTTCTAATACATCCACATAGTCATCAGAAGTAGACTCTTTTCCCATTTTAGATTCACTCTCAGGAGGAAAAGTTAAATATGTTCTGATTCCTGAGGAAGTAGAAGGTAGACAATCCAAAGCTTTTGATAAATATTCCTGACCATCTTGAAGCTCCACAATTTCTTCATCATTTAAAATTGTTTTTGATACTTCTTCTGTAAGATATTCAATTTCAAAACTTGAACGGCCAGATATACATAAAGCATCTTCATTCGAGGCATTTTGACTGGTTGTCTCAATACTACATGCATTTTCCTCTTCAACTACTGATATTTTTGATCCACTTTTTGCTCTTTCGTCACAATTACCAATATCAAAATGATTGTGCTCACTAGTTTGATGGCCCCTTTTATTCCTAATTGCAGTATTTAAAATGTCATTACAATTGTTTGCAGTGGTATCACCTTCTTTATCACAAATATTATCTAAAGAATTTATTTTATTTAATAAAGTTTCACTATGTGTGATATCAGACGAAAAACAATCTTTGTTTGTTGAATATTTTGTCTTATTTTTTCTTTCACTAGCTTTTGAACTTTTGGCTAAATTGTTGCATTTTTCAGCAATAGATCCATTTATTAAACCGTTCTTTCCTATTGCTGGCACCTTTTCATTACAACTGGACTTTATAGATATTGAACTATCTTCTTTATGTAAATTCTGTTGAAATCCGTTCTGTTTAAGTTTCGAAGCGCCCTTTGAATGGCCCTTAGCTTTGGTTTTATTCATTTTTACTTACTTTATAAAAACCTACACTAATTGACTTTACAAATATAGTAGGTAGTGTCATTATACAATTTCTTTACTTATTTAATCTTAAAAATGACAGAACAGACATCTTGCACGATTTCTCAACAGGGACTTTAAGGTTAAATGGGTTATAAGCTGAGGCAATTTAAAAGAGTATTTATAATTACATAAATTGTTGAACTCCAAAAACATATATCTGAAAAGGTAATAAACAAATTTATACTTTTAAACTTTAAATAAATGCCTATTAATCACTACTACTTTATATCAAAGAATTAAATTAATAAATAATAACCTCACTTTTATTTTGACAAAGTGTTTGCTAGGAACATTTTACATTATGAGATTGTCGCAATTTGACCAACATTTTACCCTAAAATAAAAAATTCAAAATTATATTATTATATTTAAATATTTGTGAAACTATTAAAAGTTTACATCAATGTAATTAAAGAAATTAAAGATAAGCTTCTTATTAATAAAGTATATACAGCTCCTAATATAAGTGTTCAAAATGTCATTACTAGCCATTTTTAACAATTAAAACTTCTGCCAATTTTTGAACTTGTAAATAGTTTATTTTGGTTATCAGATAAATAAGGCTCGTTTATTTTTAGATAATATTTGTAGTCACATTAATAAATTATACTATGACTAATTTTAATACTGCTTATATTAGTAGTGTTGTTGCAAGAGATATGTCATTTCCTACTAAAGAAGAACGTTCGCAGTGTTGGAATGCAAGAGATAGATATTGGTTGTGTTTGGATGAACATAAGATAGAGAATCCAGCAAAAGATGGTCCCTGTGCAGAATTTAGAAATATTTACGAAAATTCTTGTTCAGCTCAGTGGGTAAAACACTTCGACAGGAGGAGAAACTATTTGAAGTTTAAGGACAAAATTGAAAAAGAAGGGTATGAGCCTTTGGATCAACGAGCGAATGCCAAGTAGATATAAGTAAAAGTATAGCGTGAATCCTGTAGTTATTTGTAACTTTAAGACTTAATAAATAAGTGTCTTATTTGTCTGTATTTTTTTCAGAATTCCCAGCAGTCCCAAAATTGAAAAATCCAAGTGGATTAAACGACGCGTTTATCATGATATTGCCTGTTTGTTTTAATACTTTTCAATTCATTTCTTGTTTCATCAATCTTTCCATAAATGCCCTTAATAATGTTATAATAATCTGTTTTATTGTTCATTAAAAATATAAAACTGTTATTCATATGACATTTTTCAAATGTCCAAAAAACTAATTGAGTGCTATTAGCTTAAATTACTAAAAACTTTTGTCATGGAAAGTAAACTTATTTTAATTTAATTAACGGCTTAGCTTTTTGCAATTATGCTACCTGTATTAGGGTAGACCTTACTTTGAGATATTTGCGCACCAACGCTCATGAAATTCAAAATAAATAAATAAAATATTTTCTTTTATGTAAAACTGTTCCCATTCCTCTTTCAAGTTAAAAACAATAGGTTGCAACTATAATTTAATTTATTTGTAACGTGAAATTTTTCAAAATAAAAAAGACCACTCTAATTTCATTGCAATTTATTGACCTAATTTTAGCATATGAATTATTAATATTACGAACTAATAACTTACACACAGAAAAAACTAGTATCTATTTTAGGCTTAGAAAAACAATTTTTCGAAGTTTTTTTACATATGTATTTTAATATTGGGGGAATATGATTCCTGGGGCGCCACGATTTGACAATATAACATTTAAAGATCACTTCAACAGAAAAATGCAATTTATTATTTTGTTAACTTGACCATTTTTGCCATTAATATTGATATATTGAACAACTTATTGTTAGAATGATTCCAAATCTCATAAATTATTAAAATATGTAAATAGAACAATAAGATTTTTTACTCACTGTAATGGGGACCATTTTAGCACTTACCAGTTTGGGTCTTTAAAAAAAATTAAGATGAAAAGAACATTAAGAGCAGTTCAATTCTTTCTTATAAAAATGCTTTCAAAGAAACTAACATTAGAAAGTTCCTCAACCTCTAATTTAAAAAAAACTGAAACATATGGATTTATGAGGGACCAGTTTGTTGTTTGTTGTACAGTTTAATACAACTACACACATATAAATTAGATAACCTCATCGGAATTGATGTTTTCTGATAATGGCATCAAGTGATCATCACACAAATGCTTAGTTTTATCTATAGAAATAGAAACAATATGTTTACCAGGAACCATAACAAGACCCAACATTCGAGGTTCTTCACCATGTTCATCTGAATCACATTCTTCTTCATCTTCAGGCAAATATTCTGAACAAGATCCTAGTATTATGTTTGCATCTCGATCAGTGCACAGGAAAATCCCTACTAACGATCTACCATCGCTCATTTCTATTCTAAGTAATTTGTTTAACCAATCGCGAAGCTTAACCGCCCCATCAGACATCTAAGATACCGAAAATATTGAACAATTAATGTTATAAAGTCTAATCATAAACTGCATTACATTTTTGAGGTTAGATGTAACATCAGCATTTTCAGGTTCTTGAATATTCACTTCACTATCCTCAGAGGAATTATTACTCAGTAATTTTGAATTATTCTTGTCTCCATTAAATTTTTCATTAGCCGATTCTGAATCATTATTGTAACATCCGCAGAGTAGGTCACCACCAGCTTCTTTAAGTTCATCAGCATTATCCCTTGTAGTCATTGTTCTTAAAAAACTTCTTTAATTGTTATTCGTTATTGATAAAAAGAAGTAATATTATCATAATAATTGCAATGGTACAATTACAATATTAACATCAAACGTGATTTAACTGCTTTCTCAACTTTGTTTTGATTTTCGAATCTTCAAAAGCATTTCAAAAGACAAAACAAATGTTTGTTTTTTTATATACAACAAATCTGTACGTTATGCAACCAACTGTACGGATATGCAGTGCTTATTGATCGTGAATTATAACGATTATGTATAATATACTATTCTCCCAAAAATTATTTTTTATTTCTAAAGATTCAGCTATCTAAATTTCTATTTTATTAATTAGTAATAAATAGACTTTCTAACGATTGTCAATCTTATATACCATGATTTTATTTTAATGTTTATTTTTCAGTTTTTGGAAAACACTAGGACCTTTCTTATAAATTCAATTAATAATGAATTAAAGCTTAATTGATTATTCTTTTGTAAAGAGCCTGAGATCTCTTTTTAGAATCATTACAATGAGTGTAAAGAACAATAAAACAATAATTAATAATTTGTTAGCAATGAAAGGGTTATTCATTTATTATTACTTAAAATATTTAATAAAATTACATACAATAAATACTTCTCAAGAGTTTATTTATCTGTTTTTATTTAATGCCATCAATTTTGCAAATATCACTCCACAAGGAATCCATACTCCATGGTATGTCTGCTTCTTTAACATCCTTTTCAAGATGTAAATACTTTGCCAGTAAATTTAATGATACCTCTCCATTTTTCGTTTTCAATTTTGCTTGTGACAAAGGATAATTGCCTTCACGAGACAATTCAAAATCAAGTTCTTGATATGTTAGAGTATTAACAGCTGGTCTAAAATAATCAAAATATTTCTTTAGGTAAACTAATATTTTGATCAAAAATTATAAAGTAAATTATACTTACAAGTGTGGCTTTAAAGTATTATTTTCTATAGGTTCATCTTGTAAATCTTCTATATCAGGAATTACAGGAATGTCGTCGTCAGAATCATCAATTTTATAAGTTTTAAATCGTTCTCTGAAATAAATAAATTGTTTATCCATTTTAACCAAAGTATATCATTCCTTACTGATCAATGAAATTAGCTTTTGATTTGCTTCTGAAAAAAGAATAATTGGTAATTATGTGCCATAGTGTTTACAAAAACGTTAATTTTAGTACTTAAGTTTTATTCCTTCTTCTGCCCAGCCACCCTTTTTACTGCTTAAATTAATTTCTGGTGAACTATCTTGCTGTTTATTTGTTAAACTTTCCTTGTCGTTGTTTTTATTGGCAGAACGTTTTTTCTTTGAAAATCCCTTAAAAAAGGGTATTAAAATAAATTGTATTTATAAATCAGAGCAAAAATTACAAATAAATTAGAATCTTCACCCCAGTCCATTTTGAACACAAACAAAGGTAACCTAGCAACTTAACCTCAAACCCTCACATTTCACAAATAATGCAAATGTCACCAAATTTTTAAATACTTCTTTGTAATTGGACCAATGACATTGTTCAATGCAAGTGGCGCATTTTTAAATTCTTTTACATTAAAAAATTTGTAAATTAAAAAATGTTTGTTTCTACAGGTTCAAATCTGTTAAGATTTAACATAAATAAAACTGTTATAAAAATTGTTTTTTATAATCTTGAATTATTTTACTTTTAATTTCATTTCTAGATTAGCACTTAAAATTTTTAATGTAAAAAAGAAAAACTGTGATCCTAAAAACATTTTTGTTTTTTGATGGAAACTTTAACTAAAATAAAATGTGAGCGTATAATCTGTAAATTTTATGGTTAAATACTTAATCAAATTACTAGATCTTCAATTCAATTTTTCAATGATTAATTTTTTATTTTCATGTAGTCAAAATTGAATTTTCAAATATATCATACAGTAATAGAGGTAAGGGTTACTGTTTAAGAAAATGTATCTTTTACAGTTATAATTGCTATTTAATCGCAAAAAAAATATCAACTTTAGACAAATGACAATGGCTCTTTGCAACCAGGGTATTGTCTTTTAATATGTCTCGAATATTCAGTGGTTTAGTGACTAAATAATTTCATAGATTAGTAAGCAATTTTTTGAACAATTATTTTAACTAATAAACTGTGAGTAGGTATATACAAAAAGGAGTGTTTTGGCAACGATACCTACCAAAAAATAGTTCAAGGAAGTTGATTGAATTTATTGTGTTGGTGTTTACTTATGTTAAACAAATTCTCCCACTACTTTTTAAAACTTTTACGAATTTATTTCTCTCACCGCGGCGTCTTAAAGTGGTTATTTTTGAGTGTACCGTGCTGCGTACGTACGAAACCTTGTAAATTATTTTTTTCACTTGGTATATCGGAATAAAGTATTCATTTATCTTATTCAATTGTAAATAAATGCGTACAATCATGTTATCGAAACGTGAAAATCTTATTTTAATTAATTCTAAAACAATTTAACTAGAAGTCGACGCGTTTTCACACAGAGTAGTTTCTTTTGTCTTTCACAATCAATCAGCAAAAGTGGTCGTTCGGTATTAACAGTCAAAGGATCGCAAACTCTTAGAGTGTCTTTATTATATTCATGATGAGGATTGTACTAGTGATTTTTATAATATTAAGCACCTTTTCGATGGTGTTTAGCTATAGGATATTAGGTTTATTACCTTATAACGGAAGAAGCCATTTTATCATGTTTGAACCACTTTTTAAGGCACTTGCTGCAAGAGGGCATGAGGTGGATGTACTTAGCCATTTTCCACAAAAAGAAAAAATACCCAGGTAATAATAAAAAATATTGATTCAAAACAGGTTTCAAAAATATTAATGAAAGCCATTTAATATATTCAATATTTTAAAATTGTTTCTATAAAAAATAGGGTTTTTAACAATTTGTTGCCAATTTTACTTTTATTCTTAATATTGAAGGGTAGGTTCGTAGTAGGTTTAAATATTTTTTTAAGAATTGTAACAGTTCTAATTTTAATTTAATAATAAGTTAATTGTAGTATATATACATATATCATTTACAAAAAATTTTTTAATGGATCTCTTTTTCTATTTTTTTTTATTATTTGGTTGTTTTAATAAATAAATAATAGTTCATCAAAACGATTGTAAATAAGGAAGTAAAATGTCGAAATTTTTTATAAAAATACCTACAAGTCGAGCATTCCGGCATATGTACTACTTTTAAAATTGAAAGGTCGTTACTCATGTCATTTGAATGCAAAGATTGTAAAAGTCGCTTTACAACTAAAACCTTGACTATTTAATGTACGATTACTTTTCACCCTTTTCATACAGCTGCAAAAAACGTTAGAGATAAAATAAATTGATGTAAATGCATCGATACAACAATAATTTATTTACATTGAGAATGATGAACGCATTTTCAAAAACACAGAGAACTGGGTCAAAACTATGCTAAGAACACATATGTACGTAGGATAGGACTTACTTTTGCATACTTTTACAATTATTCAAATTCTACTTCAAACATTATTTTAGATATACATATTAGGAAGCAGTGGCGGTTTTCCTTTATTACGATAACTTGGTTAATGTATTTGCCCTGCAGAGTTTCAAATTGACCATACAACCATTTCATTGCTTACAGAAAATGCATTAAAAATTAAAAAGGGTAATACAGTCGATAATTGGAATCACCATGTGACAAAAAAAATCGAGTTATTGAATAGTATTAGTAGATACATACACATATTTATTAAGAATTTATTTCTAGTTACAGATAGCTATTAGATAGATGGATAGATATAGGTAATATATTTTCTCGTAGAAAATTAACTACCTCACTGCTTGCATAATACCGCTTTTAAAAAGAGACGTTAAAATCGTACATTAATAAGGGATTTCCCCAGAAAATTCGACTTAACGAAGTTGACGCCAAATGTTATCTTTGAATTATAAAGATAGTCGAGTAATGAAAGTTTGAGAATTCGAGTTATCAAGTAAAAATTAAACGTATTTCTCATTGTTAATGCTATTGATAATCAATTTGGTTAGACTTATAAAAAATTCGACTTATTCACGTTCGAATTATTGATGTTTGACTGAATTTGTATATATTTTGCTCTTACAATGCAAGTTATTTTTTTAATAAGATTTATATGATCTACGGTACACAATAAAGAATCATCTATGGTTTCAATATTAATACTTAATTAGATACATATTTTGAATTATACAGCAGAACTTCTTCAGGATAAGTGAAATATAATAAGAATAAATAAGATAAAAATGTAAAATATCTCATGATAAAGTATCACAAAGAAATTATTCACAGTGGAAATTAAATTAAATTAATTTCTTTGTCTTTGGACATTTATTTAATTCGCGACACTATCTATTATAACTTTTTAACAACTTTTTATCACAAAGACAATAAAGATGTTTTTTGTCACAAAAATAATGAAAATGTTTCATTATTGTATCATTATAAAAAATGTTAAAAAAAGCATTTTCTGTTAATAAACATTCTTATGCATTCGTTTTCACGAGTTTTATCATACAATAATGAAAGCTGGAAGTGTTTAAATAATAATTACATAATTTATACACTATAATATTACAAAAAAATGTATATATAATAAAACCTACTATAATTTCTTATATCTAGCCGTGATTTCAGCTTTACTTGTTCAGCATCCTTGTGAAGGACTCGATTAGGTTTAATAAGATATATTTCAATATGAATTACAAGTCTGATATAACAATAAAGATAAAATTGCATAGATAGGAGAAATTAAGTTATTTTGGTTAGAGTTTTACAGACAATGCAATTTTTAGTAAGAAAAAAAATTAAAACAATAATCATGACAACTTTTGATTAAAAGTGGCCTTCAAAAAACAATTACTATGTACGTACATACGTACATATGAAAAAATCTGGTCTTATAATTATATAGATACTTATTTATTTGCTATTTGTATTTGTTTAATATTTTTTATCTCTGAAGCACAAGGTATTAGCTTAACCTGGAGCGTGGATCTGTCAACAGAATCTCAATTATATTTAATTGCGTCGTTTAAATAAGTATGTTAATAGTATATTCCCTTTAATTATTTTTTAATTTTTTTTATTTTAATTAAGTTTGCTGCTTTACACCGTACAATTCTTAAGTCTTAAGATACCTCTCATCCTTGTATCTTTTATTTTCATTATGTACGTACTAAATGTCATAATTTACTTAAGATTAGTAAACACGTTGTACCTATAAAACGATACTCAATTTATGTTATATTAACTATTAAATTTATAAAATTTATAAACTTATAGTACAGATAATTGCAAAATTAATATAAATAATTTTGATATAAGTATTTGAATGAATAAGAACGAGGATTGCAATAACATTAGTAATGGTAGGTACAGTCTATCACTCTCATACATTATAGCAAAAAATAAAACACAAGAATTGTGAACTCAAATTATAACTTAACGATTAAAATGACCTTCGCGAAGTTGCAACATCACCATCGTACTTAAAAATTACACAATGCATAAATAAAGAAGCAGTTAAATGTGAATTAATTGATATTTTGTTTCCGCAACTTAAAAGAATATCAGATTTTTGAAATTGTGTTTTTACTAAACTTCAAATTCTATTGCCTTCATTTGTTGTTTTTAAACAAAATAAGGAATTGTGCCTTCATTAAAATATTCATATAAGTGGTTATATGAAATAACAGGTATAGAAGTAAATTCAAAAAGTTTTAATTTGGAATCACATACTTGTTTAACTTATTAAGGTGAAAATCTTCATATATTATTTTTTTGAAGAGTTTAGTTCATACTTTTATTATTATTAAACTTTCTAAATTTGCTTGTCAAAACTTAAATAAGATAATTTCCTTTCTTAACTATATTTGAGGACTATACACAATAAAACATTCCTAAATATAATTTTTGTATTTATAGTCCCACGCAAAATTTGAATGTCTTCCAAAATTTGTTTTGTTAAGACAATAGTCCGGTCAATTTAGACATTCGAAGCTACATAAATTCCCACCAAGCTGAAAATCAGTAAGATTGTTTAAAATATGATTAAAAATAAAATTTGAAAGTTCCCCATCTTTCCCCTGTATGGAAAAATTTTTATGCCAGGTCAAAGGTCAAAAAAATGAGTTTTTCGCGATTTTCAGCAAAACGGTAAGTTTCATCATAAAAATACTTCAGACAAAAATTGTAGATCATAAAATTATCTATAAAATATGTATCAATATTTTTTTTCCTAAGAGCCACCGTTTCTGAGATATCAGGTAAAATGAAACCCAGTCTCTTATTTTATACGCCAGTGTAACCTCGAGAAAACATTTGTCTCCTGTTCAATTGTATGCGTGGCTAGGGTCTTATACCTGCTTTATGTATTAATACTGTTAGTCTCAGGGTTGCCAGATTAGGAGATTTTCCCCAAAAAATAGGGGATTTTTTTTCCTTTGGGGTATTTTTTGGGGGTATATTTTTCAGGGGAATTCATCTGGGGAAAATTTTCCTCTACAATCTTTTTTCTATTTGCACTAAATATTTTCTAGTTCTTGGGGATTTATTTGTGACATAGCTTATTTTGGGGTATTTTAGAGATACATATTTTATAGATAATTTTATGATCTACAATTTTTGTCTGGGGTAATTTTATGATAAATTATGCTGAAAATCGCGAAACACTCATTTTTTAGACCTTTGAATAAAATTTTTTCCATACAGGGAAAAGATGGGGAACTTTCAAATTTTATTTTTAATCATATTTTAAACAATCTCACTGATTTTCAGCTTGGTGGGAATTTATGTAGCTTTAGTCTTATTTTTTGGTCTAATTTGACCGGACTACAAATAGAGTTAATATTATTCATGCTTACTTGCTTTTAAATAGGCAACTTCTCGGATTTATAAGAATAACTTACCACCAGAATTTTTATTGTTTCCATACCTAAGCGCTTTGTGTGAACCGACAAGCAAAAATAGAAAGAGATAAATAGGTTGCGATTAATAAGTGACACAGATTTCTTGAACAGAAAATATAATTAAATATTTAAATACATATAGTTATTCAGCTTTGAAGTCATAAACATTCATTAATAAATAGTTCTTATATCTCAGGAACGTGTTAGAGCAACTTTTAAAAGGAAAATTCCATTTATTTAAAGAAAAGGTTAAAAGAAAGAAAACTTGGAAATATATACAGATCTGGTAACTTACGACCCGAACTTAGGAATTCCTTCCTTACACATTTCTTTGTCGGCATTTTTTATTTACAATTTAAACGTATGAGCTACGCCTCACGTCTTTTAAAGGGGAAGGTTATTTTTGCAAAGTGCATTCTATCTTTCAATGACATACATCAGCTTTAGTCCTTATTTTTCGACTGACACGAACTTTCTTAAATTAAAACTTCAGAAAAGCACAATGTGGAATACCAAAATATTGTAATATAAGTTAAACGCGTGGGTTAGACCCAACGCCTTTTCAAAAATATCGTTTTTAATCCCTCAAAGGGTTGAATTTTCAAAAATCCGTATTTACTGGTGAAACCTACATTTTAATGTACGTCTATTATCGTATCTTCGTGCAAGCTTTTCTTAAGGAGTGCATTAAAATATTTTAAAGTGAAAAATTTCAGGTTTTCCTTAAAATGAAAGATTATTTTCTCAATTTATACATTCTGTTTTTCAAAAGTGACATATATTAATATACGAACATTTTTAAATTGAAACTCCAAAAAGACACAATGTAGAGTACCAAAATATGTTCAAACCCCGAAAAGGCACATCTACGACGTAAGAGCTTTCTGTAGACCCCAAAATCTTCGAAATTGGTGGATTCCTCGGTGAAATATCCATCTAACAAACTTTACTATGTATGTAAAATCGTTTTCGCTATTAATTCATATACCACGTGCTATAAGTCAGAAGATCTGTATAATTATTTACCAAATTTTAGAACCATTTTTTTTTCAGCTAGTTAGTTGAGTATTGTTTAAAACACCACTGTTTAAAATAATTTTTATTTAATTTTTTTTATAAATACGCCAATGTATTTTTTTTGTAATTACTCTCGTAAAATCAACAATGAATTCTACTACCCGCAATTCATAAACATCGCGATAAAAAAATATATTATGCATAGCGATTTGTGGTCATAAAATACATAATTGGAAAATTTACTGTAGGTTTATACTAGATTCGCATTCTTTATTTTATGTTTTATGTAAAATTGTTCCAGGTATAATGACCTCAGTATTGCGGACAGTTTGCCACAGATTGTAGGAAAATTAAGTTTCGATAAAATGCAGGACAAGAATTTTTTCAAATCATTCCACATGTTCCTTACCGAATTCGGAATACGAATTTGCGAAAAGACTTTCAATACCACTGTTGCCAAAAATCTCAGAGATTCGAATAAAAAGTACGATTTAATTTTGACTGAAATATTTTCTTTTGACTGCATGTACGGGTTCGCTCATCATTTTAAAACACCCGTTATCGCAATTTCTACCAATATAGATTTACCATGGGGTGCTAAAAGAATTGGCAATCCTTCCAATCCTTCGTATGTACCAGTGTACTTTTTGCCTTATTCAAGGAAAATGAGTTTGTATGGAAGGATATTGAATACTCTTTGTTATCTATTCACGTCAATAACGTAAGTTTGATAATAATAATTATAGTTAGAATTTAAAAATGCTTTGGGCAAGGATCATCTCAGGGAAACATTTTCATTGATTCTGCATTCATCGCTTAGACATGACATAGGAATATAGGGAGGAGGTATAGAGTGTCATAGATGATAGTGATGCCTAGATAGGCCCGCTTTTTCTATATTTATGAATTGTGATTATGAACATTTATTACGAATGTAATATCTCATTAATTTAACTTCATTGCTTTGTATGCTTCAAACATGTATTCCAATATTTGAAGAATATTTATTTTAAAAGTTACGATACATATTCCATGGGATATAATACTCAGGTAGCGAGGAAATTTTTTGGACCTGGTATGCCTCATTTAAATGAACTTGTTTACAATCATACCAGCATGGTTTTTATTAACACTCACTTCAGTGTTAATTACGTGTCCCCGAAAGTTCCAAACTTTATCGAAATTGCTGGGATACACATACCACCTTCTAAACCTCTTCCAAAGGTAAGAAGAAATGTGATATTTCTACTTTATTATTGACATAAAGTAGACGAAATGAAACTATATTTTGTTTCTTTTCTGCCAAAGAAAATTGAAAAGGAAATGGATATTGAAAATGAGTTCAAAGGGGTGATATATGTGAGTTTTGGATCTCTTATAGCCGTTGAAACTCTTCCAACTCATATTTTGCGAATATTTTGTAAAGTATTTGCAGAGTTACCGTACAAAGTTTTGTGGAAAGGACCAGTTGAAAAGTTTCCTAAGAATCTAACAATTCCATCTAATATTTATTTTGAGAAATGGATGCCACAACGTGATATATTATGTAAGTAGACTTCTAAAGACTAGATAAGTGGAAATAAGTCCTGTTTGCCCATTTTACTTTTACATTCTACATACTATTAAATTTTATTCAGATAAAATAATACAATGTAATTTTATGGTCCCACCTTTACCTTGACCTTTACATTAGGCCATTCGTGTTGTCAAACAGAACTCTTTGTTATTGATCAAAAAACCTGTAATTCGGTTTTGGTTACAAATAAGTCCACCTTGCAACTACTACTCAATGCAAATTATTGTCTCTAATGATTGATTACTTACAACCTGTATTATTATTGGAACATGGTTATAGTGTAGTTAGTTGTTCATTATAAAGGCAAACTGCGCAATATAAGCAAAGTAAATTTTTCGTTTCCTTTTCTCCTACATACCATCTTGATATTCAAATGAATTGTTTTACGTAACTGAAATAATTATTGTTACCACGTACTTAATCATCAACTTGTCGTTACGTATGTAAAATGCTTTGAGCTACGGGAAATACTCATAAATAAAATTATAAACACGAGACATTTTCAGGAACTATAATTTTGAATAAATACTCAGTGGCGGCTCGTGCTTTCAAAAATAGGTGAAGAGTTAAAAATAGAAATTCATAATTTCCCCTAAAAACAACCTTGTTTTCATTTTTTTAATCTCTAGCGTTGATTTAGTTTAATAATATGATTGCAAATTTTGTAAAACTTCAGAAGGAAAATACGACTTTTTTTGTTTTGAACTGTGTAACCAAGCAACCAATTAAATTTTGATTCCATGCGGAAAACTGGCGAAAACTCTTCACCTACTTCACCTGAATATCCAATATATTATGTATTATCCTGCTATTACATATAAAAAAAATCTTAATAATTTTGGAAAGTTGTATCTTTGGAAAATTGTAAAAAATCACATAGTCTACCTGGAAAGTTAATAAATTTGATTTATCTGTTTTGCCTAAAAATTAAATGATTAAACAACTGTTTATGATTCAAATTAATTTGTTTTGTGTTATTGTGTTAACTAATAAAATGCCTTCGAAAAAGTATACCACACAGTTTTATTAAATAAAACCATTAAATGAAAAATCCATTAAACCAAACAACGAGTGTGATTCAAGTAATTCTTACTTATTTTTTATTAGGCCACCCTAATGTAAAATTGTTCATCTCACATGGCGGACTGATGGGTACTCAAGAAAGTATTTATTGTGGGGTTCCAACTCTGGGACTCCCAATATTTGCTGATCAAGAACTTAACATTGGCAACTCAGAATTTCGAGGAGTAGCTTTGAAACTCAGCTTTAAAGATGTTACTACAGAAACATTCCGTTATTCAGTAACCAAGCTTCTAGAAGATCCTAGGTAAATTATACCAATGAAAGAATTTTTTATTCTAATTTTTATTTTAATTTTTAGTTTTAAATCCAATGCGGAGCATCTCTCCGAATTATTCCGCGATAGACCAAATTCAGCCCTAGATACAGCAGTTTATTGGACTGAATATGTTTTAAAATACAAGGGTGCTCCACATCTAAGGAGCGTGGCAACCGAAATGCCTTGGTATGAATATTTTCTTGTAGATGTGATCTTAGTATTAATCGCGATAGTTACTATTTCCCTTCTTGCCTTTTATATTATTATTAGAAGTGTTTTAAAGTTCCTTTGTAAGAATAATGATATAGTCAAAATGAAACAACAATAAAAAGTATTTATTTTTTATGCCTTTTCTTTTTATTTAATTTAAATGAAGTTTAATGTTTGTTGTTTGTTGTGTCTTTCGCATATCAAATAAGGTTATTGCAATGGTCGTCCATATAATTGACAGATTTTTTTGTCATATTTGCTAGAATTCTAGCAATATATTTATGATTGTTTTCTCCGTGTAGTAATGATAATAAAGTGAAAGTAACTTTGAACTATAGGTCTCACAGTATTGACCGATTTCTGAAATAAATTATAGTTGTCGGAAGTGTAACTTTTGTTTCTACTTATGATAGCGGTTATCAACAGTAAACATTAATTTAGCAATGAACTTCTGACCTATTTATTTTTAAATCAAATATATTGGTCAAGATCATGTGACATTCATCTCGTCTTTGCCCGTATATCGTATATATACGTATAAAGTATTTATAACACATTTTACTAAAAATTTTTTTGATATTTAAACAGTCAGATGGAAAAATATAAAACAAAAAGGGCAGGGTCAAGTTGCTTTTAACGAAAACTTAAAAAAAAGAAAAAATTCTAGTTATTCTCGCCGATTTAGATATTCGAAAAGAAAAATTTAAAATACCGCATAAATGGAGAAGATAAGAAATGATCTGGTATTGAAAAAAAGACTACAAATAAGGAATAGAACAGATAAAATGACAATGAGACATTAAGGGCCCTTAGATATAGAGACTGTTGAGTTGTTCTGGTTTTAGAGAAACACGAAGATTGGTTCAGGCGTCAGGGTAGAACGAAGTCCAGTCTGATAATTAATTAATAAAAGGACCAAAAGCTGAAGCCTTTATAAACAGGAAGAGTTTTACTTCTTTTGTGCACAGGATGCAACAAAAAAATAAAATAAAACATTTACTTATTTAATTAAATCGTATTTAACTAAATTGGTCAGTCTGGATCATCAATGAACTCAAACTATATATGTAGGTACATTCCTGTGACTACGACATGACGTAACGTGTAAACCACCCGCATCCTTAGATATAATTGTTCTAAACTTTTTTAGGAGGGTTGATTAATGACTTTAAATTTTTTTTTAAGACGTATACATGCCTCAGCTTTATTTTTTGTTTCTTATTCAAACTTGATATCTGCAACAGTTTCGAATAAATAAGTTTTTCTTTTTCATCTTTGCCGCCCCCTCAGGGATAAACAATGCAATTTGCTATATAGTTAAATACAATTAGATAGACTTATTTTGATATCAGGAAACTGTGGTTGCTCCATATCCACGGAGTTGTAAGACACCCTGTATAATTAATTTTGTAAAACATTGTTAGGGGAAATTTTGCATATCTTCTCATGTGAACTTTATTATATTTACGCAATCTTCCTCAAATAGATAAATATCTAATAATAAATAATGTGTATAATGTTCAACTTCCTTTACCGTACTTAAAATTGCTTTTGGTTTATCAAAGTACTTTTATACTTTGGTAAGTATAATTCAAAAACCGATTAAGTTCAATAGATGCTTTATCATATTGATAAAGGATTTATTATGTATTAGCAGTTTATTTTATATCCACTGAAGTATTTAACACTGTCATAATTGATTTTTTTGTACATGACGCCAATGAGCCCTTTAAGTGCAATAAAGTAATAATACCTAATATATTATTATATAAATTTG
This sequence comes from Agrilus mali, assembly GCA_029378335.1. Classification (NCBI taxonomy): domain Eukaryota; kingdom Metazoa; phylum Arthropoda; class Insecta; order Coleoptera; family Buprestidae; genus Agrilus; species Agrilus mali. The sequence goes on from CM055657.1 coordinate 21,900,237, forward strand.
TTGTTTATCCTTTTAAGGAAAAATTTCAAACCAAAAAAAATAAAAATGATTAATTATTTTTTAATACAGTTGTGTTCGCTTATTACGAATCCGGTTATAATTAACTTTTGTTTATAACGAACTAAATCGAACAGTATGAAGTGTTTTTATTTAGCAAATGACGAACCCATTTATAACAAACTTACATATATAGCGAAACTGAATTAGCATCTAAAATGCTGCAGATTTTCGGTTAAAGCAAATTAAAAGCAGAACGTCGCCGAATCTTGTCAACTAAATCCTCTAGAATTCATTAAATTGTGTCATGGTAATTATTTGTATCATCTTCATAACTTTCCTTTCCTACATTTTGTTGCGGTAGGTGCCAACCTTGAAATCCTTATTAATCAAATTTTCTACGACACATCTTTATAAGTAGATAATAAATTTTACTGTCAGTCTGGGATATTTTACACTTATACTCAAAAGTAACTTTTTTATTAACATATTGTGCGTCTCGACTAATTATTGTTATCAAATGTGCCTACTGCTGGGTATGTAAATTGTAAAGATCAAAGAGACTTAAGTTATCTTAGAACACATTATTGCACTCCAATTTGATTACTTATGTGCGTTTTATTTACATTAGGAGATAAGAATTCACTTGATTATTTAGTTTTATTAGCCTGTGCAATTATAAAAAAAATAGCAACTCAAGGACTAAATTATTATTATGAAGTGCAGTATTGCAAACAAGATTTAACTTTGCGGTGATTAAAACTGCACCGTAATGAGGTGCTCTTTTAACGTATCTATAATTTAAAAAAGCAGAACCGTCTTAAGAGACTACGAAATGTATACCATATTTTTCTTCACTTATAATCAGCATAAAGTAAAATAAAATTCCATTCATTGGCAAGTGCATCACTTAATTGCCTTGAGAACATATTATATATTTTAATAAAATAATAATAATCGTGGGACAGGGATGAGTTGTAAGGTATAGAAAAATTGCCTGAAAATTGAAAAATTCGAGAGAAACTGAAAGTACCCAATTACTTTCTTCAATTAGATTCTTTTATAAATTTATAACTAAAACCTCTCATGATTTAAACGATAAATATTCGTATATAATAATTTTTTTGTGTTGTTCGTATGGTTTTTAGGAGAAATTTTTGGGACAATCACAAAGAAAATTTGGGAAAAATTTTCTTACAAATTTCTAAGATCATCATTTATAATATTTTTTTGTACGCAATCTCAATCATAATTGACTATAAGAATAGCTTTTCACAAACGATCACAAACAAAATTCTAATTTGAAGAGAACATCGTCTGAAGGGGTTTGCTAGTTTTTAATAAAATTGAATGAATTTACTGTCAATAAATGTGGTTTTAAAACTTTAAAAGTACTTTCCTGCACTTACAATGATGGGATAGAGATCCAGAAAATTAATTTGGGTTACTGTTGCTGGTTTTGCACAAGAATTTTACATTTTGGACAAATTGTAAAAAAGCGTTCTGTGGATAATACATATGTATATCTAACGGCGTGCTGTTTGGAATGTGGGGAGCCAAAAACTGATCAACACCTTACCGATTTATATATAGATACTAAAATATAACTTCGAGGTTGCTAAATTTCAAGTTACTGCTGTAATGCTTTATAAATGTAAACTTTAGTTGTTATTGTGACATCTTTATATTATTTTTCCTGTACCTATATGTATTAATTAAGGTGTTGACAGGTATAATTAAAAATGAGACGTGGTATTGCAATATTTAAGTGTTGCTCTAAACGAATTAAAAATCCTGTATAATTTTTATTAGATAAATTTGTGCAAAGCTTGAGTTACTTTGTTTTGAGGCTATAAATAATTAATTGTATCTATTAATGCAATGAATTATAAAATAAATCAAAAACATACAACTACAATACCAAAATGACGCCAATTGGTGAATTTTACAAAACTTCAATAACTCATTCTGTGGAAATTAATTCATGATTCCATTAAATTACTCACAGTAAGTTAACAAATTAAGTGATGCGCACTGATGTATTGTAAATGATTAAAGTAGAAACCTGCAATTGACCTTGCATTAGAAGCAGCAGTAGATAATATTAGATTTTCAAGTGCATAGTTGCATTGCATCGTTCAGAATTCTATAACTGTGCATGTGATATAAACTTAAAATGAGTCAATTTCTTTTAGTTATATTTTCATTATTAAGTATAAATTTGGGGAGCGGATACAGGATTTTGGGTTTGTTTCCATTTCAGGGAAGAAGTCACTTCATAATAGTGGAACCCTTGCTAAAGGAACTTGCTGCAAGAGGACATGAAGTTGACGTTTTCGGACATTTTCCACAGAAAGAAAAAATTCCAAGGTAAAACTAAAGTTAGATTAATTATTCAAAAGTTTCCATCCTTTTTCTAAAATTTGTCAAATCCAAATGGTTTTTACAATGTTTAGAACAATTTAATGAAAATTGCGCTTCATTCCTTAACGTTAATATTTTTTTAGATACAATGACTTAAGTATAGCAGGTACATTACCAATACTGTTAGGGACGTTTAAAATTGATGACATGGAAAGCAACAAGAACTTTTTTAGCTGGTTCCACATGATATTAACCCAATTCGGCCTCAAATATTGCGAAAATGCTTTCAACACTACTGTTGCAAAAAATATACGTGATAGTAAAGTAAAATACGATCTGATAATAACGCAAATATTTCTTAACGATTGTATGTATGGTTTTGCACACCACTTTCAAGTTCCGGTTGTGGCAATTTCTACCAGTACAGACGTACCATGGGGTGGAAGTAGAATTGGTAGTCCTGCTAACCCTTCTTATATACCGATATTTTTTTCAACAAATGCGGGTAAAATGGATTTAAGTCAGAGATTTTGGAATACGATTTACTATTTGGGAACTTATGCTTAGTAAGTTACCATTAATTAAACTTATTAAACCGTTAACTTCGGAATTTCATCTCTATCTTGAATAGTAAACGTCGTTAAATCGGGTGGATGAATGATTAATGCACTGACGAGCATATGAATAAAACACAAGATAGTAGTTCATTTTTTCAAAGTATTTAATAAATACACTGAAAACCCACAAAAGCTTTTAATCATCTAAAACTTACACGTGGTTTATCAACTTTGTTTAGTAAGTTCGGATTAATAGCAGTTCCTGGATTGCAAAATCTTTTAGGGGATCCAAAAGACCACGAGGAAAAAAGTAATTTGCAGTATGAAATGTGAAAAATGTGACAAACAGTATAAAGATCACAGTCGTAGGACAATTAATGTTATATTTAAGGAACATTTATTAGCCCCACATAGGATTTAATAGAATACAAAAATCTGGTTTAGCTTCCCACATGTTAAAAAAACCCTGTAAAATGACTCCATTTGTTTAAATTTAACTAGAAACGTTTATAAGTTTTTCCTTTTAAATGCTTTTGAAAATAGGTACTGAAATATTCAAAAGCAAAGACAATCTTATGAATTCAGATAGTGTTCCTATATCAAACCAGGGTCTTTTCAAATTAGATCCACATCTTTACTCCCCAGCAGAGTTAAGTCGAAGTACGCATTCAAAAAGTTTAGTTAGTTTTTGTGAATAGTCAACGACTCCACCAAATAGGTTTGCCCTTCATCTATTACTAAAGGGGAAAATTTATTTACCTTACAGGAAGATTAATAAATAAGCATACACAATATACAGAAATTTATTTTGAAATTGATTATTAAATTAAAAAGAACAAGAACGAAAGGTAAAGAAAAACTAAAAATAAATAAAAAAAGGAGTTTTATGTATTAGAATAACCAACTACATCTGACCAAGAAAACTGGGTATCTTTAAGATTTAGTTTGTTAGTTTTAGGTTAGACAATATGGCACTTTCTTTGCTTTAAAAATATATATTTATACATAATACTATCAAAAAGTAAATATGTATTTAAAAGGATGATATTTATTATTAGGTATTCGCATTTTTTGTTTTAAAGAAATTCTCGAAAAAGGTAAATGTAAAGTATTTTAATTATACATTAGACAAGAAAATGATCCTTTTTAACTCAAAATCATTAAACTTATACATATACATATGTACATTGTATTTTTTTCTTTTTCATTGTTAACATTTCTGTTAACTTAAAAGTTGAAGTGAGTACTTATCGGTATCTACTTATATTTTTTTTATTATATGTGCGATTAAAATATACTAAAACAAAATCCAAACTGTGAAGACTTTTGCAAATATTCAAAAATTTAAGTTGTTATTGCTTATTCAACAATAAAAAAAGGTATATGTTTACATATTAATTTGAATTAAAGTAAATAAAAACTCCTAAATCGATTCATATTTCTTAAAAAGACATTCATCTTACCTAAAACATACTTTGAAGCAAATAAACTCCCTGACCTTCTTCGGTTTTGCAAATAAAACAATGAAAGTTTATCATCATATTTACAAAATTTCGATGTATAATTAAGTAGCTAACCAAATTATTAAGGCAAAAGTAAATGAGATCATTTTCTTTTTTAATTGTCTTTAATTTACTTAATATTTATTTTTTTTACAATAATTATTCCACCAAATAGGTTTTGCCCTTCAACGTTCACTTTTAGCTGCACTGTCTCTTAATTACATTTATTAGTATCTTATTTCCAAACCCCACCCCTTTTATAAATCGTTCCTTAAATGACATGTGTTTTCATTTGTATTTTCAAGTTTTTCAGCTGCATGTATGATAGGCCTTAGTATAACTGGGGATGACACCTTGGGTGTCGAAAGCATTTTACATCATTAAAGGTTTTTGTTGAATTTCAGGTTTTCAGTGTTCTAAAATAAACATTGCACAAAGAGGATTTTCACAAAATTTCGAATCCTTAATTTTACTTGACCATTCATACAAAGTATGTCGTAATTTTCTATGAACTACTACTCATAATATCAACAGTCAGTGACAGTAATGAAGAAAATTGTTATTGCTTCCTTACAAGATGAAGTCTGCATAACACTCTTCTAGCTATCTGCAACTCTTTTTTCGCACTTCAAGGTTAAAGCTCATGACATTCTGAAACTTGTCCTTTTACTATTACATACTAAGGCTAATAATCCTGAATAAGTGGGAATAGATGGTAATATAAAAGACCATAACCATAAAATATAGAGAGACTTGGACACGCTAGATATTACAACTAATCCCTAATTTTTTTAGCTATAACTTGTATGCAATGCACCACGGAAATACAATGATGCGAAATTTTTTTGGCTACGAAATGCCTCATCTTAACCAACTTATCTACAATTATACAAGTTTAATTTTGATAAATACTCACTTTAGTACCAATTATGTATCTCCGAAACCGCCGAATCTCATCGAGGTCGCAGGAATGCATATATTACCAGCTAAACCCTTACCAGAGGTACATTTTAATTTTTTAATATTAACTAAAAATACAAAAAGTAGATTATTAAATTCTAATTACTAATTCTCCCTCTAGTTGCTAGTACAGGATTAAAATTAAAGCTTTAAGGAAATAAAAAAAGAATTGTGACCAACATTCGACGTTTCGCCTTGTGGTGTAAGTCTTTTTCAAGAATAGATTTAAGAGTTAGCTATTATTGAAAAAGGCTTATAACACTGTTATTCCTTAAATTCTCTTTTCTAATAATTTAACCGAAGAAACTTTTTTTCTGTTATTAATTTTTCTTTTACTTTTGAAATTTCATAGGTTGTTTAGAAATGGTATCCTATTTTTTGACCATTTATTTTACTATTTATTATTGATTTAAGAACATCAAAAAAGAATTAGAAGCGGAAATTGGAACCAAATATAAAGGAGTTATTTACTTAAGTTTTGGATCACTTATTGCAGCAGAATCTGTAAACTTGAACGCTTTAAATGCTTTTTGTGAGGCTTTCGCTCAGCTACCGTACAAAGTTTTGTGGAAGGCAGACGTAGAAAAACTTCCAAAAAATCTTACAATACCATCTAACGTGCATTTTGAAAAGTGGATGCCCCAACGTGATATTCTTTGTAAGTGAAAATTTTTTCCACAACATATACACGTAGATAATTTTTTTCTTCACAATATATTATAAGAAATTTTGGGAATTATGAATGTCAAATGATAACAGCGTCTTATAATTTTTACTGGGTATTCATAATAAAAAAGAAATAACTTAACCTGTGCAGTCCAAATATTCAAAATTTTTATTAAATATTTGATATTTTCAGTAAGTAATTTCAGGAATTATTCAATATAATAAAAAGAACCCAAAATATTGATTTTATATCTTAGGTCATCCCAATGTAAATGTATTTATATCCCACGGTGGATTAATGGGTACTCTGGAAAGCATACATTGTGGCGTTCCTACTGTGGGTTTTCCGGTCTTTGCTGATCAAGAATTGAATATTGAAAACTCAAAAATGAGAGGATTCGCTTTGCGATTAGATTTCAAAGATGTTACTACAGAAACTTTTCTACATACACTTCAGGAACTTTTAGAGAATCCAAAGTAAGTTTGAAACTTATTAAGGAATACACTAGCTTGAGATAATTTACTAGTAACATTATCAATTTGATAATTGTGCAGAATAACCTCATCAATTACTTATTTTTTGTAAAAAAATCCAAACTAAAAATTGAGTTATATCTGTATCTAATACAAATATCGTCATATTTAAAGATAATTGCATCATCTTAAATGTTTTTTTGCTTGTATTTATTTCTTGTAAAAAGTACAACAGAGAATAATAAATTCAGTTTTGCAAACGTCTGATAAACAGCAAAAATTATTTATTTAAGAAATTGTTTAGAACGGTGATATTTTAATTCGCCAATAAATTATAAAAGTATCAAACATGTTTTATCTAGGTACAAGATAATATAATAAAACATGATTATGAGGATAAAGATCCTGAAAAAGAAAAGATCTATAAAATTTACTTAGTCTAAACACTTTATCTAAAGAGCTTCGTATCATTGTAATTAAATCTTTGTGTTTTTTTTTAACTATTTAATTACTACCAGGTTATCTCAAAAGCTTTTGGTTTAATAATTTATTAAGCTTCTGGTCGGTGATCTGTTGGAACTGTCATAGACGTTGTTCGCAATCTCAAACTTAGTGGTTCTCATCACCACGCCATGACAGTTTCCTCAGGATACCAAGTGCAACAGATAACTACAGACGACGTAGCGAATGTCATTTTTAATTTGGGATTAAATCTGTAAATTGGTACAACTTTGAAATATTTGTAGGTACAAAGAGAATGTTGAAAAATACTCGACTTTATTCAGAGACAGGCCCCATTCTCCTTTGGAAACAGCAGTCTATTGGACCGAATATGTTATGAAATACAAAGGGGCACCGCATCTACAAAGTTTGTCGGTAGAGCTGCCATGGTATGAATATTTTTTAGTTGACGTCATCGTCATCATGGGGTTAACCTTAATTATTGCCATAATGATACTTTATATTTTTTTGAAACTGATTATTAAATTGTTTATGAAAAAATCTAAAGAAAAAGAACGAAAGATAAAGAAAAACTAAAAATAAATAAAAAAGGAGTACTTATTATATATTAGAATTACCAACTACATCCGACCAAGAAAAATTAGTATTTTTAAGATTTAGTTTGTTGGTTTTACTTTAGGCAATATGGCACTTTCTTTGCTTCAAATATATATTATTATACATAATACTATCAAAAAGTACCTATATATGTATTTAAAACAGTGATATTTATTAGTAAGTATTCGCATTTTTTGGTTTTAAAGAAATTCTCGAAAAAAGTAAATGTAAAGTATTTTAATTATACATTAGACAAGAAAATGATCCTTTTTAACTCAATATCATTAAACTTATACATACATATGTAAGATTCAGATATTAATCAATAAATAAATGGAATATATAGTGTTGGCGTGACGTTTATCGGCACATTGAAGGAACTTCAACTTTCTGCTTCTTTCTGGATTCAAAATTCGAAAAAAACTCTCTTATGTCTTCTTCTCTGACGACTTTTATGTTTTCAGCAATTTTTTTCAGATAATCAGTTAAATTTTCCTTTAGATCGTTGTATGCTGCTAGAGTTTCCATGAGTGAAATCCTGTTAACTGAATTAAAAAACTTTGTGCTATCTTCTTCTACTTTCTGAGCATTTTCTAGGCTCTTAGCTTTCTTCGTAAGACTGGACAGTGTCTCCAGCATCAATTAGAAACAGGATGTTTTGCTACTTGTACATATTTAAACATTCAGTACACGTGCAAAGCTTTTGCCTCCAGTTCACATTTGTCCATTTAGCGCAAATGTTTTCTGATTTTTCATTTGGTTTTGTACAAACTTTTTGGTTCGTTTCAGGAATGACCTAACCATCAAGTTTTTTCTTTTTTAGTTGTTACTTCATTGGTTTCTTCCTTTTTTTCAGTTTCTGAAGTACCATTTTCTTCAATGACATTATGTGGTTTAGTTTCGTCTACATATCCTTTGCTGTTTTCTTTTTTATTGTCCTCAATAACATCATCTTTTTTAAAATTTTCTGTTTTTTTCTCGTTTTCTGCTTCTGTCTCATTTTCTGCTTTCTCCTTTTCTGTTTCTTTCTCATTTTCTACAACATTAGAATCATTCGCACTGGTTCCATTTTATTTTTTCTGTGAGTCATTAGCAGATTTCTCTTCATTCACATTATTTGCCTTCTTGTCCTCAGTATTTTCCACTTCGACTGGAATGTCTTCCATGTCTTTTGGAATTGTGATACATAAGTTATCATAGTGTAACAAAAATTAATGCTTTTCAATACACTTCTTGCATGTCATTTCTGCATAGGAGCCCATTGGTGGAAGCTTGGTATCCTAGTGCCTAGTGTGATACCAATCTTCACAAATGATACACTGGATCATTTCATCAGACACCTGGTCTTCTGTATCAGGATACGGTCTGCTGCAAGTACAGTAAACTCCAGAAAAATTCTGGTTGTGGTTATTCAAAGTATTTTCTTTGTCTTTGGCTTTATTCAAGTTGCAAGTGTTTGCCGGGAACTTGCTGTTGTCACAGTCACAACGAAAATTCCTTTTAGTGTACAGTTCTACCAGGTCGTGTCCATCATGACAGTGATAACAACAGGCCAGACAAACACCAGCACGCTTTAAAGAATCCTGTTTAGCCCCTGGAATGCAAGTCAGGCAAGCATATAGCGGTTGCCTCTTCATGTAGCCTTCTGAGTAAATGTAATTTTTGTTATCTCCAGCTCCCAGGACAGCATTGGCATCTTCAATCATCTCTTGTTCAGCTTCCAAAACTTCTCCCAATGTTACAATTGAGTCTTCACACGAGTTATCCATTTCTAGTTAATTGTAAATACCACAAAAACTATAAATTTGCACTAGAAACCGGTAGTTTATACAGAATTAGCGAAAAATCCAAAAATTTTAAAGGTTAACGTCAATGGTTGTATTTTTTTCTTTTTCATTATAAACATTCCTGTTAACTTAAAACTTTAAGTTTACATGTAGAAATGAGTACTTATCGGTACCTACTTATAATTTTGTTATTATACGTGCGATTAAAATATAAACAAAATCCAAACTCTGAAGAGTTCTGCAAATATTTAGAAATTTTAGTGGTTATTGTTTATTCAACAATACAAAAGGTATATGTATACATATTATTTGAATAAAAGGAAATAAAAACTCCTAAATCAATTCATATTTCTTAAAAGACGTTCATCTTCTAAAAACTACTTTGAAGCAAATAAACTCCCTGACCCTCTTCGGTTGTGCAAATAAAACAATGAAAGTCTATCAACAGATTCACGAAATCTTGATCCAATTCTCTTAGTCTAGAGAGTTGAAATTTTACATAAACGTTCCCTATAAAAAGTTGACAAACAAAAAGGTGTTTTTAAAATTCAACCCCCAGTGTGTTAAAAATTTTATGTTTCGATCAAGGCTAACTCTAAACCGCTGAACCGGGATTTATTTATTATTTATTTCCTTTATGGGGGTCACTTTGCAGAACACAAAGGGCTATTTGTAATCTAATTATCTATCGAAAAGGATGGATTATGGCCAGTAGCTTTCGTAACTAGTTACATATTAATTATTATTATGAATATCTTCAATTAAGGCCTAATTATACCTACCTCATACAAAAAAGAATTTTCAAATTTAAATTGTAGGAAGTTTACATTCTTAAAAAATCTAATAAATCAACGCTTCAATTTTTTCGCATAAAATGCTTCCACGTATAAAATATGAATAAAATTAACGCAATATCTTATTTATAAGCAAAACTACTCATTTTTAGGTTTTTTCTCTAAGAATTTTAAAATTAAGTAATTTTTAAAATTAAAACCAAAATTACAAGAAAAATATATATTATTCTTATAAATATGTATAACCAATACAGCTGTAAATGTTTATTGTTGCGAGTTATCGTTATTTAGAAAACAAAATAAAAATAAAAAACACAACGCTGTCGAGATGTTATTGTTTCTTTATGTGTACGACTTATGAATCATATTACCCATGTAATAGCTGGCGGATATTTAGTCGATTCTTGAGCACGAAACTGTACACACATGTATTTAACAATGTACTTTAAATAAAACCACAATCGTTCGTTTCTCTACAAAGATTATTTATACATTCCCCTTTTGACAATCCACGAAAATAACAACAGGTTATGGGCCCAGATTTCGCAAGTGTGTCATAAGTGGAAGTAAAATAATCAGTAATTTACCCTAAACTGCTAATTCGAGAAGTGAATGTAATTTTCTTTTGTGCATTTAACTGTCTGTATTAACGAGCTATCAATAAAATGGAAGTTGATAAACCAAGGGTAGAGAAGCTTCGTGATTCGGAAAATTGGGCGCAATGGCGATTCGTAGTACGAACATTGCTAGATAGCGAGGGTGCGCTAGATGTTTGTGATGGAACGTTTCAGAGACCAGCAGAATCGGACTCAGAATATGAATTAAAGCAAAGAAAATGGATAAAGGCAGAGAGGACTGCAAAGAGACTAATTGTGACAACAGTTGAGGGAAAACCATTACAGTTCCTAATGAATTGTCAAACAGCACAAGAAATGGGGGAAAAAAACTTCACGGAATTTATGATTTAAAGTCCGATGAAAGCTTATCCCTTGTTCAGAAACAATTTTTCGAGGTTCGCTGGGATTCTAATGGTAACATTGCTCAGCACATTTCAAAATTGGAGCTATTGGCTAATAAAATGAAAGAATTAGGTGGAGAAATTCCAGAATCCATGCTAATTACAAGGATTTTATCGACACTGCCAAGTAGATTCAATTATTTTCACAGTGCGTGGGATTCCACCGATTCAGCAAAAAGGACTCTCGAAACACTGACTACTAGGTTGATGACTGAAGAGCTACGCCTTCAAAAACAGGAAACTGAAACCGAGGAGTCAACGGTCGCGTTGTTTTCAAGAATGAAGTTGAAACAGAAAAATGGACCGTACAAGAAATTTGAAAAGAAGACAGCGTGTACATTGTGTGGGAGAAAGAATCACGTACGCAAAGACTGTCGTGGTTGCTTCAAGTGCGGTTCAAATGATCATTTGATGAAGAACTGTCCTAGGAACTTAAAAACTGACCAAAATGTGATGCGCGGTTCGGGTTCGGGTTCAGGTTCAAGTTCATCCAATGTAAGTGAACAGCAAGCATTTCTCGGAGGTGTCATTGAAACCGTGGAAAATAAGAACTTTTGGCTGATAGACTCTGGTGCAACAGATCACATTACGAACAGAAATGATTGGTTCTACGAATTTAAAAAAATTTGAGAAACCCGTGATGATACGAGTCGGCAACGGTCAGCAAATTTGCGCGTTCGGTCGCGGTAATATCAAAGTGCAAACGTATAATAACAATCAATGGTTATCTGGAATGATTTATGATGTTTTGTTTGCTCCGGAAATGACTCACAATTTGTTCTCGGTAAAATCAGCAGCCAAGAAAGGAGTTGACTTTATTATTAAAAACAACGGCAAGCATTGTGTGTTTATACGAAACAACAATATTGTGGCAACCGGACTGGAAGCTGATAATCTTTATAGGCTTCAAGTGCGCGTTATTATTCCCGATAATGTTTGTTCTTCGGTAAACAAAATTGGGACTTTACAGTTATGGCATGAACGACTGGCTCACCAAAACAAAGAACACGTGCAGCGATTTCTAAAATCAACTGGCATTGAAGTGATCTCGGATGACGTTTTCTGTGATGGCTGTGTCTACGGGAAACAACACCGCCGAAGCTTTTCTCAACGAAATGAAGGACGTTCAAGTGGACCAAGAGAACTGATACACGCCGATGTATGTGGTCCAATGTCAGTAGATTCCATCGGCAAACGAAAATATTTTGTCTTATTTAAAGATGATTACAGTAAATTCAGAGTGATTTATTTTATTCATAACAAGTCCGAAGTAAAAGACAAATTGAGATCGTTCTGCAAAGAAATAAATACAAAATTCGATCATCCAATTAAAGAATTACAAACCGATGGAGGACGTGAATTCGTAAATGATGAAAACCGTATTTATTTGGACGATAATGGAATTAAACACACCATTACGGTACCATATACACCTGAACAGAACGGTTCTATAGAAAGGGAGAATCGTACCGTTGTAGAGGCTGCTCGTTCTATGCTATACTCCAAACCGTACCTTCCCAAAACATTGTGGGCAGAGGCAGTCAGTACTGCAGTTTTCATTCTAAATCGAACAGGCCCGACAAAATTTCAAGAGAAAACCCCGTATGAATTGTGGTATGGAAAGAAACCAAAAATTTCAAATCTGAAAGTGTTTGGAACCGAATGTTTTATACATGTTCCTAAACAAAAGAGAACTAAATTAGACAGAAAGGCTCAAAAGGGTTATTTTGTTGGCTATTCCGAAAGGGTTGAAGGATTTCGAGTTTGGATACCTGACACTAACGAAATCGTTGTCAGCAGAGATGTGGTATTCAAAGACGAAACACCACTACTAACAACTGTAGAAATTGATAAAGCAAAAGAAGAAGAAATAGAAAATCCTTTTCCAGAACCAGAAATAGAATCTATTAGTGAGGAAGGAAAAATGAAGTTACGAGATAGAACTACCTTGAAAAGACCAGATTATTTTGGCATTCCTGTGTGTATGTTGGCCGAAATAGAACCACAAAGTTTTGAAGAAGCAGTACATACCAAAGAAGCTAACAATTGGATCGAAGCAATGGACGACGAAATGGCTTCATTGAACAAAAACAAAACTTGGACTTTAGTACAGAAACCAAAAGAGGCAACAATTCTTGAAAATCGATGGGTATATCGCACAAAGTATACTGCAGATGGCTCGGTTGATAGATACAAGGCGCGTTTGGTGGTCAAAGGATATTCTCAGCGTGAGGGATTTGACTACTCAGAAACTTTTAGTCCTGTCGTTCGTTTTGACACAATTCGTGCAATATTAAGTGTAGCTTCAACGGAAAAACTCTTTCTCAGACAGTTCGATATTAAAACAGCGTTTTTATATGGCGATTTGACAGAAGAGATTTTTATGAACCAGCCTGAAGGTTACGAAGACGGGTCAAATAAAGTATGTCAATTGCATAAAAGCCTTTATGGCTTAAAACAAGCGCCAAGGTGTTGGAATAGAAGGTTTTCAAAATTTTTGAAAGTTGCTGGTTTAAGGGAGAGTACTTCTGACAGTTGTTTGTTCATTAAAGCTACTGAAAACTGTAAATTATATTTACTTTTGTATGTCGATGATGGACTTATAGTGGCTTCCAATCAGGAAGAGGCTGATAACCTACTTACTAAAGTAAAAGAATGTTTTGAAGCAAAAACGAATCGAAAGGTAACAACTTTTCTTGGAATGGAAATAAATCAAAGACCGGATGGATCAATCTTTATAAGTCAATCAAACTATATAGGAAAGATTATTTCAAAGTTTGAAATGAATAAAGCAAAGCCAGTAGCAACTCCAATTGAACCTGGATGGAATTCAGATGATTCACCAGAATTACAAGAGGGATTTCCGTATCGTGAAATTGTGGGAAATCTAATGTACCTGCAAGTAGTTTCAAGGCCAGATTTAGCATTTGCGTTGAATATTGCCTCAAGAGCTCTTGAAAGACCCACACAAGCTCATGCTTCATTGGTAAAAAGAATTTTACGATATCTTTTACAAACGAAAAATTATGGTTTACTTTATGGAAATGACAATGACCTGCAAGTGTATTGTGATGCCGATTTCGCTGGTGACACAACAACAAGGAAGTCAACATCAGGGATGACATGTAAATTCGGTGGTGCGTCTATCACTTGGCAGAGTAAACGACAACAGTGTGTGGCGCAATCAACAACTGAAGCCGAATTTATCAGTGCGGCAACAGCAGCAAAGGAAGCAGTATGGATTTCTCGGTTGTTTAACGAAATAGGTGTTAATGTTAAAAATGGTAAAAAGGCCATTTTGCGTATCGACAACATGAGTGCTATTAAATTAATCAAAAATCCGCAGTTCCACCATCGTACTAAACACATAGATGTTCGTTATTGTTTTGTGCGTGATTTGTACGAGAAAAAGGTTATTGATGTTAGTTATATAAGCTCTCATCAACAAGTGGCGGACATTATGACCAAATCATTGCCTCGCCAAAAATTTGAGTCTTTAAGAAGCGAATTAGGTTTAACTGAAAACAAATAATTGTTCTAAAGTAATAAGTTTACTTGTATCTTTATAGAAAAGTGTTCCTATTTTTATATATACTTATCATAAAAACATGTTTGATTATTTTTGAGACAGCATTGTATTTTTTAGGGAGAGTGTTGCGAGTTATCGTTATTTAGAAAACAAAATAAAAATAAAAAACACAACGCTGTCGAGATGTTATTGTTTCTTTATGTGTACGACTTATGAATCATATTACCCATGTAATAGCTGGCGGATATTTAGTCGATTCTTGAGCACGAAACTGTACACACATGTATTTAACAATGTACTTTAAATAAAACCACAATCGTTCGTTTCTCTACAAAGATTATTTATACATTCCCCTTTTGACAATCCACGAAAATAACAACATTTATTAATACTCTGCATTAAATAAAAAAATAATAATAAGCCGGTTGAACAATTTCCAAAATTCGCCGATATCATTGAACAATTCAAGGTTTTCTTGTCCCCTTCCTCTAAAAGTGTCTGGCAAGTTCTTGTCTTGAACATTAAAATAAAGCCCCTGGGGCCTTAAGTTGCCCATAATGGAACACATTTACAATGAGAAAGTGAACTAGCAAACACACGTAGCAATAGAATGCCAAGAAAGGCCGTGGTATGTAAAATATCGTAAATATTTAATTTCACCTAAGGCTTCTGCCGAAGAAACTCAATCTGATCAGTGTTATAGCAGGAAGAACGCATTACCAGGCCGAGGAAAGTGACTGTTATCGAATATAACATTTTATATTATCGAGTGATTTTATTATAAACTAGTGCCAGTCGAGTGTAGTGATGTCTTTTTTAAGGACAAATAACAATTTGCGAGTGATAGTTTTATATCTCATTCTTCTAGTTTTAGGTAAGTTTTGATACAAATAACAAAACCTATGGTATCAGAAAACTACATTAATTAAAAAATAGATAATATCTATTAGTGTCCATACGTGTAGTTATTATAATAGACATTTTTTAGACAGGTAATATGCATATACGTTTAAATACGAACAACTTTCTTTATATACCTACGTAATTATCAAATTAAATGTTTATGTATTTACGCGTGTGCAGAACTATGTACAGGGTGATTCATTATAATGCCGCCCCCCTTTAACTTTGTTATTTCGAGTGTCCCAAAAAAATTAAAAGTATGGTTATGTAGGTGCTAAAAAATACTTTTCTTCTATTTATAACAAAATTTTGAAAAATGATCAGTATACAGGAAAACCCAAAAAGTTCATTTTTTTTAAGTGGATCACCCTATATATGAATTTATTTTTCGATTCCTCTTAAAATTCTAAGCATAATTTATATAACATACCGTATACCTAAATTCAATAGTTTATGAAATATTCGCATTTGAAACGTTATCATCAAATATTTTATTTAGCAACAACAAACCAAGAAATCTAACAATAAATTATATAAAAAACAATTTTTAGCTAAATATAAAGATGCTTTACCGGGCCTCCATTTTCTTCAACACTTTGTATAGGGGTTCTTCGCATTTTCTCTAATCAATCTGTTATGAATGCTGGGTTATTTTCATTTAAATTATTAACTTTATTTCGTATCAAATCTTTAAGATGATCGAGGTTTTCAATTTGGTGGTCGTATACACGGTTTTTTATATAATGTCACTGTTAGTTATTTGTTATCAATAAAAAGCGTGGACTAGGACTTCTTTATTTGTAACAATTGTTTAATAAAATATTTGAAGATAACGTTTCAAATGCGAATATTTCAGAAACTATTGAATTTAGGTATACGGTATGTTATATAAATTATGCCTAAAATTTTAAAAGGAATCGAAAAATAAATTCATATATAGGGTGATCCGTTCAAAAACAATGAACTTTTTGGGTTTCCCTGTATACTGATCATTTTTCAAATTTTTGTTATAAATAGAAAAAAAAGTATTTTTTAGTACCTACATAACCATACTTTTAATTTTTTTGGGACCCCCCGAAATAACAAAGTTAAAGGGGGGCGACATTATAATGAATCACCCTGTACATATGTATTTGCTACATAAAAACGTCGTCATACCACCATGTGTGTTTCATACAACTTTCCCTTTTTCTCTGATCATTTAGGAATCAAGAACTTTCGATGACAAAAACTTTTATTGATTTATTTATTTATTATTCTAAATGCTTTGTGTTCTTCGGGTCAAAAGAAATATTTGGTAGAAAATAAGGTTAAGTCTAGAGTTACCAAATCAAGAAAATAAAAATTTACTTAAAAGAGAAAATGTGGTTTAATGATATAAACTCATACTTTTCCCATAAGTATTAACTGAAACTAGGAAGTTCTGGAATCATCCCCTAATTTTCCACATTTGGATGGTGGAATATCTTCTTCGGCCCAAACATGAGACTACTCAATCTAGAATTTTGATACAAAATATACATTCATTAATACACCTTGCTGTTTTTCTAAAGAAACTGCAAATTTTATAAATTAAATGAACACTTGCAATTATCTAATAAAATTTCGAAAAATAAATGGAAAGAAATCTCAATTTCTCTTACGCTAATACAATTACTTACACTCTTTAACTAGGTTCTTCAAAATTAATTATTTTTAGGTAGGTATTTTTTAAACAAATTTATCTTAATGCTTTTATTTATTGTCATTTAAATTTTAAATTCAATCATATCTATAATTGAAGCAAAACTTAACAAACTTTTTTCGTTTTTTGTAATCATTTATTAAAGGATTTGAAACTAAAAGGTTGTAAATTGTGAATGACATAAAATTATCTAATCTTTTTTTTAAAGTGCTTAGAGTATAATTTCCCAAAATACAAAGTTACTAATGGTTGTTCATCCTTTTTACCTTACCTTCGTGAAATATTGATTAAATAAACAAACCCAAATCTTTAATTTATAATTTTAATAGCAATTATTCTATAACTGAATTATCTTCCTAAAGCATTGCATTTTTGAAAGCTTTAATCAAATAATAATTATTCAATATGAATAAATAAGACACACCCTGTGGCTTCTTATCAGGGTAAAAAATAAAAAATATATATAGTAAGTTGTAGATAGGTATGTTTTAGGGGGGGTAAATTTTAAGTTTAACAATGGTAAATTAACTGGTCATTTAATGTAATATTATCTCTGTTATATTTATTTGTGTCTGGAAATTCCAACAATTTTAATATCACATATGTGAGTGATATTTCCATAAAATTAGGAAAATAATTAAGAAAAATTAATGAAAGTCAAATATCATTCAAAACTAATAACACGTTAGGAAATTTTATAAAAAACAATAAAGATAAATTAGATAAAGGATCAAGGAAAATTGTAAGCAGGAATCATAGTTTTAAGGGACATGATGCAAAATTTTGTAAAGTAAATACAATGTAATGAAAGCAATCTGCAAAAGCCATAAAGGCATGCAAGGAAATAAATTATTATATATATTATTATAGATAAAGGATCAAAATAAAGTGTCTATAAGTTAAAATGTGGGAATTGCAATAAAGTATATATAGTGGACAGACTGGAAGAACATTCAAACAGCGCATTAATGAACACATAAAAAGTTATAAATCTCAAAAAACAGACTCAAGTTATGCAAACACTTAGTAAAAACTGATCATAAAATTAACAAAGATTTTGATATATCACGTATAATTAGCAAAAGTAAGATGTTAAATTTCTTAGAATATCTAGAGATAAATGAGAATAATAGAGAAAATAAATATATGACCAGTTAGAAATAAATAATTCACCACTGTGAAATTTAAAATTTCCAACTTCTTAAACATATTATCTGCTTAGACTTATTGTTAGTATTATAAGTCCTTATTCTTATCGATGTTTTTATAATTTCTTCATCCACTTGATAAAGCCACAATGTGGAGAAACTATAGCCGGGGAACTATATTAAATAAATATTGAAAATCAAAAAAATGTGTCTTTTATTTATTCATATTGATTAATTATTATTTGATTAAAGCTTTCAATGATGCAAAAAAATTCGTCACGTTCGTGCTTTGAACATTGAAGTCTACTTCTCTTACCAATCATGTCCTAATTCAAAGATAAAATTTAGTAGTTATATCAAAAACATAATATAATGGTTTGAGGTAGATAATTCAGTTATAGAATAATTTCTATTAAATTATTTAATTAAAGATTTTGTTTGTTTATTTAAATAATATTTCACGAAGATAAGGTAAATAGGGTTAGGGCTGCCACCTTTAAAATCTGGCAACCAAGACAAGTAACGTAAAAACCCCGGATTTTGATGCTTAGAACTCGGACATGTTACCAGTGTTTTTCTTTTAGTTACTGAGTAAAATAAAAAATAGTTTTGATTTTATGAATTTCTACATTAAATTTAGTCTTCTTAAGTAACAAAACAAAACCTTCTTAATGTTTTAAGAATTGTTAGCAGTTTTACGTTTTTTATTTCTTTAAATAAAACAAAAAGTTAGTCTTTTAATATAATTTAAGTAATTGAAAACTTTTAAACCCGGGCTACAAATAAAACCCCGCCCGGACACTCCCCGGACTCCTTCTAAACTAGGACAAATTCGGGAAAACCCGGACTGATTGCAACCCTAAATAGGGTGAACAACCGTTAATAACTTTATAGTTTGGGTTGTACGAAGGTGATCTTTATATTATAAATGATTGTTAGCAAAATCTTTTTAAACAAAGAATGAGAACTGAACATTCAAAAATTTATTTTATTGAATATTGAAATTTGATCAAATAACTTTTGTGGTTATTCAAATAATTTTTGAAACGATATTGTCTCGCTTTATTTGTCATATAATTTATTCAACCAAGTCAAAAAATTACACTAAAATTTGAGAATAAATGTTACAGAACTTTTACGAAACTAGTGGCTAGATTACAGCAAACAAATACATAAATATAAAGTAATGAAACCACCGGCATTATTATTCAACCATAGGTAACTAATAATATCCATTTAAGTAGAAATAGTTTCTGGTTTTATTCATAAAAAAAAAGAAGAGAAGAAATTTGGTCTACATTTGTATAAAAAGTTGTTTAAATGCTAAATCTGTTATTAAAATAAACTTGTATCTCATCGTGTTAACAATAAATACTAACGTAGAGGTGAATAAAATTAAAATTATCTCAGAAGAAACAGTTGTCTAAACAATATGTTAATATATTTTATACGCTGATGACTTTCTATTTCAACCTCGATTTTCCGTATATCTTTAATTCCTAAACAATTTTCAAGGTCTGAATGCAACTAAAGCACCGATTCCATGAAAAAAGAACAAACTGTTACGTAGATTATATCAGTGTTAGATACTAATTACACATTAAGTTATGCAGTAACAGATAATACGCACTTTGATGCTCCTCTAATTAGAATGAACAATTACCCGCAGATAGGTACCGAAGAATTTATTTTACATCATCCACATATTCTTTACGAACAAAAGTGATACATAACATCGGTACATTGAACTTATTTATAATGTATAAAATAAAATATATGCCTATAACATATCAGCAGCACTCTGAAATTATTTCCATTTCCGCTTCGGATAATAAAAAATTTCTTCAGTTGAAGACGAAAAAATAATTAAAATCAAAATTTTCGTATGTAAATATTTATTTAACTTTTCACAAATCTCCTTAAAATGGCTTTTTTATTGATAAAAATATACCATAGCAACTAAAACTAAAGCAAAGTATTGTGAAAATCTTTTGAATTTAATTTTACTTTTTAATATGGATTTTAAAGTAAAGGTTAAAACTATTCAATGTACCATGGCATCATATTGGAGGAAGTACCATCTGTTCTACCTTAATTTAGCAATGAGTACATGAACAATATATGATATATAATTAAAATTTTCCCTTTTGATTTCAGTTTTATACAAAGAAACTTTTTTCATTACAGTTAGTGGTCAGAAAGATAAATCAAAAGATGACGAAGAATTTCATTGTCCCGTAGAAATAGGAACAGGAAATTTTGCAGATCCAAAAACATGTAGAAGATTTTATCAGGTAAAATAATAATTAATTAAAAATTAGTTGTATATTAAACTAATCAAAACGCTTATAATTTTCACACCTTTTCATTAACTGTACAAAGGTTTCGTTACTTTATGACTTCTTCAGAAATTAGAATTACAAACGTGCCTACAGTTATACTAAAGAATTCACAAAGTTTTTGAAATTGAGTTTAAACAATTAAAAGCTTCTCCGTTCAAATAACATTTTATTATTTATTTGATATAATTTCATTCAGTGTGTCGACGGATATCCGTATTTAAACAGGTGCCCTTCCGGTTTGTTTTTCGACGACATAAGTAAATTCTGTACCTTCAAGAACGAAGCAAGATGTGGTCCTATTGCATCAAGTAAGTCCTCTAATAATGCTTGCAAATATTATTTATTTAAAACGAGATCTTTTGTAATTTTTTTCTTTAGCACCTGCCCCTATTACCGAACCACCCACAGATTTAGCTGAAAAATGCCAACCAGACAAATGTCAGCTGCCGTACTGTTTCTGTTCTAAAGATGGTACAATAATTCCTGGAGGATTAGATCCCAAAGAGGTTATCGTTTGAAATAATAATACGTATAGACAAATACTGATTTATCTAATATTCTTTTAGACCCCACAAATAATTCTTCTTACCTTTGATGGTGCCATTAATCTTAATAATTATGAACACTATAAAAAAGGGGTTTTCTAAAGGTAGAAAAAATCCCAACGGTTGTGGAATTAAGGGCACCTTCTTTTTAGCCCATGAATACGGCAACTATCATATGGTTCAAGAATTAGCTAGTAAAGGTCACGAAATGGCAACTGAAACTATTTCGTAAGTAAAATATCTTAAAGTATGCATTTATTCCAGCTCCATTTAACATATGCACGCAAGTATTCATTTATAAATAATTTATTAAAACAGAGTCTAATAGAGAATATCTTGTAAGTAACTAAAATGTACCTGGTTGATATTTGTAGGTTACAAAATGGTCTCGAAGATAAGGGATACGAAGAGTGGGTGGGAGAAATGATAGGAATGAGAGAAATACTCAGATATTTCGCTAACGTTTCAAAAACTGAAGTGGTTGGAATGAGAGCCCCTTTCCTCAAACCTGGCAGAAATACACAATATAAGGTAATATAAGTTAATACAAGAACTCCAACATTGAAAATATTATATTTGCAGCTGAAAAAAATTTAGTTTAATGTAATTTTTTAAATCGAGTTAATTGCAGGTTTTAGAAGATTTTGGATATATTTATGATAGTTCATTGGGGGTACCAGCCGTTGCGGTACCTGTATGGCCCTATACGTTAGACTACAAAATTCCTCATGAATGTAAATCAGGAACGTGCCCAACTAAATCCTTCCCTGGTAAGGTAATTTTAATTAATGTCCCAAATAAACTGAGAAACTTATAAAATTTTTAAAAACAGTAGTTTAATATTACCATATAAACAATTTTTAGAATCAAAATAAATTCAACATTCTTTGACATATGTAATTTTTTAATTAACACGTGAAATTTTGAGGTGTTTGGGAAATACCCTTGAATGCTCATTACGTGGAAGGTTTTGAAGGAGGACACTGTCCTTATTTGGATCAATGTGTTCTCCACAATTTTGAAGCCGACGATGTATTGCAATGGCTACAGGAAGACTTCAGCAGACATTACGATCAAAATAGGGCACCTTATATGATGGCTTTTCACACAAATTGGTTTTCTATTAAAGAATTAGAAAAAGGACTTCAGAAGTTTTTGGATTGGGCAACTACATTGTAAGTAAAACTATCGTAATTACTTCTTTTAAACCATAAGATATGTTGTTCCCGTTTTTAGTCCCCATTTTAACCTTTTTTTCAATGTAAAACCAGAAAAAAAGAATAAAGGCTATCTTACGTAGTAAAGACCGTTTGGTTCTAAATTTACCATAAAAATAATTTCTTAATATTCAACGAGGTCATCCTTACCCCCTCTTTCCTTTCCAATTAACCGACCTCACATCTACACAATGACTATTTCCACCTCCAACCCCTGCGCCTCCTACAAAAAAATTTTTTCTGGTCATCGCCATCCTCCTTGCCCCTTTTCCTTTCTCTTCGAATGACTCACCCAGCTTTTAGACATTTGGCAATTTTGTTATTGATAAATGTATGTATATACGTATATTATTTTAGGCCAGATGTATGGTTTTTAACTGCCACCCAAACATTAACGTGGATGACTGACCCAAAACCTCTTAAACAACTCAATAATTATGAGCCTTGGAGTTGTGAAATAAAAGAAACATACCCCTCACCTCCATGTTCAAACCCAAATAAATGCGGTCTCGCGTTTAAACCATCTGGTTCTAACATAACCGATGTCAGGTATATGACAACTTGTCAAGATTGCCCTAACAAATATCCCTGGATAGGAGACTCAGAAGGTACAGGAATTCCAGGAAGAGACAATTACATACCTGATAATGTAAAGAAATAAAATCTACATGAGTTTTAGGAACCTTTTTTATTTTATACATTTTAAAATTCACCCTTATAATTGTGAACCAAAAATTTAATTTGCTCCCTTGTGGGCAAGTCAACGGTTTGTTTGTAAACCGTATCAGTATAATTTTTTTATAGTAATAAATTATTTTTACATACATAGAATTTTTCTTATTTTAGTATTACTAGAAATATCGCTCGGCATCATAAACAGATAAATAATATTAGGGACCGTTTATTAATTACGTAAGAACGATTCTGACAATTTTCGACCCCCATGCCATGTAAGGGCACATAAGATGTTTCGAACTCCCCTTCCCCCTTATTACGCAAGATTCTATTTAGTTTTTTCTGAATAATTAATTGTTAGAAAAGAATCAGTTACACGAAAACTCACAGTTTGACGTAAATCAACGATTTTTATTTTTTTAACAAATAATTAAAATAAGAAAGAATGTACTACAATTTTTATTTAAGAGATTGAAAATGTATAAAAATGAACACGTTTAAAAATTTTTAATTTTAATAAGCAATAAAACATTTTAAAATAAGCTGTAAATCTAACTGTGTTATAGAATCAGTAAAAACCATTACATCTATAATGTTTAAATTTTAATCGAATTTTAATGTTATTAGTTACGTAAATATTTTTGTAGATATATAAAAGGTGTTAAAAACTGAATCCACCTTAAATTTTTATTTATTTATTATTATTCCTGTTTTTTTTTTTCGCATTTCACGTAACTAGTATTTTTTTAACACTCTGTACATAAATATCATGATTGTGGTGAGACTGTAACCACAACGTTCAGTATTTGAGAGCTTTTATAAACACTACCAATTAAAAAGACGCGGCGACGCGTAACAAATTTTTGACATGAGACAGAAACTGTGAAAATGTAAGCAGATATGGCGGGTTTTCGGGGAATAGACAAAGCGTTTTTTCCCATAAAAAACGTGTCCTCTGTTATTGAAATTTTTAAGCATCAATTAGAAAAAGTCTCGGAACCAGACCTAGCTTTACTGTCAATAATTGTTGGTGCAGTTGAAAACTCGTTGACTTGTAGCCGGCCGAATGCGCCACTGCAGTTATGTGAACCGATGGAGCCATCCAGTCTACCTACACTAGAAATTCACACAATAGAGGCCCTTTATAACAAATTTCATGCAATTATTAAGAGTGCCGTCGATCCCATAGTAAAAACATCCAGAGAAAAAGTGTATGCAACAAGGGAAATAGTGAAAAAAGTTTCAGATGTTGTTTGGAATACATTGTCACGAAGTTATTACAAAGACAGGGCGCATTTGCAAAGCCTTTATAGCTACTTAACGGGCAATAAACTTGATTGTTTTGGCGTGGCATTTGCGGTGGTTGCCGGTTGTCAAGTATTAGGTTATTCGGATGTCCATCTTGCCTTATCTGAAGACCATGCTTGGGTTGTTTTTGGCCAATATGGTACAGAAACTGCCGAAGTTACGTGGCATGGAAAAGGAAATGAAGATAAAAGGGGTCAAGAAATTGGAAAAGGAGTTTCTGCACGGTCATGGTTGTATGTAAATAACAAGCCCGTAATTTGCACCAGGGCAATGGAAGTGGCCGCTCTTGTTTCTGCTATTAATCCATCACTTAACACAGCTCATGATGCTTATGAAGTGGCACTTTTACAACAAGAATTATTATGGTTATTGTATGACTTAGGCCACTTAGCAAAGTATCCAATGGCAGTTGGAAATTTGGGAGATTTGGAGGAGATATCTGCAACAACAGGAAGGTCAATATTCTAATTATAATAGAAATCAGTGTTTGTTGTCATTACTGTGGTGTCTATAGTTAGTGAAAATTTAAAGTATTAATTTATGTATTTCAGAATTCCCTGTGATGTTTTATTTAAGGAAGCAATTGAGTCAGCTCGACAAAATTATAATAACATGCATGTTTACCCATATACTTATCAAGGAGGATATTTCTATAGAAATAAAATGTATGAAGAGGCCTTTGAGAGCTGGGCCAATGCAAGTGATGTAATAAGAAAGTGAGTTAACCTTTTACAAAAATGTTTTTATTGTTTCTACATTAAATTATGATAATTTTAAGGTACAACTATTCTCGGGATGATGAGGAGATATATAAAGAATTTCTTGAAATAGCCAATGAACTGATTCCACATATTATGAAAGTAGAAAGTTCTGGTTTCAGTGCAAATTCAATTTTAAAGAAACCACAATGTTTTGCACATCTTTTAAGGTTCTATGATGGTATTTGTCAATGGGAAGAAGGCAGTGCCACACCAGTTCTTCACATTGGTTGGGCAAAGCCTCTTGTCAATACAATTTCGAAGTTTGATGCAGATGTGCGAGCCAAAGTAAATATAATTTGTGAAACAGCAGAAGACAGGATTGAACAACAACATAATTTTAACAATCACTCAAACGGAAGTACAAATTGCTTAAATAACAATAATTACTGTGTACCTAAGAAGCAAGACTTGTCGCCGCCAGGCACCAACCTCATTAACGCCATAGAGTCTAAAGTTAACAGTACAGAGGAAAGTCGAAATAGTCCCTGCTTACATCCAAGCATTGAAGCCCTTACAGCGGCTTGTTCAGAGAAGATCCTTAACCCTGAATACCTTCTCCAAGGAGGAGGATCTCCTTTTGTTGGTACGTTCACTGTTTATTAATCATTTCTTTTTTGTACTGTTTTCTTACATGAATATTTGTTATTAAAGAAGTAATGATAATGACCAAAATGAACTGTGAAAACTATGAAAACACTGTTTTTTTATTAGGTTGTGATGAAACACCGCCAGTGCAGGACACTGGCAAAAAAAACGCAGATAAAGAACAATCAAGTCCAAGTACATCAAGACAGGTGGATGAAGATCAAGACAAAGTAACGACAAGAGTTGCGACGTCTCCTACTGTAATTCTGCACAGTCAAAAAATGAAAGGCTTAAAAGAGCTTCTTTTATCTGAAAAATTAAACACGCACGCAATTTCGTTGCATCTGACGGCGCAATCACAAGTTCAGGTAGGTAAGAAGACTCGAAACGATGGTGCCACGACCACTACCACCGACAATGGCATGAGGGCGAAAAGGACGCGTAGGGAGTAAAAATGTAGACGTAAGAATACGGACGAATTAATTGCATATTGTCCCTTTAGAAGCTGGACTTCAATCTCGCAGTAAGATCCGTTAACTTATTTGGAATTCCTTCTGTTATACTTATTTTAACAGATATTCAAGTTTCGTGCCAATTTTGTTGGCAGTTCAAAATATTAAGTATACAAGGTATTTGATTTTTAGAAGACAATATAAACGTAGGTGTTGACTAGGATAAAACCTCTTCTCTTTTATGCCCTCTTTTTACCTTTTTCTCTTTTTTTTCAAAAATTACCTTCTCGATTTAATTAAGCCAAGTACAAATATTTTTAAAGATTATAATTAGGTAAAACAGTCTAGATTTTTTTTTCACGAATTTATTATTTTTTTTTTACTAGATGCTTACATGCCCCTTAGAGCGAGCTTTTTTTTACATTATTTCTTTTTAGAGGAAAGAAAGAAACAAAAAAATACGAAGCAAAATCAAAAGTATAGAAAGTCTATGAACCAGAGCACCTTTTTTTAAACAGAAAAAACAGTAATAATATTTATTTAATTTTTTAAAGGGTTGAATATTAAGAAAATAACACACTGAACACGTAGTTCTCATATATTAAAAAGAAATTAAACTATTTTAACTTAAAACTTATTTGTACGGCAACAATTTAATTTCTTGAATGTTTAATCTTATTATTCTAAATTTTTGTTAAACTTAGGTACTAATCAAATTTAAAAAAAATTACGTATTCAACAGAAATATATTATTAAAATATGTAGGATTAAATACTTCCAATAAAATAATCACCATCATTGTCACATTTTTCAAAATAGCTTTCTAAATTCTCGTTCAAAAAACAAAGGACATCGTGTAATGGTTTTATATCTTGTGGAACAGGTCCGTTCATAATTTCTAATGCTTCTTTGGAAACCTCTTTTGTAAATTCAAAAACATTCTCCATCTTATTTAAAATGTCATCTTTTTGCAGAAGATCATTTGAAGTTGTAGTAGCAGTCCAGGAATATATTGCCTTCTTATTGATACAACTTCCTCCTAAACTTTTTAATCGTTCGGTATAACCGATATCGCTAATAGGGTTCTTGAGGTTGGTTTCAAACAAATTTATTTCTGGTACATGTTTTACCCTGTTCTGCTTTTTCAAATTAACATCTTGTTTTCTCTTTTTGCTTTCATTAGTATTAAATGTTAATGTAACGCCATTTACTGCGCAATTCATGTTTTCTTCTTCATCAGAATAATCTAAAGCTCTCTTTTTCTCTCTTGTTTTCTTAATTTGTTTGACATCAGTTTCAACTTTATACGCCGGCATTTTTTTTATCTTTAACTTACACCGGTAACGAAGCTCTTGGAGTTCTCAATGCTATTTTTGTTTTACCTCTGTAATTTTAACAAACTCAATTAAAAGAGGCAATTTTTATTTGTTAAATTATCTAATGTTATTTCTTCAAAAAAAGTAGTATCCAGATAAGTTGTTCTTGTGCGAAATTGAAGTTCTTTAATAGTCGTAACGCAACAGAAAAATATCTACTGTACTTAATTGATTGTACCACTTTAAGCGCAAAATGCAAAAAGGGCGTAAATAGCACGGTTTATCCGTACACATATGATGCTTTAAAATATTTTTATAACGCGCAATGCGAATGGTTATTTTTTATTTTATGAGAAGTTATGGGCATTTAAAACTTGTTTCCTTATCTTGCATTTTATAAAGTTGTATAGCAGCTGAATATCTTTGGCAAACATAATTTTATCACCCAATAGCTTATTTTTATGCCTAAAATATAAATCAACATTTCTTTAAACTGACTTTCTCACAATAATTAAACCTTATTATACAAAATAAATTTTGCTAAGTCTTAGAGTAAGTTGATAAGAGACTGGTAGAACGAGTTTTGATTAAACATGCTAAATGGCTAATTTATTTTAGTCGTGTTGTCGCAAATTTGCCATGAGAGTCTAAATAGGTATTAAAGATGTAAGATTTTTATGAATTCGCGCGTTTCGTTTAATCCCCATAAAATGTAATGTATATTTTTTTTCCATGTGCCAGTTTCCTGAGTTTTATTTTAATTAATCTGATGATAATGCTATAATTTATATTAGCAAATCTTCAAGAGATTCTTCTTTTTATTTCTTGATTAGAAAATCCCCATATTTCTATATTTTACTTTAGACAAATGGCGACTTCGTTTTAAACGAAAATGACAATATTACTGTTTGATAAAACATTTTTATTTTCTATCCTTATAGAGTTTTATTTTTATATAGATCTCATAAATACTAAGTCTGGTTTATCCCGGTGAAATGTATCTATTTAACATTACGGTGTGGTATGTAAATTATATTGAAAATCTTACATTTTCATATCCGCAATTTTGTAAGTCAAAAGTTAACTGATGTGTTATTGACTTGACAAATACCAAACAGTTTGCAGCATAATTTTTAAACTTCTTAGATCCATCGGTACCTTTTTACATTTTTAGTTAAAATCTAGGATATTTTTTTTAAGGTATTAAAATATTGGGTACTTATTTTTTATGAAAGATGGTGGCTGCAAGAATAAATAGTTATGTGAAATAAACAATACAAAATGAAATTAAAAAGTAAGTAAACTGTTTGGTATAAAAGTAATAATAAAATTAGAATCAACCTACAGTCGCTCCTCTTTGTATACTACGCGCTTATCTGACTTGATCAAGTTGAATTGTAAAAATATTTTTATTTTTCAAATTCTATACATGCGATGAACATGATAATGTTAGTTGTTAAGTCTCCTCACGTAGTTAGTCATTTGTTAGATTTGTTGCACATTCCTAAGTCCGTTCTAGACCAACGGACGATCATTTTTATTATTATTAATTATTATTATTTAGTTGTTATGCATTTCATATTTATATACATATGCTTTTCACGCACCCACCTGCATTACTTGTGAGAAAATAAGTGTGAATGAGAGAGAAAATGAGTCAGTAGCTGTGTGTGCTTTTCATAAATGTTATTAGATAAGTCTTGAAAGAATTCTGAACTTTTTTAGAAGGCATCTTTTAGTAAAACCAGTATTAATATCGCTATTAACTTTAGAAAAAGAACTAAAGTCAGTCGCAATATTAACGAAATTCAATGGTGATGGTTAATTGTATTGTGCCATTTAATTACCTTTTTATATGTTTATAACGTCTGTGATCTATCAAAATACGTTTTCTGTAATTTAATATTAAGTTTTCCTGTACACAATTCGGTAAGATTGTTTGCGACGTTGTTTAAAATTATTCTTTCATTTATTAATATATTTATGAAATATCTTTTAAGTTTTGTTATAAAGGGAAAAAAAGACAGAATTCTTTCACATTTTAAAATAATTTTAAGAATTGCGTTCACATTTGTAATGCAAAATTGTACTGACATATTTTTACTGCACGTATGGACTACACAGCTTTTATTTGCAATATATTTTAATGAAGCCATAATCAAAATAGGAAAACAAATACATAGTTCCATATTCCCACACCAATTTTGAAACAGACAGACATCTACATTTTAATTATTTAATAGATTATTTAATGTATCAACTGCACTGCATTTGATGTTGTGATTTTTATTTTTAATAGCACTGTATGCAATAATTTTATTAGCCTTATAGAATACCCTGTTGTAGACTTAATGATATGCGAATCAAAAATACAAGATTTCTACCCCATATTATAAATCGTTTATAAAATATTAAAATTCACACTAATTTTAAGAAAAATATTATTTTACAAAACGGTTTTCTTTACTGATGACAAAATGAAGACTTGTGAATTTATAAGATAGTGATGAGTTAAAGAAGAAAACGAGACGATTTATAATAAAGATTTGCCACTTTTTTATACACAAAGTACTAAAACTGTGTAGTTGTCGAGAGTGAAACGTTTATAAGAAAAATAGACCTCATGTAATTTTTTAGTTGTATTTAATTTAAAGTTTTATTCAGGTTTTTTTAGAAAGTAAGTTTAGTACATTAAGGCAATCGAGATTTTTTAACGATGAAGCCGACAAAATTAAATTATTGTAGTCTGTGATGAATTGAAGGGTGACTAATCTATTTATTAATAAAATGGTAGGTAGAGTTAGATGTATTATTAAAACAAGTATTTTTCTAACTAAAATTAAATCTTCCCTTCTGTTAATGTTGAGAATTATGGAGTTTAACTTTTGAAGTTTCTTCTAAAATGAATTGTATAAGTATTGTTATCTTATGTAGTTTTATGTGTCTGTTTCCAAGTATACAAAAAATACATGTACAACATTGTAAGCCTAGAAGTAACATTATTATTAAAAATGTAATCTGTTAGAAACAGAAACAAATGTAATTTTCCTTCTCCAATTAAAATATGTGAAGTATAAAGTTCTTTATAGTAACATATCATTAAAAACTAACTGTAAATTTTACTATAATTCAGCAAACAAATCGACAAAAGCTTTCATACTAGGATTTTTTGAAAGCTATTTTGTCTTAGCATTACCCATTTAAAATTGTTGGATTATGTTCTACCACAATTTCATAAGATAAAAAAATGTAATGTAATTGTACTTCCCAGATAATCTAAATTTGAAAATGTAAATTAACTATCAAAAAAACATCTTTTTTCTTCATTCTTTCCTAAAATTTATTATTGAAAATTAAAATTCACGGTATTGCACTTTTAAGGGAAAAATGTATGGCAAAAAAATTTCATATTCTAATTTACCGGTTTTTAAGTTACTACAATTGGCTATCATGGTGTAATGGTTATGTTTTATAATGTTGGCCATCATGACAGTCATAATAGAATTTTAAAGTCAGAAGTGGATTTGATAATAAAATTGATAATTTCTGTGCGATTTAAAGTACCGAATGTTATTTTACGTGATAACATATTGTTAATCATTTGAATAATATCTGATTTATCGTATTTAATTAGAAGACTTAAATTACAAATAATCTTGAATTTTATTACTGAGACGGTGATTATTCGCCCCTGCTTTCAGTCGTTTTCATTTAGTCGTTGATGAAAACATGGAAGGTTTTTATCGTACATTTTATTATTAATTACAAAAATGATCTGAATACTGATTGTTTTGTAGTAAGTTTTTTGTAATTTTAATGAAAAGAAGTGAAGTGATCTTATAATCTTACTCTCGCAGAGAATTTATGTAGGTAGTATGGTTAAGGGTTGATTATCCCACCTTTTGTTGACCTTTTTTTGGTTTTAATGTAAAAGGTTTTTAAGTATTAATTAATCATTATTTACATTTTTAACGAAACGTTAGTAGTGACAAAATGTCAGATGCTAAATGTGACGATGAACTTACCGAAAAAAAGAATTGCGACAATGAAGTGCACGAAGGAGGCGACGAAGAAGACGTACCAGAAGATTTTTTTGACGATTTTTCCAATCAAGATTTCATGGCAGGTTTGGATGTTGTTGATGCTTGGGATGATGAAGAAACAAACGACCTGAACAAAAATGATAATGAGCAACCTTCTAATGAACTTGCAGAGAAAAATAAGATTTCTGATAAAGATATGGAATTAAAAAAATCTCCACAAAAGCAAGAATCTCGTAAAACTGGTAGAAAGCGAAGAAGTTCAAGAGAAAGAAGATATTACAGATCAAGAGCTGCATCTAGAGATCGTCATTCAGAAGAACGTCTTAAAAAGATTAACTCAAGGGAGCTGCGTGAAGATAGGAGGAGACGTGAAAGGAGTTCTGATCGCAGGCGAGATCCAGAAAAAACAAAGAGAGATATTCAAAGAGATAAAGATAGACGAACAAAAGATGAAGAAGCTAAAATAATTTCTGAAAAATTAAGATTGGTAGAAACAGGGCTAGTGCCACCTGGTATGGAAATGGATTTAGATGTGACTACTGTTAAAACAGTTATATCAGATTTAAAAGATGAAAATTCACCTAATAAACTTTCCCTTGAAGATCAACCACCAGATGATGTAAATCAATTGCAGAAGTTGAAGCACTCCCGCTCTAAAAGTATAGACTTTCGTCGATTAGGTTTCAGTCCTCCAGTAGGTTCTAATACCTATGGTAAAAGGAATTCTACCTATAAAAGCCCTTTAAAGACAAAAGTAAAGTCGCGTTCAAGATCAATTCGAAGATCTCATCGTGGCCGACGCTCTCGTTCCCGTTCCTTAGAAAGAGGAAGATCTCCAGTATATGTTAGAAAACGATCGACCCCTTTACGATATTACAATAGCGGTAAACGTACAAAATCTCCGTCTCCATGCATAAAACGCAGACGAAGTTTTAAGAGCCCTGACTCTGATGTATCTGACCGAGACAAATGGTTGCAACGAAGAAGAGAAGAACTTAGAAGAAGTACTTCACTAGAACTGGATAATTGGCCTTATAATAGGGAAAATTCTTCAAGCCAACGCCATCATAGAGATTTCTTGGAAGACCTAGAACGAAAACTGAAAAAAGGAAGAAATAAGAATAAGAAGAAAAGGGATTTTCTCCGGGAAATTCATAAAAAATTAAATGAAACTGGAAAGAGTAGTGAAAATAATTCAAATGTAGTTCACTATACTGGATTTCCTACACAAATTTCTGGTCCAAATGGACCTTTACATCTTCCTAATTTCATGCCTGTTCCTCACCCTATTGCTCCTAACATTCATATTCCTGTAAATCCAATGTCTAATATGATGATGAACCGAATTTCTTTACCAGGTCCTCCAGGTGCAGAATTTCTTACTGGTCCAGGTACAGGACCAATCCAAGCTTCATTTAATCCCAGTTTCCCACCTCCTAGAATAACAGCACCTGTACCTGCTCCATATAATAATCCATCTGATGACTCTCTATACAATGAACAATTCTTTATTGGCCAGCCCACTGAAACTGCACCATTATCAGTTAATAATATATCTTTAAATGCCCAAAACTCTTCAAAAAATTTAAAAGCCCAAAATACAGTGACCATGAAAAATTCAGAGATTTCAATAGCTGATTTGAAAAATAAAGACACAGTAAAGAAGGTACGGCTTTTTTATACTTTAATTTTGCTTGAATATAGCGACTATGTTGCAGTTGTTTGAAGAAAAGAAGATTAGTTTGGCGGATTATTTAAGCTTAACCGCCACAGAATCAGGTATTTATAAAAAAATAAAAATTGCTGTAATCATTGAGTTGCCAGTATCATTCTGTAGTTAAATGGCAAGCTTTTAAACATATGTTATAATACTTGTTAAAATAAATGTAAAATCAGTTTAATTAATTACAGAAAAGAAAGCAGTAAAATCATTGATTCAATTATAAATTAAATAAGTAAATTTTGTATACCGACAATATTGCGAAAAAAAATTTTTTTTAATGCCATATTTTGTATTTATAATTTTGTTTGTATGTTTAGATCCTTCAAAGCCGGTCGATATTCAAAATAAAATACGAGGTTAGTAAAATCCACTATTATTATGTTTTATTTGTTACTTTTTGTATGATTATAATACTTTTTAATGTATTCTTGTTTCGTTTTCTATTTTGTTTCAACTGTAATGTTCCATGTAAATTTCAGTTATCTCGCGCTGTCAAGATGCAATTAAAGCTCTCGACAAACCGTTACCTGTAGATGGCCGTTTTATATTGAAGAAACGCGAACAAAAGCCCATCGATAAAATTTCAGAAGCAAAAGGATTATCGCCATTACGAAAAATTCCAATTGTACGTTTTCAATTCACAACCCCAAGTAGGGGTAATGAAGAGAAGACTACTTTCAGTCGGACCCTTGAAAAAGTGTTAGCTAGTATTGGTTTAGGTAATTCCAAAGATGCATCATCTTCTCAGGATCCCATGCCAATCGATACAATTTCATCGGCAAATGTAAATGTAAATACAATGAAATCGTCGTTCGTAAAAACGAAACCCGTTCGTGCACAAGATTTCATGACCGGTGTTAAACGCCTAACGAAAATGTGCCAGACTTCAAAGTTCTTAATGAAGTGTCAGATATGTGAAATCAGAAGCGCACGCACCTATGAATCCGTCGAAGTTCAGTGCAACATTAAAAGTACCGTGGATGTGGGCGTACAATGTACAGAAGAGAAACCGAACTATCAAGATGCCTTCAAAACCCAATCTCTGGTTCATCTCACCCCGGCCCAGATTTTGAAGCAGATGGGAGGAAAAAGTGATTCTTTTTCTGGAAATCAAAATGGTAACAAATTCGATCAAACAAGAGGCCGATTAACAAATGAGTGGTTTAGCGGAAGAAGTGATGTAGAAGGAAAGTTTGAAAATCCATTGAATAGACACCAAATGTCATTAGCTTTTGAAAGGTCTTACAATAGACCTCAACCATTTGAAAATAGACATCAGACAATGACCGACAGACCGACTCAAATGTTAGACAGACAGAACATGGACAGACAAATGTTGGTGAACCAAGCACAAATGGCAATGTCTCAAGTACAAGGTTTAGATGACGTATTAAATAACCAGTTTACTCAAGCTGGTGGTATACCCAATTTACTAAATATGAATGTAATTCCTCCAAGAAATCGGCCAAATTTCAATCCTTACCATTAATTATTATACGTTACTGTATAAAATGTATAGCAAATAAGTGTCGTTTTACAATATGTTCTAATAATAAATAATGAATATACATATTTAAAACACTAATTGATAATTAGATTACACATTGTATTTCCTGAGTTGCCTAATTGTAAAATAACATAAATAAAAGTTATTGTATCACACTACTAGAAATTTTTGTTTCCATGTGTAGATCATGCACTTTTTATTTTGTTTTACTTCTTTTTGACCCATTAACTAATAGTTGTTTTATAGTAATTAAGTACATCACTTAACCGATTATGGTAATAAATATTTAATATATCGGTTTTTATTTAGTGGTAAGTATTTATTTATTTTTCTGATTGAGTTATATTTTACTGGTGGCTAATTTCAAGTAGGTAGTACATACAAACTTCTGTTTCTTTTATTTTGATTTTTTTATTGCAGTTTATTATTGGTATCTATTAATGTTTTGGGGGCACTTATTCCCAATTATTCAGTGACATGTGAGACTGTATTTTTTGTACATAACAGTATTGTAAGTCCCAAAATGTAAATTGTAAATGTAAATGGTGTACATAATTTGTTATTTTTTTAATATATGTAGTTACCACTTCCCCAAACTGGTCTTGTTTCTAAAATACTGACATTTTGAATTTATATACTGTATGTTTAAATCTGCTACACCTAATATGTAATTCTCTTGTAATTTATTCATTAAAGATGTGTTGCAAACAGCAAATAATTGTTATAAGATTATAGCAGTATGGTTTGTATAATTTATAACACTAAAGTTATATTCATTAGGGTTGTATAAATGCACCTTGTATAAGTTTAGTTTTATGTAGTACTTTTACCTACTGGTGGGTGAAGCAGTAAAAGGAAAAACAGAAACAGTATTTTGCAATATTTATTTGTCTGTCTGCCCTGTTTGGATATGCATTATTGACTATGTGTTTGGTAAGCAGGTAAAACAGCAATGGATCTATTACTTCCATAATTTACTAGGTCTTTTTAGTCAATAAAATAAAAATGAATTAATGCAGTTGCAAAATTCTGCCAAAATCGTCAGATGGAATCAAAGTTTAGATTTCATTGGATCTCATCGGCACGCCGTAGAAGAAGCTCGAAACTTGAAAAATGGCAATACGTATACAGGGTAACTTTAAATTCATACATGCCTTTAAAGGTGTTCGTGTATGTACAATAAGGAATCAATTTAATAATTTTTTTTTATAATTTTCTAAAGTTCATTTATAAACCGTAATCAAATCAAAACTACTGGTCCGATTCTCAATCTTTTTTTTCCTCAATATTTAAATGTGTTTTTTATTTCTTAAAATCCATTTTTAGTTTTTAATTTGTATTTATTAATTAGAGTGTATGTCAGGATTTAAGACTTATTACCGCTGTAAATAATTTTCTTATAAGATTTTTATTTAATTTAAAAACTAATTGTGCATGCTAATTTGTATTCTTAATTGATAAGTGATTTTTCAATAAAAATTCATTTTAAATTAGTCAGTTATTTTTTTTTCAACCTGTACCCAATTGCCACTTCATTTCTAATATTTGACTCTTGATCAGTTTTTATTATTGATATTATTGATAATGATGTAAATAAAAATGAAGAAAAAATGAAAAATGCTACGAGTAGTTATGATTTTAATACGGTTTATAGCTGAACTTACAATTATAAAAAGAAAATAAATATCTCGAAAACGGTCAACAATTAATTAAAAAGGGCTTTATTAGCTTAAATTTATTTCTTATTGCACCTACAAAAACATCTTAAAAAGAATGTATCGAATTCAAAGTTATCCTATACCTATACGGTTTTGTAAATTATATAAATTAATAAGTTTTTGTTATTTTTATAAGTTAAACAGTAGATAATTATTTTCTTTGAAATATGATTTTTTTTAATTAGAAATAGAAGAAACAAAAAAAACAAAGTTTTTGCCACAGTATTATATTACATTAATTTAGTCTCAGGAAAAAAATAATTCTCAATGCGTGCAGCTGCTTAATAAACTGGCATGTTTTTAAATGGGCAAAAACAAAAAAGAATTTGAGCTAAATTAAGACCCATAAGAAATAAGTTGCGTGTTAATGCAGTTATTTTTGGCTCGTTTAGTATCTAAGAATATACACTGCGTGAACGAATTAATTGCTGCATTTATTTACTCCGTTTGAACTCTAGCCCTTTTTATAATTAATCCAAATGGACAGACATTAATACAAAGTTTGTATGTTTTAAAATTCTGTATTAAAAAAATTAAAATTTACTATAAAAAGTAAAATCGAGTTTTAATTTTTTCTGTTTTCTATTAACGTCTGTTTTAATTAAAAATAAAATAAAAATTATTATTGAAAATTTTAACGCATAAGCAATGGATACAATTTGTATCGCGGTCCTTATGCATACATACATACATCGTGTTGTGAGAATAATATGTATGTATGTAGTTTATCGTCTTCTGACAAGTGACGCCCCTTGCGGCCGTGTAGGGAATCGCGCAATTCCGAACCCGAGTAGTGTTACGCCTTGCGATCAGTCGCCTGCGCCGCAGTAGTAGATGCCATGTTCCGGGTATCGTGTGTTGTTATCGGATAGATTGTGTTTATTGTGTTGGTAACGTGTTCGTGGCACAAAATATCGTTGAAGTGGGTTAATTTGGTTACGAAAAGTTGTTGATTCGTGTTCGACGACGGGCATTTACCTAACAGGTAGCAGTCGATGAAACTCACGTGTGTAAGAAGGTGTTGCGGCTTTAAAACGAAGTAATTCTGCGTTTTCACCTATGATCGGCGCCATTTTAGAACGACAGTTTCGTTTACAGGGTGACAAAGTGTTATTGTTTTGGTGCTGTACGACTTCGCCGTAAATCCCATGTACATTTGTTGTTATTTTGTGAATGTGCTTTGACCCGAACAGCGACTTCACAGAGAACTGTCGTCTGGTATAGCTTTATGGTTCAGTCCATTCCTGTTGGACAAGGGGTGCGCGTGCTCGTTTATGTACTTCGTCTACGGCCAGGAATAGTTACATCGCTTTAATTAATGTAACAAATAAAAGTGGCAGTCACATTTAAAAAGAAAAAAAACCTCCGTGTTCCGAAACGCTACCAATAAACAGCGACAGGTCTAATTATCAGACGGGCACTGTTTGTTGTCGCTCTATCTCTCTTCTATACAGGGCGGAAATAGCACTGTCAGTCGAGGTATCAGCATCCAGTGTTGGCCTTGAGCGCGTAGAGGTTACTGCCCCAAGCACGCTGGATTGTTTACCCGGTGACAACATGGGAGACGGTTATTCGCGAGTGATGCGCCGTTTTCAGTGAGGATTCGTAGACCCCCCCAATTCATGGGGCCTCCGATTTCATGATGTCGCAGGAACCCATGGCGTGGCGTAAACACGATCACCTCATGCTAATGGATAAGTCTAAGCCTAAAAGTAAGTGACAAACCCCTATTACATATACTTAATATACATACCAAATAGGAAATCTCATCCTCATTGTAAACATTTTCTATTTATTTAAAAATAGAAAATAGCGAATACAATAATTAACAATCACTAGGTACCTATTGATTAATACAGCAATGATAATTTAATTAAAGCTTTTTTATTAGCGAATCACTCAAAATTTAGTTATTTACATATGTTATTATAATTTCCCCTTTACGACATATTGCATTATTTTTTTAATTCCTATAATAGGTATGAACTTGAATAAAACTGACCACATCTTATCTCTGAACACGCGTTGATGTTTGTAAACACGAATACAATTTAAAGCTGACACATGTCGTGTATGTTTATTTATCTACAATTATTGAGTTACTTAACATTTTTCTAAACATCATTCATGTACTCGATTTAAACTACCTAGGTATATACAGAGTAGGTAAATAGATTTTACGCATTTTTAACCAATAATGCGATTTCTATGAATAAATGAAACAATCAGGATTATTAATTTTTACTTTGGGTTATTACTTGGTGCATTTCTAAAAATTGTGAAACGTTAGAAAATAAATAATGTATAGGTACATGTAATTTACAATATTGTAGTTACATAGCAAGCCCAAAACTAGCGAATTTTGTTTTACTTTATAAATCTTCAACTTGAAATATGTTATTCCTATAACCTATGCAAATTTATGGTGGTACCTATAAGTCAGTAGAACATATACCTGTGACTGTAGGTTTATTGTGTACAATTCGATATCCTACCTACAATAAATTAGCACAGTTTACTTACGATAGAATACGATATGATAGAATTTATTTCTTTCAATAATTAGATAAAAATTTCCGAAGAAATATAAAATTCTTAGTTAAATTGAAACGAATCTTTTAAAAAGCACGTATTGTATTAACTGCTTCATTTGTTCCTAATGAATCATTACCTGTATCTACCTAAGAAGTAAATCTATGTAAATAAGTTTCTAAATATCCAATAGGTAATTAAAGCACCACTTGGTGTATGCACAACGAAGGATAGCGTAACAGAACCCCAAACTTTAATGGAGGTATTTACCTATTCGCACTGAGAATTTTTTTAAGTATGTACTTATGTTGAACTTAATTGAAATACATTAGTACCTAGACAATAATTTTAAAAGTGGGAATATCGTCTTTTGTTTTCTTATAAATAAAAAATTTTAAAGTTTTATTAATTAATAATACTATTGGGAACAAAGTCTTTTTCATGTAAAGTATAGGTAAAGAGTGGTAGTGCAATTTCTCTTGTGAGGGTAAAAATAACCATGTAGAAAAAAATTATGGTTTATAGTGTATCATGTAAGTTGTGTAAATGAATGTCAGGCGATCTTTCAAGCTTCTTATCTGAAATTTATTTTCACGCGATGGACCTGTTTATTTATGAATCTGTTTTGCATATTTATATACTGACCAAATTTGTTTTAAGAAGCAGTGCTTAGATTAAAGGAGGTGCACTTCCAGGGTGGGCCATTGAAAATTAACCAGAGATTTTTTTGGATAAAAAAGTTTAAAATTCGAATATCTTTTGAGCAGGACAACTAAGCTCAACTTAGTTTTGAAAGGGGACATCTTTTAATATAGAAACGATGATACACCATTTCATTTCACCAATCCAACCCTTTAAATATAAATAGGAAAAAGGGGTCATGCGCTACATTCTTCTTATAAACCCAAAAATAATAATTGGAGAGTTATAATACAATGATTTATTTTCATAAGTAATATCTATTATTTTTAAAGGTGCTTTAGAATTGCGAATTAAGTCCCTAGACCTTTCCTCTTTGGATTTTTTGGAGGTATTTAAAATTAAAATAAAATATTGTATCGAATGTGAATCATTGAAAAAGTTGCACACATCAACGTATCATTGCTGAACTAAAGTTTGAACAAAATTTATGATAGTATGGAAGTTAGTAGTACTCAATTTGAAAATTAAGGTATTATATTAAAATTTGATTCGTAACAAGTTTCTCCCATTTCTTTTTATTAGAAATAATTTTTATTTCATGTAGGTAAATTGAGAGAATGAGTACTGTTAAAATAAATCCCTAACCCGTAATTTTTGTATTGTATGTGCCCAGAAAAAATAGACTTTCCGAATGGTGTATCGCAGAATCTCTATTTAAATTTAAAGGGTCGGATTGGCTGTGAAAAAAGCGGAAATGATGTGATCGCCCTCCTTCGAAATTAAATTGAGTTGTTCGAGAGATTTGCGAAATTTAAACTTTTCTATATAAAAAGCTCTCTGACTCGTTTTTAATGGCCCACCTGTAGTACCATTATGGAACAGTACAGTACCCAAGCTTCTGTTATTCGAATATCTTGATATTATTGGACGCTAACTTCGATAAGTCGAATTTTCTTGGAGAATCCCTTAATAACGTACGATTTTAACGTATTGTTTTAACAGCGGTACTATGCCAACAATGAGGCAGTTTAATTTCTACGATTATTTGTCATCAAAACGTAGTTTAAAAACTTTGTCTTAACCAAAAATTAAATCTGTTAAAAAGTGATGCACGGAAGAAAGACGTTACCTTATATCTGTAACATGAAATAAACACATACTTCTAAATTTACAAATAATAAGCACATACATACATATGCATATGTAATATTATTCATTAACTCGAAGTCTCAAGTGTTTTCGCATCACATAGTGATTCGAGATATGTAAGTTCGGCTTTATACAAAACAAATTGTTTGCAAAAATGACTTGTTCAGTTAAAATTTATACTGAGATTTAATAAACCTATTAATAACGGTAATTAGCTTCTAATTGCCGATGGTGTGACTGTTTTGGTATAGAACAAAGCGTCACTGTTGCTGTTCGTTTTTGTTTTATGTGCATTGGCACTAATAGCGAAGAGCAACACAGGCAGCAGCAACAGCATCACTACTAGCAGCAAGATGAGACAACGAAAATGACATCTGAGCAATGCGGGCGACTGTCTATTTCCAGTGTGACGACAAGCACCAGACAGTACGCTAGTATTTATAGCTCTATGCCTTTCGGTATAGTTTCTGGGACATAGTTGATTTCTGTTCCCTTTTGTTCCGTGCCGTCTTTCTCGCTCCTTCCTTTATCCATTATTACATGCTTCGTCGTCGAACATGTTATTGTTATTGACTTTCCCGTTGTTGTGTCTTTCAATCAAAAACATAAAGACATTGTATATTCGTGTTTAATAAACGAATTGCACATTTTCAATTATTACAGGTGCATGACTCGTATCTAAATTGCCATGCGTGCAAAAAGTTATAGATACTATTTTAATAATAGCAAACAAAACGCGGTTAAGTTTATTTATTATGAAGAAAGGATAATGATGATCTGATTCTTTTAAAATAGTTTTTCTGACATAGGTATTTAATAAATTAAAAACAAGATTACGGAAAGGCACTGTTCACAAAACAGGTCACTCAATTTTTCTTGTCTGGAGTCGCCTTAGTCATTTTCTGCAACCCCCTAACCGCCAATAACAAATGTAGGGCCACAAAAACTAAACACCCCTTCATAAACTGTATCAAAAATAAACAAAACAGACAAACGAATACAAAATTAAGGAAAAAAATAGCAATAAAACTGCTGATGTCATATTTATGTAGACCTCCTCCCCATTGTCACATCCCGTCACTTTAATAAGCCATTGTTCCGCCCTCACTCTTATTTGCAAACATATTTTATAAATGGTCCCTAGGTATTTTGATAAAAACGATTTAAATATTACATGTTGCTATCCAGGAAATTATTAAAATTTTCAGTAGATAGGTAGATAGACAAGAGTTTTGGTTGAGTAAACAAGTGTGAATGACGAAAGTGTTATTTGAACTTTTGTGGCGCTATTTTTAACGGAGCAACGACCACGAATTTAATACGTTCTCAAAAACGGTTTTATATTAAAGAAAATAAATAAGATGTTTTTGAAGAAATTTTTATTACGTTTTTCTTTGCTCGTAAAAAGAAGGAAGAGTATATATACTATTTTTTTGTCAATGTTAGAGAGTTATAAGTACATTCATTATCAGTTGATTTGAATGATACATTTTTCTATAGCTGTGTTATTTTAGACCTGTTTCCATTAATTTTTGAAATAAATGAGTTAGAATTGAATGATACGCCTCCTCACTTTTTATATTTTGTTTGTCACACCAGCAGATCTCATATTCAACCTTCGCATTTGCAGAAGGATGTCAAACAAATGGCAGCAGTTCATCCGATATTTTGAAATCTTATATGCTCCACAAAATTTAAAATTAAAAATTCATAGTAAATGTGTTTTAGTTTACAATTTTTTAATCTTGGTAAACGTATCGTCATTGTCCACTTGCAAAATAGAAACGTGAGCACTTTCTCTCTTTTCTCTCGCTCGTTCTGGCACCTGATTTGCTGCTGACCGTTCATTTGGACCGTTTCCTTTTTGCTTTAAATAGACGCGGGCGCCTATAAGTGTCCCGTCGACCGACACCGTGTCGTGTCGCGTCCACGTGCACATCCTGGTT
Organism: Agrilus mali; assembly: GCA_029378335.1. Lineage (NCBI taxonomy): Eukaryota > Metazoa > Arthropoda > Insecta > Coleoptera > Buprestidae > Agrilus > Agrilus mali. The sequence goes on from CM055657.1 coordinate 21,943,140, forward strand.
CCTAAATCGGTCACGCGCCAGATCTCTCACGTCACATTGGGGCTTCTCATTTAAATGCCATACCAAATAAAAAACAAGAAATATTTTTATTAACAAATAGTTCTATACAAGCAAAAAAAAAACAAATAACCATCAATTTTGATACTTACAAAGTACAATTAGAAGTCAGTAAAGAACAATTGCATTTTGTTTAAATCCACCCCAGAACCCCTTAATATAAATATTTATCTCTTTGAAGGCTTTACAACACACTGGTCCTTCTTTTAAAACTACCCTTCTCTGTCAATTCATTTTCCCACCGCTCTCTTCCCAATATTTCCCTTAATACGGTCGGCCCACTTCCTTCCTCATTCAAAATTCCACACATTCTTCAATCGACCCCTAATATATGCCTGAGGTATTCTACTATTCTACCACACAACCTACATCTCCCGTCCTTGTACTAAAATTTATACCCTCTGCATTCGTTTCCTGTTCTAAATCTAGCTATCGCGTTTATTATACTCCTTTCTCCTTCTAAATATCTAGATACCAGGTCCCCCTGGCAATCTCTCCACAAAAATTCCTTCAGCCCCACCGTACATCTGAATCCCCATATCTTCCTTAAATCACCTCCCCCCCTCGTTATTTCCCTACATCTTATTCTCACCATTCCCCATATGATATCTCCTTGTCTTCTCCCTCCACTATCTGCACATGACTAATTTTGACATCCTAAGGGTTTTTTTTCTCTGTCATCTATTTTTACCACCTACATGAACAACCTTTTTTTTTCTCCAAATTTCCTCTTATATCCTCTTCCTCCAATTTTCCTAATTTCTCCTCATACTTAATTAATCATCCTTTTCAGCGCTTCTTCTCCCATTTTTTCCGCAGTTTTTTTCTCTCCCACCACATAATGCGGCGTGCTTCTTTCTAGTTGCAATACCCTTTTGTATAGCACTTCTTCTTTCCCATCCTCACACTTTAACACTATAAAATACAATTCCTTTCAGCCTCATCCTTACTTAAATTTCTTTCTGCTTGCAAACTACATAATACCCGTTAAATAATTATCGTAAGCTGCAGTTCGGATTAATTCATATTTAGCTCTGGTTATTTACACCTGTTTATAATTATGTAATTAAAATAATTACGATCTATTTACATACTCATTAATCCACGAAGTGTAACCGTCGCTTGTTAATTAAATAACATAAACATAAAGTAACATTGTTGGATTAAGTTTTGGGCTGATGGGCCACGGTCAAAATTCGAAATGAACAATTAAGTCCAGACGTTTCGTCGGTAGTTGTGGCTGAAATATTCCATGAACTGCATTGACAACGTGGACGAAAGCTATCCTCGACAGCGCTGATCAATTATCCATATATTTTTGTATTGCCTCGTTACTTTTTTTTTTTAGTAGGTAGTATTTCGACAAATAGTAATGTTAGCAGTACATATAGAAATTTACTAGTTTGTCGGGTCATAAAACACTTTTAATATTATAACGTTCGTTTAATTATATCTTATTAAGACGTTGTTGCTGAGACTCCAGGTAATAAAAGGCGGCCACCATGTCCAAGACAAAAGATTATCGGATAAGTTTGACATGAGTCAGGGTTGTTTGTATTTGTAACAGCCTGGGATGATTAGCTAAATATTTTTTTCTTATAACTTCTTAAGTAATTTAATACGAAATTGAAAGATAGTTTGTAAATAATTTTGTTTTCTAAATTGTCACATAGAGGTAAATATTTTTTTATTTTTATTCAATATTAACTTTTACCTGGCGTTTTTTAAGTTGCTCATTAGTGTAACGAAGTTCTTTAAAATTTGAAGTTTCAAATTCTCTACGGCTCTGTAAAGATCGTGAAAATATATTTTCATTTTAAACGTCGGTCTAGGGAATTCTATTTTAATTTCAGCAATAAAAATAAAATACAGTTTTATTTTTTTCATAGGATGCTTCATAGGCTGCTTTATAATAGGCGGCGATTTTCCAAATATATCTCGACAAGAAATTGGATAATCGCGTACCTCATGAATTTCATCAAGTTTTAATGGAACATACAATAGCTAGGCTACATGTACTATTTTGTGTTGTACACATAAATAAATCTATAATAATTGAAAATAGGTACTATCCGAACCCATAAGGAGATCCAAAAAACTAAACGTTTTAATAATGGATAAACAACCATGTGTTTTCAGATGACCTTCCACATAACAGACAGCTTAATTTGTTTATATCAAGCATGCATTTTTCGATAAAATTTGTTTTCTTGTGTGAATTTTACAAACAGGAAATGCGTAATGAAAAGCTTAATGATTAAGATCTATAATGTTTACATTTCTTGAGTAACTATCCATCAGTGTTATTATAATAAGGTTGCAACTGGAAAATATTATCTTAAAAATATTTTAAATTTAATTCAATATATATCACAACAGGTTTAATCATTTGTGAACATTGTAATTTATATGAGCTAATACCAATGACTCAGTAATTAGGTAAACAATTAGCTTGTTTTTCGGTATTAGATGAATGTTTAATAATAATAATTTATTTACTGATGAGTCAAGTGTTATTGCCATAGTCACTTCTGTAACGAAAAATTGTAAAATTTGACTCCACCCTGCAGAACAAAAAACTCTTATTAAATAAGAAGCTGTTGAAAATGGAGAAAACCGTGATCCGGTTTTTGGAATAGCATGTACACCTAGGTATACATATTTAGATTTTTTCCTTACGGATTAATTGTGAATAATTAAATTAAATTGTTGTATGTTATTTATAATTACTTATGTTTTTCTATTTAACTCAGATGATTTCAATTGAAAACTTGTGTAAATTTGAAAAGTAACTGCTGTCGTTGAAAAGTTCCTCGTTAAGCATTTTCCATTCAAAAACGAAATTTTCGTCGAATTAATCTCTCGGGTGTGATTAAGTCGGTGTAAAAATAGAAAGCGGAAACGCCCCATTATTTTCGAGATTGTGCATTTTGAAATAAGAAGCTTGACGTAGCGGCGTCTTGTCGGCCTTATCCAAAAACTACGTCCGACGTAAATGGAAGAAATGTTTTCTGAGGAATCCGAGAATAGCCGAGCGCGCAAAGCTCCCTGTAAGTCGCTACTAAATCTCCTTTCTTCCAGAGGAACCTCGCGTATCCTTTTATCTATCTAAAGCCTTTTTATTGCCAAACACTCCTAACATTCTAGTTTCCACTGGATGTGACGTACCTAGTCATTCGGAGGAGGCGAGAGAGCGCTTGTCCTGCATTTCGCGACAAATAACATAAGGATCGTGTAATATTCCTGTCATTTCATGATACAACTATCGGTGGTCTTACTTTCTTGTCAAATACAAGGTATATTTCAGTAAACTTAGAACTAGTACATACTGCAAAAACTAAAGCTACAGTATTTTCATTTTATCATTTACTGAAAACCTGACAAATGTTACTTTGACTACTGTATTAAAATAAATGCAGTTGAACTGACCATATGACGCAAAAATACTTGGACGTATCGAGAGTTCGAGTATTGAAAAGGGGCTTATTTTGTAAATTAGAATTTGTATGAATCTGTTACAGACAGGCATATAGATTGATAGATACAGACAAGGTCCTTTTGCAGTGCATCATTTTCCACTTTTTTATAAGTGTTAATTTTTGTTTTTTTAAGTATCTAATACGTTTTGTTGACAAATAATAATCGTGGAAACTGAACTGCCGCACTGCTTGCATAGCGCCGCTAATAAAAAGGAAAGTTTAAATCGTACATTATTAAGATATTACCTCAGAAAATTCGACTTCGAAATTGGCGTCAAATACTATAAAGATCTCGAATATTTCAACAAGTAATGGAATTGCGAACCAATTTTGTCCGACTTATTGAAGTTTGATTTATGTTGGTTCATAACCATTACACAAATAAACAAATACGAAAAAGTTTATGGCTTTCAACTGCATTTTGAATAAACATTATTTAATGTTCAAATTTAAAATGTAAAAAATTCCAGTTCAATTTATACCTACTAGGAATTTTTGATTTCCACTTAAGTAGTCAGTCTTTGTCATTTCTTAATATTTTTCTTTTACTTATTACATTATTAATATTGGAAAAAATCTTGAAGGTTGTTGAGTGCAACCCTTGAAAAAATAAAATTTTTTTAAAATGGTTAGATTTTCGTGCAAGATCGGCTGTCTTCTCGTATATGGTAATCAATATAGCAAAACTGAAATATTTCTTACGTGCTGCAAGATCGTAATGCAGGTTTTGCGTGTAAATTTCATAAAAGCTTTCTAAAGGTCTGGCTTAGTTTTAATGGAACATTCCTAAAAGAGTTGTCCCAGGCGGACGTTCTTCAACAAGTTTTTTGTAAAGTTTTAAGTTCAGGGAGTAATACTTCCAGTGAGTGTAAAAATGGTAAAAAAAAAACGATGCACACGGTTACTATCCAACCTGGTTTTTATATTAACGTCATGGCTAGATTGTAATTTTGTTTTTGTAACATTATTTATGGTGGGGAAAAAGAAGGATAAGCAGATGTAACTATTTTAATTAGCCATAGGCAGCTAATTAGTGTTATATGAATTTTCCTAAACTACAGTTTTAAGTAAATAATTCTACGTTCCAGAAGTTCCTTTGACACTAAATAGAATAATTTTGATTTTACAGACCTTTCAAGGTTATTTAAGGATATACTGATAACCTTCGATAAGTCGAACCAAATTGGTTGGCAATAGCATCAGCTATGAGAAAAAATTGTAGTTTTTACTTGATAACTCAGGACTCTTGAAGATATTTAGCGTCAACTTTGTTGAATTTCTGGAGAAACCCTTCAATAAGGTACGATTTTTACGTCTCTTTTTAATAGTGGTATCTACCATGCAACGAGTGAGACAGTTCAGTTTCTACAATTATTTGTCACCAAAAATGAAATCTTATAAGGAAGTGTAATATTCTATAGCATGAATGTAATACAAAAATATTTTTATTCAATAATTCAAAGTCTCCATACCTCGAAGTTTTTTGGGTCACATACTGGTTCGAGTTATCGATGTTCGGCTGAATTTATAAATAATTTATATTGTTATTTATTAAAAATTTTAATTCAACGAAGTACCTAACGTACTCTAAACTAAAAAAAAATGTTACTTGTATGTACATGCGTATGTATTTCGGTTTCCTTAATTCCCCCCATTACTTGTTCTGTTGATGAATCGCTTGATAAAGTTTTATCAAAGGGTAGAATAGGCATTAAGTTTGCAGTTATCAGTATGCCGTATCTTTAAAAAGGTGCCTATCTAACCCTAACGATTGCAACTTGATAAACTTCAAAAATAGCACACAAATGAAGGGTTGCCAACGTCTACAACTCGTTTGCACATTGCACAAGGCATTTTTACTGCGAGGAAATATGAGTCACTTTAATTTTTGGAAAGGTTCCTGTTCATACAAATGAATAATGTATTTTTCCCCATCTATAAAACTAAAACCGTATTATACTACTTCTTGTAATTTTAATTTTCTTGTATTCCCAGTTTTCATCCACAAAGTACATACTTCAAAGTTAATCATCAGACGATTCCTTAGTAGTGTAATTGATAGTAAGAATCTTTATTTTAATGAAATAGCTCTATCAATGTATGTACCTATATTTCAATTCTAGAACTAGAATTTGTAATTAAATGGTAAAATAAAACCTTGAACTTGCCACTTGACATATTTACGATCGAGTTCAAAAACCTGGACGTTGTAAATTGAAATTTTTCTTAAAAGGCGCGATAATGACGGCTTAAGGTATGAATTATGGGCACATAGGTATTTACAAATGAGTATATGTTAAGTAAAGCAAGGAAATATTGCCGAACTAATTAACATGGTCGATTCAGTGGGGTATGCAAATTCTCGGTTTCAATTAAAAATAACAACTTAATTTAATTTCGTAATGGCGCACTTTACATGATTTAGACGAGTAACGCGCGCTAATGCCCTTCTGCATGTCCGATAACTTAACGGCGAAAAATAATTACGTATGTATACAGTGCGTCCCAATCTGATGCAATAAATGCACTGTTATAAAGTTTGAGATTCGGCATAAACTGAATATTTATTTCCGGAATTGCTACATTTAAGCAAATTATACTCGCAAATTGCAAGCGCTGTTTTTCATCTTAAAAGTGTTCATTGATTAGTTAGCGCATGTTATTCAAAGTGTTTAACGATTTTTGTAAATGTAGTTTTAAGAACACTGCTGCGAAAGGTCAGTTATTCTTGTTTTTTCCCGTCATACTTGGTTCCCTCGTGGTGGGTGCCTATGTCCATAAATTTAATTTATTACAGTTGGGTTAATTCAGAAAGTTGATATCCTAAAATGCTTCAAAATAGGAACAGACGATATATTGAAAGGATTGAGTATATTGAATATTTATGTATACATACGTAGTACTTTACCTTGTTTAACTTATTAGAGTATTTCCTGCCTACGCGCAATTGAGCGGACATTATTATAATCCACTTAAAGTCGCGAATAAGCAGACTGCGGAGAACGCCGTCGTTTAGAAGTCCTAATATTCAAGAGGACACATTCCCTACTACAGGTATTTCTGAGGTTTCCTTGGATCATTTACGATTAGTAATGTTTCAGAGATAGGCTTTCATGTCATCTATTTTATCGTTGCTAGCTCGACTTTCGTCCACCCATTGCCACGGTCCCTCCTACCTTCTGGCATTGCACAAGGGTGTAATGAATCGGAAAATTTGACATTAGAAGCTGTGGTAGAAATTAAAAACACCCTGCCCTGTTCCAAGTTTTTCTGGTGTATCTTTGAATCATTTAATAGAATTTCAAAGGTAATATTTCATCTCGTCCATTTTGTTATTGTTACCTCAAATACCACTCAGCCACTGCCATGATCCCTTGGTGAATTTTGAAGAAGCCCTTACGACCTACCTTTCGGCTTATCACTACAGAATATGTCAGAACGAACACCATGAGAATCTGGTGGTAATTAAAAACACCTGCCCTGGTCCATGTTTTACTAATACGCTGAATCATTAAATAGAATTTGAAAGATTATACTTCCTCATCCGTTTTACCCTCGCCACTCGCCCATTAACACGACCCCTGAAAATGGAGCTTGAAGAGGGCCTTCCACCTTTCCTTCCGGCTTTGCACTGTAGAGTGTAAGTCGGAAGGATCAGCAAGCCTTTTTATCTCATTCAGCCAATAACATACGCGCGTCTTTGGATAAATATGTAATCGAGTAGTTGTAGTAAGTTAAATATATATTGACTAAAGATCCTTTAAGTCTAATTTGGTATCATGGCTTTAACTACTAAAATATGAATTATAAACAACTGAAAACAAATTCTTGCTATTTGTTCTCGTTGTAGTTCGTTTTCTATGTTCTTTATACACAGGGAAAACCTTTTACATTTTATGTTAATACGTAATTCTCCCAATTAGTTAATGACGTGCTGGTGAAATATGCAAGCGTGTATACTGTATGAATATATCACTAAATTGGGACACAGTGTAGTTATTCGTATAATAAATACAACGGTTTCGCTCCTGCTTGATGTGCTCGTTAAATTTTCTTGGGACCCGAGGAGATTTGCTTTTATGACCTATTTGCCTTCAGGAAATCATACTGTCAATAAAACTCTCCATGTGCCGTGAGACGCAGTGATAATGTTGAACCTGCTAATTTTAATTTGCACTTATAAAACTTGAAATTTCTTTTCAGAAATCGTGCGCAGTGTCTGATTAGAGCTGTCCTCGTTTAAGAATAAAAATCCATTTTTATGTATACTACCGATGGCGCGACGAGATAGACTTTTGTATAAAGGGCGTTTCGTTTTTCTTATCAAAACACGGATGTGCTTTGTGCACCATTTCTAAGTTATAGGATTCTAAAGAATAAGCTAAGCTAATGATATATCCTTAGATATAATCGTGAATTAAATAATTGGAGAGTTGTTAGGCAGATTTTCTTTTACATGAAACAGTAACGGATTGAATTTTTTTTTATTGAGTAGCTTAACAATACCTGGCACCGTATATTGAAACTTCATACCATTAAAAACGCTTGAACTATTCGGCAAAAGTAGTTTAAGCGGAGTCAAGTTTAACATTTAAAGACAAAGTACTTCGAAACTAAGACAATCTGATCTATCTTATTTCTCCTAAGCAAACCCTGATGTTCTTCCTATACTTTTTGTATTGACTTCTAAGTACGGTTCTTTAAAAACGCTAATTATTTTCTAGTAATGGTAATTACATTAATCATTTAAAGTAATTATTAGTTTTATTTTCAGAAATTTTTAAATAGCTGGCAAATACCTACCTATACGACGATTTTTAATTTAGTAGCACCACCTTTTCTTTGTAAATACAATTAATTTCCAAATTATCTACAAATAAAAAAAAAAACAAATATGTACAACTAAATTTCAACTTCCGAACTAAACAAGTCAGTTACTTATACGACTTTCAGTAATTTACAATTTTTTGTTTAAGCAGGTCGTTAACATTTTTACGATTCCCATAATTTACTAATAGATCGAGATCTGATCATGTTTTTATGTCTTCAACCCACAGATATAAATTCAAACATTTACATTTCCATTGACCGTATGTTTTCCTGGTTTTCCGAAGGCAGGATTTTAGGATAACTGATTTTATGATACAGAATAAAAATAAAACACTTGTTTATTACCTGGTGCTTATACATATGTAGATACTTTACAATAGGTGAACGACCTCCATGTAAACAGAACGATTGTTGCCAAAACAATGCAAAAAACATTTAGAGGAAGTTTAAGTTTTGGCATTGTACATAAATATGCCCGACAAACTTTTTCAGTAGGTACACACATCTGGTGAGCTTATGAGACGTTTATTTTAAATTGAAAGGTTGTAGGTATGACAATTTCTTTAGTTGTTTTTATCTGAAACATTTTCTTGTTAATTGACTTTTTTTATTATTATTATTATAAAAAAAACTATACGCTTAATATTGTTCATAAATTTTAAAAATAAAAGACTGTAATACTCCTTTGGAAATTGACTATTCTAAAGAGACCTTTTAAACCTGGGAACAATATTTCTCTATTTTTTTATTGAGTATGAAGAAATGAGCTTCAGTCATCCGCTTTAATAGAACTGGCGAATTTAAATATGAAAGGCTGCATAGATGAGTTCTTTTGCAGACTCGATTCGAATATTTTTAAAGGCAATTCTTTGTATTCGGAACAAATATAACATCTGTGTGTGTTTGATTTTTGGTCGATGACGTAGCTTTCGCTCAAAATCGTTAATCGATATCATTAACCGAAACGAAAAACGACGTATGAGAGTAGGTATTGCTAAGAAAAAAATTTTTTTCATTTCCAGTCAGTTAAATTTAAATTGAAATACTGCATCAATTACTGGCCTGGTTTTCGTTAGGTTGCAGAGTGTTTCCCTAGTGTGGTTGCGGTGCGATTGCTTAGCGTGTGGTTTTTGATTGCCGCAACAGAATTTTTATTGTACCTAATTGTAATACAATGTATAACATACGTATGGTCTTATTTCAAAAACAGTATATTTCGTTTATAACGACGATGAAAGGGTTATTAAATTCCGTCGCTATATCCGGAAGTCGCTATACCTATAAAAAGAAAGAAAGAATTAAAGAAGGAAATTAGGCAAGAAAAGTACCCAGTAACTGATTCATAGATTTAACTTTATTAACCTTAACATTTATAAACAATTACTACAACTGCTGACTATCTGTGAATAATGTAAACAAAAGATAAAAGAGTTTTGTGTTTAGACTCGGTCGCAATATCAGTATTATGAGATTTCTAGCATCTTGTAATTAATAGTTCATTAAAATTAGTCGCTAAAACCGAATCGACGTTACAACCGAAGTCGTTATAAATGAAATCCACTGTAATTTAGAAACAAATTAAAGAGCCTCGCCCCTAATTGTCACATCCAATTTAATAGTAGAAATTATTAACATGAAACTGAATGACGTTATTATCTCTTATAAAAAAATTTTTGTTAGTAATTAATCGAAATTTAGAACTAGTCCTCATCAGCACGCCATTTGTTCAATCACTAACAAAAAGATGTCATTTTTATTTTTATAAAGTAAATATGGTTTTTTATCAAAATTTTTTTTCTATTATACTTAACACATAAGAGAGAAAATTGGAATTAATAAAATAAAACGCCACTAAATTTTTTAAACTGCAAAAGGTTTGATATTTAAAAAAATAATGATTTATTCCTACTAAGAAATTAGATAATAAAATCAAATTTAATATCAGTATTTGTCTGGTTTGTTTTTGTTGACATAACTAGTGTCAGAAATTGATAATTAAAATGGCCTTTAACTTTATAAATGTTTATTGTAGCAACAAAACACAAAAACTTAGTAACAACAACAGAAAACAACTTATACAAGATCACATAAAATGGGAGCCAACTCTAATATACGCTATCACACATACTTTCTTCGACTGACTGCTGTTGCGATCGATGTCCCACAACGCGGCATCTTTTTCTTCTTTTTCTCCCTTTAAGGCGCATTCACAACATCCTGCCCCCTTTTTTGGGAAAAAGTTTTAATTTCCCAAAACAAACGTTAAACAATACAAAATAAATCGTTATACATCTAAAGAACATAGAACAAACTAAAAATACAGAATTAACATCAAGATTAACAACACAGTATTTGTAAAGTTACATTAACAATTATATCATTAAACGTTGAGGCCTTTTGACCACTCGGCCTGATTTAGTAATCACAACGCTTGCCTCATCAATATCTTGAGAACAATGTTCTACAACAGCGCTCTTTTTTAATCTAGTCTTAACCTTATCTACTAAATAGTTCATCACTCCAGAAGGTTTTTGTGGAACTTCGAGTGGGTAAAGGCGTTGAATCGGCCTCTTTATTACCTCGTCTTTAGTTTTTAAGATAAAAACCCTACTATTCCCATCCTTTCCAGGAATTGCTTCTATAATGCGTGCTAAGGGCCAATTTATACGTTTGTGAACGTCGTCGCCAACCAATACAACATCACCGATTTTTACTTGACGCGTTTCTTTTTTCGCGTTCTTACCGATCAATTTGCCTAAATATTCCGTCCTAAACCTAGAGCGAAGATCATGAATCAATTTTTGTCGAAATTTGAATTTTTTGTTTAATTTTGTGTGACTCAGCATATCACAATCAGGGACTCCGATCTCGCGAATCTCTTGAAGAAAACAAGACGGTGTCAAAGGCACCAAATCTTCCGGATCTTCCGAGATGAAAGTCAACGGACGTGAGTTTATTATGGATTCAGCGTCACATAACACGGTAGAAAGGCTCTCGTATGAGAGGCTAGCCTTCCCTAAAACTTTTCGCAAAATATTCTTTACTACGCCAATAAGCCTCTCCCACCAACCACCCCACCATGGAGCCGAAGGTGGGCTAAAAAACCACTGAATCTGTAATATCGAACTGAATTTAACAATCTTTTGCCAATCAAGCGCATTAAATGCTCTATACGTGCCAGCAAAATTTGTACCATTATCTGTATAAACTGCACGTGGTCGGCCGCGTCTCGCGATAAACCTCCGAAAACATTCCAAGAAACCTTCCACCGATAGTGTTGATGCCAATTCAAGGTGTATAGCACGATAAACAGCACATGTAAATATGCATATCCAGCCTTTCTCGCCACCCCGAAGAAACACAGGACCGGCGTAGTCAATGCCGACAGTTTCAAAAATCATTGCATCGCGAACGCGATCAAACGGTAACGGCGGTGTTTCGGTCTCCATTCGTTTGGATTTATGCCTTTTACAAACAATACAATTCGATATGACGGATTTAACAACTTTTCGTAATGAAATAATCCAAAATCTTTCTCGCAAACGGCTGATGATAGATAGCGCACCTACGTGACCAAGTAATTCGTGCGTTTCTTTTACCAACATGTAAATAACTTCATGTGTGTTGTCCAACAAAATAGGGCACAAGAAACTTGAGTCATCCTTACGATTAAGGATTCGAGTCTTTAAAACAATCAAGTCAATTTCATTAACAAACGTTTTAAATGAGGACAGTTTATTTCTGTGAGAATTCGAAAACATTAAGCTTTGTAAAAATCGTAGTAATTTAGTTTCCGCCACTTCTATCTCACTGAAATCTAACTTCAGAGACTTTCGTTCAGATTTTTGTAGATACGGAGTCGTTAACGAATTACATACAGGGTTTCCAGAAGTTTTCATTTTCCTATTATTTATTATTTTCCTACGATTCTGTAAAAACCTATTCATCCATGCTAAAAACCGTAAGAATTTCGTGTATGACGTAAAATGAACACCAATTTTAAAATCTCTATTTTCCGTATTAATCATTTCCACGACAACTGATTTTTTATGTTCGTGCTGTATTTCCTCCTCATTCATGATCTCAATCGATGTAGGCCATTCAAATTCGGATTTGTATAGCCAGTCCGGACCAAGCCACCATTTTGATTGTACCAGCCGGAGAGGGCTACAGCCACGAGAAGGAAGATCCGCTGGGTTCGATTCTCCCGGAATATGCCCCCAATCCGCAGGGTTACTGAGTCGTCGAATCTCATCTACGCGATTTTTAACAAAGCGATTCCATCGTGCGTCGCGTTTGATCCATGCTATTACTGTGGTGGAATCGGTCCAATAAAAAATTCGCGTAATCTTTCGGGTTAAACCTTGTGCCACAGTCGTCGCGAGCCTTGCGGTTATCGTAGCAGCCATGAGTTCAAGACGTGGTATTGTATTTCGTTTCGGCGCGATACGCGATTTGGCATTCAAAAGAGTAACTGTTACCCCACAAACCCCCTCGACACGAGCAAAAATCACAGCGGCATAAGCAGAACCGCTCGCATCACCGAATGCGTGCAATGTTAGTTCCCCGTCGCCTATGTATCGGGGAATTTCTAAATACTTTAGAAAACGTAAATCCTTTGCCCATTTAGTGAACTCCGCCTTTGTATCATCTTTTATTTCAGTGTCCCAACTACAATTTTCGTCCCATAAGGTTTGCAATATAAGTTTCGGTTGTAATGACACCGGAGTCGTAATTCCAATCGGATCGAAAATTTTGTTCGCGAATGATAATATGTTTCGTTTGGTAACGACGTTTGGCAAATCGATATCGAAAACTTTCGAATTTAAAGAAATAGTATCTCGTCTTTTGTTCCAAGTAATACCCAAGACAATAGTTAAATCATTCGGAGTACTGTCTAACTTGTGTTCCCAGCCGCAAAGCTGAAACCCACCACTGACCAAAATGGCATTAGATTCGTGTATGAATTTGCTCAATTCGTCTTCGCTATTCACGCTTGTGACGCAATTATCAACATAAAAAGAACTAGTTAATTTTTTAATCGTTTCCCCTGTCCATTCAGTCACCGTTTTCCGATTACTCTTCTCAAGACATGACGACAAATGTAATTCTAGAATAGCCGCTAAGAGAAATGGACTACAAGCAAGTCCAAAAACCACGCGACAGTGTCGAAAAGTGATAATTTCTCCGTTGTTTATCCACAAAAAGCGCAAATAGTCACGATCATCTTTATCAATAATTATTTGCAAAAATGCCTTTCTTATGTCTGATATAATCCCAATTGCGTTTTCTCTAAATCTGTTTAATATTAGGGGCAAAAGCTCCATTAAGTTTGGACCTTTTTCGAGACAATGATTTAGCGAAGGATGTCCCTCCTTACAAGCCGACGCGTCAAACACAGGTCGTATTTTTGTAGTGCCGTGTTCTTTTACAACTGGTCGATGCGGCAAATAGTGACTAGGAATGTCCTTTTCGTTGTCCGAAACCTTTTCGATAATTTTTTCCTCCAGCCATTCTTTAAAAACGTTACTATATGCATCAAAAAGGTTCTGTGACTTGAGACGTTTGACCGTACTATTTAATCTGTTAACAGCCAAATCATAGTTAGAAGGTATATGCGCGCGACCCTCGACCCAAGGTAACTTTACTGCGTACCGATTATCTTCAGTTATCGTTGCCGTTTTAACTAAAAAATCACGCGTTTTTTCATCTCTCTCCGCCTTATTCAATTTTTCTATGGGGTCAGTAATTCCTATCGCGTCCAACCGCCACAGATCGCTAATATTAGCTTCCCGAACAAACATAGACGTTACCATCAACTCGGAATCGGTTTGTTTTGATTGTACAATCGGTAATTTCCCCAAAACCGTCCAACCCAAAAGTGTTTCGAAAACACTAAGACCGTTCTCTAGTTCGATCTTTCTGCCAGTCATAATTTTTCCTGCAATATCGGCCCCAATCAGTACATCGATTGATTTTTCTTTCATGCCAATATCATTCAAAATGACATTATACCTTTTCCTCAAATCATCTACCCAATTATCATATTGTAAAACAGTTACAGAATCACAAATTACGTTTTTATTGGAGGCCAAGAAATTACATGCATAACTACCGTCTAAATTTCTCATTCTTACCAAGAAAATATTATACTTTTCGGGTTCAGATTTAATTCCGCCGAAAAGAGTATGTGTAATTTCTTGCTCTCCCTTCGATACATAACCTAATTTCTTCGCAACTTCGGAGCGAATATAGGATCGATGGGAAGCAGTGTCGATGATTGCTCTGGCAGTCAGCTCTGCAGAATCGGAAAATAACTTCACCCTCAAGGTTTGTAGACACACTGTCGGGAGTTCAGTGAAAGTTACCAAATTGCTTTCGGTCAGAGTTGCACTTACTGCCCTTTTCGGTTCGTTGTCACGATTATTTACGTTGTTTCCATTCGGCACTGGAAAAACCGTACACATCAATATGGCATGCTTCTTAGAACACCATTCGCACGTGAGTTTAACCTTGCAGTCTTTTGAGACATGTCCGCGCTTCAAACATTTGAAACAGGCACCCGCGCGTCTCGCCATATTTTTTCGTTCATCAAAAGACAACTTGCGGGCTTCGTCACATTTACTGCTTTCGTGGTTCGCGTTACAGAAAATACACGTTAACTTCTTATCCGCGGTAGCTATTAACACGCTCGCACTCGCTACGTTTTTAAAAGAATCAGCCGAACGCTCCGTAATTTTGACTTTATGCTGCCTTTTAGAATTTTCGTGTTCCGCGGTAACGCCGAAACCGGTAAGCGCCATTTCGATGCGCTCCTCTCCTTCAACTTCCGTTTGCAAAAAGGTTATCAGACGTTTAAGTCTGTCCTTGGTGTTGTTTTGCACTTCACCATCACTGACCTTTTGCATCCCACTTCTCTGCCATGCTCGAAGTATCTCTTCAGGAAGCGATGACTCTACCAGAGGGTACAGCATCGCGGCACATTTCTCTGTCGTTACGCCAAGGGATTCAAGAGCGTTAATATAAGTTTCGAGTTTGTCGTATAAATTGGAAAGCGGAATTGATTTCTTATTTCCCTTTATGGCATTTTGAAGCACAAGTCCTAGAAGCTCACGTACATAACATTCAACTAACAAATCCTCGCGGCCAAAACGATTCGTTAAACTTTTCACGGCCTTTTCATAATTGTCACCGATGGGCGGATAACTCATCACAATATCGTTGGCGCGAGTACCAGAAATCGTAGCATCAATAAGTCTTTGAAATTTCTCTTCTTTAGAAATTAAGGGGTCTTCATGCACTCTCTTAAACTGGCTCCAAAACGGCAGCCATTCCCGCACACTGCCTTGAAACTTCGGCACGTTGAGTTTCGTAAGGTTGCAGCGCGTCGCAGAATGTGCGAGAGTATTCGATGATGATTGCATGCCCGTCGTTGATTCATTTTCTATTGGTGCCACTGTACCTTTGATCAACGCATCCATCTTAAGCTTGGCCATCAAAAAATTGATTTTATACGCGTCATCGGATGCCACGTCGTCTTCGATACTGTCTTCTGTCGTATCTGATTCACAAAACGCTTTGAAATAACTCGTTTGAATTTCGTCTAGATCGGCCATTTTCGTTTCCAAAAGTTGGAAGGCAATAATTTTCTCTTCCTTAGGTGCATCAATTTCTATTTTGGTCAAAAATGCTGTGTGTGCCCTCGTAAACGCCACACGTTTCAATCTTCTTTGTTTTTTAAGTAGCTCCATTTTTTGAGACACACGAATCCAAAATGTAATTGCACAAGAGATCACACGCGCTTCCTTTGGTCCTGTCACGGTCGCCAGATGTCAGAAATTGATAATTAAAATGGCCTTTAACTTTATAAATGTTTATTGTAGCAACAAAACACAAAAACTTAGTAACAACAACAGAAAACAACTTATACAAGATCACATAAAATGGGAGCCAACTCTAATATACGCTATCACACATACTTTTTTCGACTGACTTGTTGCGATCGATGTCCCACAACGCGGCATCTTTTTCTTCTTTTTCTCCCTTTAAGGCGCATTCACAACAACTAGATATGACTCACATAATCGGAATTTTCCCACATTCTTTGACAAGTTTATGTACATACATATATATATTTCCGGAAGAGATAGTAATCGTTTACTGATGTGCAGCATTGAAATAATATTTTTCCTACAGGAATGATGTCTCGGAAATTTCCGCTGATGTCAAAATCATAAACAAAGTTCATCATTATCACACATATTTGTATCGAAGTGCATATTGATATTAGCCCGATATATTTGTACTGAAAAATTAAATATGCTTTCAGTGTTTATGTATTAGGAAAGTTTAATTATTTGGCAAATTATTTTTAGTTTAACATGATCAAATGCACGATGCGGTTAAAACCAATCCTTTGATTTCACAATATATACGTACCTACTTAGTTCAATATACCTAAGGCTTTGGCACTTTTAAGAGATGGTCACCAAGATACTGTGACAACGTCATCCTGCTACTGTATGTATTTTACATTGACCTAATACTCACATAATTTTTTTATGTTATAACGCATTCCAGGAAAAGGGAAATACCATCATTAATGACATTATGTTAGATAATAATTGTAGTTGGTATAATGAATAATGTAATTTCATATCTTCGTAAGACCGGCAAAATTTCACTTACTTAAATTAGCAGATTATTTTTGAAATTAAATAAAAGTATTTTCAAATCGTTCCCATATTCACAAGTCAACTATAGTAATTATAACGAACCTCAAAGACCGGAAAAAAAGGCTCGTTATAAGTGATAAGTCTAAAAATACCACTATTTTTTGTTTTTGTATTGAACTTGCCGTTTACTGATAGTTTTGAAATACTTTTAAAACACCTTCAGCTTTTGATTGTAATAATACGTATATCAAGCTAGCACGACAAAGTTATTTTTCCGATTTCTAACTTGCACTATAATTTGTCGCTAATTTGTTACCAAATCCAAAAATTTGTCGCTCGTGCCGTTTAGCAACAATCAGCTGGTATGCTAGCTTGATATCAAGCTAGCACTACACATAGCGTATCTCGAAAACGAAATGTCGTAGGATATTATTGTAAAGGCCATAATTTGTCGCTG
Organism: Agrilus mali; assembly: GCA_029378335.1. Classification (NCBI taxonomy): domain Eukaryota; kingdom Metazoa; phylum Arthropoda; class Insecta; order Coleoptera; family Buprestidae; genus Agrilus; species Agrilus mali. The sequence continues at coordinate 21,960,638 of CM055657.1, forward strand.
AAAGGTGACACATTCAACGAATTTGTCGCTAGTCTTATCTTCAACTGATAAGCGAAAAACTACTGGAAAACCATCAAACTGGCACTTCATATGGCATATCTCGAGAAGGAAATGTCGTAGGATATTACAATAAAGGCCATAATTTGTCGCTGAAAGATGACACATTCAAAGAGTTTGTCGCTAGTCTTATCTTCAACTGATAAGCAAAAAACTACTGGAAACCCATCAAACCCTCAAAAGGTAACGTGTTGCCCATCTTGGGGGAAACAGGGAAAACCTAATTTAAAAAAAATTGTTAAATAAATCCGGTCTCTTAAAACAAATGTAACAAAGAACTCCTTGATTAATTGTTTGATGTTTTCTAGCAGTTTTTCGCTTATCAGTTGAAGATAAGACTAGCGACAAATTCGTTGAATGTGTCATCTTTCAGCGACAAATTAGCGACAAATTGTGGCCTTTACAGTAATATCCTACGACATTTCCTTCTCGAGATATGCCATATGAAGTGCCAGTTTGATGGTTTTCCAGTAGTTTTTCGCTTATCAGTTGAAGGTAAGACAAGCGACAAATTCGTTTATTGATATCAAGCTAGCATACCAGCTGATTGTTGCTAAACGGCACGAGCGACAAATTTTTGGATTTGGTAACAAATTAGCGACAAATTATAGTGCAAGTTAGAAATCGGAAAAATAACTTTGTCGTGCTAGCTTGATATACGTTGTAATGATCACATTTGCATTTGTTTGCTGATCAACAGTCAAATTGGTAGGTTTCGTAACTTTTCACATCAGATTTTTATTTGTTTGAAACTATTCACAATTTTAAGATTGTAGATTATAATTTACGATTTTTTTGTTCATAAGTACCATCCTATAACCTATCGTTGTTTTGTTCAGCCTCATTTCACTGCAAATTTAACTTATTGTTAGTTTGACGAATGTCATGTTTATGCCTCAATATAAGAGATTTATGCATTTCTTGGAAACTAAACTCCATATTTTAACAAACTAGATACCGAAACTTATTGAAACTATTTTACCTGTGTAAGCGATGTAAATAACCGATTTGCAGTTGCGAAGTACTTAAATAATAAAGCACAAGGTTTCACTTTATACTGAAGCAACTTTAATGTGTCATCGGTACTAATTGCTGAGGGTTTCTAGGCTATCCGTTTGACAAGATTCGCTTTTAGTTCGCTATAACCGAAAATTCGCAGTATTTTAGATGCTAATTAATAAATGGGTTCGTTATCCGCAAAAAAATTAATACATACATATTTATATAGGCCTTTAGTTCGTACTTTTGAATATGGTTTGTTATAATGGAAATTCGTTATAAGCTTACGCTAGTGTACTTTGCATATCTTTTTAATGCACAATCAAACGTTGTAATATTTTTCGATTATTATAATTATTGATACAATTGTCATGTGATAATTATTATCTAATAACGTTTTCTTTCTGTCTTATCCTCTAAGTCTAAGGCCCTTATCTTATTGTTAGTGTGGAAACAGAAGTTTTAAAATGCTGAAATTGTAGATACTTTTTGAATAAATACCTTACCATATAATTATTCCTCTTGTAACTGAATTTGAAACTTTTTAACAAATGAATGTTTTCTTAGGAAAACAGCACAATTTATAGCATGATCGTTAATTTTTGTGATAGTAGGTAACATTTAAAAATGATTCGTGGGTATTTCCAGCCGCTTATTATGCTGTAGGTAAGTTTATAGTTTAATAGACCTAAAATACTACCTTATCGTGTTCCTGTAACTGCATTTGTGACCGAGATGGAAAATCCAAGTCGGTGCTTACAACTTGTATTTTCCTGTTTTAAGCACCCCCGCCCGTCACCGTCCTTCATTACGTCCTCGCGTCTCTGCGTTGCGGCTTCAAACGCAGTCGTCGCCCCGTTGATATCGTACATCCAAATAAGGGTGGCGTCCTTTTATTTCGTTATTAATTGTCGTTTACTGTTGTAAGGCGGCTAATCAACAAGTCGACGTACTGTTAACGTTTTGATAACGACGTTATTTGCCTCACCACAGACAGTTGCTTTGAACGTCGCCGTCAATTTACCTAACCCCTTACGTTAGTAGGGTGGGTCACGCTTACAAATTATTTAGAGTATAAGACACGTACTCACCGTTACATGTCTGCATCTACTGATAAGAATGAATTTGGCGCAAAATTGAAATCTGTTTAGGTTGTAGATAACTGTTTTTTTGTTAATTTCAACTATACTATACGGGGTTTCCTCGACTTAAGGGGGGCGTATCTCATCCAAAAATATGGGCGTTTGAAATTTTTTGTGAATACGGCGAGACGCATTCTAGATTTTGTTCAATAACATTATTGAAAATAAAACTAGATTTTTTTGCGCCAGCAAACTGAAGTTTCGTTTTCGTATTTTTAGTAAATGATAATTCAGAGTTTGTTTGGGTGGTTTAGTGTTCTATTTGTAAACCTTATTCAATACTGCCATATTTTATCTCGATACAAATACAGATAAATTATAGGTATAGACATCCATAACTGAAGGTTAGCAACTACAAGTAGGTTTTCGGGTCATTCATTCAATTGATCAATACACCATCACGTTTGTTTTTATTTTTTTTGCTGTGTTTTGTACTAGTTGTTGTTTCACACCATATGTAAATTATGATAACATGTTTTTCTATGTGTACTCACATTCTGCATGAATGAATTTTTATTTCTTTTTCACATATGCAGTAACTTGAATAATATTTCATATCGTTGGGGTGTAGTCGAAAAATGTAATTTTAATCTAAAGCCTGAAACACCAGCTCATCGTCATGCGGTTTCTTTTTCTTATTATTATAAGGGCATCATCGTTGTTGCCATCAAGTATTATTTAATCAATTCTTAAGTATCACTTTGTACTTGGTCATATAACCTGATTGGTCTAATTTTTCGAGCCAGTAATTCCACCATCTGTTCGAGTTGATTATTCCGATTGATAGGCAGATTGTAAACGTTGTTGCTGCTGTTGACCATCAGGAAAGTGGATCGAAGGGAAAACAATTATTCAGTAACTGGCTAAAATCAGAAAGCAACGATGAAAGCAACTCAACGGTGGCTGCGACGACCGTCGTGTCGTATCCTCTCGTCACCCACCGTCTCTCTTTCTCTCTCCCTATCCACCTGCAAGGTAGTACCTACTCCTCTCCTCTGGGTACAGGCAGTCCCGTAAGTAATGTTACACGATTCCATACGTAAACATTTTAAAATCGTTTTTTTTTTTTGGGACTTACTTTGCAGTTATTTAAGTAATAAATTATATAGTAGAAAAGAACAGATTTTATTAAAGTATTTGCTGAATAAAAGTTCACAATACTTCTTAAAAACATGGAAATTATAGACCTAGACCATGAAATATAAATAAGAAATAAACCGTTCTTATTAATTTAGTTTAAGTGATTTACACGATTAAATTGGACAAGTGGATCTACATCTAAGAATTAAAATTCTAGTTACCAGCAAATATCAATAGATGGCGATATACTGGTTGTAACTTGCAACCTTTAACTATTAACCAAAAAAAAGTATCGTATTTAGCTTTCGTTGAACCGTTTTAGCTATTTATAACAATAACAGAATTGAGCCGAAGAAATGTAATTTGATTACTTTCTCATGTCACTTATTGCTGATACATAGATATTAATGAATGTACATATATAAAATGAAATTAATATTAAATACAAATTATTTTGCACTATTATTTGTGATTACTATTATACCTAAATCGTTAATGAAATAACCATTGTGGTTTTCTTTTACATATGTTCGAAATTTATAAACCAACAAATAATACTTCCAAGTTTTTCCAACACATTTCCGAATTAAATGTCAATGTTAATGATTACATCAATTTTTTAAAACAGTATATTAAAATGTTTTAAATGTATCCTGCGATTAATGTTGCCCTCCAATATTAAAGAAGTTAAAAATTACTTTCGAGTCCCATTACTTGCGGGACACCTTGTGTGCGTCCATGTGTGTGGTATGTGTATTTATATATGTGTGTATGTGCACTCGTCTCCTGCCTCCCTGCCCGACGTCGTCTGCCCACTTCTTCGACGAGTCGTCGTCGTAGCCGTCGTAGTCGGGGTGGGTTCGCAATTCAAGGGGAAATTTCGGTCTGGTATTGATCTGCGCCGCGCAGTTCAAACGGCCCTTCCCCAATTGCAAAATTATTCCTTACAATCCGTCCGCGGAGATTGCAAATGTACGCTACCAACGACGAACAGACCATAATAGGTCAAGGGTGGCAGTAAGCAAATTTTTTCGCACGAGACCCACAAACAAACATGAACAATACCAACTTATACGTATTACACGTACAATATATTTATTTTTTTATTATTTGAGAAATGTTATTATTATTGCAAAAATGACCATTAATCGGATGATATTAAAACCACACAGCATACCGCTGACAAAAAAAGTACTAATAGATAAATATTAAGTAATTAAAATCTTAAAATTGTACTTTTAACCCACATTACGTTTACTGAATATTATCTTTAATATTAATTTCTGAAAATGCATAATTTCTCTTTTTGCAAATAAATGTAGTTCTGTATTGAAAGTAGAGTCGTTATTAGTAGTAAATTAGGACGTAATAAACGGATTTTATTATGTTGACAGCATTAGATGTAAAGCATTTCCGGATTTGTTGATACAGTTTTTACATATTTCCTTTATAACGACGACGAAAGGACCATTAAATTCCGTCGATATATAAAAAGAAAGAGAAAGAATGAAAGAAGGAAATTAGGCAAGAAAAGTACCCAGTAACTGATTCTTAGATTTGACTCTATCAACATTTATAAACAATTACTACAACTGCTGACTATCTGTGAATGTAAATAAAAGATAAAAAGTTTTGTGTTTAGTCTCGGTCGCGATATCAGTATGAGATTTGTAGCATCTTGTAATTAATAGTTCATTCAAATTAGTCGCTAAAACTGAATCGACGTTACATCCGAAGTCGTTACAGCCAAATTTTCTTCTTAAATTACTCCTTAAATTCAAGGGACTTGTGTTATGTTGTTATAACCAAAAATTAAACACTGTACGTACCTACAAACGTTGTACGTTACACAATACCAGATATGCATTTTCTTGGGTTGTGTTCGTTCTTTTCCGATGTAAACTTTTCTATTTCGATTTAAACGTTTAACTAAAATCACATTTTAGGAATAAACTAATTTCAACGTCTTAATAAACATTCAAATAAATTATTGAAAACTAAATGACATACATAGCTACTAATATATCATCCGATTGATAAATAATTTTACAATGATATGTTTTAAACGAAATGACTGTCTGACAATTAATTAAAAAAGTGTGTGAATTTATATTTGAATGTCCAAATAAGAATTTCCTGTTATAAAGAAAACTAGTAAAGTCGGTGAGTAGACAGTCTTTTCGACCTACATTGTAGTGCAAATCAGGAAAATAAGACATTATATCTTCACATTCTAGTGATAGGTACACTAATCGACCCTACTTTTATATTTTCAATGAACGATGAGTGCGGAGACTTTAATTTGATGTAGTTTTACTTTTACGGATGCCTGCAACCTCTACAGATGCGCGCTACTTCTAATTTGCCATTAAGTTCGTATTTTCGTCGATATATGAACTACATATATGATGGCTCTTAGCAAATTAATCGATAGGTATACTTATACGTGTAGTATTTGTAAATATAAAATAGTTTCTATTGGCTGTTGCAGTTGCGATAATTCATCATATTTTCAACTTAGAAAGAAATTGCAGAGATACTACCCAAGTGCTTTGCTGTGTGAACACCACTTAGTTCATAAAGCAACCGATGTGACGTCAAAAATGAATCCTGAATGGATGTTTATTTCCTATTTTTCTAGAGGTTTCAGTTCCGAAGGCTTTTCCACAAACTAAAGCTTGCTGAAATAGAGAGTGCTAATAAATAACATTGCCATTATTTCTACGATCCCTTATTTATTTCTGAAACTAGATGACTTATACTTACCGTAATTCTAATTAATTATAGATTTATATAAAAATGTAGCCTTTCTCCTATTTCGAATGTTCCCTTTTCTATTCCTTGTGAAGAAAGTTAATTTTTATCCGAAACAATGTATACTTTCTCCAAATTTTTTAATGTTCATTTCTTCCAAACATTGCTTGTTTGATTTGTGAAAACTTTCCTCCTTCAATATAGTTTAAAACCAAAAAACTGTAAAGATTGGGATAGATTAAATTTTACCAAAAAGCAAAGGTTCGTATCAAATAATATTGTTCGATATTCTTCGTTAGTTAGCAAAAGGAGTTGCATATTATTGGGTGGATATAGTGTTTGGTCGATGTTTCATCATATCCACCCTGACCATAACAACTGCAACTGCTTGTTGCCACCACTAAAGAATTCTGTTAAATAAAATCCAACTTTCTAATACATTTGAAGAGTAAGAACATGTCATTGAAGTTAATGAATACACAAAAATTTGAGCATACAATTGAAATTTTATAGCAAAAATTTAATTCTAGATTTTGCTCATTTTAAGCAGATTTTTGTTCATTAGTTTATTTTTGTAAAAAGTTTACTTTCTATTTTATGATTCGTGCATCCGACAAAGAAAAATTACGAACCCTTATAGGATCACTTGTGTGTCCGTTTGTTACAGCCAATTTGCTTTGAATGTATCTGTAACCTAAACACGGACGTGTAACGTTAATAGGCTCATTTAGGGGGCATGTTGGAAAATTAGAATGTGACATATTATTTGTTCCGAAGCTGCAGGAAAATGTATAAGAACTATTTTATATTTATTGATTAAATAATTAATCTTAATATGACATAGTAAATGTGTGGGAGAATATGTTTTTTTTTTCTTGTTTTTATAAACTTTTATGGTTCTAAATAATATACTGTAGTGTTTTCGGTTGATTTTTATTGCCCAAATCAGCGCGATGAAATAAAACAAAACACTAACACTAAATATGATATAATGAATTGAACAAACTATTTACAATATATCAGAAGAACATGACAGTTATCACATATGTATATGCAATGATCTTTTTTAAACTTTAATGTATGTACCATACCTATTTTCGGTTAGGGTTCTAATCACTTTTGACGTTAACGCCCCCAAGTCGTTGAAACTATGTTTCACTTTAATTGTTCCACTCTTATACGTCGTCGCAAAAGCTGTTCTCTTAAGTAAGCTACGGTTGCATGCTTTAATGGATTCTCTTATAATGTTGATGCATGCATTTCATTTAGAACATCCGTTAGTTTTAACAGTAGAAATTAGCAGCCGTTCCTATAACGCACGTTCGTCCCTTCGAAAGTATTGGTTTGTTGCATTTCGTGCCGCGTTTACAGTCTGCTTATATTTACGTATACTCACCTTAGAAATATAGTAGAAATTGACTCTTGAAGTACCTTTCCTAATTTTATAACATTTTACAAAATTGTATAGCAATCGCACCACAGGAGATTTTTTTTAATGTCGAATAAGTGGCTAAAACGACAAGTTAGAGCCGTCATTTGGTGGATCTTTCTGTGGTACATGTTTTTGGTCTAATACCATTGTTAAATTCTATTATATTTCTAAGGTTACTATACATACTGACACAACTGAACTTCCGCAAAAGCCACAACTAAAGTTTATTTACAACTAAAATATTTTATGCTTCTTAATTTTACGAGTTTCGTTGAAAAAATAGCAGCCACTTTCAATGGTTTCATTTAGCCGGTTTTGTATTATAAAGTCAAAATTATAAGTCTTGTACTTTATTCAGCCTTATTCATAGTCAACGGTTTAGTAGGATGTAAGTAGTCTACTAAGTAGTAGCTACTAAGACGCTACTATCTGCATCGTATTCATAGACGTCAGTTAGTACGGGACGGGAACTTGAAGCGGGGGGTAGTTAAGTTAAATAACTTAAATATTATTTTTTTAATAAAAATTATACGTAAATACTTTTTAAGGATATAATAATAATCAGTATCTGTTTTAAATGAATCAAATTTTTTTAATCAGAATTACTGAGTACAAAACTCTTAATATTTTCCTGAACTATGGATCTTTTTCAGTAGGTCTTTTTCGCTTTGAAGCATTGTATAAAATTCTGTACAATTTTCTTCATAATTAACTTTAGTAATATGGCTTTTAGTGTGTCTATTTCAAACAGAGTCTTGTCACTTCTCCAAAAGCTATTATTAAAAAAAATATATTTTCTAACTGAATTATACGTATGGTTAGAATTTTTCTTTCTAATTAACCCATAATAATTCAAAGTACAATTAGTTTAATATTTTAAAACAAAAGTCTGAAAATTGTGTGCCATATTAAAAGCTTTATGTATAATTTACATTATTGAACAGTGTATTTATCATTTAGTCTTTGTTATTTTTATTTACATACATAGATTATTATTTATTATAAGTAGGCACATAAAAAAGTCACGGTGTGTGTTGAAACAACGTCAGCAACAAGTATCTGACTGTGTTTACAAAGTACACCCTAATTATAGTTTAGATGTGGGAGCCGAACTTTACTTGCTGGAGTTTGTGTCAAATTGCCCTGCATAATACCTTGCTCCTTTGAACTATAGCGGCTACTTGGTGTTCTTGTGAATAAATTGACCCATTTCTGTGTTCCTTACTTAATAATTTTCGTATACATGTATGTGTATATATGTAAAGTTAGCGACATACCCTTTGTACCATATTGACATTCATAGTATGAAATCTCTAATGTATATACGGTATGTGCCCCTATTATTGATGTAATGAGTAATTTTAAACTAAACTGGTTAACATTAATATCGTTTCGAATAAGACGATGTTTACTAGGTATCAATAAAATGCCAAGTATGTCCTTAACGGGTTTCTTAATAATATAGTCAAAGATTATTAAAGAATGAATATGCTGTATGGTCTATTCTTTATACTTACACCGTGTTAAAAACACAAACTTAACTTCGATAACTCAAACCTCCATAAGTTAAATTTTTGATAAGCATCGACTATAAGAAGTAAATGTAATTTTTACTTGATAACTCGAACTGTCGAACTTCTATTATTCGAATATCTTTTTGGACTCTATGTGTGTTCTGTTTGAGGAGGTACGATGAAAAAAAAAGTAATGTAAAACGGTAAACAAAAAATTAAATAACTAAACTAAAGTGAAGAAAGGAAGATGTTGAAATAAAGGCACTAGATCGGATCAGAACTACTGTATTGTTGAAGATTAGCAAATTAAAAGGATTATTGAGGAGGAGCTAAATGTATGAAAATCAACGAATGGAGCCAATAGGATAGTAACGTAATCTAGAAATATCGAAATTAATAAATACCAAGAATAAGACTGTTACACCAACGCACCGAAGAAACCCATCATAAAATAACAATTAAGAAAGGAGCGAGTATTGTAGATGTCATGCTGTTAGTACACAGGGTTGAAATGTTAAAAGAGATTACTGGAAAGTACAGAGTAATAAAGCTATTTACAAAGAGAGGAATAATAGTTTGAAAATGAAATTATACAGAGTATTTATAGCTTAACAATTAATATTCCAAAGGTAAAATCGGGATAAAAATTTTATGCTTGAAAAAATCCAGAAATATTTTATGCACAAAAAAAATACAAAAATCGCCAGCCACATCGATAACTCAAAGATAATATTTGGCGCCAACTTCGATAAGTCGAATTTTCTGGAAGAATTCCTTGATAATGTTTTTTTAACGTCTGTTTAAAAAAAAAAGCTTAAAAACTTTGTTTTGACAAAAAAATTAAATCTTATAAAAGAATTACAACTGAAAAGAGACTAACATGAAATAAATACATACAAATGCTCATTTACAAAAAGTAAGCCCCTACATATATATTATTATTCCAATAAGTGGAAGTTTTTTTGAGTCACATGGTATTCGAGTTATTAGGGTTCGATTGTATTTATATTGATTAATAATTGTAGAGAGCACTGATAGTTTCGCATGTCGTACCTACTCCACAAGAAGTATTCAACCTTTCAAACTAAGCACTTTTCGACCATAGTAGTTATTTTACTTACGTATGTAAATTCCCAGTTGTCCTATATCCAATTTGTTCTAAACCCTGTATTTATTTTATCTAAAATTTAGCTGTTATATACTATATAGGTAATGTCGCAACATTCTTTATATATATTTATCCATAACTTTTTTGCAAAATCCTGTATCGGCTGTTCAGAATTAAGCTCTTTATAAAGTGCAAAAAGAATATTGGTAATGGAATCATGAATAAATGCCTGGGATTTTGTTTGTTCGAAAAGCTTATCTTGTATAGATTTGAACCACAACCTCGTGCATTATCGAAGATGTTAGGCACTACATGTATAAAAAATTCCATTAATTGCCAGTTTTCGTTTCTCTCTGTTTTTTTTTGTGGAATGATAAGGTAGATATGGTTAACGTAAATTTTAAACTAAAAGTACCGTTAAGATAGTATGTTAATCGGTATACACATACTGATGTCATGTTATATCTCAATGTGACTTTAATTTTTAAGAAAATTGACACTTATTGAATGTAAATGTTATTTTTGTCATTTACTTCAAAAATATGATATTTCAGTATCCATAAAATTATTTCTTGTAATTATTTACTCTGATTATTAAACCTGGAATTTTCATAAACATTATTAAATGATAACTGATAAAACTGAACGCTAAAATTATGAAATATAAAAGATAGATATAGGTAGTTATTGGCCAGAGTTCTTTGCGTGCGTGCAACAACTTACAGTATGGTTTAATAAATAGTGTGACAGAGCAGTGACGGATAAATAAATTAGCAACACAGAAACTTTGACACATTTTGGACTTGGATTTGGTTAAACATAGGAGTCTAATAGTATCAACATTTTCGTCTAGGTTATTCACATTACCTTGTAAACAGCAAAACTTACTCTTTTTAAGCTTCTGTACGTCCGAACATAAAAAAATGAAAGGAACTCTTATAGGATCACTCGTGTGTCCGTCTGTAACAACCAGTTTGCTTCTAATCTACAAGAGCAATTTGGTAGAGATGTCAATTTTTGTGACCCAAACACGGACGTGTAATGTGAATAGACGAATTTTTAATGTAGGGGTCTTTTGGGGGGCAAGTTGGAAAATTAAAAAAAAATTCAAACTACCCCGTGTGACATATCAAATGAAAGGGCTTGTTGTGAGGGTCTCAAATATATGTTTTAATACATAGTTTTAAAATGATTTAAAAAAATGGAAGAAAATTGACCACTTAGTAATTAATTATATACAAAGGTCATGGTCATTTATTAAATATTTCGAGATATAATATTAGAGATGGTTATAAAAAACAAGGATTTTTTTATATATGAACCGCTCTAAATCGAAGATTATTAGGATGGTGGTAGCGCTAACAGTAATTGGTTAAGTTAAAAAGAGAATCAGAAGAAGGGAGATGCGTGAGTAGTGAAAATTCAGGCAGTAATAAAAGCGTTCGTGAAACAAAAAGACGAAAAGTGATCGATTGCGCGACAGTTACGTGTCCCTGTAAACGACCGTCGTTTGCGACACATTTTTCTGATGAGCGTACACGCGAGCGCCGTCAGACCTTCTTTTCAGTTCCGAGCGCAAAAACAGCCATCATTACGATTGTCTCAACTAGGAATACGGTGAAGAGGAAGACGCGGAGGAGGAAGAAGAAGAAAAGCTAGGAGACTAGGGACAAGCTAATAAATATCGCGGTTCGAGGGATAGATGGATGGATCAGTCGGTTGTATTGTTCTCTGGCGTCTAATTCGTGGTGGAGCGTGGTCTATTATGTCGTGGGCATCAGCTTTGTTTTCCACCCCTTAGATTCTTAAACGTTTCGCCGCTTTCGAAATCATCGGAACGGTCGATGACTGCAGCCAATCTTAACTTCATTCTTTCGACAAAGACGAACCATCTGCGTCGTCGTTTTTAAGCCACGGCAATAATGTCTAAGCGCTGTTGACCGAAAAACTAATGGGATATTGTTTCTCTTCTTTCTTGTATGTTCCTACAGTGTGTTCTAAACTCGTTTTAATGTTGAAGCTTTTATTTGGCGTAGAACATTGAAATGGTTAGTTATTTTGAACATCAACACATAAAGTACAGTTGTTGATCAATGTTTTACCGAATCCGCAATCTACTGATATTTACGGCGCAACGTGCTGATGTGAATTAAAGAATTCCATACCGCGATCAGCGTCGTTTCGATAAAATACTAACCGACAAACTGTGCCCTTAATGCTAGGCCTTTCACTTAGACTGTTACTGCGATTACTGATTTTTAACTTGTTAGCCGAATATTATGGACATTATATTTCGTTTGTTGTTTGTTTTCAATAATATACTCGTAAGTGTAATTTGCATCGTTATTTTTACTTTTGAAATTTGTGTTAAAAGTTTATGATTTCGAATCGTTGTGAAACATCCCATCATTTGTTGTTAAAGATAGAGGGGCCGTCCGAAATTAACCCACGACGGAAGTTCGTTACAAAGCTAATTCGTCCCGGGATGACGTTCTTTAGCCTCTTTTTTGTGGGAGCTGAAGTAGGAAGAGTATGGTTCCTTAACTCGGACGATGTCACCTTCTCACAAAGTTGCCTTGCTGTTGCCAATGCCGTCCCTAGTCTCACTCTTTCTCTCTCCAAAAGGTTGACTCATCCTTCAGATTACGACTAAGAGGCTACTTGACTACCCTTAACAAATTAAAACTTGAATTTTCTGTCGAAAGAGACTCGTCATTGTCGGCTCTGCTGCTACTGCAGCCTGCGCTAAGCCCCTTAAAATTATTATTGAGACAATTACATCAAAGAATGCAATTCTACTGTCGTGTCGCGCGGCTGAATCGAAATAAGTGTCTTCGATTAGTTACGCGAAAGTTAGATAGGTACCATTAAGCGACCGCGAAATTAAATCCGTAAACGGAACAAAAGCCAATGAGGTTAATCATAATAAGAAAACTAATTATCGTGCGATAAAATTCTTCAATGCCGAAGGGCGCTCAGCCGCGCATTTCATTCTCAAAATCAAATTTATTGCGTCGTATTATCATTTTCGCTGTTTTTGGGCCTTCGTACCGAATGATATTAAACGAACCTATTAAGGGAGATTTCTTTGACTATCGCTCCGCATGTCACAGTTAATTATGTTAATCATTTTTGAAGCTGTCTAATATTGTTTTGAATGCAACAAAGGCTTGTTCGATCAGATACTTATTGCATGTTTCGACATGGATCTATCATCTTCCTCAATACCTTTTGTTAGCTACAAATATTGTTAGCATTTTCACTTGACATGCTTGTAATAATACTATTACAGTTTGCCTACCTACACTTTTTAACGTGAATTATTTAAAAGAAGAAAAACTTATATATGTATGTGCATTGTGCATAGGTACACTTGCGATAAAATTTAATAAAATGACCAAGTAAAATGTCTTCCGTAAGCAATAACAAAGTTTCAAATATCGTAATGCAAAACGCTACTTCTTATTTAGTAGGTAAGTATAAAGCATTTGTGCCTACAATTTTAAGGATACTGTGTAAAAACATTCGATTCGATTCTTGGAGTCTTAGGTTGTTAAAATACTGTATAGCTATCTGTCCTGAAAATTCTATTATTTTCACTTATACTTTATTATACGAGGGCGGATCAAATATAAACGAGCCTTTTTAAATTGAACGCCGGCATTAGCAACTTGAAGTGGGGATATTAGGTGACACGGAAACGACTCGTCAAGTTGCTGTGTTTGCTTGGTTAGTAGCTATCCCAATGAGTGAGAAGGAGATGCATAGCAGCGTTGCGCAACGGATTATTATTAAGTTACTTACACGTGAAAACGTGAAACCAGCTGAAATTTTGCGCAGATTGCTAGCACAGTTCGGAAATGAAACACTTTCGTGGCAACAGGTAAAAGTTTGGTGCAAAGAATTTAACGAAAAGCGTAATAGTGTCGAAAATGTAAATCATCCTCATCGTCCGCGCACCAGCATATCGCCGGTTAACCTAGCACGCGTTAGAAACCTTATTGAAGGGGACCACCACGCCACTGTGCTTCAGATATCTGTTGAACTCAGCATCAGCTATGGGAGTGTCCACACAATCATAGCGAAAAATTGGGGATTCCTAAAAATTTCAACTCGTTGTGTCCCAAAGTTGCTGAGTGAAGATCAAAAAGCTGCTCGAATTCGCATCGCAGCTTTAAGGCAGGCCCAAAATCAGTGAAATGCACTAGACTCATTCGAAACACAATCCATATAGCCCAAACTTATCCTCTTGTGATTTCCACAAAGAATCACTAGGAGGCGAGCGATTTCAGACTGATGAACATGTGGAGGCGTTTGTGCGCAACTGGATAGACTCCTGCCCTGCTTCTTTTTATGAAAACGAGAAGAAAAAACTACCAATCCGTTTGGAAAAATGTATAATCAAACAAGGGGGATATGTCGAAAAATAGAGAAATTTGTGTTTGAAAATTTTCAAAATAAATGTTTTATAAACATAGGCTCGTTTATATTTGATCCGTCCTCGTAATTGCATCTTTGAAATATTTAACATTTAAAATTAGCATTGTTTTGCTCATTAAGTATTAACAACTAACATAGCTAATTTAAGTACTATGTTTAAAAGTTATCCCGTAATTAAGGGTAAAGACAAGTTTTTATGTCAAAATGCGCAACACCTCACTGTTCAAAAGAGATTAAAAATAAAAGTCCTTCGATTGAATGCAGCTTTCAAGGGGTTGTTTCTATTTTGGATTGAAAGGGGAGCCAAAGAAGCCCATTATTCGCGATGAATGCATACAACAATAATCCATCCACCACTACCTCACTATATCTTTATCACAATATTTTTGTTTTCTATTTCGTCTACTCGTTTTTAAAAATATGGTCTCGTCCCACACAAAATATAAAAATAAAACGAAATACACTTGGAAAGTAAAAGTTTGCATATTTGTATCTTCTAAACTACATAAAGTCTGCTTTTATAGTTGAGATAAGGATAACGAATAATAAGCATTATTCTAAAATAAATTCAGAAAATTAATAAAATTTGGTGTTGAAGTAGATTTCAATATGTCGTGCAGTAATTCTTGAGTAATTTTTCTCACGAATATCCACATCTTACTAGAAATGACATCCTGCGTGCATTATACGGATCATTTTCCCAAAATCTAATTCCTAAAAAGTTACGACGCCTAGGAATTAGGGCAATAAAAATTACTACAAATATTTTTCTTTTTCTTATTGCCTAGCACACATTATTTTAGTAATTATAGTTAATTATTAATTTTCTTTTTCAGGTAAGTTCCAAGGCGTTGTACCTGACTAGTAAAGTAGTAAGTACTTCTTTCTTAAATATAACTTCTGTATATGTGTACAAATTGGTAAACTTCATGTGACGCTGATAAAAAATAGGTGTGTTTGTATCACTTTACTCAATCTCCCGAATAAGCGTTATCTATTTCAGCGGTCGTTGGTTCTATTTTCGATGATTTGTGTCGGTGTTCCGGTCCTTCTTTCGGCGTTTAGCGACTCAATTCGATAGAAATGTTTGTTTGCTATTCTCTCTTTTTACCTCTGTAAGTATTGCTATGCCTACCTCGCTTTCACGCATTGTAAACCAAAGATAAATAGAAACGAAAAGTTGGCATATTCAAACGGCCAGTTATCATGGGAAAATCAATTTGTTAAATTGCCTTTTAATGGTCGTCGGCTTTATCAGTAATTAAAGGCCGTTGCCCTCGCAACCCCATATGAGTATGCTTGTGTCCACGTGTATTCGTATTATGAACAGAAAGCCCTTTGTGTGTGCGAGCCCCCCCGGACCATTAATCAAAGTGTACTTTGGCTAAAATTGTCGGCCGCCTGGTCTTTTACCGATTTGTGTTAAAACTAAAGGAAGTTTCGCTTTTCTTTGCATCCGAGGTTACGGTATATGTAGAAAGAAACACAGAAAAAAAATCGATTATACTCTAATAATTTCTTGGGAGTAATGAATGGTGATATATGTACATTATTTGTAAAAATTACCTACAACATTGTCTCAGTCACTGTAAGACTACTTAATTGTATAGGTATCTGATATATTTTGAGTAGTTTATTTTTAAAAAATTGTTTTGAAAAAGTTTTTGGATTAGGTACATAAAGTGTTTCTTCTAGCTAGCGTGTTTATAATAACAAATTGTTCTATCGTAGCTACTAGGTAATTTTTTTTACTACTCACTACATTACAATAAATTTCATCAAGAGTTTCCTGATGAATATTAATATTAATAACGTTTCTGGCGCTTCGAATTCTGTTTTTAAACATACGTTTTCTCTGCTTTATTATTTGTGTTGTGAATATTATTGTTTCTGTTAGTTATCTCTAATGTGTGAAATAAAATTAAATCCTTCGTAGTTCATACAATTTCTCTCTACCCAAAAATTTCTAAAAGACTGCTCCATATTTTTAAAGCAACCCCATTATCATCAGTTTTAGAAAAATAGAGACAGACTATGGCGGCACCCCCTTACCAGTTCATACCATATGCATATCATACTTAATAAAAAATATGAAAGTTCGCCACTGTTTGCAAGCAGCATTTTCTTTCTGGGAATTTTGGCTCAATAGAAAACATACAGACTGTAAATTCTTTTTCAAGTCTATTCAATTACAAACAATTTATACTTATGTAACCGGTAAAAGTATCGTAATTTTCAACTCTCATTAATACGCAATGCCCAGATGACAATGGTGATGTGCTTGTGCCTCAGCCTTTTGTTCGCCAAAGTTTGTTATAAGTGTACGATAACAAAGAGTAGGTTTGCATTTAAGCACTGCACCATCAGATAAATAACTTTTCAAAAAGGCACGTGCAAGGGAGAAAGAAAGGAAAACGACGAGGTACAAAAGAAACAGATGATTACATACCGTCAAGTGCAACTTAACGTTATAATTATATTAATTTACGTTACCGAGTTCCGTCGACAAGATCAAAGGTGTTCTTTTACAACAGTGGTTTGAAAGTTCGAACGTTCGCAACGTACCTAATATCTGTATTCTTTTTTTAATAAAAAATAAAAATTTCAAACCTAAAAAATATACAAAACTGAAGTTATTATAAATTACGAATTTTGTTTAGCTTCTGAGCAGTTTTGCCAAATGTATACATATAAGCAAAAAACGTTGGTTCAGTGCGTTTTCTACTTCGGTCAGTGGTTGAATTATTAAACTTATAATTTATTATAATAGATGATGAGCGTTAAAAATAAAAAGTAAATACCTTCAGGTAATTATCTTAGGACAGTGCTTCTCTAATACCTTCTGTTATTTTCAATTCATCTTTATAATTAATATATATATGTTTTACAAAAATTATTGTATTGCGCTATATTGTTGCTACTGTAGTTTTAGTTTTAGGGAAATCGCTAACATTCAAATAATAATTTAATTTTACAAGGAGTAGAAGTTATAATTTTTTGTTGTTTTCTTGTCTTTAACACGCATACAATTACCAGACAAAATCAAAATCTACATATTAATGCATTTACAAACGTCCAAGACAAGCTCTTTTTCCTTAATTAAATTCGTTTCTTCAGTTTCCTCGCAGTCGTGTTTCCTTTAAAACTTTCCAATTAACTTCGCAATTCTCAGTTATTGTATTGTATGACCAACGCAAACGTAATTAAGTTATTCTGCTTTTGTGTACGGAACAGTTCAGGCTTCACTTATTCTCTTCTGCTTTGGATACGCCTTTTAATTTTCTTATTTAACAAGAAACGACACGACTCATATCTATACATACACACAAAATCCACATGATGATGTATACAGAACGTTTCGTTTAGTTTCTTAATTCAAATAGATATTCCCACAAATACGGGTGTATGTTATAAACGAATAATACCATTTTTGTAACAAATGCTGCACTTTAAAAGATGAATATCCAGAGGGTGGTTTTTCGGCCTCAAATACGAGAAACGGTGTGAAATTTTCATAGGCGAAACTGACATCTAATTTTTGGGGGTGCTTGAATATTTTGCAAACTAGCTATTAAATATTAACATTGTTGCACTAACAGAAAAAAAAATAGATATATTAAGATACTGTAAAATTTTGTTTCATTTAAGGGGTGCTAATTTGACTTAGGTGCTTAGCGCCCCCCAATGCGCGCCTATGAACCTCTCTCCTTTTAAATTAGATTTCAGGATATTTTTGTTAATTTAACATAACCAATATGCTAATGAGTGACAACAAAATTAATTTTTTTTAAACTGCAGTTAAATGTTCTTCTTTCAGTGACTTCTAGACGGAACGAAATGTAGCGATGTTTTCGAATGATGGGCAGCTACATAAAATAACCTTTATTTCGATTAAGAAAATTTGCAGGGCATGACTTCAAATATTTACTGTAATAATTTTGTTGTTCTTGAGACACGTAAATATATTTTTAAATAGATAAGTATATACGGATATTTGTATATAGTAATGTTTAAGTGAACATCTATGTATGTATCCACAAATGTGTCGTTTTTGAACATCGCAAGTGTACTTTTTAAAATTCAACAGCTCTCGCAATCGTTGGCATGAGAAACAAGTTCATTGATAACCGACAAATCCGTTTGATGAATATGAATAAGCCGAGGACGGTGGGTGGATGTAATAAGTACAAAACACAACACGTGAATAATCGTATGCATACCGACATATACATACAAGTTTCCGTTTCCTTCATCACAAAGGGGACGGATAATATTTATAAATACATATACGAACAAATTGTGGAAACAGCTTACTGTTACAAATAGTGATATTTAAGTTGTTTGTTTATAATTTTTATTAATTTCTACGCTTTTGTATAGCGTTTGAATGATATCGTCTTCCATTCTTGTCCGAGGTTACCAATTCAATTTTTATTTCTTCGGTACACATGCATTAAAAAATTTGTAATTTCGGTTAAAATCAGTTAAAAAAAGTTATAACTGAGAATTATTGGATAAAAACAATATGTAACATAAAAATCTTATACTGTGGAGTCTTATTTTTCGAAGATTGTAAATTTCTAATAGCATCAACTTTTTCTAAAAATAAAATGGCTAACCTGTTTAAGGAATAATGACTGATTTGAAATACAAATTACCCAATATTTGTAAACATTGTTTTATAATGACCTAGCATTTACAATAAGTAGTTACGTTTGCGTTGTTAATCCTCAACTGAAAAGTGAGTTTTAGACAAAAAAAAAACAGGATCGTAGGATTATCGATTTGCGTGCCTGTTCTATAAAGAAAGGGGAGAGTCTAGTTTTCCCGTGCTGTGTGTGATTAATTATTGCTTGTTATGTACGTAAATATTCGCAAGTCATGTATTTTAATGTGAAAGTTACCATTCCAGGGAGAGCGAATTATGTATAAAGAATTTTATGTTTCGCTTCCAGTCGCAACCATTGAAACAACGAGGAAAAGATTTGTCGTTTGAAAGAACGTTTTCTTTGATGACGATGATCAGCCAGTGTCGCTTTTATTACTATAGTATTGTTATTGCAGAGGTGGTTATTTAAAATTTTAAAAAAGAATGTTGCATGTTTTGTATAGAACAATTGAAATACGCACCTGTGTATCGTTTATCAAAAATTTTTACAAAAGCTTTTTAAAAAAAGATTATTGGTTTTACAATTATAGTCTCCAATGTAGATAACGCTGATGTGGACTTTGTACCGTGAAGTATAAATTTTTACTGGAAAAGTTATATTTGTGTTATTTTTAAATTTCTGACATTCAACCATTTCATTATCTCCGTCACACATTGTTACTTGTATTTATTGCAATGATTTCGTAAAGTCGTTCATGTCTTATCGTGCGCGTTGGAGTTTCATCTCAAACGAAAAAACGTTGCGGTGATAGATGCCATCGTCGCGAATCACTTTTGTACTGCATGATGTTACGTTTATTCTACGAAATTGAAATATTTATTGAAATTAATATAACATATTTCAACTGCCTGTAACATTCTTAAAAAATCTGCTTCATTCTCATCCCCACTCCGATCTAACTAATAATAACTAATCGATTGATAATAATTGATCAGTTATCGACCACTGAGAGTTGAAGATTATTACAGTACTAATATCGCTATTAAAAATGGGAGTTGGTGGTAGAAGGGCGAAAATTAAGGGTTATATGTATTTTTTAATGCCAAATCATAAAAAAATAAAAATAAAAAATTTTGTCCAAAAAATAAAAAAGTTAGGGGTGGACAACCCTTATCACTTAGAGGTATGAAAAATAGATAGTTACCGATTCTTAGACCTACTGAATATAAAAAAATTCATAAAAATCGGTCAAGCCGTTTCGGAGGAGTATGGTTACTAACATTGTGACACGAGAATTTTATAAATTAGATAATAATAATTAATAAACGAGGCTAAGCGAGCCGGAGCCCATCTTACTCAATTTAATTGTTATTGACGTTCAGTTGGACCATTACTAATTGATAATAAAAAATTAGTTACATAATTGATTTTTCTCTGAAAATTTATTTTTAGCTAGTTGACCCTAGGGTGTAAATATCCACAATGTTAAATAATATTTGCCTTTTTTTATATTATACAATACACAAATATTTTTTTCTTTTGTAATTATGTATTCAATAAATCAAAAACATGTTGTACCTTGATATTAATGTTTTATATTTGGAAAACCTGATTAAATATCTCATTGGTTTGTGTTAACAAACTTACTTCATATTAGTTAGTTTAATTTCAATACTTTTAATATCATTAGTAGTTATCGGATTTTTAAATTTGCTACAGAAATTATTTGTAATTTCGAGTACGTTCTCACAAAAATATTTATTTTTATTAAAACTAGTACCTAATAAAGTTTATTGATGTACAATTTGCCGAATTTGGTCTAATTAATTCATAGTCACTCTTCGACCGGGCCACTAGCCTGGCAACTACACCCTCATTTGGGTTTCCCAAATCAGGTAGTTTTGTAACCGGGATCGGCAATGCTCTTTGTATTCAAGTTAGGTAAAAATACTTAGGGTTTGTCAACATTTCGATTCCTAATCATAACAAAGAACTAGACTTATTTAGCGAACTTTAAATTAACTTCCTGTATACTGATTTTTTTGTAAAGTTTGTACGCTGTTCGTGTATCAATTAAATGATTAACCAAGTGATCCGTTTATTCTTATTATACTGAAATTGCTATGTCAAATTAATTTGGGGCATAGCTGTAGCCGTCGTACATATTTATAAAGATTTTTCATGGTCTCTTGCGAAAGTTCGGAATACGGCGCTACAACCCCCTCAAAACACTCATTATTTTTTTAATGTGAAGAGAATATATTAAGGAAAAGTGTATTACCCCAAAGCAAAAAGAAACGGTCACTATTGTAGATCAAACATTTTCCAACAAATAAAAACATATACATAAATACACAAATCATAAGGAAAAAGATTGCAAATCCATAATACCATCCTATGAGTTTAAAAATTAATGAGTGTGGTGTTGAAATCACTTACTAATGTAACTTTTTAGTTACATTCTGCTTACGATGTCAGCTTAATACAGCTATTCATGTATCGGTTTTCGTGTATTTTGTTACTTCTTCTAAATTGGGTTCATGTTCTCATACATCAGAAAGAAGAAACAGGATATTTCGCGTAATTTTTCCTTGCAATAAGTATTAATTTACAAACCAAGTCGGTTGGTAATTTGAGATCGTACCACCTGAAGGTTCAGACAATTGGATATGACAAAATATAAACGCCCATCACGAAATTAAGCGGAAACTCAAGTAAATAGAAGAGGGTTATAATTTAATTCCATTTAATTTTCGTTGTTTTCGAAAGCGGAAGTTATCCAAAATTATAATTTAGGTACCTATACCTCCTGCTTAAAGACATTTACATTGTAATTACTTACAATTTTGACCCTAATTGAAGGTTGTTTGATTGGAATTGAGTGGAAGGCTTTGAAAGCCTTGTTATTTCTTTAATTTTACCTCAGATACCATTTTACACATTCGTTTTTATACTTACTTTAAAGTAAACCCCACATCTTCAATAACTACTTCAAAAAAAATAAATTGCAATAAAGTTACCGTTTAATTACACAATTCTAACATTACATTAGTTACAAAATTATAAATGAGTATGGCATAATTTACAACAATAAAATCGGCAAATTAATAAATAAACATAAGTACCTAGGCAATCTATAAATTATCCAAATAAATTATGTGGAGTTTTAATTAGGATTTTACTTATTATTTTCCAGTAACTGATTATTCTGTAGAACATTGTGTAAATATAAGTTTTAAAAAGATAATAAAAAACAGTAACTGATAACTTATTACTTTGTCAATGAGGCATTAAGCTGACGGTAGTAATAATTTTTTTTTATAAATATGTACGTATTTCAAAGCTTAAATTCCAAACTTTATGTACTCTGTCTATCGTCATCTGTTCTTTTGAGAAATCTGATTAGATAACACAAACACACGTCACATTTAATTGGACCTTGAGTGAAACCGTGCAATTTGCTATTTACCCGTACCTACCAGGAAATATTGGCGCCACAGTTCTAAATTCTTGATTACATTGTTGAACGCTTTTTAAAATACCATCGGTTGAGGTAAAAAAATCTGTCGTTGCTTGTTGCATTGCACCGCGTAAAAACAGTTCTGGGAATTACATATGTAGGGGTACATACTTACATAGGTATGTACTTGCATATACATTTATTTACACGTTTTGATTCATTCGTTCAATACGATCTACGGGTATAATTATGTGATGCGATGTGTTGATTAACATCTGCATTTACTGGAATATATATAATGATGATTCCTTTAAAGAAGGCATTACAAAATGCAAATAAAACTAGATAACCATTCAAATTAGAAAGGATAATAAGAAGTAGGTAGGTATAATGGACAAACATTTATCGAGCATTTTAGCTAAATTTATATCATATACACACAGAAAAAAAAACTATTTTAAAACAAGAAAATATATTGCTTTGAAGATATTTACTCATTTTAAATAAATAAATACTTCTTTTTAGTATTTTGCTTTGTGTTAAGAAAACAAGAACATTTCCTTCAACACTTTTATTTACTTACTGCAATTGATTTAAAGAAATAATTTTTGTTTTGAAACAAATTTATACAGGTTTCGATCGAAGACTAACTCTGTTCTTAAAACAAGTCAAGGAACTACTTGGAATGAAAATGTTTATTTTGCTACAACTTTTTGAATGGTTTAAACAAAAAGTAATTTCTTAATTTTAAAACATTTCTGTTTTGAAACAATAAAATATTAATTCTATTCAAGTAGCCGAAAACTGGAGTGGATAAAGCACTTCTTCGAAACAAAACAGTTATGCTTTCGATAAAGCATTATCATTTCATTTTAAAGAATATTTTATTTATTACAAATATATGACGTTTTGATGAGCTCCATATTTGTCTTTCGTTTCGATTTTCAATATATTGCGTAATACGTTAATGAACTATCAGTGTAAAGTGAGTTGTTGGTGCACAATAAAATTTTCTGAAAAAGCAGGGGTATATTTTTATAATAAAATGGAAGAATTTTTAAATAAAATTGGCTTTGGAGAAGCATTTGCAAGTAAGTACCCATTAAAATACTTAATTTCTACGAATTTATTTATTAATTATATTTAAAATAGAAGTATGAAATAATGCAAAATTTTGCATGTTAGGTAAATATGTAATAGAGCCGCAATATTAGAATTAAGTTTTTAATTCATTCTGTATCACGTTAGCTGCTGTATATATGTACATTAATATCTACAAATCAATTTTATCCACAACGAATCCTGAACGAAGTAGTAGTAAAATAAAACTGTTTTTTAAATAGCAGTAGGTATCTACAGTTTAGCAAAATTTGTAAGCGCGCTTTCTCTCGATAAAGAAAAAATGGCTACTACCTACTGCTATTTGAAAATCGTTTATTGTGGATTGTATATGTATAGAAAAGGTTATCTATGATAGAAAATTTACACTTTTAGCAAGTCGATTGTTTTATGATGAGAATCGTTTGATCAATAAACCAAGAATTCTAGTTTTGATTTTAAATTAAAAACAATAATTTATATTACAGCTACTGGAATCATTTGGACTAAACAACTTCTTATCAAAATGGCAAACATCAGCAATCACTACGTTACATTAAAGAGCTTATATAAGGTCGAATCAGTAAATGGAAGTAAAGTTCTTATCATGGATAAAAATAAAAAGTGGCATTTTCCAGTCATGATGCATACACTCCCTACTGGTGAATCATACGTAACACTAAATTTTTTTTCTAAAACAAAGATTTTCTTGAATGAAGTGTATTTTATTCACATTAAATATACTCTTCTTTCCGTGCATACAGTATGGCCCAAAAAGCTTATGTTAAGTATGTTTAAGTTTAATTAAAAAAACTTTTTAAATAAAAGTTGTTCCTAATTTTAGTGCAACAACTTCTGGAGCAGAAAAAATTAATTTGCTATACATACTTAATTATTCGTTCAGTCTAAAAAAGTTATAGGAGAAAGTTGTTCAGAATCCCAAAATATGAGGGTTATACAAAATCTCGGGCGGAGATATGCAGAACGTTTATTAAAAATAATGATATTGAATTATAATAATAGAAATGTGAGAACAGTAAGTTAATTTTTTGTTTCTTAATTTTTTGTTTCGTCTACTCTCTTCTTTTTCCTGGTACCTAATGTTCTGTTAAGATAACTTGAGTAGTAATAATATTACTACTAACTTGCTTTGTGATGACCCATGTAAATATAATAGGTAAGGTGATAATGATCGAAAAATATTCTAATTACAACACTATTGGTATGTAGTTGCTATAAAAGGCACTGTGTCAAATGTTGAGATGAATTTATTTGTGCAGTAAGCCCGTAATGTATAATATTTAATTTGAAAGCGAATTGGTCAAATATAATATATGTAAACCACACGCGACTTCTAATTAATTTTATAACATCAAACTAAACGGAAATAACACCTGTTATTTTTATTATAAACTATTAGCTATTCCCGCGACTGGGGAATAGTGACTTTCGGTAGCATTTAAAATTTTTTTCTTCAATATTTTTTTCTGGACCGTAAGCCTATTTGCCATTTCCAAAAAAATACGTGTAGAAAAGAGAGTTAACACAGTCATTATATCAGATATTATCAAAACCTTACATACTTGTTTACAACAAAACTATTTCCAGTTTAATAATAAGATCTACAGCTGTTAAGAAGGCCTAATAATGGGAAATCCCCTTAGCCCATTATTAGCAGAAATATTTATGAACGATTTGGAAAATAAAATCTCTAAGAACACCCTATTCATAAACAACTTCTAATATTGGTTCAGGTACGTTGACGACGTCTTTACCTGTTTCAAAGGTTCATCTAGACAATTAAAATGTTTTCTAAATTTCACAAACAATTTACATCCTAAGATTAATTTCACAATTGAAGAAGAATTGTCTGGTAATCTAAACTTTCTTGATTTAACTATCAGCAGAAAAAACTCAAAACATGAATTCAACATCTTTCATAAGCCCACACATACAGACACCACAATACACAAAAAATCAACACACCCTATCCAACATAAATTAGCTGCCTACCATTCTATGATACATAGATTGACTAATCTTCCTTTATCCGACACAAATTATAAACTAGAACTTAATCTCATCAAACAAATAGCTTGCAACAATGGTTACAACGTTGATTTAATTGACAAATTAATTCACAAAAAATTGTACAAAAATGCTATTCGCTTAGTGTATCCCCACATTTAGATAAGAAAAATTATTTTAGTCTCACATACTTAGGTAAGATTAGTAATAGAGTTTCAAGTATTTTAAACAAACAAAATGTAAACACTACCTTTAAGACATCCAACAAATTAGGTAAACTTATCAAAAACAATAAAGACAAATCAGTTTCTATCAGTTTATCAGGTATCTATCAATTAAACTGCGGTTCTTGCGAAAAACTTTACATTGGTCAAACAGGTAGATCGTTCAAAATCAGGATCAAAGAACATATGAAAAGTTTTGAAAACAATAAACAGAACTCTAATTATGCCAACCATTTACATTTAGAAAAACATAATTTTAACAAAGATTATAAAATACTGCATGTTTCAAGTAAAGGAGTTAAACTAAACATATTAGAATCCCTCGAAATCAACAAAATCAAAAATTGTAATCCCGATCTATTACTAAACGATCAAATTGAATTGAATTGTTCACCATT
Organism: Agrilus mali; assembly: GCA_029378335.1. Classification (NCBI taxonomy): domain Eukaryota; kingdom Metazoa; phylum Arthropoda; class Insecta; order Coleoptera; family Buprestidae; genus Agrilus; species Agrilus mali. The sequence goes on from CM055657.1 coordinate 21,986,982, forward strand.
ATTAAATATATTTTAAAACCACCCCCACCCCGATTAGGTTTATATATAAGAAAAATTTTGTAAATACTTGTACCACAATTATTCTTCCACTTGATAAAAAGCTACAGTGTAGCGAAACTATAGTTGTGTTAAATAAAAATATTGTGAAAAGTTTTTTGTGTGTCTTATTTATTGAAAATGGATAACAACTTTTACCAAGTATCAGCCAACTCAATCAAATATTTATAATATTATAGATTAATATAGTTTAATTATAGTTTAAAATAGTTTATATAGCTAAGTAGTCAACTACTTTTATTGATACAAATAAATAAAGCCTCTATAACTTTTTACACTTAATATTTTAATTTTCTGGGCCGTAAGCTTTTTGGACGACGTCATTACACAAAAACTTTCATCGGCTCATTTTATCCCCTTTAGGGTTAAATTTTTACAAACATTGAATGTCGTATTTATTTATACCTAATCAAAAGCCTAAAAAATAAGTTTCGAGCTTCTATCTCTAAAAATAACGGAATTTCCCACAAACTTTCCTATTTCAATCCTTTACAACCCTTTTTTCGCATTAAAAAGTAGCCTATGTCCTTTCTCAGGCTCTAGACTATCTCTGTACCAAATTTCATTTAAATCGGTTCAGTATTTTAGGCGAGATAGTGTAGCATACAGACAGAGTTACTTTTGCTTTTATAATATTCCGCGAATTCATTTTCATTGATTTTTCCATGGGAATAAGATATTTTCCCGCAGTAAAACATAACTTATGTGTTAATCCAGGGTGTCAGCTAACTCCATACCAAATTTTATTAAAATCGCTCCAGTCTTTAGACGTGATGAAGTAACAAACATACACACTCACACACAAACTTTCGCCTTTAAAATATTAGTGATAACTTTTTGGGCCCATCGCTTCGTTTCCCATAACTATAGAAATCACTTATTAGGCACAAGCAATTCTGAGAGTGATAACGAGATATTTTTTCTTCAAATTGCCCGTAATATGTTATATAGACAATTGCTGTTATGTATATTTTCACACCCTATGCAATGAAACACAGGGGCAGAAAATATTTAATCGTTTGAGTGTCATATAGAAGAGCGAATTTTATATGGTGATTTTAATGATTTAATATATTAAAATATAAAATAATTACAAATAAAACTTATAAACTAATTATAAAAATAACTTAAAACTACTTGCCTTAATTAATTACCAACTAGGGCCGTTGGTAATGGCAGGGACTCTTAATCGGGCATTAGGGTGAGTGATAGCGGCAACCCGCTACACCCCCCTAACCCCTCTGACTCGCAGGCTCGATCTTACTGACTTCTCACTTCCTTTTACTGTCCAAACTAATTCTTTTATATTGACCCACATAGTGCACTTTTACCCCCAAACGGAAATTCGCAAGTTGGTCACGGCACACTTTTGCCGTGCAATCATGTCGCATTTCCGTGTGGCGGTTCCTTGTTTCGTAAAACCAATACGTTGCATATTTAAATTAGAACAAATGCAACTAATGAAATAAAAAACAATTAAAAGGAAAAATAATTTTGGAAAAATATGAGCACTATGTGACATGAGCACCGATGTTGTCAATAAATTTTGCGTTAATTATATTAAATTTACAATCTCAAACAGTCAACAAAAGCAGAAACGGTTGCATTAATAAAAGCGCTTTTGATTTCTAGTTTTATCTCACTTCATAAGTACACTTATTATGCGCACGCCAGTGTATATAATGAAACTAATTTCGGTGATATTGGTGCTTGAAGTTGCATGAATAAGCGTCTACTGAGATTTGCCAGAAAATGTCAAGTGTTTTTCAATAATAATATTTGTAGTGGCGTCACCGGTTAAAAGTTATCAGTTCATGGGTAAATTTTGTGCATTATTAAAAGGTATTAAATTGCCACATGATTTCGCAGAACAGCATATGTTATCAGGTGCTTGTCTACCCCTGTAAATATCAGTTTTATGAAAATCAAAAAATATTTAGGTTTACACAAGTTCCTCTTACAATACAATTCCGATTAAAAACACCCTCTGATTAACTGCACACTTTGATCACCCACTCTGTTATGTGTTTTTAGACTTTTTTTTAGTGATAGCTCAAAACCTAAATTTTTAAATCTGTCTTTTTTTCCTTTATAAATGGGGAAATATTTTATTTTCATCTTTGGTTATTTAGTCCTCGACAGTTGTTGATAAATGTTCCACTGGTTAGATGGAGTTGGTGTTGCATTTTGTACATTGTGGGAGTGGTTCCTTTTTTAGTAAATGGAAAATAAACGAAAACCAAAATACATCGTTTATTAAGTTGTTTATGAAGATGTTCAATGTCTTCCATCATCGAGCCGTCACTGACGTTAAGAATTCATATTTTACGCGTTACAAAAATTATTAATAATTTTGTTTGCATCAGCTGTGTTTTGCTTCCTAGAGTTCCTATTGAATGTTGAACAATTAGATTAGATAAGAGTTTATTGCAAATACGCTTTTTTCGGTACATTCTGGGATAATTAATTTCCATCAGTAATTCAGAGGAAGGTAGTTATTTGCTTGTATTACCCACAATTTATTTATCTACCTAATAACAAACAAAATATAATAAAGGCTATATTTTTTTTTTTTTTTGAGGTGTTCACGAAAAAGTACCTAAAGCGGGTTCCTAAATGTAAAAAGGAAACGGTTATTTAAGTACACTAGACTAGTTTCTACAACCTACTTGTTTTTAATTTAATTGTATGGGTAGTAAGGCACCTTTCGTCATTGTGAAGGCGGTTGGTTAAGTTTCTTCCATGGATCGAAACGTCATCGTCACCATTCGCCGTACGTTCAGTTCGTCGCGCGTAGGCTCGCAAAAGTTGTTGCCCACACGTATTCGTAAATCAGCGGCAGGTATTTACGAGCGAAAATTAACACTTGGCACTTATTGAGTGAAACGTCGATTTGCAATTTCTCCCGACCGTAATTTCGATCGTGTCCTTTCATTATTGCACCGTAAAGAGTTGTCTAGCGCAGTCTGTGAAACGACCACGAGCAGGAAACCGTCCGACCATTGCATTTTTAGAGCAGTTGAGATAAAATCATGTCGACGTTGACCGCGGTCGTAACATGATTCCTTCACTTTCTCACCACCCACAGTAAGCACCTTTTGTAGCTGCTTCAGCCAGACCAACGGATCGCACCGGAATTTAATTTAAACTCTCGATTGTAATGCGTATTTGTATTATTATTACCTGCATATGTGTTTAAATTACCCCGGGAGTCTAAAAAGATTTTTTCAGAAATAGGAACTCAAATTATCACGAAAAAGAACGTGAAGTTTGTGAACAATAAAATATTTGTTTCCCCAGTATTTTTATAAAAGAATATGAGGATTAAAAATTTTATTGACACCTTTAAATTTCGATGTTTGTGTAGGACAGTTTGACAAACGTAAGAGAATACAATAGAACATAGGTATTTTTGTTTTGGAGTTGTAAGCAAAAGTAGAAAATTTTGATTTTTTGCTACATATCCATATCTTAATTGACGAAGCTGTTAATTCTTGTAACTCCATATTAAAATAAAAACACAACACAAAAGTTACAAAACTTTTATTGTAGACCACAATAATATTATTTCACCACACAGTGGCTTCCTCAGGTGGAAATATAATAACTTAAAACTAAAATACAAAATCCTTAAATACTAAACATAGACGAAAAGAGGGGGATGGAACCATTAAAACAAAACTACAGATTAAGTAAAGGAGAATTATTAATATCTAATTGGTCATTTAAAATTAAACCTAGTCTATTTAATTTGTTGATCTCCATACATTCCAATAAATTTAATTTATGGCCTTTAATTTTAAATGACCAATTAGATATTAATAATTCTCCTTTACTTAATCTGTAGTTTTGTTTTAATGGTTCCATCCCCCTCTTTTCGTCTATGTTTAGTATTTAAAGATTTTGTATTTTAGTTTTAAGTTATTATATTTCCACCTGAGGAAGCCACTGTGTGGTGAAATAATATTATTGTGGTCTACAATAAAAGTTTTGTAACTTTTGTGTTGTGTTTTTATTTTTATATCTATATCTTATTTGTTTGTAAAAATGGTAGACAAGTGTCATGTTCTTATTTATCTATAAAAATACAGTGGCATCGGAAAAGTAAAAAAAATTATCCACATAACATAATCTTGTACTGCGACTGAGTTTCAAAACAACCGCAACGATGGACTTTACGCCCTGTCTACGTTCCCTGAGGATGACAACCCCAGTAATTGGTAGTTGGCGAAACATCGGATAAACAACTCCTTCGATGTTTTCACCAAAGGAATAATCTCAGAGCACGGCCGACCCTCAAGCCCTAGTATCGAATTTTATGTATAATTTTTGCTTTGTAGTGGTAGTTGTTCCAAATAATTAGCATATTACGTACCTACCTACTTAGGGATGCCAAATAAAAAATGTCTGACTTCTCATGTGTTTTGCGACCCGTGGCAGTTACGAAAAATATTTTCTTTGCTATAATGTAATACAAATTTTTGTAGACATAAGGAGAACTATATATTCATATATACAATTATAAAAATAATAGCTATACATAAGCCATCCTCATTCATATATCTATAGATAACGTTAATCTTGCCAAACTACTCCAATTTTATCGTATTTTAGAATTTCGATGTTTCCCGTAGCTTATTAGTTAAAATTACAACAAAAGGAATGATGGATTTAAAAACATCCCTCAATTTCTTTTTTTCGATCAGAATTTATTTTGTGTCATAAAAAAGAGGTTGACAAAAAATAATAAGGAACTTATATTAAAAACAATGCACATTTTTCATGCAAACAGAATTCCAAATCGCTTAGTTGCCAAAACTGTCTGATAAAGATTATTCTGGTTTCGAATCTGTTTTTTTTTTTTTTATTATCGTTCTCCATCAACAACATTACAAATTAATTAGCTGACTCCACGATGACACAAATGATCCTTAAAAGTTGTATTCATTTGTCTGTAGGAATTATTCTTAGAAACTAATTATCCGATTTTTATATTTGATGGGATCGACTTTACAGACATGAAGAGAAGGTTGTCAGATATATTCTAAGCAATTGCAATTGTTATGAACTATGTACTTAATTATTTGAAGTTTTGAGCCTATATTTTTTCAGAAAAAAATCGAAATTACTTTGTATTTTATCGAATTCTCTTAAATTTTTAAGTGCGATCTCGTAAGTTTCATTATTCCGCTAGGTAGGTCGATTAATAGTAGACAAGGAAGGGTTGATGGCGTGTCGGTAGATGCTCCGGTTGTCTCACTCAACCACTTGAACTTTGGCGTGCGAAAGGGTAGCGGTATTTCCACGGTTTCCTTTAAATTGCCGTGTTTCGTTTTTCTCTCAACCAAGACAGTCGAGTGTCGAAACTTCTTTCGGGGTTTATGCGACAGCGTAGCCGATGGCCCAGGACTCGAAGACGTAACCGATGTGAAAGATCTAATGTAGAGAGAAAAGGCGTACATGTATGTAGGGACGTTTTATGGAGCGCTGATGTTTCTTTCTCTCTTTCTCGAGCGGTTGAAAGTGCTAAAAGAGGTTCAAGAAAAGTGCATTCCGGTGTATCTGTGGTGTCGAGTGGCTGCCTGCCGTCACCCCGACTTCTTCTTGCATTCCCGTTCTAACGGTCGCAACGATGCTCAAAACGTCGGCATCGTTTCGTCTGGTGCCGCGTCTTATCTACTTTTTAATGCGTACGCGCGAATTTTAAATTTGAACGCGTAAAAGTAAAAAGGTAAACCAAAAATAAGATATAACATAACTTTTTAAATTTTGAATTTTAATGAGCCTAAAATGAACTTTTGACTTAAGAATACCAATAAATCATAAATCTATAACAACCAATAAATAGTAGATACCATTAAAAGTTTTTGAGTTGTTTTTCAATCAATTTATAATAACAATATATTATCATCATATCAATACACATAAGAAACATAAAATTGATTTCTCATGTATCGACGTGGATTTAAATAAATTAGTGAGAATGATTTTCTAGAGGTAGCTAGCTACATGACATATTATCTCACATTAGTGTAGTAGTTGTTAAAGACTATCTCCTTTAAACAGTACAAGGAAACTGAGTTTTTAGTAATAAAGTAATTACTGAGTAGTTCATTTGTAGGTTAAAGAAATAAAAAATTTCTAATTGTAAACATACCTTTAAAAAATTAACGAGAATGTATTGATAATGTTGGAATGTGTAAAGATTTTCAAGGTAATTGATTGCTTACGTATCTATATTTTTCGTGATTAAATAAAATAATTAAATCCACAAGTTTTGATTTTATCGCATATTGGCTGACTTAATAAGCTGTGATAAGATGTAAGTATTATGAAATAGGCACATGATAAATAACGTAGCGGTCTAGACTAGTAATTGTATAGCTATTTCTTTCAAGATTTCTTATCGATCAGATCTCGTTATTAACAATGTGTCAAGCTACTAGCAATCCAGGTTCCATATCCAAGGAATTTATCTTTTAATGATTCAACGAAGCGAAAATTCTTTTAATAAGTGGCGAACGGAGTTTTGATATTGTGCATGATTAAAGAATTACAAAATTTAACTTTTACAAACCTTTTAATTTTTCTTATTGGTAAAATAACTTTTAATTGGCTTTTTATCAATAGATTAACGTTATAAGTTCATGTTTATGATACTGCAATATAGGTACACTTGTAGATTTGTAGCAATGTTTATAAATATTCACAAATATTGCAATTGATATACAAGTTTAAGATAAAAATTGTTTTACATGAAAAAACAGGCCAAGGATATGATTCTTTAATCAACTTGTTGAAGTTCGAAAAGTTCTTTCAATAAAATCATTTAAAAAACATGCGAAAAGAATAGAAAGAGAAAATAGTTCTGTATACTTGGTACAACATTACAATAATACTTTGGCACATGGGTCAAGACCAACTCAAAGATTTTTTTTTCACTTAGTGGAGGTTCGCACTGTTGTATTATGTTCCCTACAGGCCGGACCTTGCGCTTTGTAATTTTGTGGCCCTATTAATAAAATTATGTAAAGGATAGAAACTCACACTTGAGATAGAATTAGTTAAGCCAGTGCTTGGAGTAGGGCTTGTGCATCTATTACTACGGTTTTTAGTACATAATTGGTTTGTTTGTATACAAAGTTTATTAACTCTGATGGTGTGCAGATACTTTAAAACAAATATTAGAAGTAATAAATACTTATAAGAGCATTGTATCAACTTGTATTGCGCTCATTGTTAACAAATAATGCATAGCCGTCGTATTGCCAACAGAATTAATCTAATAAAAATTATGTAAATTAAAAATACGTGTCTCTCTAACAACAAGGTATGAACATATTATCCGTAGATTTAAAACGATGGTGCCGAATCCCGTGTCAATTTTCTATATTACTAACACGTGGCCGATTTTATTGTTTCAATTTTAGCTGAAATTGTTTTTCAATTCCTCCCCGCACAAAAGGAGCATTACGATTCTCGTTCGGTCGCATTATCAATTATCGATTCGTCCTATACATTCGCGGTGGCATATGCATTTTCGTGTAAGTATATAATACTTACACGTATGCATATACCTATACATAATATATGAAGTATATATGTATATATTAACAACAACCAATGCCTGAAATGGCTGCTTTCGGATCGGGGATTAAAACTTGTAATCTGGGGCGAACAACCCGTTACAAGTGCAATCAATTGAAACATTAGCAGCAACCTTTTGTCAAATCTCTGCAGCAGCTTTGACCGTACAAATTAAGCCCCAGATAAAGAAATTTCTCTTTAGAAGCTCTACTCTGTAACATGAGCGTAGCTAACATTATGTTAAATTATATTTACTAGAATTCAAACTTTTTCAATGGTTTAAATATGTAATGTACACCTCTTGTTAAAAGCTGAACTTGTAGTCGTTGGATATGTTTCAGCGTCCTATTTGTTTATACCAGTGAGTGGGTATTAGATCAATTTCTCCATAATATAGATAAATAATAGACGATAGAGTGGAAGTCTCTCCTCAACCCCTCTTTAGCAATTAAGGAAATGTTTGGATCGTGGTTAAGGAAAGACATATGAAACAAACAAATTAAAGATAGTAAAGAAATGAAAGATTATTTGTAGAGTATTTTGCTCTATCATTTGCCGAAATGATCCGAGGAAGACAGAAAAAAGGGGGTTGGACTCGGAATCGAACTATTTTAATTCTTGATCTAGACAAACAGACCAACTGTTGTGTATTTTTTCTGATATGTCTTTGAGAAGAATTGGAGATTGTAGCTCAATCGTTACAAAAAAAAAATTCTCGTCAACCGTAGAAAAAGAGATCCGACACTAAATATTCATGGAGTTTCTTGCTTCTAGCTAGCCTCTAGTTTTCTTGTTTCTACCCTATACTAGTTCCTGGGTGACCTTGATTTTTATAACATGTAGGTATGTAGGAGTAGAGAGTATTCGTGGTAAATTTTATACCGAAAATACAAAAGATGAACTGCTGATTCATCGTCTCCTGAGTTCACATCGTGGACATCCGTGCAATTGCACTATTTTTCATTCGTGTGCTTTGCTTTCTTTTCTGCTTTCAGTTTGTTCCCTGGTCAATGACTTTTAATAGGTATTGTTAACAATTGCCCTTTGATCTCAGGCTTCTTAATGAGATCGTTCATCTTTGCATTCTACGTCGTTATTCAAGAAATTCACATATATGAAACAAAACAAAGTGTTTTTTATTTACCTATTTAATTTCGTTGAAAAATAAATTATTATTGTGAATTACGTGCAGTTTAATAGACATTCAAAGACAAGTCAACACAGTTATATAAATACAAAAGCAAACCGTAGAGAAGGGGCAACTAGTGTTCATTAGGTTAAGGTAATTAGAGTACGATATTGGGGAGTCGCACTCCTCGAAAATAATAGGTATATCTAGTAACAGGTTCTGGATCTCCGTAAATGGTAGAATTAAAAAAAATTAGGAGTAGGTACTACTGCAATAAACCAAATCAAGCATTAACAAATTCTTTGTTTATTGAGAATAATTTTTTGTATCACTAGTTTAAAATAACTATTAGACAAAAACATTAATGCCGGCTTCGTCCTCTTATCATTTTGTAATCGAACGCAAAAAAACAATGCATTAATTATATTTTTTAGATTATTTCAGCGTTTTATCATAGGGATTTCCGTTTCCTTTTTCGAAAAGTTCGCATTGGTCTATTTCGGCAACGACGGCCATAAATTGTACGATTCAACAGACGAACGAATGGTCCCCGCTGGTAAGTATTTTCTGTCGTTAATCGTTTCGAGTTTAACATGACGCTCCTAAAAAGAGAAATGTCCAATTCGCAAAGCCGTAAAATCAGGCTAAAATAACGACGTATAAAATTTTATATAGGACGTGAAGCGGTCCATGAACTTCGAACAGACTTACACGACAACAGGACGACTTGACTACAAAAAAAAAACGATGAAATAAAAATAAGAGGAAGAGGACGAGGAGATGGAGAAGGACGACTACTATACGATACAACGTGCAAGCAAGCAGCTTGTATACGCCCTCAGATCGACGCAAAAATACGACGACCAATGCAATATATTAAGGACGAATCGAGTTTAAAATCAAATCCGGATGTGCAGCGGAATAAATAAAAGATTAAGAAGTTCTAAAAGAAGTTTGAAATGTTGTAGCGGGCGCAACTTACAAAGGAAATCCATTTGTTGTGTACACGAAAAAACTACCCGTCTAGACATGTACATCGGTTCGGACGTAGTGAAAAACTATTATTTAAATTGAACAAATATATTGACATTAATCAAAAATATGCGACTACAAGAACCTTACTCGACTATGAACGGATTAAGACTGCTGGTCTTATTTCCATCTAACACACAGTGTATATACAAAACAGTTATGAGAACAAGATTTGATACATATGACACATATGTAACTAAAAGGCAAACATTCAATAAATCAATAAAAAATATAAACAAACAATGGTTTCTTGCGACATTCTCCCACCTGAGAAATATTTGGATACAGAAATATTTCTCACAATAAACATAAACAAATATAAAAATGAAAGAATAAGAAAAAAAAATCTATTTTCTAAGTATAGTTTAATCTGTCAGGCCTTTTCACTTTTCGGCCATAGCGCGTCACCACTTGAACGGGTACTCTGCTTTTAGACACTCCCGCACTAACATTTGGTTCATGCACTTCATTTTTTTCCTGCCTGGCACTCAACTCGCTGACTTCTAGAGGGTACACTCTTTGGATGGGCCGTAGCATTTGTCCCCTGGCGGTGTTAACTCGAACAAGTCGAATCTCGCCATCTTTGCCGGGAAGCAGTTCTTCAACACGTCCTAGAGGCCAATCGATTCTCTTTTGGTTGTCATTTCCAATGAACACAACTTCGCCAACGGAAATAGATTTCGTTGATTTCCTTTGGTTATGAAGCTGGAGTTGACCCAGGTACTCATTTCTAAAGCGGAGTCGCAAAGCTTGTCGCAGTTTTTGTCTGTAAATCGCTCGACGACAAAGAGATTTGCGATCAACAGAGTCACAATCAGGTACACCACTCTCATTTTGATCTCTTAAAAAGGAAGCTGGTGTGAGAGGTGTCAGGTCCTCCGGATCATCTGACAAGTAGGTTATCGGTCGAGAATTCACTATGTCTTCACAATCGCAGAGTACAGTCATTAGTTCTTCATAAGTAAGTGAGGCGCGACCCAAAACTTTTCGCAAGATTTTCTTCAGCATTCCTACAACTCGCTCCCAAAAGCCTCCCCACCATGCCGCAGTAGGAGGATTAAATCGCCAAGTTATTCGCTGTGCCGTAGAATATTCGGATATGTTTTCCCAATTTAGTCTCGCGAAGGCATTTTCGGCACCCACAAAATTGGTCCCATTGTCGCTGTAGACAGTCTTTGGTCGACCCCGCCGCGCAACAAACCGACGAAAAGCTTGAAGGAAGTTCGCGGTCGATAAAGAAGTCACCAGCTCAAAATGGACAGTTCGGTAAATCGCGCACGTGAATACACAAATCCAACTTTTTTCGCCTGTTTTTAGAAATAATGGACCCGCGAAGTCTATCCCCGTCACTTCGAACACACTGGCGTCCCGAACTCGGTCCAGTGGTAACGGCGGCGGTCCCGCGCGTAATGGTTTAGTGTCATATCTTTTGCAAATTGTGCACTTTGATATAACCGACCGAATGGATCGTCTTCCACCAAGAATCCAATATTTTTCTCGCAAAAGGCAGGTTAGTCCTTGAATTCCAACATGGCACGATTTGACGTGAAGATCGAATATTAAACGCTTCACAACTGGATGTTTTGCCGGTAATATAATCGGGTAACGAAAATTTTTATTGTCCTCACGTTCACAGACTCTCGATTTCAACCGTAAAACGCCAAATTCATCAAGAAAACTGGGTAAAGTGTTGAGTCGTTTGGGATCTTCCAGAAGCTCCCTTTTCTGCAGAAGCTTAAAAATAAACGTCTCGGCAGAGTCCAATTCTTCCGTACTCAAAACACTTGCCCTTTTGTCTTCCGGTTTTCTAACGTTATGAATGAAACGAAAACACCAGGCCATCATTCGAACAATTTTTTCATATTTGGAGAAATAACACAAGTGCCAAAAATCGGAAGAGGTGTTTACTGTAGTTACAATTATTGTCTTCTTCTTTTCTTTCAAAATTTCTTCTTCATCACACAGAAGATCATTTTTGGGCCATTGGTCCTCCATGTCAAACAACCATTTGGGACCCTCCCACCATTTAGATTCTAACAACTGTCGCGCCGTGCAACCCCTGGAAGGAAGATCCGCGGGATTCAAACTGCCCGGTAGCAAATTCCAAGACGTCTTCGATGTCAGTTGTCGGATCTCCTTTACTCGGTTGCCCACAAAAATTGTCCATTCTTCAGTTCTTTTGATCCATGAGATTACAGTTGATGAATCACTCCAAAAAAAGGATCGAGCTTCACAGTTCAGATTTTCTCGCACAGAGGTGTATAATCTTGCACCTATCGTTGCTGCCAATAATTCCAATCGTGGTATCGTTAACTTTTTTAAAGGTGCTACTCTTGTTTTGGCCGCCAACAAATGGATAAAAACGTGTTCACCTCGGACAATTCTCAGGAATACTACAGCGGCGTAGGCATATTTACTTGCGTCACAAAATGTGTGAATACTGCAGTCACCGTTATTCGCAGGCAAAACATTTGTCCATCGTTTAATCTTTATTTCATACAGGTGTGACAGATCCGAAACCCACTTCAGGAATGCTTCCTCTAGTTCTTCATCAACTGCCACATCCCATCCTACCTTTTGCTCCCAGGTCCTTTGAAGCAATAATTTGGGACACAGCACTACTGGACAAGTAAATCCAATGGGGTCAAAAATCCTTTGGGCCAAAGCCAAAATTTTTCTTTTTGTAACGGGCCTTAGGTCTGTAACATCTTGGACGTTTTCTTTCCGAACAGAAAGCGTGTCATCTTTTGGGTCCCACATCAGTCCAAGCACTGGAATTAACTCACAGGATTCATTGTAGCCTTTCTTTCGAGTGAACTCCCACCCTCTTAATTCGAATTTCGCTTGACTGAGAAATGCTGTGGACTCTTGAATAAATGTTTTCAAAACTTCTTCACTAGGGACGCTTGTTACACAGTTGTCGACATAAAAACTTTGTTGCAGCCTTTTAATTGTAGCCTTGGAGCACACTGGTTTTTCTTCGGAGGTTCGTTGTAAACCTTCAGATAGATGATGGTCGATTGTAGCGCCTAAAAGGAAAGGGCTGCTGTTTACCCCAAACACGACTCGTCGGTGTCGAAATACCACTTCGTTCCCTTTTGAATCTACCCATAAAAAACGTAAGAAGTCTCTGTCCTTTTCGTGAACGCTAATTTGCAAGAATGCTTTTCGAATGTCTGACACTACACCTATTTCGTGTTCCCTAAATCTCACCAAAATGGACGGGATTAATTCGATAAGATTAGGTCCTTTTTCTAAACAATGATTCAAAGAGGGATTGCCTTTCTCTTTTGCAGAGGCGTCGAACACAGGTCTAATCTTCGTCGTGCTTCCTTCTTTTATGACTGGTCTGTGTGGTAAATAATGAGAAGCGTGCGATAATTTCGTACATGGCACCTTTTCTATTATGTCTTCAGCAAGCCACTCTTCGAAAACTTGATTCAACGGTTCCAATGTTCCATCTCTTTTTAGTCTTTGCAGCGTCGAGTTTAATCTTCTTTTTGCCAAGGAGTAGTTATCCGGTAAAGGTGGATGTCCCTCAAGCCATGGCAGTCTCACCTCATATCGGCCTTCTTTATCTCTCTTGACAGTTTCCAGGAAGAAATTTTTCGCTGCTTGTGCCGTCTCTTCACGAGATTTTTTAACTGACGGTTCTGAAATACCCAATACGTCGATTTCCCATAAATTTGTTATAGACATATCTTGTGAAAACAGAGACACGACCATCATGGAGTTTGTAATGCTTCGATGCTTTTTTGGGATTTTCCCCATCAATGTCCACCCCAAAAGTGTTTCCATTGCAACCAAACCACAACTTAAAGTATGTCTTCGCCCTGTATATATTCTTCCCAAAACATCTGCTCCGATTAAAAGTTCAATGGGCGTACTATTACCAACATCATTTATTTCGATGTTTACATTGGCCAGTTCAGTAATCCAAGGACCCATAGGAACAGGAGTGACGTCATTACAAATTATATCTTGGTCGAGAACTTCTAAAGAATACGGTGCGAAGTCCGTCTCTAATTTGATGTTATAACAGTTGTGTTCTTGTTCAGAAGTTTTACTTCCTCCAAATAATGAATGAATCAGTTTTTCACGTTTTGTCGGTATGAGTTTTAATCGCGACGCAGTTGCCTTTAAAATATAGGACTTTTGTGATCCACTGTCGATTAAAGCTCGAATTTCTTTCGACTCATAGCCGTTGTTTATTTTAACGCGAAGAGTTTGTAGCACGACGTGATCGCTCGAATAATTCGTCAATGTTTGGTCTACAGATCCCACGGTACTCGCTAGGCTGTCCTTGTTCGCCCGAATATAATTTTTATCAACTGTTTCGGTAGTTTCATGTTTTGGTTTCGATAAGCTAGAACACATTAAGGTTGTGTGAGATTTTCCACACGCGACGCACTTTAAACGCTGCCGGCACTTACGTGATTGATGCCCGATTTTTAAACAACGAAAACAAGCTCCTGCTTTGGCTAAAGAATCCTTTTTCTGGTCCAGCGTCAGTTTTTGGGCTTTGAAACATTTTTCGCTATCGTGCTTTCCTTCGCAAAACACGCACTTACTTGTTAATTCGTTATTCACCAATCCGATCGCGGTAGGCACGGTGTTTGAATCGACCGGTTTTTGTCTATTTTTTCGCGTCACTTTTTCTCGCGAATCCACACCAAGATCGAAACCTTCCATAGCAAATAAGATTCTTTGCTCATTTTCAACTTCATTTTTCAGAAAACACATGAGTTGATCCAAACGATTTTTTGCTATTAGTTCCTGGGAACTTCCTAACTCAACTTTACTGATGGTTGAAAACTCTGAAGATCTTTGCCATACTCTAAGAAGCTCTTCTGGTAGACACGACTCGATAAGCGGAAAAAGCATTGCTGAACACTTATCACTCGTAATACCTAATGTTTCTAAAGCGCGCATTTGAGTTTCCACTCTGTCATACAATGCGGAGAGTTCCATTTTTTCTTTGTTTGCCGTGTTATTTATTATTAATTTCAGCAGCTCCCGCACATAAACTTCGATTTGTAAATCTTCCCTCCCGAACCTTGATTTCAGACAGTCTATCATCTTCTGATAGTTTCCGCTTACCGGGGGAAAACTCTCGACTAACCGTCTCGCGCGACTTTCCGGGATAGTTGCCTGAATGAGGTATTCGATTTTATCGTTGTCATCAATTTCAGGGTCCGAATGCACCTTTTCGAACTGTCCCCAAAACTGTAACCACTCGCGAATATCACCTCCGTATTTTTTCAGTTCAATCGCGGGCAACTTGAACTTTCGTCGCACTCTGTCCGTATCGCCGTTTACAAAATCGCGGTTGTCCGATAATTGTCCTTCTTGTCTATGAGGACCACTGACCTGAAGTTTCAGCAAGATAAATCTTTTTGTGTACTCGTCCGCTGATTCCATATCTGCCATTAAAACTTCCTCTGTAGCGTCTTCTTGCAGTAGACAATTAAGAATTTCCTCATCGACCATTCGTAAGGAGTTATATTTTTGTTCTAGTATTTCCCAGCATACTTTTCTTTGATCATATACTTGCGGGTCATCCCGTGTGTGCGAAGTCAACAATTTGTCCAACTCATTCGCCGCTTTCGTAAATACTGCGCGAAATGTAGTACGCCGTTTTCTTAATTGCTCCATACTTCAAAACTTGGTTCGAAACCACCTGCTTCAATCAATTAAAACGTATGACTGTCGCGGTATGAGTTTATCTGTAGAACAAAAATAACTATTTTTGCGTATCGGTTATCACTACAAGTCCTGTCACGGTCGCCACTAATGTTGTGTACACGAAAAAACTACCCGTCTAGACATGTACATCGGTTCGGACGTAGTGAAAAACTATTATTTAAATTGAACAAATATATTGACATTAATCAAAAATATGCGACTACAAGAACCTTACTCGACTATGAACGGATTAAGACTGCTGGTCTTATTTCCATCTAACACACAGTGTATATACAAAACAGTTATGAGAACAAGATTTGATACATATGACACATATGTAACTAAAAGGCAAACATTCAATAAATCAATAAAAAATATAAACAAACAATGGTTTCTTGCGACACCATTCGACGTAAAATAGACTGTGCAACCGACGCGACGAGACGGACGGACACACAGAGAGATTGTCCTTCTCTATGACGTCTAGTTCGAATGTAGGAACTCTTTGAGAGATAGGATATGACGCGACGGACACTACAATCGTTTGTCTTTACGGTATTCGATAAAATCTTCGTTTGCAAAATGTCCCAATCGACTCAAGTGATTCCCTTACGGTCAACTCTAATGGGAATTATGTACCTACGTTCCAATTTCTGATATTTAAAGCCTTGCACCTCTTCCCGAGATATCCTGTATGCTTATTCTTAAACTGGATTTCAATTAAAGTCAACTTATCCTTAGCGGTATAGGGTTAATTAAACATTGTTAATTAACGAAACGTTACTCGTTGGGGCCTAGCAATGGAGACTACGTATCCATTTCGGTTTATTGAATGAATGAAATATAATAGAGGTTTTAATAAACAAATTGTACTGGATAGGGTATTAGGGTATAAAGTTTATTCTGTAAGTACATATTATAAGGAAAATTTACAACACACTTCATTTTAAATAGTTATAAGTACATTCGGAGTGTCCCCGTTTTTCGTATGTGCACAAAACACGATGAAGTTGTTTTTTGATAAACTAACGTCAAAAATGATACTTCTTACATTCTAATAATTATAATAGATAAATGAACTTATCGTAAGTCATGGAAGATTATGATGTAATTTTCACAGGTTATTATTTTTTGTGCGTAGAAGCAATATTTATTATCTATATCTATACAAATAAATAAAATTGGATTGTCTGTTTGTAATATTAAAATAACCGTTTTTTACTAAATGCATATGGATACATATGTATACCAAAATAACATGTTTTACTATTTTTGTCTGTCCTATTTGTTCCGGCTAATCTCTGAAACGGCTGGACCGATTTTGACGGGACTTTCACTGGCAGATAGCTGATGTAATAAGGAGTAACTTAGGCTACTTTTATTTAAAAAAAAATTAAAACCAATGAAATATTGAATAATTAAATAAATGTTGTCATACAACGTGCGTTTGGTGGTAGGTACAAAGATTTGGTGTGTGTGATGTTTTTTAACACGGGCAACGTCGGATTTCGTAGCTAGTTTCAAAATAAAAGTTAAACTAGAAGTGCCGTCATGCCATTTTTCCTGTTCTCATTTTTAGCAAGTAAAATATTTAATGTGAGGTTTACTGAATTTATTCAACGTTTCAACCATAAAAACGAATGTTCTTTATTTATTTGGGCTTTTATTGACCTTTTCTCTTTGGTTTTTCAAAACTTAATATTCATGTTTGATACTTTCGTCTATCTTTATAAAATGTATTCAAGTTGATAAAATGTTTCTAAAGGCAGAATTTTACTAGAATACTGTTCCTTCTTATAAACTATTCTAATAGTAATTATTTTTAGAATACATATTGGTGACATAACTCATCCATTTTTATAATAAAGACCAAGTTCATACAATAAACAATGAAATTGTCTAGTGTGAAAGTAGTACCTAGTTTTTCAATTAATATGCGTGTTTAGTTAGCGGATCCCACTGCATGCACGTATTCCTGTTAGTAATAAATGCTAAAGTAGAAATTTGTGTCCGACCAAGACAATTCTAAGTTTATCTTGATGCTCCCAATAAATGTCGCTGAAAATAACTAACTGTAACATTTCGATTGGAGTATGTAATTTTGATATAGATCGAAATCGAAGACCACCGACACAGACGACCTACATTCTTGGTCTCTGAGAACTGAAAGTATTGGTTCACAGGTCCACGACCCACCAGCAGCAGAAGTAACACGTTCGCAGAAGCTGCTGCGGTCACCACTGACCGTCGCAACCAGCTAGCACCTTGCTTGCCCTTCTTCTTCGTGAATACTTCGGTTCGAATGGCTCCGATGGTGGCAACAACCTCTCTCACACAAGATAATTTCATCAATGAAAAAGGCAAAAGAATGAATGATATCGCAGAAATGCCCAGCGTAAAAACCGGCTTTGGTTCTCATGGCAGAACTAATCGTATGTTATTCAAAATTAAACGTTTAATTAGTTTCTAAAAAATCGGCACTTCTTATACTCCAAAATAACTGAATTGGATAAGAATTTCACTCAGACTGGCGACAGTGATTTATTGAAATTAAAAGAAACAGGTTCTGAAAGGAAGTAACGAAAATAATAATTGTAAGAAGTAAAAAAAGTACAAGATTTGCAAGTATGCCATTAAAATACATAGGTACTTTAATCTGAAAAATTGCAAATATACTGTTGCTCTAATATTTTAGTAGGTATGCTATTACGCTGGTCATTTTCAATATTGATATACATATTTAAGAAAACATGGTAATGATTAAAGATATCTACTAAAGAACTGTTAAATATTAGATATTCTTAAAATATAGTTTATTGTTATTTTGCAATAAACAGGATCAAATAAAGAATAATTCAAGCAAGAGACTGTTGGTCCAAACTCCAAACAGTCATTTAATCATGTAAACTTAAACAACTTTTCTAACTCAATGTAATTTCTTTAAATAATAGTGTATTACTATATAAGTAATAGTTATATGGGGTTGGGTGAGGTTTTTATTGTCTTTTTTTTTCAAAAATGGTCATGGTTTAGAATATTTGTTAACAAAATTTTATAATTTTGTAATTGATTTTGATATATTTTGATGTCATTTAACTGGTTTTTTGGTTGTTAATTAAGCAATGTTGAATGGGGTAGTAGCTTAAATTCTTCTTCATTATTCTTAAAAGAAATATTTCCTCAGATCCTTAAACCTCTTTTAAACGAAATACGAAAACTCCAGTAGATGTACAGCTTGTGCATTTATGTGAGAATGAAAATCGAAAGGAGAGCGTTCGTGTTCATTAAACGAGCGTAAGTTTAACTTTAAATTGATTGCTTAACATTAACATGTAAACTCTCTAATTGTAAGTAAAATATAAAATAATGGCCCTTCATAGCGTCATAACGTTGATTGTTTTAACATTTTCCTTAAGTTGTAAACCTATAACTTGCTGGGAATACTCTGTGCTAATTTTTTTCTTGTGTCGTTTGTTTTCGAAATTTTCCTCCATCATCACGTTAACAAACGCCTGTTCCCGAATTTCCATTCAATGCTTTTAGTAAACATCCGACTTTGCGAAGAATTTAATTTTGTGAAAATCGTTTGTAGCTGTCCATTTCGAAGCAGGTTCGAGAAGTCAGTTATATTATAAGCACATTCCGATTTAAGTTTATTTACTCGATCTTGGAGTGAAGATATGTACGAATGTTTGGTGTAGTAGGCGGGAAATCCACCTTTTAATATTTCCTAAATCGTCAGGGTTTTCCATCTCGTAGTAATGCTGGGTATCATTCTCAAGTACATACTCTCCGCCATTGAACTTGTTATAGTTTATTCATGTAACCATAAGTATTATATTCAAAAACGATAAGATTTAATGTTCACTAACATTTTATTTTTCACTCGACATATGTTTCAGGAGTTGTCCCATTATCAAGAGTACAAATATACTAGTAGATAGTAGTTGTTGTAGTTGATAATGGGATAACTCCCGAAACATATGTCGATTGAAAAATAAAATCTTATTGAACATTAAATCATATCGTTTTTGTATATTTACGAAGTTTCACAATAAATACACCTGAGATAGTTTATTATTTAAGTAAAACGTAAAAACTTGAGTTGAACATGGGACGCCCTTTTAGTTCCATTTCTGTTGTGTTTAAATGTAACAGCCCTTTTTTTTTTAATGAAATAGGTAATTAGATAATTGTGAGACTATTTTGATTTCTTATTTTTGGAATGCCTGTTCTGCTGGAGTAAAAAGAGTAGTAAAGTCATTCCGTAATGTTTTTACATTCTGTTTGTGGTATTGGCTGGTTGACCGACCGACCGTTGTTTTCGGTAGATAGACAAGGCAACGGGGTCTTCACGCGAACAACAGCTATATGCATGCCGTGCTTGAACTTCGGAACTGCTGTCTTGTTCTTCCCGCTAAACGCAATTATTACCGCCAATGTACCGGGTGAAGAACCGATGAGGAATGTTAAGAATGACGCCGGTAAAGTAGACAACATCGTGCGCATGGATTTTGCGCCACGACAACCTTGCGTTCTACATTAACATACACAAACTACTCACTCACTCTTCTTGAAAACGAAAAAAAAATGGAAACATGTGCTTCACTCACCGTCAGTAATGAACCAACATTATTAGATGGACCGTTAAAAGAGATGATGGTCCGTCTGAGAAAATGAGCAGTTAAGGAATGGGCATGAGAGAGAATGGCTAATACAAAATCGTAAATATAAAAAGCAGCACAAGTGTGACAATCCTGCTTGACCTTCAGTAAACACCAGGATATAAGGATACAAGGATTCTTATTATTAATTGACTGATTTCAGTTTTTGCAAATAGATATGTACACGTTGATGATAAGTTGATGAAAAGCTATTCATCGGGATGACGATTTAAAATCGCAAACAAAAACAGGAACTAAAAATAATGCATAATAATCTAACACAATAATTCCAATTATGTTTAGTGTGTTTTGTAACTGACATGTATTACTACATCAGATGTATGACCTAATCAGAGATAAACTTTCAAAATAACGGTTGCTCGTATTATGTTATACCTTGTAAAAAAGTAATTCACATAATAATACTCCATTAACTGACTGACTTTAGTATGTTCCTTGGTTAGCTGGGATTAATTTCTCTCACGAACAACGGTCTAAACGACGACGAAGACGGAGGCGTCGCGTCCGTCTCCTCGCGTCTCTGCAACCGAAGTTTAAGCAATCGATGAAAGCTAGAATGCAATCAAATTCGTATCAGGCGGCCAGAGAGGTATAAAGTTCTGAACTTTAATACGACTCGTATATACTCATCTACCCTCCTGTCGCCCCTCTTCTTACAATACCTATAAGAAAAAACTGCAAGCCGCGCGGCGCATTTGGCATACCAACGCACTCCAAGAACCTCAACAATCGGAAAACTCAGTAAAAATGATGAAACTCTGTCAATGAATTTTAAAATGGTTTGGTTTTGCAATCATTATGCTACTACAATAAACAATAAACTTAGACATGTATTATATCGTATATTATTATTAGTTATTAGTCTTCCAGAAAGGAATACAGAAATTACATGACGCTAGCAAAAACTGAAGACTAATAACATTCGTGAGTTGCAAACAGTAGGCGATATATCATCGCCCGTGCGCTTACATACTAAATCAATTACTAATACTAAGAAAGAAGTAGAAAAGAAAGTTTCCTATACATAATATAACGCCTAAATGCAATGGTAGTAAATATTCTCATCTTGTTAGTTTTTTTATGTAACAAGAAGGTTTTATTGGGTTATAAAATTCGAAAGCCCTTGAATATACTTTTTGGGAGAAATCTTTCGTGCCTTCACATTTTTGTGTTCTATTTTAAAATTACCTCATACTCATGTAAATAAGTGCAAAATGTCTTAATTCGTACAATGTTATTACTTAAAATATTTCTACTTTATAAAATTTCTAAGGTCAAGTTAATTAACAAAATGGTATAATGTTTTTTTCATTACACATACAGTTTGTCTGTTATCCGCCTTTCCTCTACTTTTTACCTGATCGACTTGTATTTAAACACTTTTACTGTTATGCTGACTCGAATTTTCAGTAGCAATTATCTGACAAAGAGCTTTGTATAATACAACTAGCTTAGCACTTTTTTCACCCCAACATGTAAAGAATAACATTCAGACCCTTCACGGTTCTTGAACGGAAGTGTTAATAGGTAGCGGATAAGAAGTGCTCACCTCTTTTCCTCCTCCTAATCGTATACGCACGTGAACCTTGTCAGTAACAACGTGTTCGAACACCATCATACGGGAATCGATTCAGTTTGTAAAATACGCAGAAACGTATAAAACTTGTTAAAAAAGTAGGATGCGTGACCGCCACGTGCGTTGTTAGGAAGTTTTGTTCGAATAATGAAGGATAAAACGAAATTTGAACAAAGTAAACTGGACGATGTGGGTAATAAAAAAAAAACTTTAAATCGACTTCTAAAAATTTTGTTTGTAAAGAATCTACTTCAAATCAATTCTGATATATTTGACAAAAAGCATTTTCAAGATGAGATTGGTTTGTATGAAAATTGAAAAAACAATATCCATTCGGCACGCAATTATTATTTAAGTGGGTAGGGGTAAGGATAAGGACGGTAAGATTTACGATTCAATTCGTATAGTGTGTCAAACGTTTTCATTATTATTTGGTATACATATTTGGGGATAACATATTATCCGTAGGTCAAAAATTGTTGTTAACCCCTTCTCGAAATCCGTCCCTGTACGGTTAGGTTATGGGGGGGAGGGGTTAAATGTCCTTAATTGTAAACCAAAAATTAAGTGCTGTACTGCAGGGATAAATGCCATGCGTTGTCAGTTCTACGCAGTAAAGGTTGATAGTGTTTATGGATCAAAGAATAAGGTTGGGTTATGGTCAGATAGGGTTTCTCTGATTCTGTTACCCTGTTGTTTTCTCGGCAGATGTTGGATGTGTTATGTATGATATATATTCCAGATTTCCATTAGAAAACCAAGGTTTCTCGATGTTTTGCATGTAAACCTGTGCTTTTAAAGACGACTGACACGCCATATGTCCTTCATGCACGTCGTTCTTAATAGCGGAGCGCAACTTGTTCAAGGAACTAGATTAAGCCTTTACGGCAATTTTATGAATATGTCCCTGGTCTATCCGAGTTTACATCGCAGAAAACGGCGCCTGGCATGTGTATTATCCTTACGTTACTGTACATATGTATAAGCGTCATTGTGAATTCGTCCTTTTAAAATTTCAGCTTAAGCACTCTGACAGTGTTTGTTAAGGTCTTCTACTAATAATTGTAATATATCTGCTCTGGCGGTTTTCAAATACACAGTCGAAAACTTGCAAACTGTTATTTATTAGGTACTTTTATTTGTTTTTTTGGATTAAGTCATATTATTCCGACATAAGGAAATTTGACGCATCTGGAATATGACGAAAACTTATCAACACTCACTACATACATACATTTCATTTTGACGTTTATATTGTTGACCAGTAAACCTCATGATAATAATAACACATTACAAATGTAGAAAAGCATTTAAAAATAATATTCATTCTTATAATAGTGGGTATCGTAAGAGTTCGTAAAAATAAATAGAGTATTTTGTTTTATGTTCTTACCTAATAACTATTACACTTTAATAAAATGCACTGACTTTCATACGTACATATGTGGAAAGTGCACAACTGCTCGGTCACATGGCGTAGACAAGCCGGAAATGGGAAAACGGCGAAGGCGTTGAAAGGTCAATTGGAAGGAAAAAATGGTCATCTTCCGGTTCATTGGTCAACGAACGAACGTCGACAGAAGAGGAGAGCAACGACGATGCCGACAACTCTCCGTCGTCCATCGAAAATGGCAGATAAATGGAACCAGGAAAATCTTATATATCGCGGAAATTGCTCGAGGCCCGGGGGAGATCGCGGTTGTCGTTCGCATCCGTAGGACTATGAGCTGATTGAATTTCTTACATGACGACATGAGAAGACACCACCGAGCATACGTAGATAATTACACCACCATCAGGACGACAGTCAAGAACATTGCTATTGCCACCGAGACGACGACGACGACGACGTCTTCGATGAGAAAAAGACGCTCCGGGAAGGAGGAATCCAAACGACATTAACAGGAACGTGTCTGCAGAGGACAGACAATGTTATGTGGTAGAGTCTGCAACGAAATAATCACACATGGATAACACGCTTCATTGATCAATTTTTACATGTTATGCTATGCACTAGTGCCAACTTTTTTATTTTTTATTTAAAAATTAGTTAATTACATTGACAATTCTTCTAAGATAACAATTAAGTTGTTAAGGCACAAAATATTTGTATGTTTGTACAACTTGCTCTTTAAAAAAATCAGTATTTTTACTGATATGGTAATGATATAGAACATTAGAAAAGTTAAGTGGAAGGACCTTTGTAATCAGTAGCACGATAAAAGTTCATGTTTTGATGAATGACGTTTCTTGATAACAAAATCGTTTCACCTCGTTATTCATATTAATCGCCTATTTTTTACTTTATTTCCATGGTAACACGAGTATATTTTTGTAAATTTCTGCAAAAATTGTAAATCTAATAAATCCCTGGTTTGGTTTTAATGATATTGTTTGAGTGATCAAAGTCAAGAACGTACTCTAGATAATAGAAATTCGATGACGATAGCAGTAGAGTATAATTTCCAGTGAAAATTTTTTAATATTCTCACAATTAGGTACATATGTGTATCTGTAAGTATAATTTAGCAAACCAAACTGCTTCGTTTAAAGATAAAAACCTATCTCAGTAATATGTATATTATGTATATAGAATAGATAAAAAAAGGCAAAGAAATTTACGCGAATAAGTATTTTTTAGTAGCAGGTCTCTAACTGTGGGAAAACCTTTTGAACTCAAAAGATAGTTTGTTAATAAATTAGTTTTCTTTAATAATACATATAATGTACATATGTATATTATTTTTCTCCACTAGAATAGTTACTAATTTTTAAATCAGGTTATTTATTATTATTATAAATTACTTTCAGATATGTACAATATAATAAATAGGTTTCACTAGTTCCCTTAGAAAACCCAGGCCTAGGCGGAATTGCCCTGCCTCTTACATATCCTCTTCTCGTATTTCATCCAATCTGCGAATGTTCCAAAAGTGTTTCGCCAAGCCACAACATAACTGGCACAAATGTGAAAGAACATATTTTGCAAGTGGTGCACGCGGGTTACGCTGAAAAGTTAAAATTGAAAATAGAACTTGCACTCTTTCCAAGATCTGTTACTCTTTGTCAAGTTCTTAACTTTTCTTCTCCATGTCATTTTGCAGTTTCTTTTATCGATTTTTCTGGTCGCTTTATTGAAAAGTTGTGATGTTAGGAAGTTTTTAGGAATTTAAAATAAGCTTCGCATTATTGTTCGCTTTTTTCTCTTATTCCTGCGATGTCCTGTTTCCTTCTTTTATGAAATTTAATTGTTTGTGGCTTTGGGAACAACTTACATTCCTTTGCTCAACGCTCTTGGATACCTAAAATTCCGCACTTTTATACGTATATAGGAAGCTCAGCATTTATGAAGAAGATGTAAGAAGATCAACATATATTTGCTTCGCCTTTTTCAAAATTCTTATACCTATGCACTTATTGCATCGTAAAATTCCGTCTTTGTATATAGTAATTCTTACGGTTACACATAGGATAATAGATCTAAAGGAAAATCGCAAAAATATGAAAAATATTTGGATTTTAAGTTTTAAGAAAATTGAATAGATATAATGTATCAATATGTACTTAATGGAAACTTTGCAAGACGCATAGTATATCTATTAAATGAAACAGTATGTTTTAACTTTTTCTCTTAAAAATGTAAATCAATACTAAAATCATTAAAATGCTTCTGATTTGTGAAGCCTATCATGTAAGAATATTAATATATACGAGAGGTAATAATTACGTTAATTTAGGCAAAAGGAACTTGTAGTACAGGGTACTTGAACCGCCTCAGAGGTTGTTTGTATTTACAAAAGTTACTAACTTCGTAAAACTACGCCGCAAACTGTAGGTAAACATTTGAGCGTATGGTACTTCCGCAGGAAGACGTAAGGAGAGCTTTGCTGAATATGTTTTCTTCAAAGAACTGCAACTTTATAATAAAGTTTTTGCAAGTATGTAGTCCAAAATTTTATAAAACAATTCAAAAAAAGTTGGTATAACTAATTAATCAAAAACAGAATTAGAAATAACGAATAATGAATTATTAATATTACAGAAAATAAGTGTATTAAAGCGCTTTAGAAGATTGTCTCTTTTTAATAGGTAACATATTAAAACCAGTTTTGCTGCAATTAATACAAATTTTGGATGAAACAAATAGAAATTGTGTTTGTTTCTTTAACCAGGTACCTATGAAATGTTTATACAGTAAACAACATCCGTAGACCATATGGAAGATATAACATAGCGACGTCGTTTCACATTTTTTAAATTACGAAAGCATTTGGCATTTACGATGTACCAACTGAAATTGCAAGTGAGAAACTTTTCCACTTAACCTTTTCTTGCATGCTCTAGAATGAAATAAGCTGATAGATTCAAATTTCCATTATTCAGATAACCTATTTTTAGAAATATTATTGGCTGGTATGTACAAATTTAATAAAAAGTGTATGTCTAAGATATCTGCTTATTTTTATTTGAGCAAATGTATGCAGTAAATGTTTCTTATTTCAAATGTTTGTTGAGAAGTATTAGGTAACACAAAATATTCTGATTTAAAAGAATTTTTGAAAAGTGGTAAAGCTTTCAAAGCATGAGGATTCATGTATGATAAGATTCAATTTCTTGGCATCTTCGGAAGCCTCATCGAGCAAGGAATTGTAAAATGAGCAGCCTCAAAGCAGCATTCGGACTGAAAGAAGCAACCAGAGTAAAGGCCTTTATCTCCCTATAGATATAGACCATACAGAGACTGGAAAGAACAAAATTCTCAGCTTTAGCAAGAAGAAAGCAAGGACTCTCTCTTGGAAATCTTCACAGGTCACAGAAAACTGAAAAGAATAAACTAGTATTAACCACTAGTTTTTCGTGTCATTTCTGTGACGAAGAAAAAGAAAAGTGCTTTCTCGATTCTTTGTCACTGTCCTGCTTTGCTAACGAAGAATGTTCGTACCCATGACGCCAAAAGGAAACATTCAATGTAGGAAGCTTCATATGCGGAAAAGATACCCTAAAAGGAAAATCAAACTACGTTTTTTGATTCACAGCTCTTTGAATACCAAGTAGCAAAGGTGAACCCTAAACTAAAATCTCTTGCTTCCTAAGTACCGGATTATTTGTCATGTTTTCATTTTTGGCTCCAATTGAAATTCCTTGCTGAATTGATAATTATAAAACACAGGCACGTATATATTATGTTTATTATTTATGATGCATAATGTGTACATATTCATACGGATATTCTTTTTCCTTCTCGTTGCAAATCGGTATCAGTTCGTAACAGCGGCCTTGAGGTCTCTTATAATACGTACGTACATGTGTGCAAACCGTCTCTAGACATTCGCTAGACACCAAGAATGCTTGGCCTGTTTGTTGTTCGTATTTGTGTCGATGTATATATGTATGCAATACTAAAGGTCGTGGCTCGTGACTGATGAAGTCATAAAACGGTGCGCAGTACGGCAACATTGTTTTTCTGTTCCATTGAAGAAGAAAAGAGCGGACATTAGTGTTCTTTGTTAGCTGCTAAACGATCTTATCCTTTCCCACAGTTGCTCAATAACGGTCTATTGTTTCCTTTTCAGCTGCGTCCGCACAACCAAAGCGGATACGATACATAAGATAACTTAACTTACCCTTTAAGTTGTTGTGTGGTGTGTACAGGTAATGCTAGTTGACGTAACAACAGGTAGCCAAACACCCTCTTCAGTTCAACGGTCAAGAAATATAACTGTACTTAACGTGCAATTATAAAGTTCAGCTCGAGGGTGTTCAAGTAGCGCCGGTACTCATCTAAGAAAGAGTTCGAGTATACTGCCCTGCCAAAAAAGGAAGAACCGAAACTTTTTAAAGAACGTAAGAGGATATGGTTCAGTTTCACTTCTTTTCTCGAGACGTCTTAACCTAACCTTATTTTAGCCCGTTACTTCAAGGAACACTTTCAAGTATTTAATACATATATTATATATTATGTACATACAAACACACACACATACAACTCTAAGTTTCACACTTCCTTCTCCTTTACGAATGTTGCTTATGCTTTGCATATTTTTTGGAAGAACGTACGGGGGTTCCTCACTAACGACACTAACCATATAAAATAAACATCTTCAAAAATATAATTATTAACTTATTAGAGATAGGTACGTAACCAATTACTCAAAAACTTGGTTGAATTAAATTTGTATTTACATATATGAAACTTTTGAAGTTTAAGGAAATTCCTTAGTTGTCTAACTAAAGTTTATATGCCACCAAATGTCACAGATAACCATTATATTAGAGGCATTGGGTAGGGAAAGGTGGATATGAGCCATAATTGGATTTTTACCTTTGAAGTTCAATTCATCGTGTAGTTAAACGTAGAAATAGGCGTAAAATTGGAAAGGTAAATACTGAACTAGATTAATGTAAATATTCGCAAATCATTAGAGATGTATTAGATTGGTTATTCTAGTTTTGGGAAAATGGGCTATTGGCTCAAGATAGGAACAAATGTAGGTGCATAATATTCAACAAGTCTTTGGACTGAAGATCTCATGGTGATAACATCTAGGCAGTTTTCAACTGTACCTTAAAATTAAACTAATAGTTTTACGGATAGGGTAAATGAAAATTTTATTTCATTTATTACTGCTGTTAGGTACTAACTAAATTAAATATCGAAATTATTATTTATTATTTATTAAATTGCGACTGACCTTATAAAAATCTACGTAGCGTGTGTGTAAATGTACATGATTTGGTTTCTGCATTGTTATTTTTCTCTGTCGTTTTAAGGAGGTAAAAATTGCAGACTGTGACCTAGTAAAATCGACCAAGGCGTTTTGCCGATGTACACACATAACGTTCATGTATTTGTTCATGTCTGCATCTACCCATATCCGTACATGTATGTTTGTAATCTAGGTCATTGGTGGACCAGTTTAACTGCAGGAACTTGTCTAATATTTGTAGTCACACAGTAAAAATGTTCGCCTGGTGGATTCAATTTATAATCTTGATAATACCGAAAGTTGCTGAAATAAAATGCTAGTCAAACAGACGCCTGTTTAACCATTTTATCATTAAAAAAATATTTCAGGTTTTACAAGAAGAAGGGAATATAAAAATACTAAATTTCGCGCAGCTATAAATACCGTATTGTCTCGAAATGCAAAGGGATAAAAATAAAACATCTGGGTTTATAACACTTCAACTTTATCGAAAATTAAAATTAAATGCCGACTATACCTACGGGAAAACTTTATCTAAAAAAGAACTTTATTAAAAGGAATGTGAAGCAATTTTGATAGGTATGTAAAACTTAGTGATTTCTTTTTTTTCTTATTTTGGTCTAAATTATGTAAATTTTTGGTATCTTCACAATATTTAGACTAGCGAATCAATATACGTAAATACAAACAGGTACTGACGATGACGTGAGCAAAGTGAGCTCAATGTTTACTGTTTCAATTACAAGCAGAACTTATGGTTCTACAAGCATTTTAATAAACGTAGTGGTTAACTATACCTATATGCCCCTTGTTTGTATTGGGTTAACTTGATAATCTTAAATATATTCTTAAAACCTGATTTGGATTTCCGGTACCTAAACGGTAATACACATTATAATTTGTAGAATAAATTAAAAAAAAGTACGGAAATAATGTGATGTTGATCGACATTTGACCAAAAAAAAATGACCTTATATTCTTATTTCAATAATTAAGGGAGGCATTATACCTACAAAAGAGTATTATGAGATTTATAGTTGTACTAACAATAGTAAATGAAATACTATAAAAACGTCTAAAAGCTTGGAGACTATTTTCAAGCGTTTTTATTTGAAATTTTGAGTTTTAGTTTTACAAAACTCCATTTCATTTTCTTGTATTAGTAGTAGTAGCAATTCAAATTTAATTTAATTCTCAATCTCTCTAGTTCATACACGTAGCTTACTTATTATTTGCTGCCGTTGCTTCTTATTAATGTTATATTTCAACTGTACCGAACTGATTTTAATCAGGCACATCGTAAATTGTCTATTTTATAGCCCTTTAAATTTCCTTGAAAAAGTATTATTTTAAAACACTCTTTCAACAAATACAGATAGAGGTATATTGACAATACACTGCTTCCTAAAGTTTAAGTTGAGATTGTTTACAAATTCACTCATGGTGACAATTGTTGTTTCAAATGGCTTAATATGATGAGCAGGGATGAAAATCGTAATGTAATATTGTAAAATTGATCACCGATTTCTAATACCTATAGATTAATTATGTTTATAAATTGTACGGATGATCATATAAATCCGTCAATTCTAAATCAACGATTTATTGAAGTTTAGTAGTTAGAATAAAGTGTCACTAAAACTACTATTCTTAATTGGCCAATAAAAAAGAATAGTAGAATCGAATCATACAGAAGAAGGGCGATAATCGAGTTTTCTTAGTGGATACCTTGCATCGCTAATTACAGTACATATTCTTATTTATGTATAAGTATGTGTAGTTACGTAATTTATTATGTACTTTTTAATGTTTCCTGGCGGAGAATGGATAAAATGCTGTGGTTGCATTTTGAATTGGGTTGGCTTTGCTAGTGTCTCCTGGGATATTTGTTACCTGGTTTAGTTCTAACGTCACGGTACCGGCAAGTCCGTCGTCTTTCTAACCTACTTAGAAGCGAAATCTTCTCAAAAATAAATTCGTGTCGAAACGCCTTCGGGTCCTTTTACTTTGTCGACTGTGTCGCTCGTGGAAACAGCGTGGGTGACAATTCGTCAGTTAATCGCCTTTTTTGTACGGAGATACGATCTGTCGGAAATACAGAAACTGTACCTACTCTCAATTACTATTTTCTACTTTCCGTTTCGTCTTTTAGCCGTGCTATTTTTGGAACGGAAAACATTTATTTCATTGATGAGTTTTATGAAGTAAATAATTAAGGAACTCCACAACACCGAAATAGACATTTACTGCTAAAATTTGTTTGCAATTGTTAAAAATAGGATTATTCTTTAATTACAAGGACGTTTTAAATGCGTGACTTAAGAAAACTGGTGTACCTATCACATAATGAATTCTCAATGATGGGAATATGTGATAAAATCCGTCTATGGTTGGTTAAATTTTTGCTTGTAATGCATAAATGTAGATCACAAACTGGTTGAATGAGTAATAATGTTTTATAATTATATGTAGTTAGTCTCTATTAAAATTCAGGACTTAATTAGAACATCTTTTGACAAAATACCAATTATTTTGATCGATTGAGTAGGCCTACAAACAGTGTTAGCCCAGGACCTCCCAAATTCACGGTCCACCCCTACCCATAAACTGTGCACAGTTACTCCTGAGTCACGTTTCGAGGTTCTACTTTCTTCTTTGTGAATTTCATTTTTTTGATTCTTGTGACAGAAAGTTTAACCGCAAAATATTTTCCAGACGTTAAAAATAAGTAGTAGAGATAGAAACTAGGTACGTATTTATTTTTATGAAATATGAGTCTGAGGCGTAGGGTGGTAGATTTTCGTCAAGAGAGTAAAGGGGTGAGTATGCTTTATAAACGATCTGCAGACTGTTGTTGTTTGTGAAATGAAATCAATGATGCAAAATCCAAATAAATCAAAGGGTGCACTGTTACAAGAAGAATCGGGGCTATTTGCATAATAGGACCGATACGATGCGATGATGGTAGCTCGGTTACGTATGGTATGTTTCTACGAATACATACGTAAATGTCGTCCATAATACAGAACCGAATATAAATGTTCGACTGTCTACAAATGTATCATGATGAAACATCACACCAGATAACAAAATAGCGTAAACATGGTCAGTCAAACAATTCCGTATATTGGTTTCGACAGATCACACCATTGTATTTACTTTATTTAGTTAATCACTGGGATGAACTTTTGCTTGATTTAGCCACAAAAGGATACCCCTGAAATACGAAAATTTCTTCATTACACACAATGTGTATTCATCTTTATTCATGGAAGAAGAACAAAGGGGCGAATGAAATCGAAATGATGTATTTATTAACCAGAAGTAATATTTTTAAAAACCTGCAATCGTTTTTGACCAAAGGTAGTATTTAACGAATATTTTTATAGCAAAAAATTAAAAACAATAAACAGAAAAAAACATTTGTACCAGTTATTAGTACAAAGAATCAATCTCCTTTAGAAATCATGGGGGGTGGTGGTTGAAGAAAGGCAGAATGAAATGAGCAAATCAGGAGAGAAATAGGTACTTAAAGGATTATCTGTGAAGTATTATTGCTTAGGTATTTGTCTAAAAGACACAAAAAAACTGTTAAAAAAATCTTCAGTTATGACGTATAATACCCATTTAGAATTCTAGACTACACCGCTCAGTAAAAATATTAAAAGTACCTAGGTGTGTTTATTTTAAATCAACGAGGGTGTACTAAGTACCACATGAAATAAAACTAGGTACTGATAAAGTAGCAATCTGACGGACACATATATTTGAATATTTAGGAATACACTTATAACTTAAACTACTAACTTAATTACGAGTAAAATATTACTGAATAATTGGTGTCTTAAGGAATATTTACTCCAGCGAGTCTATATCAGAACTGAAAAATATTTAGTGGTATGACCGCCCTTGCAACCCTCAGGTAGAATCCAAATTTTGTGATCGTAAAATGTTTATAACTGTCTATTGTTAACAGATCACAAAGGATAGATACTTAACAAGGGGAGTGTCCTAAAATGTAGAAATGTTGCTACAATCCAAAATATGGATTAAAGGAAAATTATATGTTATGGATTTCTTCCGTCATCATTCTGTTGAATCATGACAACGTTTTAAGTAAAATAAATAAAAGTAGATACATTTTTTATTTTGTTTATGATACGAAAAGATCCGTTTGTCTTGGGCTGTGGGTAAAACGATCCCTCTATCTACATTGGTAGTGTTATTTATTAACATTTTAGTTTTGTCTTAATACATATAAGAAAATGTATCACACACATATAAGAAAATAGTCGGACGTATTTTATGTGTATTATGATATCGTTAAAGTTTGTCTGATTGTATCTACCAGTCCGTTTGTTTCTTTGAACTTTGATGAGTTTTTCTATTTCTCTAATAACGTTGACATGGGATGCAGATGCGTAGTTGATACAACCACCCCCGGTCTCAAAAATACCTTTTACATGTATATCCGCACCTATATATGCGGTTGCCAAGTTATATTAGTTTTCTTTTCATTTCAAGAAGTTGCAATTTGTAGTAATATCGTTTGTTTTTTTTTTTCAGGTAAGTTCAGTGCAATTGCATCGAATTGAGCGAAGGAAAGAGAGAGAAGTGCCATATGAAACCTTAATTTTCTAACTACTCTAAATTCTTCACAATACTTTTAAGTCGCAGTTGCATTTCTGTAAGTAGCAGTTTGTTTGATGCGAGGCCGTATCTGGTATCCAGCCTCTGTTATGCGTTCGGATTTTTCTTGTTTTTATTGAATTAAGGATTTTCTTGAATTTTATTGCCTTTTTATTGTAATACACTATAAATCAACTATTTACAAATATATATGTTGATTATTAATAACTCTTGGTCTTCAGAATGTAATTGAATTCTTGTTGCTTTTTTATTAATTTTTTTGTTGTTATTTTATATTGTTCTTATCCATGACAATTTGGTTTTTTTTTTTTTATTTTTGTAATTTTAGAAAAAGGGCCTCCTTTGTTAATTTATAAATAAACACACATACAACTATAAATTAGAAGAAGAAAGATATATACATATACACAAAGAAAGATATATACGTATATACATATACACGCGAGACGTAACACAGTTATTCTTAGTATCTACTAAAATACCAACATGAAAGGTAAATTAGTTCGTGTTTCAAAGCTTGATGATTTATAAATTAATTTGTAAAAAACTTTTCAAATCCAAAATACTTGCTCAAATATTTATTGAAGACTTTTTTGCGTGGTGCTAGCCATTGATCTGTGGAAGTCCACGTGAAATCCAAGTGTGGACTATTAAAATTTCACTAATATAAGAGCATCCAACTCTTGCCTTTACTTGAAAATCAAAGTCAAGAAAATAATTTTTTTAATTGTTTTGTGCATTTCTGTCATAATTTATTGTCTTACTTCAAACGTCTCGATATTTCTCTATTCAGAGAGAAACATATCTTCTTCTTCGAATGATATTGTTAACTGGAATTTTTAAAGAAATAATCCTGTTAACAACAAACATCTAGCGAGATGCATAACTATTTCAGGTAAAAATAAATGTCCATTTAGAGCCTAAAGCATATTAATATACCGGCCGACACGGATTATGCAACCTAATAGATGTTTCGGATTTTTTTAAACTGCATAAAGATAACAAAACTTTGGTCAAAAATTCTCGGCGTGATTCTCTTGAACCTTTTTCTGGATTTCTATGTCGATGCTTTTGCCTTCACAAAAAATCATCGTGATACTCGAATACATCGAAATCCGCGCATAATTTATAAAATCACTTGAAATTCCAAACTAATGGAAACGTAAGTAGTAGTAGTACTTAGTTGAACTAATAATAAACGATAGTAGAAATTCTTGAGAAAAATATGTATAGTATTCACTCTTCCGTTTTATTATTAACTCTTTTATTCACTACTCGGGGCATGCTCTTATATTTCTACTAGTGATGTGCCGGATATCCGTATCCGTATCCGCGGATATCCGAGGGAAAAGAGAGGTCCGTATCCGTATCCGTATCCGTTAGTTTTTGGCGGATCTTTTACGGATTTTTTACCTTATTAATTTTAAATTTGTAGATGAAATATATATATTGTGCCGATCAATATAGATTTAGGCAGTACTGTGTGTATAGATGAGTGCGTGGCGGGTTATTGCCGACAAAAGCGGCAATAAATAAAGCAAAAAATTAATATTAAGAGGGATGCCGCCTGCCACATGGTTCACCAAGGACAGAACGCACACGACGGCCAAAGAAGACGGTCGTCTTAAATTGATT
Organism: Agrilus mali; assembly: GCA_029378335.1. Classification (NCBI taxonomy): domain Eukaryota; kingdom Metazoa; phylum Arthropoda; class Insecta; order Coleoptera; family Buprestidae; genus Agrilus; species Agrilus mali. The sequence continues at coordinate 22,021,725 of CM055657.1, forward strand.
AGACGCGACCAGTATACCAAACACAAACGTTATCTGTGCTGCCCAGTGTCACACTAAACTATACGCGGCGGTAAATATTGCACATGGATCTTTGCAAAGAGACAATCTATTATAAAAGTTAGCTCTTAAAAAGTTTCATAACAGTTTGTCTCTTTCAAAAGGTCGATGTACAGGGTGATTCATGATAATGTCGCCCCCCTTTAACTTTGTTATTTGGAGTGTCCCAAAAAAATTAAAAGTATGGTTATGTAGGTGCTAAAAAATACTTTTTTTATTATTTAAAACAAAAATTTGAAAAATGATCAGTATACAGGGAGAACCAAAAAGTTAATTTTTTTTAAATGGATCACCCTATATATGAATTTATTTTTCGATTCCTCGTAAAATTTTAAGCATAATTTATATGACATACCCTATACCCAAATTCAATAGTTTCTGAAATATTCGCATTTGAAACATTATCATAAAATATTTTATTAAACAATTGTTACAAATAAAGAAGTCCTAGTCCACGCTTTTTATTGAAAACAAATAACTAACAGTGACATTATATAAAAAAAAACCGTGTATACGACTACCAAATTGAAAACCTCGATCGTCTTAAAGATTTGATACGGAATTATATTAATAATTTAAATGAAAATAACCCAGCATTTTCATAACAGATTGATTAGAGAAAATGCGAAGAACCCTTATACAATGTGTTGAAGAAAATGGAGGCCCAGTAGAGCATCTTTATATTCAAGTAAAAATTGTTTTTGTCATATTATTTATTGTTAGATTTCTTGGTTTGTTGTTGTTTAATTAAATATTTGATGATAACGTTTCAAATGCGAATATTTCAGAAACTATTGAATGTAGGTATACGGTATGTTATATAAATTATGCTTAGAATTTTACAACTAATCGAAAAATAAATTTATATATAGGGTGATCCATTTAAAAAAATTAACTTTTAGGTTTTCCCTGTATACTGATCATTTTTCAAATTTTTGTTATAAATAGAAAAAAAGTATTTTTTAGCAACTACATAACCATACCTCTAATTTTTTTGGGACACTCCAAATAACAAAGTTAAATGGGGACGACATTATAATGAATCACCCTGTACCTACAATATTTAGCGTCGCGTACTCTAAGAAAGTAAAGATCCGTATCCGTATCCGTATTCGCGGATCTTGAGACCAAATATCCGTTTTCAGATCCGTATCCGCGGATATACAATTTTAGCGATCCGGCACATCACTAATTTCTACCCATAAAGACGTTTCGAGAATTTCTCCCGCCTTACCGTACTCTAGAGTCTTCTCATTCACTTTTTGTGCGTGTGTTACCGACAGGAGACATCTATGTACTTATAAAAATTTTTTGGGTATTTCATTCCAACCAATGTTGGTGAACGGGCTGTCCCTCCGGCCCACACTGTAGGGTATAGGATAGGGCGTAAGGCTCCCTTCTGTAACAAAATGAAGGCTACTGTCCCAGCATATGCCTAAATGATCCAGAGAAACCACAGAAAAACTTGGACTAGAACAGCCGGGCCCGGAATCGAACCGGTGACTTCCCGAATGCAAGTCAATGATCTAAAGTTCTAAACGGCTAGACCATGCCGCTCGTTAAGACTAAAAGTTATATAAATTAAGCATTGCACAGCATCTCGAAGGTGCGGTATAAATTGATATTGTTTACAAAGTCGGGGACAGCAGCACCTCATCTCTCGCACACCCGCATTTGTTCGCCACAATATATTTGCAAAAAATTTTACCGACACGTTACAAAGAGCCTGAACTTGACAAAGACTAGTGAAGCATAGATAATCATTAGAAAACTATTTGATTTACACATTTTACATGAAATTAAGTTTCTCCAGATTTTAAGTCAGTGTATCTCCAGAAATTAAATGCAGTCTCATGATATCAATGAAATCCAAATGAAATGCACTATGTATTTTTTTTTTCGTTTATTAATTTGGGGATTATAAACTAACACAATGTCCAGTTTTTATGAACTATAATATGTTTTCTGTAACAAAAGCAGTAACTATTTAACATAACAGTGTGTAATACTATTTGACATTCTTACTTACTTACCTGATGTTTGATAGGAATTCAGCTATCTGCTTTGTATCCAGGTCAGCTACGCACATTCCCTACATGCTTAGTTTACGCAGAGGAATGCGTATGTACCCATAGTCATAAGTACAGGAGAACCCCTGTTAACCGGTCACTTCGGTTCCCCTTTATTAGACTGGTTAATTCGGGGGGGTGTATTTCAAAGGGGAATATTAACAGAAATTATTTTTAAAAATTTTGAAAAAGAGTATAAATAGGAATGTGAATGAATATTTATGGCATTTTTATGTGCAAATTTCCTGATCACATAATATGGTACTGTTCTAATACTTCCTCATTTCTATACACGGTATTTTTTGTTTGTAGTATCTCCTTGTTAAATATTAATACTGTTAAATTTGCTCTAACATTTGCAAATAAAAGTGCTTTAATTGCAATTTGGAATTGAATTGATAATAAGTTAGGGTAATTTTAGTTTTAGTTGAGTTCTCAAAAAATATTGTATTGATATTTTATATTTAAGTTGTTCCGAAGTTCTTTATGAGTCAGTTATCGAGATATATAAAAGATATTATTCGTAATTAATTTATGGAATGAGTGATCGCCAAAAAGCATTCGTTTGAATGGTGTAACAAAGCCGGGAAAGCCGGACTGACGACTCGACTATCGGTCGAGTTTGCTGTTGCGGAACGGAACTCCCGAAGTCGAATTAGTAGGACGTTTCGTTGAAAAAGGGCATAATTATTAATAAGCTGTTCTCTGCTTAATGTGTTAGGACCACTGCCAATTTTACACAAAGCCCTCTCTTTCACATGCCAAAACTTCAAAATGGGATCGTATTATTATCAATTAAAGCACTTTTGGGTGCAATCACCCCGAAAGTATAATTTTCCAGTTTTCTAAATTAAACGACAGCTTTTAACGGTCACTTTACTTCCATTACAAATTCATTATGTCAATATAAAAATTAATTATAAGTTGTAACTTCCAGACCGTAGCGCGTAGCGCGTCATAAAATAAAAACATCGCGGTCGTTGCGTTCTAGTAAATTTTATTTGAATATTTCATCCGTTCTTATGGATATGTAATACAACGGAAAAACGTTAACGATCCTTATAATTATCTTTATAAATGTCGTTATTATACATATTTGTTAGTTGAATTCCTTTCATTTGGTAAATGAATAATATACGCTTAACATATGTTTATGTATCTATAAGATTTCATACAGTATTTATATTGGACTATTTAAAATATAAAAATAGTGAGTAATTAAAATTACATATTAACGAAACGCACGAAAAGATCTCACAGCAAATATACAAAAATATCAAAAAAATATTGTCGTGGTCGATTAATTTCACTTGAAGTGGCGGAACCTGGAAGAATTCACTACAATAAACAACGGCCGTGAGAGCCTGCACATTTTTATTTTTATAAAATGCTTAAGTACTGCATTTTTTAATTTAAATTCAATAAAAAAATTAATAAACATTTGGAATCTAAACGTGAATTGTTTAAAATTTAACATTTTTGTATTACAGAATTTTACATTTTTCAAAAACATTCATGCGTTAAAACCATAAAAAAGTAGCTTTCGCAATCAGTTGATTGAAAGTAAATACTTAATTAAAAACTAAATTGCTGACTATTAAAAAAACTTTTGCATTTACTTATTCCTTTTTGTTGTGTTTATATTTTACTTATGATTCGCATTGATTGCATTTTTAACAATATGTTAGAACGTTCTAAATATTTTTAAATTCTACGATACCACATCAAACAAAGTTAATTTCAATTTTTAGGACCATCTGTCTGAAGGCACTCTTCGTGTCATTTTCTGAAAAAAAAATCTGTTTTCGATCGACAGACAATTTTTATTTTCGTTTTGCTTTTCAACTTTCGTGCCATGTATAAAATATAGCTTCGGATTTAATTAAATGACGAATATTACGATAAAGCAAGTCAGCCTTCTCGACTCTGCTAATAAACGATGAATGAAGAGAAAGAGAGATAGGTATCTACTACTAAGGAGTGAAACATGTTTATTTTTAGTGACTGCAAGCAGTTCAGCGCATCACGATTCTTTTGAATAACAATTATTTACGTCACCACGTCCTTTTATAACCATTGATGAGTTGATACAGAACAGTATGAAATGCGATTACAATTTTTATTTTAATATCTTTCATAAACTTTTCACTAATTTAATGAAAAATTGACGAAGGGTTTATTAATATTTTTATTGATCATCGACAAAATTTTAAATATTAATTCAGCAGCGGATTTTGAACCTGTGGGCCCCGATGCATGAAAATTCTACTCATAAACGAATAATGAAATATTACGCTTAATTTTTCAATTTTTACCGCATATAAGATATTTAGTTCGTTTGAGATTTAGTAGAATGGAAAAATCTAATATCAAAATATGTATATTTGACGATAACCATGGAATAGGTCAGTAGTTTAAATATTAGGGAAATAAAGATATCTTTGCAGGTTATTATTGAATTAAAATTATATTCCATATATAACTTTCCAGTGCAACTGTTGTAATTTACACTATACATTCAGGAAGTTAGTATAGCTAGTTTTTGTAGAAAGTGTACGTGTACTATGGTTAATACATTATTTAATTACGTAAAGAATGGTGTAGGTACTTAAAATGTATGTAAACGTGATTGTTTAAAAACTGCTTTTTCCTTGACTTTAAACTTGTCTTAAAGGTAATGTGGTTGAAAACAATTTATTTTTATTAAGTTCCAAGACAAAACGAATAAATTATAGCACTCCTATTAATTTGTTTTGCGCATAAATAGGATTACTTGTTTTTCTGAAAACGCGCTTGTTTTGGAAGGGCCATTGTTTACATGAATGAAAAATAACATGATAGTGTGACTACTCAAATATTTTGATTTCTGCTTATTTCTAAAATTAGGAGAGATAGTTACATATCTATGTAAGAATTCGACGGATGCGGTAAAGGAAAAAAGTTAACGAAATGACAGTTTTGTATAATAGGAAAAAGCGAAATAATTGAACATAAAGTAAAATTAATTTATTTACTTACAAATATGTGAAAGTATACAGTGTCAAAAATATTAAAAAGTTGTTAAAATAAGGAATTGATTAATTATTATCGATTACTACTTATAGGTATACATTAACTTTTAGAGTTTTATTACCTACAGCAGAATGCCCTTCGGGGTAACCGAATTGCTATTAACCCTGTTTTTTATGTCATGAGTAATACGAACATGAATTGTATTTGTTTCAAACTAAATAAACTGTTATTTCTCTTTATGTGTATCATTCAGGGAACTGAAGAGTTTTTGAAATTTCAGAGGCTGTTTTAATAAATTAGAAGATTGAACATATTGATTTTGGTTTGTTTGCCAAGCCTTTGATGGGCCTGAATAGAAATGTTCGATAAAATTCAGTAAAAATTTCCAATTTCGAAAGCATGGTTTGTCAATTGCTTTCGTTAGCAAATAATTTACCCTAACCATCAGTGAAATAATTAGTTAATTAGATCAATATTGATTATTATTTTAAAAAATAGTGCTTTCGCCGTTTCATAGAATTTATTATACATATTACTTTGCTCTGCCCGCAGTGCTACAGGGTTGATCCAGTTTGTTAAC